>CAWUFW010003058.1:1277299-1947098 GCA_963921515.1 Calotriton arnoldi
CCTTGGACCTACAGGATGCATATTTTCATACACCCATCCTGCAGTACCCCAGACGTTACCCGCTATAGGAAGGCAAAGAGCATTTTCAGTTTGCTGTGGTCCCCTTCGACCTTGCCAGTGACCCTCTGGTGTTCACAAAAATGATGGTGGTGGTTGCCACCCATCTTCTGAGTTAGGGGATACCAGTTTTCCCCTAACTTGATGACTGGCTGCTGAAGGTGGGCTCACCACAGTCAGTCGGAAACCACCGCCAGACAATGGTAACCTCCTAACATCGTTGGGATTCTCGATCAACAAGCTGAAGTTGCACTTTACTCCTTTGCTTAGGCTACCTTTTCTTTATAAACCCAACTTTTATTGTTTTTCCAGTACAAAAAGCACATATCAAATCTCTTACAGTAAGTATAAGACCTCTTACAAGTCTCCCCAGTCACTGACCAATCCGGAGTACTCCGACCATCGTCCCCATACAGGGCTCGAAAAATCCACCCCCGCTCTCTATGGCGAGGCAGATTTAATCAGGACAAGCTATTTTAAGGGCCTACTCGCCCTTCTGAAAATTCTTTAATTTCAGTCACAGAAAGAAAAGTAAATGTAGGAAGACAAACTGACTTTTAACCTCTGTCTCTGAAAGCATAGCAAATGTGACAAGATAACAAGATTTAAAAGCATCTTTATTGCTCACAAAGTGAATGAGCAATAGATGCCTTTGAAACTTTTTATCTTGTCACATTTGCTCGGCTTTCAAAGACAGAGGTCAAAAGTCAGTTTGTCTTCCTACATTTACTTTTCTTTCTGTGACTGAAGTTAGAAGATCTTGTAAAGTGAACTGTGTGACTCGCGTTGAGATCAGTTCATGGGTCAAGTACATTACAGTTAGGTCGAGTAGATTTTTCAAGTTATTAGACCTGCAGGTCTAGTAACATTTTCATGATTTTTCGAGTCCTGCCATATCTTCGCAAGTTTACATGGACAGTCTCAGGCTCTATAGATCAGCTCTTTCATATTGGCCCGCCAGTCCATGGCAGTCCTCCAGTGCAATGGGCGGGGTCCTGTCTTTCCATCATCAGGCAATGTCCCACTTCACCACAAGAGTAGCAAGACCTACCAAGGTGCGCTCCCCACGTGGGTCTCCCATATCCTCAAGGATACCTAGTATAATTCTAGGGGTCAAAACAAAGGGAGTCCCCAGCACCTCGGACAGCACCACTTGAATGGACCTCCAGCAACTCATCACTGCGGGACAGGACCAGACCATGTGGTAGAAGTCTGTATTAAATGCTGAGCTCCGGAAGCAGTCTGGTGATTTCATACTGCGGGCATGCCAGAGCCCGCGTGGTGTGTAATATGTTGTATGTAATTAGTGTAGTCGGGGCCCAGGAAGCCATTCGGGCATCTCTTCAGTCAGCTTTGTCTAGTGTGCCTATCCACCATTCCCATCTGTTTTTGAGGGCCTTGAATTTGTCTAGACTGTTAAGCATTAATGATCTATAAATCTGGGACACCACACCTTTCCTCAGGGAACTCAACAACAGCTTGACCTCGAAGGGGGTAAACTCAGGGAGGCTGAGCAGGTCATGTTGGTGGGCGGCGAGCACATGTTTGAGTTGCAGATACTTGTGAAATTGTTGAGCTGATAAAGAGAACAGAGACTGCAGCTCCTAAAATGACGTCATCATTCCCCCTGCCAAACATCAACCAAATAATTGATTCCAGTTTTATCCCATTTGGTGAACCACTCTAGTAGTGACACATGGTGTTACCATCTTCTCCTCAAGAGGGAGGTGAGTTGTGTAGGCCTTTTGTCCCAGCCAGTAATCTGTAGCGCCTCCCTCTGAACCTGCAGTACCACCTTGGTATGCTCTGGAAGGTTTGTGGGCATGGGCCCCCTGTATAAAAGGTGCAGGACTTTGTCTATACCCAAAAGGGATGACTCCATCTCATAAACCAGGAATCCCTGCTGCGGCTGCCTTTTACAGGAGCTGTGTTGGACACTGTGCATTTCCAAGCCTTCCCTCCAGGACATTCAGGCTAGGATCTTAATGTTTCAGCCTCTATCCTGGATCTCGGTGAGAGCAGCTCTGAGGCATCTTGGCCTGTTAGCCTCCATCATCCTGCTGGTCGACTACGCCAGTTGGCATATGCGGGCTCTGCAGTGGAATCAGAAGTCTCAGTAGAACATGCGCAAAGGAAACCAGTTGGATTCCATCAAGCTTTTGTAGAAGACTATACAAGATCTGCATTGGTGGCTGCTCATGCACAGTTGCACCAGCAGCAGACCCCTCTCCCTAACCCACCCAGAGCTGATGGTGATGATGAATATATCACTGCTAGGTTGGGGAAGTCATCTGAAGAGGTAGAGATTAGAGGACTCACTCTGATCTACATCGGAAACCCGGATCAGTACAGTTTGTTGGTGTTGGGAGCCATTCATCTGGCTCTGAAGACCTACCTGCCATACAGCAAGGGGAAGCTGGTGCAGGTTCTCACGTACCATACTACTGCCATGTTATAATGCAACAAGCAGAACAGAGCTGGGGTCCTGGGTCCTGTGCCAAAAGGCTCTGCACATTTGATTGTGAACAGTCTGGTGGGATGTTTGAACTCCAGGGCAGATGGTAGTGCCTGGTGGAGCACAAATGGTGTCTGCATCTCAAGATGATGGTTCCTGGTGGATCATGAATGGCATCTGCATCCTGAGGTGGCACAGGGGGAGCCCTGGGTAGATCGTTCTGCCACCGCCAAAAATCTACAGTGAAAACATTTGCACGTTGGAACTCCCACAAAACCTCTTGCTAGGAAATGCATTCCAGCTGGAGTAGGACTCTGGGCTCTTGTACACCTCCCTGCCTCTTCCTCTCCTTTCCTGAGTTCTGAAGAATATCAGAAATGACTGGGCCTTAGTCATCTTAGTGGCTTCAGATTGGGACATAAGAGTGTGGTCCTCGGATCTCTGGGCATGTGTATTTATCCCTCGAAGGGGCTTCCAATTCAGGATGATCTTCTGTCCCAGCAGGGCAGGGTTCTGCACCTTAACCTTGGCGATCTAGATTGGCACCTGAACCTGGGCCATCTAATTGACTTGACCAATCTTCAACCTTTGGTTGGGTATACAATACTTTCTGCCAGGTGCCCATCTACGCTGGGACAAATTTGTTGCCTGGTGCAGAGTCCTCAAGATGGACCCTTTACAAGCCAACCTGTCAGATGTTTTATTGTTTGTTTTGTTTTTGGCCCAGCAAATTGGGCACTATCAAATGATATTTGTCAGCCCTTTTGACCTTTTACATTTGTCGGACCAACCACCCTTGGTTAAATCACCTGTTATTATGAGATTTATTATAGGTTTGGTGAACATGTTCTCTCTTAAAACGTTTGTGATGTGGCAGTGAAACAGTTGCTCTTTCAAGGTGGATAGTACTCTCCATTAGGATCTGCTGTGCAATGCCCAAACAGCAACCCCCAGAAGGCATGAGAGCCAATTCCACTAGGGCCAAGGCGGTCACTACTGCATTTGGTATGCGGAGTGCCTGTCATTGGTATCTGTCAGATTGCGATCCTGGGAATCCAACAGCCAGGTCCGACAGGAAGGGCGTTTTGTCCATTCGACCCTGCAGAGCCTTTTGCTCTGAGCCCCCTGCACAGATCCTCCACCTTCAGGGAATACCGCTTTGGGATTGCTTCTAAAGGTGAGTCTCAAAATTACTAGTTGAAAACTTCTGACCAATATTTTGCAATCAGATATAAGTACGGATGTCCCTCAAAGGTTTTTTAATAGATGGCTCATAGACCATCTGGACCTGAAGCCTTACATGGACGAAAAACCTTACTGTGAGGGACAGAAAATAAACGCAATCACTCCATACACTGGCAGAAAGCTCCCATGGTGTGGCAGTCATTCAATTTTTGTTTTTCCAAAGCAAACTCCCACTAAGGTCGTTCGGTTTTTAAAAAAAAGCAATGTGAAAGGTTTGGAGGATAGCCATCAAAACTCACGGCTGCTTTCTTTCAAATTTTGTCCATGACAGGAAGACGTTCCTATCAGAAAGTGAAAGAGCAGTAATCTCTAAGTTTGGGGGACAGTAGTCTATTAGCGTAGCAAACCTAATGTCCTCTACCACCCTGACAGATGGAATCCCACCCATCAAATTTTAAATCTGGCCCACAGTAATTATTGTTCTTTCATTTTTATGGTGGTTATTTATTTTGGGGGTGAGGGGGCATGACAGAGAGAATGTTAATGTGGAGTTTAAGATTCTATCCCTGTACTTGAATGACACAGCTGTTTTTTTTATCTTGTTTATCCTTGTTTTTTTTCAGAGCCTATATTAGCATGTGGTGCTGATGACAGCCAAATACATTTGTACATTCTCCAGGAAAGGCAGGTAATGAGTTGCCTTTTTAATTTATACATTTGCATTCTTTATCACTTTATTACTGTCAACGTACCACCATTTTTAACCTGGTCAGGAACTGTTGTGTTTCTCCTTTCATTTGCATTGCTTCTTTAATTTGTCTCCTAATACATATGTTCTACCTATCTATCCTTTTCTAGGGTAAAGGGACAATCAAAACATTCTGCCTTGTTGGGTACTTTGACATCACAGATAAGGTCTATATAACTAAGTGATTCTGGATAGGACTGATACATTAAGAGTGCCATTGCTCTGGGAACTCAAGTCATAAACCTCTCATTATTTATTCATCAACTAAACATTAATCTCTTCCAAGTCCTTAACTACAATGAAAGTTTATGTTGTTAAGCAGCGTAAATAGCTTTGATTCCTCAGAATAGTTCCTTCATTAAGCAGGGCTGAGACCACACCACCTTTTTAACTGTTCAATAAGCAACTCAGTCATTGGTTAAGTACACCTCTTAGCCCTTTTCTCCGGCTGCTGGGACAGTTAGTGGTTACAAGCCAGCTTCCAAGGTAGTGCTTTCATTTACCACTGATATACCCGGGCCTTAGGTACTGCTGCACTACAACTGGCTTATACATTTGTTCTCTTGTCTTTGAAAGGGTACCAGATTGAACAGTAAAGGCTTACTCCACGGAGGTGTCCAGCAAAACCTAAATATTTAAAAAGTAGAGCCCTCTACATGTACAAATGGAAATTGCAGTTTGAGTAAGGAAATAAGCCAAAAATCTTAAAAGGCTTTAGAACCATCAGGGACTATTGAGTTAGTCTCAAATGCTGTTATAGCTCTTTGACAATAAAGATCCATGTTCCAAATACCATTTAGCTCTACAGCCAAGGTAAATTCATGGGGAATAGTTCAGAAACCTTTCAAGTCTTCGTCAACTCACAAGTTTATTCTAATTGTTTGCCCAAAGAATTCAAAAGGGCAAAGGTATAACACAGTGTATCAAGTTCGGTATGATATGTCCACCATCTAACTAGTTCCTTAGCTTTCCTTCATGCAGGGATGGGCAACTCAGTGAATTAAAGTCTGTTTGGACGACTACCAGCAAAACAGTCTGCAAAAACCAATAAAACTAAAATCCCACCACTCAAGCTGGTACAGGATTACACTCAAATGCAAAATAATAGTTAACAGTGATATGAGCCAGTTCAAACAATGCCTCACTGATCAGTGACCTGGACTAATGAAGGTCCAGCAGTCGACACCCCCATTGAAACCAAGTCCCTTGGGCATAATTTGTTTCAAGCCAATGCAACCGTACTAGTGATTGGAATGTAACTTGCACCCACAATGACTTCCCTGTGCTAATCTTGAGGGACCTGCTGTAGTCATTATTTCTGGTTGGTTGGTGGGGGGTACCCTTGCAAACCGGGACCACTGTTGGATCTAAGTTAGAACTGGGGTTTAGGGTCAGGAGCCAACTTCAACTGTATGTTTAAATGTGTTTATTAGTAATCGACAAAGGGAAACAAGTAGCAATTACCTGAATCAAAATGCACTCTTCAGACCTAGTTCAGTGAAAGGTTCATTTAACATACCCATGAAGTTAGAATTTAACATTTCTCTGCATGGTGAATGGATCAGAAATAATCTAAGTCGCTCACAAAGGCCCAAGAAGGGAAAGCGGACTAAAGCAGAAAAGTCAGCTTAGCATCAGGACCTAAGAGAATCCTTTCTTGCCCTCTCCAGGGGAAGAACTATAGCCCTCCTCCAGACTGGGAACTATTTGCCAACTGCTATCCAGGAACACCTTAAACACCTTAGTCCTCTGAGGCTTAATGTGCATTTTTCAATGTCTGGTACTACACTCCCAAGAAAAGCTCTAACTGAATGAATTTGGGAGAACATACGTTTCTGTTCAGGCTTACAGGGAAGACCACTGAAGTTCTGAGCCCTCTTCCTGATGAAGAAGCCCTTTTCCTGGCAAATGTAGAAAGATGCAATTGTGGAAAAAATAATATGTATCTGATAGAGGCCACTAGCCGCAGATTACTTCCCTTAGAATATTCCCCAGGTTTCATACTGGATCTGGAAAATCTTGAGCAGTACCTTTGCTCCCCGGTAGGTGGCATCGATCGGCTCTGTGGCGCCGAATGTGACATGCGTGGTGCCTATATAGGCGCCACCCTGCGTGCTTGCATGAGTTCTTGTGTTTCCTAGCCATCAGCGTAGATCCGGAGAGAGCTACCTCAAACCATTTATTGGACTATTTTTTTTACAGTTTCTCAAGTTTGTTTGAGCTTTTGCTCCCAGTGTGCGAAAATGAATGTCCCCTAAAACACCTGGGGGTGGGGGGTTAATCCCTATGGCTTCTGTCACAGGCAGGTGTCTGTGACAGACACCCGCCTGGTTTTGCCTCTGGTGCCTGGAGCTGGGCCACAACTGTAAGGCCTGCCTGACTGTCGAGCCATGAACCATGAGGCTGTTCGGGAGAGCTCCCTGAAGGTCTTGGTCACTCGAAACAAGTTGACGTTGCGCCGCTCCAGGTTCCAGTTGCGCATAAGGTCCCGGGCCCACTCGTGAAGGTGTTTTTGTCGCTCATTGTCTTGCCCAAGGTCATTGTCAGGTAAGTCACATAAGACATCAAAAAAGTCCAAGTCGCAGTGCTCTTTGACTTCGCCACGCTGGTCCAAGTTTTTTGCCGAGACCTGGGAACGACTCCACAAATCTAGACCCCACACTCATGCGTCAGCCGCGGAACTTAAGTCTGGGTGCGCTTGGCGCCTCTCAGAATTTCGTGGAGCTACCATACACTGAGCCTGAAACCTTCCCTGGAGCCCATTCCAGTGGCGCCATTCCCGGCCGCACAGACACCGACTCTATCATTATACCTGACTCAGATACAGATCAGCATTGCCCAACGTCAACTCTGGCCGTAACATGTCCCTCCGAGTCGGAGACAGTGCCTCCTTTCACAGATGTGAGGAATACGATTTGGGCGGATCTGAGTATCTTTATGGTTATACCGCCCCTGTGGAAGATTTTGAGGATAACTGGTATAAGGAACTGCAGATGTCAGTAGTCTAGACACTGGCCTAGTCTCTCCTCCTAGTGTGGCTACGGAGGAAGTGGCTTCATTTGCCATGGTGGGGAGGAGAGCGACTGAGGTCCTGGACCTTATGCTGCCCTTGGTGGCAATCAAGATAAACGTCTTGACAGAGGTGTTTCAACTGGGAGTTGCCCCCATAGACCTCTTCTCCCCTTTAATGAAGCCCTCACTGATGTCCTGCTCAGAGCATGGACCAAGCCCTGCACAGGGGCTCCTGTGCACAGGACACTTACTTGCCGCTATGGCCCCACTCCTGGGGACCCAGCTTTCACTCAACACCCTACCCCCAAGACTCTGGTTGTCCAGGCCTCCAAGTCCAAAGTCGACCCTGGAGCATTCCCTACCACACCACCGGATACGGAGTAAGAGGCTGGACACCTTCGGTAAGAGTATTTTCTCTTCCATCAACCTTGCCCTCCGGTCAGTCAACACTGCATACCTCTGGAGCCGATATTCCCACACAGTTTGGGATTGAGTTGTGGAAGTGCTGCCCATGGTCTCTGAGGAGGCCCAAGGAATCCTGTCCAAGGCTATTGCCAGTGGCAGTAAAGTTCTCTATACACTGCAGACTGGACACAACCGACTCGCTAGGAAGATCGATTTCTTGGTCAGTGGCACTATGTCTCCGCGCCTGGTTGAGGTCTCCTTGATTTTTGGGGGAGTCCAGGCATTCCTTATGGACATGCCCTTCGATGGCACTCGCCTTTTTGGTGATAAGGCAGATTCGTCGATCGAGCTCTTTAAGGATAGCAGTGCCACCACCAGGTTGCTAGGCTAGGACTCTTTACTTCCCTGTGCCAGCCGCACTCTGCCTTTCGCCCCTTCCGTGGCTACGGTATGGGCTACTATCTGCATGCATTTGCACCCAGCCACAGTGGCCAACAGGCTCTCCAGTCCATTTGTGGCCACAAACGCAGTTCCCACAAACCCCTTGGGACCCAAGGCCAGAGATCTGCCCAGTCCACCATGCCCACCCCCGACAGGCGCAGCCTCCAAACCCTCCCTTTTAATATGCCTTCTCGCCATCATGGGCAACCAGTCGTTCGCAGGCTCACGCACCACCTGTCCCGATGGCAGTCCATCACCTCGGACAATGGGTGCTACAAATTGTTCAGTGGAGTTACACCCTTCCATTCATAGAAACTCAGCCGCCCATGCCACCATTCTCAAACTGACTGATGGAGGACCATCTCTCCCTGCTTTGTCAGGAAGTGCGCACGCTCTTTTGGCCAAAGGAGCCATTGAGAGGGTACCGACATCAGAAGTAGGTCTTAGTTGCTAATCCCTCTACTTTCTGGTGCTGAAAAAAGGAAGGAGGCTCACTATACCTGTGCCCTTTTCCTGAAGAAGAAATTCAGAATGCTCACATTGCTTCATGTCCTGTCTGCCCTGGACCCTGGAGTTTTGATAGTAGCATTGGATTTTCACATACCTGCCCTGCTGGCACACAGACATTATCTGCGATCATGGTGGGCCATTCGCACTTTCAGTTTGCTGTGTTCCCCTCTGGCCTTACCAGCACCCCTAGAGTGTTCAGAATGGTGATGGCAGTAGTCGCAGCCCATCTGCGGAGGTCAGGAGTCCCAGTCTATCCCTACCTCGATAACTGACTGCTTAACGCAGGCTCTACCCAGGCAGATGTCACGCACCTCCAGACTATAGTGAACCTTCTGCATTTGTTAGGGTTCACTGTCAACATGCCAAAGTCACACCAACACCCTCTCAGACGCTCCCTTTCATCCGAGCAGTTCTGGAAAAAGTGCAGTTTTAGGCCTATCCTCCGGAATAGCAAGTCCAGCATATTCAGGCTATAATTCTGATGTTTCTGTCTCTATCCTGGATTTTGGTGAGACTGACTGAGAAGCTGCTGGGCCTCATGACCTCCTGCGTCCTGCTGGTAACATATACCTGCTGGCATATGCAGGCTTTTATTTGGAAAAGACCCTGAAAATAAAATGAAAATGCACAGCTTAAGTTTGTGTTGTTGTACAATATATTTAATTAGTTAACCTCTGTGGAAAGAATCAACTTTTTCTAAAAGAGACCAGACCATCTTATTAGTGTGCGTATAGTCGAAGAAAAGGCCCTTGAACTGAATCACAAAACATTTATGATGATGTGTTTTACTTGGTGATAAGTAAGATAGTGATTGACTCAAACAATTTTTACATCAGTTTCATGAAAGCAGATTTGTTTAGAGATAATATATGACAAGAATATTTGGGCATGTAATTGTCACTTTTGTTGTGGTGGTGCTTTGTTGTGTTGGTATTGTGTTTTTTTTCCCTACTTCATTGCGTTGTGTTGTTTCGTTATTTTTACTGTGTTTATTGTGTTTCATTCTGTTTTGACTATTTTGTTATGTTGCGTCTTTGTTTATGTTGTGATATTTTGGTTTGTTTTACGATTGTGTTGTGTGCTAGATTTACTCTAGAGGTGCCAAAATGCTGCTACAATTCCAGCTAAAAGTAGGACATTCCTTTAAAGTACAAATAACAAAACAGCCATTTACCACTGTCTAAAGTGGTAAAATACTGCTGCTTTAGTATATGTATGTATATGTATATATATGTGTATATATATATATATATATCAAAATTCGTCTCCGTTGCAGCCTCTCCTTTTCGCTCTTCACCATGGACGAAGCGAGGATACAGCAGCACAGCCAGGTTTCGTAGAATGCTTACTTTTATTTAGGTAGTTTCACCATCAGGTGCGGACATGAGACCAACGCGTTTCAGCCATACCCTTCAACAGGGTCATAGAGTTTTACAAGTGCAGATTGTACTTTTAAAGGGACAAGTCCCTTATCTCCATCACCATTTAAAAGACAATGACTAGACTGCTGCCTTCTTTTCAGTTATGATACAATGTTTCTGATAGTAAGAGGGAAGAAAAAAATATATATATATACATATATATATATATATATATTCACTGAAAAAACCATAGGTTTTAGGGACAGTTATAGTTACTTGGACATTGCACTCGTACAAAACCCGTGAAATTCCCCCGTTATAGTTAGTTCATTTAACTATAACTCGCGCCCCCGCAATGCACTGCTGATGACGTCACATATTACATCACTCATGACATGGTCAGTGACATCACTGATGACATCACTGATGACATCTCAAATGACATCACTGATGACATCACTGATGACATCACTGATGACATCATCCAGTGACTGTGTGTTTCTGTAAAGTTTAAATATTTTTAATATATATAGGAAAAGACGTATTGAAGAATGAGTGGGTGTGTAAGTGTCTGTATGGATGATTTAGTAGTTGCGTGAGTGACTCTATAAGTGAGTGATTTAACGTATCTTACTGAATGCATGGGTTAGTGACTAAACTGGATGAATGTCTGTATCCGTCTGTCTGTTGCTGTGTAAGTGGCTGCATGTGTTTGTGAATAGCTACATGAGTGTCTATATGAGTTATTGAATGCTTGTCTGAGTATCTGTATGGGTGCCTGAGTGTTTGTGTGGGAGGGGTGTGTGCAACTCTGTGCATAGATGTGTGAGTGGGTGATTCACTGGGTGGATGGTTTCAAGAGTGCATCTGTGATAGACTGTATGGGTGGGTAAGTGTGTGTAAGAGTGTGTTAGTGAGTGAATGTATGTCCCAGTGGTACATGTGTGAGTAACTACATATGTGAAAGGCAGTATATATGTGTGTTGGAGTATATAAATAGCTATAAGCAAGAGTGAGTGATTGTGATAGTGGCTGTATGGATGAGTGTGTGCTTGTATCAGTGATTGTATAAGAGCGTAACAATGTGCTACTATTTGTATGAGTAAGTGAGCTGGTGTGTGTATAACTGTATAGGTGAGTAAATGGCAGTGTGTTTAATTATTTGCATGACTGACTAGGTGTGTGAGTATCTCTATGGATGAGTGGCGTTGTTTGAGTGTCTATATAGGAGTAAGAGTGCATATGATAGTCCTGTACTGAGTGACCGTAAGTATGAGTGACTGTACGGGTGAGTGAGTGGATGTGTGTGTGTAGACCTAAGAATCAGTGAGTGGGTATGTAGTTATTGGTGTTGGAGTGTCTATGGTTTTGCGAATGGCAGTCTGTAATTTAGAGTGGGTGTATCAAAGGTTATATTAGGGTGTGAGGAGGTGCATCAGATTATCACGTGGATGATGTCATCAGTGATGTCATTTGAGATGTCATCAGTGATGTCATCAGTGATGTCACTGACCATGTCATGAGTGATGTAATATGTGACGTCATCAGCAGTGCATTGCGGGGCGCGAGTTATAGTTAGCTGAACTAACTATAACGGGGGAATTTCACGGGTTTTGTACGAGTGCAATGTCCAAGTAACTATAACTGTCCCTAAAACCTATGGTTTTTTCAGTGAATTTCAAAGGTTTTTAAATGCTAATTTGTAACTATAACGTGTCTGAAACCTATGGTTTTTTCAGTGAATTTCAAAGGTTTTTTAAATGCTAATTTGTAACTATAACGTGTCTGAAACCTATGGTTTTTTCAGTGAATTTCAAAGGTTTTTTAAATGCTAATTTCTAACTATAACGTGCCTGAAACCTACGGTTTTTTCAGTGAATTTCAAAGGTTTTGTAAATGACAATTTTTAAATGTATTAATTGTTATATTAATTTTTTTCATACTGATTTACTACATTTTTAGAAACAATTTTTTTTTACATATTTTATTTTTTAAATTACATTGTAATTACATTATACATTACATTACAAAAAATACTTTCTCAGAATGAATTACTTTAGTTTAAATACTTTGCAGATAGGCAATAGACTTTTAAGTACAGTAGTTACAGTTGTTGCAATGGGCAACACATTTTCAAACACAATGCAACATTCAGCTCAATGTGAATTTCTAGTTAAATGCAATTAGTTACTTTATGGATTACTTTTGTAACCACAGGACTGGATCCTAGATTCAGTCCTGGTACATCTCCTGTAAACAGTTGAGTAAAAGCGTTTTGGTTACAGTCGTGATTTTTAAGGAATATTATTGTATTTTAAAAGTTGACACGTAGAAACTTTTTCTCATAGAATCACCAATGTTATCCTATGGAAGGAAATTCACTTAGCAGGTAAAAACTGTTATCGTTACTTTTTCTTACTCAGTGTTGGATCCTGGATCCAGCACTGGTGCATCTCCTGTAAACAGTTGAAAGAATGCGTTTAAGTCATACAGGCGATTTTTAAGGAATATTTGTAGTTTGTGAAAATCAACACTTTGAAACTTTTTTGCTGAAAACCAGTCAATCTTAGCCTATGAAGGAAATTCAAGTTACCGGTAAGTACGGTTAAAATTACTTTTGAGGATCAGTACTGGGCTGAAAGATGCAGCACTGAGGTCTCTCCTGATAACAGGTGAGTAAATCGGAATTCGTATTTCGGCTGATTTTAGAGGAATATTTTAAAGTTCCAAAACTCCACACTTAGAAGAATTTCCAAGTGAAACCAGTCAATGTTAGCCTATGGAAGGAAATTCAAGTTACTGGTAAGTACGGTTAAAATTACTTTTCAGGACCAGTACTGGGCTGAAAGATACAGCACTGAGGTCTCTCCTTATAACAGGTGAGTAAATCGGAATTCGTATTTCGGCTGATTTTACAGGAATATTTGTATGTTTCAAAAATCAACACTTAGAAACTTTTTCAGCAAAAAGCAGGCAATGATATCCTATGGAAGGAAATTCAAGTTACTGGTAAGTACGGTTAAAATTACTTTTGAGGATCAGTACTGGGCTGAAAGATGCAGCACTGAGGTCTCTCCTGATAACAGGTGAGTAAATCGGAATTCGTATTTCGGCTGATTTTAGAGGAATATTTTAAAGTTCCAAAACTCCACACTTAGAAGAATTTCCAAGTGAAACCAGTCAATGTTAGCCTATGAAGAAAATTCAAGTTACCGGTAAGTACGGTTAAAATTACTTTTCAGGACCAGTACTGGGCTGAAAGATGCAGCACTGAGGTCTCTCCTGATAACAGGTGAGTAAATCGGAATTCGTATTTCGGCTGATTTTAGAGGAATATTTTAAAGTTCCAAAACTCCACACTTAGAAGAATTTCCAAGTGAAACCAGTCAATGTTAGCCTATGGAAGGAAATTCAAGTTACTGGTAAGTATGGTTAGAATTACTTTTCAGGACCAGTACTGGGCTGAAAGATACAGCACTGAGGTCTCTCCTGATAACAGGTGAGTAAATCGGAATTCGTATTTCGGCTGATTTTAGAGGAATATTTGCACAATGGTGAAGGGAGGGGGCGGGGCCTGAGGTGACATCTGTGCAAACGCGCCCGTTGCGCGTTTTAAGTTGGGGGATTAAGTCCCCTTGAATCCTGAGGGTCCCTAGGGGCCAACTAGCCCACCAGGAACCTCCAATATGCGCTAGGGGCTGCGTTGCAGAGACGTGTAGAGAGGCCACACCCCTTTTACACCTCTCTGCAACGCAGCTCTGTGGCGCTTTCTGGATGTACCTGTTGGGCTAGTTGGCCCCCAGGGACCCTCAGGATTGAAGGGGATTTAATTCCCCATCTTAAAACGCGCCACGGGGCCTGTTTGCACACATGTCACCTGAAGCCCCGCCCCTCCCTTCACCACTGTGCAAACGCGCCCCGTGGCGCGTTTTAAGTTGGGGGATTAAGTCCCTTGAATCCTGAGGGTCCCCGGAGTCCAACTAGCCCACCATATACCTCCAAAAAGCGCCACAGAGCTGCGTTGCAGAGAGGTGTAAAGGGGTGTGGCCTCTCTACACGTCTCTGCAACGCAGCCCCTGGCGCATATTGGAGGTTCCTGGTGGGCTAGTTGGCCCCCAGGGACCCCCAGTATTCAAGGGGAATTCGTTCTCCTCTGCAAACGCGCCAGGGGCGCGTTTGCAGAGTGGTGAAGGAAGGGGCGGGGCCTGCGGGCCCGATCGTTTTTAAAAAAAAAAAAATTTTTTGTCCCCTGAAGGGGGCTGTGTGGCCCCCCTTCCTTTTTCCTGTTTTTATGCCCTGTGTACCCCATCCCCCAGGGCCTTACCCCTTTTTTAATTTTTAATAAAAAAAAAACGGAAATGGGGCCGCGTGGCCCCCCTTCCCTGGGCCTGTATTGGCCCCGGGGACCCCATCCCCCGGGGCATGGCCTTTTTATTTTTATTCTTTGGAGGGGGCTGCGTGGCCCCCTCCTCTGGCCATTTAAGGCCCCGGGGACCCCATCCCCCGGGCCGGCCTTTCAATTTTTTAATTTTTTTTTATTTTTATTTTTTGGGGAGGGGGGCCGCGTGGCCCCCCTCCTGGGCCACTACTTGCCCCGGGGACCCCATCCCCCGGGGCTGGCCCTCTCCGTTGGGGAGTCCCCAATCCCCCCACAGTCCCGCCGGCTCCCCACGTCCCTTGGGAGCCGGCATTGCTTTTCCACATGGGGAGCAGCTGACATGCTGCTCCCCATGTGGAAAAGCAATGTGCTTTGGATATTGGAAGAGAGAGCAGGTTTCCTGCTCTCTCTTCCAATATCCAAAGCAGTTTGCTATGGCAGGACGGGAGCCGCGAGGCTCCCGTCCTGCCATAGCAAGCTACAGTGTCCCGGGGTAGGCACCCCGGGACACTGCAGGAGCCGGCCCTGGGGGGTGGCGGTCCCCAGGGCCATCAAGGGCTCCAGGAGGGGGCCGCGCGGCCCCCTCCCTACATCAGCACAGCCCCGGGGAGGTGGTGGTCCCCGGGGCTTCGGGGGTCCAAAAGGGACCCCCATTTTAATTTGTTAGTGCCCCGGGAGGTGGCGGTCTCGGGGCGTGTGGGGGGCTGGAGCCCCCCACACAGGTTGTTAAATTAATTAAAAAAAGCCCCGGGAGGTGGTGGTCCTCGGGCTGCGGGAGGGCTCAGAGCCCTCCCGCACCATTTTTTAAAAGCCCCGGGGTGGCGGTCCCCGGGGCTTGGGGGCCCTTTGAGGCCCCCACACATTAAATTATCCCCCCACCATGCCCCCGGGACTTGGGCCACCCGGGGGCCAATTAACATCGAAGCGCGGAGACCAGCGCTCGATTTTTTCCGGCAGGATTCGCGCACTTTGAGCGCATCCTGCCGATTTAAAAAAAAAAAAAAAAATGCTTTTTGCCCAGGGGGTCCTTGTGGGACCCCTGAGCAGGCCTAGGGGTTAGGGTGTTTCTACCCTGCCCCCTTTGTGCGTTTTGTGCTCTTGTTTCTTTTTTTTTTCTCGGCGGGATCCGCGCACCCTAAGCGCATCCTGCCGATTTAAAAAAAAAAAAAAATCTTTTTTCTGCCCAGGGGGTCCTTGTGGGACCCCTGAGCAGACCTAGGGGGTCAGGGTGTTTCTACCCTGCCCCTTTTGCACTTGTTTCTGTCCCTCGGTTCTACCGAGGACAAAATGGCTGCCAACACTTCTTGATTTGGAGTGTTGACAGCCAATTAGCATGCAGCTCGTGATCGGGAGGGTACGCGGATCCGACGCGCCCATAGATATATATGTGATTTTAATTGTGAATTTCTCAGGAACTACTGAACGGATTTACACCATTTTAGCAAAAGGCACCAGTCTGAACCAAGGGCTACCTCTTTGCCAAATTTGGGGTAATTCCGTTCAGCAGTTCGGGCTGTAGCTGCGACTAAAGGTTCCTATGGAAAAATGAATGGGGAAAACGCGTTTTGGGACCCCCTTTTTCTCGGCCCCGCTTCACGTATCACCCCGAGACTTTCAGGGTAGGAGCGGACCGGAGCGCCCCAACAAGTTGGAAGCTTTCGCGAAGATTCGTCAACCGGCGCCAACGATGTTAATTGGCCCCCGGGTGGGCCAAGTCCCGGGGGCATGCTGGGGGGGTTAATTTTATGTGTGGGGGCCTCTAGGGCCCCCAAGCCCCGGGGACCGCCACCCCCGGGGCTTTATGCATAATGGTGCGGGAGGGCTCTGAGCCCTCCCGCAGCCCCGGGGACCACCACCTCCCCGGGGCTTCTTTTTTTAAATGAAAAACCTGTGTGGGGGGCTCCAGCCCCCCACACGCCCCGGGACCGCCACCTCCCGGGGCACTAAACATTTAAATATGGGGGTCCGTTACGGACTCCCAGGGCCCCGGGACCACCACCTCCCCGGGGCTGTGCACACGATGGGAGGGGGCCGCGCGGCCCCCTCCTGGAGCCTGTGGTGGCCCTGGGGACCGCCACCCCCAGGGTCGGCTCCTGCAGTGTCCCGGGGTGCCTACCCCCGGGACACTGCTGTTTGCAATGACAGGACGGAGCCTCGCGGCCCCGTCCTGTCATTGCAAACTTGCTTTGGATATTGGAAGAGAGAGCAGGAAACCTGCTCTCTCTTCCAATATCCAAAGCTGATTGCTTTCCACATGGGGAGCAGCATGTTAGCTGCTCCCCATGTGTAAAGCAATGCCGGCTCCCGTAGGACACGGTGAGCCGGCGGGACTGTGGGGGTTTGGGGACCCCCACAGTCCCCAACGAGAGGGCCAGCCCCGGGGGATGGGGTCCCCGGGGCAAGTAGTGGCTCGGAAGGGGCCACGCGGCCCCCTCCCCAAAGTTTTGAAAAATAATTAAAAAAAAAAAAAGGGTATGGCCGGCCCGGGGATGGGGTCCCCGGGCCTTAAAATGGCCAGAGGAGGGGGCCACGCAGCCCCCTCAAAATATTAAAAATAAAAATAGAGGCCATGCCCCGGGAGATGGGGTCCCCGGGGCCAATACAGGCCCGGGGAAGGGGGGCCACGCGGCCCCCTTCCCGTTTTTTTTTATTTTGAAATTTAAAAAGGGGTAAGGCCCTGGGGGATGGGGTCCCCAGGGCCCAAAAACAGAAAAAAGGAAGGGGGCTACACAGCCCCCTTCAGGGGACAAAAAAAAAAAAAACGATCGGGCCCGCAGGCCCCGCCCCTTCCTTCACCACTCTGCAAACGCGCCCCTGGCGCGTTTGCAGAGGGGGAACGAATTCCCCTTGAATAGTGGGGGTCCCTGGGGGCCAACTAGCCCACCAGGAACCTCCAGTATGCGCCAGGGGGCTGCCTTGCAGAGAGGTGTACAGAGGCCACGCCCCTTTTTACACCTCTCTGCAACGCAGCTCTGTGGTGCTTTTTGGAGGACCCTCAGGATTCAAGGGGACTTAATCCCCCAACTTAAAACGCGCCACGGGGCGCGTTTGCACAGTGGTGAAGGGAGGGGGCGGGGCTTCAGGTGACATGTGTGCAAACAGGCCCCGTGGCGCGTTTTAAGATGGGGAATTACATCCCCTTCAATCCCGAGGGTCCCTGGGGGCCAACTAGCCCAACAGGTACATCCAGAAAGCGCCACAGAGTTGCGTTGCAGAGAGGTGTAAAAAGGGGTGTGGCCTCTCTACACATCTCTGCAACGCAGCCCCCTGGCGCATATTGGAGGTTCCTGGTGGGCTAGTTGGCCCCTAGGGACCCTCAGGATTCAAGGGGACTTAATCCCCAACTTAAAACGCGCCACGGGGCGCGTTTGCACAGATGTCACCTCAGGCCCCGCCCCCTCCCTTCACCATTGTGCAAATATTCTTCAAAAATCATCCGAAATACGAATTCCGATTTACTCACCTGTTATAAGGAGAGACCTCAGTGCTGCATCTTTCAGCCCAGTACTGGTCCTGAAAAGTAATTTTAACCGTACTTACCAGTAACTTGAATTTCCTTCCATAGGATATCATTGCCTGCTTTTTGCTGAAAAAGTTTCTAAGTGTTGATTTTTGAAACATACAAATATTCCTCTAAAATCAGCCGAAATACGAATTGCGATTTACTCACCTGTTATAAGGAGAGACCTCAGTGCTGTATCTTTCAGCCCAGTACTGGTCCTGAAAAGTAATTTTAACCGTACTTACCAGTAACTTGAATTTCCTTCCATAGGCTAACATTGACTGGTTTCACTTGGAAATTCTTCTAAGTGTGGAGTTTTGGAACTTTAACATATTCCTCTAAAATCAGCCGAAATACAAATTCCGATTTTCTCACCTGTTATCAGGAGAGACCTCAGTGCTGCATCTTTCAGCCCAGTACTAATCCTGAAAAGTAATTTTAACCGTACTTACCAGTAACTTGAATTTCCTACATAGGCTAACATTGACTGGTTTCACTTGGAAATTCTTCTAAGTGTGGAGTTTTGGAACTTTATAATATTCCTCTAAAATCAACCAAAGTACGAATTCCGATTTACTCACCTGTTATCAGGAGAGACCTCAGTGCTGCATCTTTCAGCCCAGTACTGATCCTCAAAAGTAATTTTAACCGTACTTACCAGTAACTTGAATTTCCTTCCATAGGATATCATTGCCTGCTTTTTGCTGAAAAAGTTTCTAAGTGTTGATTTTTGATACATACAAATATTCCTCTAAAATCAGCCGAAATACGAATTCCGATTTACTCACCTGTTATCAGGAGAGACCTCAGTGCTGCATCTTTCAGCCCAGTACTGGTCCTGAAAAGTAATTTTAACCGTACTTACCAGTAACTTGAATTTCCTACATAGGCTAACATTGACTGGTTTCACTTGGAAATTCTTCTACGTGTGGAGTTTTGGAACTTTATAATATTCCTCTAAAATGAACCAAAGTACGAATACCAATTTGCTCACCTGTTATCAGGAGAGAACCCAGTGCTGCATCTTTTAGCCCAGCACTGACCCTGAAAAGTAATTTTAACCGTACTTACCAGTAACTTATATTTTCTTCCATAGGAATCCATTGTCTGGTTTTCAGCAGAAAAGTTTCAAAGTGTCGATTTTCACAAACTACAAATATTCCTAAAAAATCGCCTGTATGACTTAAACGCATTCTTTCAACTGTTTACAGGAGATGCACCAGTGCTTAATCCAGGATCCAACACTGAGTAAGAAAAAGTAGCAATAACAGTTTTTACCTGCTAAGTGAATTTCCTTCCATAGGATAACATTGGTGATTCTATGAGAAAAAGTTTCTAAGTGTCAACTTTTAAAATACAATAATATTCCTTAAAAATCACGACTGTAACCAAAACGCTTTTACTCAACTGTTTACAGGAGATGTACCAGGACTGAATCTAGGATCCAGTCCTTTGGTTAGAAAAGTAATCCATAAAGTAACTAATTGCATTTAACTAGAAATTCACATTGAGCTGAATGTTGCATTGTGTTTGAAAATGTGTTGCCCATTGCAACAACTGTAACTACTGTACTTAAAAGTCTATTGCCTATGTGCAAAGTATTTAAACTAAAGTAATTCATTCTGAGAAAGTATTTTTGTAATGTAATGTATAATGTAATTACAATGTAATTTAAAAAATAAAATATGTAAAAAAAATTGTTTCTAAAAATGTAGTAAATCAGTATTAAAAAAATTTATATAACAATTAATACATTTAAAAATTGTCATTTACAAAACCTTTGAAATTCACTGAAAAAACCGTAGGTTTCAGACATGTTATAGTTACAAATTAGCATTTAAAAAACCTTTGAAATTCACTGAAAAAACCATAGGTTTCAGGGACGTTATAGTTACAAATTAGCATTTAAAAACCTTTGAAATTCACTGAAAAAACCATAGGTTTTAGGGACAGTTATAGTTAGTTGGACATTGCACTCGTACAAAACCCGTGAAATTCCCCCGTTATAGTTAGTCCAGCTAACTATAACTCGCGCCCCGCAATGCACTGCTGATGACGTCACATATTACATCACTCATGACATGGTCAGTGACATCACTGATGACATCACTGATGACATCTCAAATGACATCACTGATGACATCACTGATGACATCATCCATGTGATAATTTCATGCATCTTCTCACACCCTAATATAACCTTTCATACACCCACTCTAAATTACAGACTGTCATTCGTAAAATCATAGACACTCCAACACCAATAACTACATACCCACTCACTGATTCTTAGGTCTACGCACACATCCACTCACTCACCCGTACAGTCACTCATACTTACGGTCACTCAGTACAGGACTATCATATGCACTCATACTCCTATATAGACACTCAAGCACCGCCACTCATCCATAGAGGTACTCACACACCTAGTCAGTCATGCAAATAATTAAACACACTACCATTTACTCACCTATACAGTTATACACACACCACATCACTTATTCAAACAGAAACAAACACATACTTACTCTTATACAATCACTGATACAAGCACACACGCATCCATACAGCCGCTCTCACAATCACACACTCTCACTTATAGCCATTTAAATACTCTAACACACATATATACTGCCTTTTACATATGTTGTTACTCGCACATGTACCACTGAGATATACATTCACTCACTAACACACCCATACACACACTCACCCACCCAAGCAGTCCATCACAGATGCACTCTTGTAATCATGCACCCAGTGAATGACTCACTCTCACATCTATCTACAGAGACTCACACACCCCACCCACACAAACACTCAGGCAGCCATACAGACATTCACCCAGTTTTGTCACTAACCCATGCAATTCAGTAAGATACGTTAAATCAGTCACTTATACAGTCAGTCACGCACCTACTAAATCAACAATACAGACACTTACACACCCACTCATTCTTCAATACGTCTTTTCCTATATATATTAAGAATATTTAAACTTTACAGAAACACACAGTCACTGGATGATGTCATCAGTGATGTCATTTGAGATGTCATCAGTGATGTCATCAGTGATGTCACTGACCATGTCATGAGTGATGTAATATGTGACGTCATCAGCAGTGCATTGCGGGGGCGCGAGTTATAGTTAGCTGGACTAACTATAACGGGGGAATTTCACGGGTTTTGTACGAGTGCAATGTCCAACTAACTATAACTGTCCCTAAAACCTATGGTTTTTTCAGTGAATATATATATACACACACATATATACATCATATAGCACATATTTCTTCCTTTGTGCTTGCCTCGGATATTTGAATCAACTTTGCAAGGGAACAAGAACCCTGTTCATATTTTGTATTAATTTTGCGGAGGAACAAATACAGGAGCTCCATTTCTAAAGAGGCCAGCCACCTGCAACCAGGGCCTTGGGTGTCACAGTACATATAATATAATGCATAGTGACTAAAAGATGTCCCCCCACGCACTCCATCATGGAACATTGAGAAGGCAGAATGCTGTGAAGTTTCTTTATTAGTCCGGTACTTGGCTGGCAGGTTTAAGGTTAAGACTACTTTCACCAGTTTGACTGAATAATTACTTCAACTCATTTTTAGGTTGAGTGATGTGTACCATTCCTCTACTGTTCACTGTCCAGACACATTTCTTCACTCCCCATATTTTTTATCCTGATGTTAGACCTGACAGCCTTAGGGTGGCCTTCCCCCCAAAATGTTTGCCTGCCTCCTCCACTTTTCTGACCTCGTTTTTGCTGGTATTAGGACTCTGTGCACTTTACCACTGTTGACCAGTACTGAAGTGTTTGTGATCTCTCCTCTAAACATAGTAATAGTGGCGCATCCCCAATTGGCATATTTAATTTACTTATGAGGCCTTAGCAAAGTGGTATCCCCTGTACCCATGGCCTGTAAATTAAATGCTACTAGTGGGCCTGCAGCATTGCTTGTGCCTTACCCTTACTAGGATTGTGGTTACTGCTTGACCAGGTCTAATACCCCAGTCAACCAGGAACCTAATTTCTAACACCTGATAACTATCAACTGAGACAACTTTCAATGTGCTGGAAAGATAATGCACTATCAAGTTATGTCAATGATTGTTGTACATCAGTAAACTTGTTAAAAGAAGAAACACTTGCCACCCACAGTTATGAACTGCTCTTTTTTAGTAGAACTGTGGCGGTCCAATGTCTCATGTCTGCACCGTCCTGTTAATTCCTGTATATTGCTCTTTTAAGCAAGGCATGTGATGTGTCTGTGGTCTTCTCCGTGTGCGAGCTGAGTTACTGAAACACTGCACGCCGCTGGGCTCCTCAGGCCCAGTATCTTCATGATTTTTGAGGCTGCACCATGCTTCTCCGTAGTGACGCGTGAGAATCGGGAACTTCGAAGGAGCCTCGCCTGTAATTAACGATGCATTTTTCAGCGCGCCTGGGTCAGATACATCCACGTGACTCTGTTCTTTCGCTCTACATGTCAGCAGTGCACCATCTAGTTATTGAAGTGGTGTAGTACAAATGTTGGTCTTCTATTCTCAACTCAACAGTCTAAGAGCACCAACTATGAACCTTTCTCCAAATCGTAGGTTGTGGGCTACTGGTAGATCACCTGCTACCTGCAGACCAGCCTACAAAATTAGAAGGTTTTGCTTGGTTGAATTGTTATCAAAATTGAAATTACCCATGTAGAAGCATTCCACATTGACAAAACATTTTTATGTTACTGACGACTTCCATGCCTGATGCACTGAGTTAATCACTGCAGGTAATCTTGCATTTGGCGGCCACAGATTCAATCTTGTCTAAAGTGGTCACTATTAAAGTTCTAATAATATTGGTAGCTCCGATGATTTTCATTGAACAATAGTAGCTCTTAGTACAGAAAAGGTTGGAATCCCCCTGATCTACTGGTTCATACGGCAGAGTTAAATGTTACATCTGAAAGAAACAGTTAGTTATAGATTCCTTACCTTAGAATTACCCCCAGGCGTCAGACTGGATCCGGAATGTTTTTCGTCAGCAGTACCTCTGCACGTCGGAAGGTGGCGTTGGTCGGCTCCGCATCCGTCGTTGGTGTCATGGTCGCCGGGATGACGTCACGGTAGCTACTTAGACGCCGCCCTCGTGCGCTGACGTCAGTTCTTTCTTTTTCCGCGCCAGCCAGCGCAGATCCGGAGAGAGCGGTACCTCCAGTCATTTTTTTTGACTGAACTTTTGAGCGACTTTTGTTGATGTCTTTTTGAGTCTTAACCGACTCCTGTTGCACGTAGGGATGCCCAGCTTCGAGGCCTGCGGTTCCTGTTCCCGCATGATTTCGGTAACGGATCCGCACCGCGTGTGCCTCTTTTGCCTGGAGCGCGACCACGACCCCAAGTCGTGCTCCGACTGCCGGACCATGGCTCTGAAGTCTTTGCGGGAGCGGTCCCGAAAGCTTCTTGAGTGCCGGCAGCCGGCTCCGCGCCGTTCGAGGTCCCGGTCGCGAGGGTGGTCGAGGGACCGATCGCGGAGCCATCACCACTCATCATCCAAGTCTTCGCACTCTGGGTCAGGTAAGTCAAAGCACAAGAAGAAGTCGAAGAAGCATCGTCGCTCTTCGACTACTCCCCGTCTGTCGGCCAACGCGTCGAGAGATGCGGGCGGTGCCACTCCCGCGGCTCCGCGCGTGGAACCTGAAGGGTCGACTCCGAGCTTCCCTCCCTTTCCGGGACCCGGAGCGACCCCTGCCCAGCTTCGTCAGTTTTGACGAAGCCATGCATGCCATCTTTGGGCAGCCCGACTCCGCCGGCGCGCCTTCGGGCCCCGCGGACTTGGTTGGGGGCCCTAGGCCTTCTCTGCCGGCGGCTCCGGCCCGGCGCACCAGGGGCCCCCTTGGATCCAGGCCTGGATCCGGATCGGCGCCGGTCGACCTTGTGACACCGACACCGACTCCACCGGCACCGCGTCCGCTGCCGACACCGGGGTCGACCCCCTGCTCCCACCTCCATGTGGATACGGAGTTGGACCGGCGTCGGCCGACGCCGGACCCGACGCCGATGGGTACTTTTGTGCCTGCATTCCACCCTGGCCATTTTCAGCCAGTTTGGCAGCCAGAGGAGGATGAGAAAGACTGGGAGGGGTCTGAGGACCCTCTCACTGCTCAGTTGGAGTACGACCAGAACTGGAGAGAGGACCTGGGGGATGCCAGTGGTCTGGACACTTCACCAGACCGTGGCATGTTGTCTCCTCCTACTGTTGCTACGGAGGAGGGAGCGTCTTACGCAGTGGTGTTGCGTAGGGCGGCCGAGGCCCTAAACCTCGAGCTACCTACTGTGGCAGTCAGGACTAACCTCCTGACAGAGGTGCTTCAACCGGCAGCAAGCTCTTCGGAGCCCCTGCTGCCGTTTAATGAGGCCCTTACAGACATCCTTTTGGGCACCTGGTCCAGGCCCACCACAGGGGCTCCTGTGGATAGGATGGTTGCCTGACGCCGGCTCCGGGCGACCCCACTTTCCTCTCCCAACACCCTTCCCGAGAGCTTGGTGGTCCAAGCCTCAGCGTCTCAAAGCGCATTCCCTACCGCACCACCGGACAGGGAATCCAAGAAGCTGGATCAGCTTGGGAAGAAGTTGTTTTCTTCCTCCAGCTTAGGGCTGCGGTCGGTGAACACTGCATGCCTCTTAGGCCGTTATTCCCACTCTGTGTGGGATACGGTGGCGCAAGTGCTGCCTCAGTGTCCGGAGGAGGCCCGGACTGTGCTCTCCCGTGCTGTTGCCGAGGGGAGAGACGGAGCAAAGTTCGCCATTCGTTGTGGACTGGACACTGCCGACTCACTGGGTAGGACCATTTCAACATGGGTGGCGCTTCGCCGTCACGCCTGGTTGAGGACGACTGGCTTTTCTGGGGATGTCCAGAACACCTTGATGGACATGCCTTTTGATGGCCGTCGCCTGTTCGGCGACAAAGCAGACAGTGCGCTAGAGGGCTTCAAGGACTCTCGTGCTACGGCCAAGTCCTTGGGCCTCTCCACCACGCGCCCTGCACGGTCTGCTTTTCACCCCTTTCGTGGCCAAGGAAGGGGTGCCCCACCACGTTCCTTTCAGAGCCACAGGCCTGCGCAAGCTCTTCCACCTCAGCGCAGCCGAGGACGTGGGAACCACCGCCGTGGTTCTGGGGGCCAGCGAGCGGGCCAGTCCACCATCGCCCCCTCTGCAGCAGCCTCCAAACCCTCCTAGTCCAACCTTTCAGGGCCACCAAACGGCAGTGGGCGGCAGGATCCGCCATCACCTCCCCCACTGGCGCACCATCACGTCGGACAGGTGGGTTTTGCAAATAGTCCGAAGGGGCTACTCCCTCCCCTTCGAGACTACCCCTCCCTCCATGCCACCCAAGTACCATCGCATGTCGGAGGATCATCTGACCCTTCTCCAACAGGAAGTTACGGCTCTCTTGGCCAAGGGAGCCATCGAGCGCGTCCCTGCCCCAGAAGTAGGTCGTGGTTGTTATTCCCACTACTTTCTGGTGCCCAAGAAGGACAAGGGCCTGCGTCCTATCTTGGATCTCAGGGACGTCAACCGCTTCCTCCGGAAGAAGAAGTTCAAATGGTTGACCCTGGCTCAGGTCTTGTCTGCCCTCGACCCTGGAGACTGGATGGTAGCGTTGGACTTGCAGGACGCTTATTTCCACATCGCCTTCCTGCCGGCCCACCGGCGTTACCTGCCGTTCACGGTAGGCCACGAGCACTTTCAGTTTACCGTGCTCCCCTTTGGCCTTACCAGCGCCGCTCGGGTGTTCACGAAAGTGATGGCGGTGGTCGCAGCTCATCTGCGCAGATCAGGGGTTCCAGTCTTCCCCTATCTCAACGACTGGTTGTTGAAGGCAGGCTCGCCCCAGGCAGTCGTTTCCCACCTCCAGACTATGGCCGACCTCCTGCATTCGCTGGGGTTTTCCATCAATGTGCCGAAGTCACACCTGACCCCCTCTCAGAAGCTCCTCTTCATCGGAGCGGTTCTGGACACGGTGCAGTTTCGGGTTTATCCTCCCGAACAGCGAGTCTGGGATATTCAGGCTATGATTCTGATCTTTCGGCCTCTATCCCGGGTTTCGGTCAGGATGACCCTGAGACTGCTGGGCCTCATGGCCTCCTGCATTCTGCTGGTCGATCATGCCAGGTGGCATATGGGGGCTCTGCAGTGGGAACCTGAAGTTCCAGTGGGCGCAGCATCAGGGGAATCTGTCCGATTGTGTCCAGATCTCGGAGGGCACTGCACGACAATTGCAGTGGTGGCTCATGAACCAGGATTGGGTCAACGGCAGATCCCTCTACCCTTCCCTAACCAGAACACACAGTGGTGACGGACGCGTCCCTTCTGGGATGGGGCGGCCACATGGGAGAGGCGGAGATCAGAGGTCTCTGGTCTCCGGCGGAGTCCGGGCTCCACATCAACCTTCTGGAGCTGCGGGCGATCCGGCTTGCACTGCAAGCATTTCTTCCCTAAGTCCGGGGAAGAGTAGTGCAGGTGTTCACGGACAACAACACCGCCATGTGGTACTGCAACAAACAAGGCGGGGTGGGGTCGTGGACCCTATGTCAAGAGGCCCTACGCCTCTGGACATGGCTGGAACATCAGGGCATATCCCTGGTGATTCAACACCTGGCAGGTTCCCTGAACGCCAGGGCGGACAAACTCAGCCGCAGGTGCATGATGGATCACGAATGGCATCTACACTCTGAGGTGGTGCAAGGTCTCTTTCAACAGTGGGGAGATCCTTGGTTAGATCTATTCGCGACCGAAGAGAACGCGCAATGTCAGCATTTCTGCGCGTTGGAATTTCCAAGGCGGCACTCGCTAGGCGACGCTTTTCGTCACGAGTGGAGTTGCGGTCTGTGGTACGCCTTTCCGCCTATACCACTTCTGCCCAGAGTGCTGAAGAAGATCAAGCGCAACCGGGCCCAAGTCATTCTTGTGGCTCCGGATTGGGCACGAAGAGTCTGGTATCCCGAGCTGCTCAACATGGCCATCGATCCTCCGATCAGACTGCCTCTTCGGGAGGATCTTCTGTCGCAGCAGCAGGGGACGGTCCTCCACCCGAACCTGTCCAGCCTCCACCTCTTTGCGTGGAGATTGAGCGGCAGCAGTTGACGTCATTTGACTTGCCTCCCGAAGTTTGTGATGTAATCTTGACAGCCAGGCGTCCCTCCACTAAGACGGTATACGCCTGCCGATGGAACAAATTTGTGGCATGGTGCACAGCAAAGGCTGTGGATCCCCTTTCTGCCCCCCTTTCTGAGGTCCTCTTGTTCCTCCTTTCTTTGGCCCAGCAGGGCTCTGCTCTGGGCACTATCAAGGGCTATCTTTTTGCCATTTCTGCGTTTCTTCGGCTTCCTGATCAGCCTTCTCTCTTCAAGTCCCCGGTTGTTAATCGTTTCTTAAAAGGCATAACTCATCTTTTTCCTCCTATCCCCTTCGTTATGCCTCAGTGGGACTTGAATCTGGTCTTGACCTATTTGATGGCTCTCCCTTTGAGCCACTTCACAACTGTCCCTTAAGACTTTTAACTCTTAAGACTGCATTCCTGGTGGCCATCACATCTGCCAGAAGAGTGAGTGAGATCCAGGCTCTTTCATCCAAACCTCCTTTTCTGGCTTTACATCCGGACAAGGTTGTCCTTAGGACTCGTCCATCCTTTCTTCCCAAGGTGGTCACTTCCTTTCACATCGGGCAAACCATCACTTTGCCCACCTTCTTTCCGCCTCCGCATCCTTCCAAAGAGGAAGAGAGGCACCACCGTCTGGACCCAAAACGTGCGCTTTCTTTCTATCTGGATCGCACGAAACAGTTCCGGGTGGATGACCAACTCTTTGTTGGCTACGTGGGCGCCAAGAAAGGTCGGGCCGTACACAAGCGGACCATTTCTAGATGGGTCGTTTTGTGTATTAAAGCCTACTATTCTCTAGCTAAAAAGGAGCCTGCAGTGGGGCTACGCGCCCATTCCACCAGGGCGACGGCAGCCACTACTGCTTTGGGACGAGGAGTTCCTCTACATAACATCTGTCAGGTAGCCACGTGGGCACCGCTGCACACGTTTACGAAACACTATTGCCTGGACAGCCAAGTACGGAGAGACGGCTTCTTTGGCCGTTCTGTTCTCCAGGACTTTCTGGTGTGATCTTGGTTCGCAGACCCACCTCCGGGGTTGGTATTGCTGGGGTATCTATTCTAAGGTAAGGATTCTATAACTAACTGTTTCTTTCAGATGAACAAGTTACTTACCTTCGATAACAATATATCTGTAAGAAACATAGGTTAGTTATAGATTCCTTACCGCCGCACCCATCCTCCCCGTTCTGCGAACTGATTTCTAGAGTTAAGGACATCCTTTCAGGGCCCTAGTTTTGTGCACCAGTGGTCAGTGTCTTGCATGGCTCTGCGTTTCTGGCGCGGAAACTCGTGTACAGAACTGACGTCAGCGCGCGAGGGCGGCGTCTAAGTAGCTATCGCGACGTCATCCCGGCGACCACAACGCCAACGACGGACGCGGAGCCGACCAACGCCACCTTCCGACGCGCAGAGGTACTGTTGACGAAAAACTTTCCGGATCCAGTCTGACGCCTGGGGGTAATTCTAAGGTAAGGGATCTATAACTAACCTATGTTTCTTACAGATATATCGTTACCGAAGGTAAGTAACTTGTTCTACAGTTTTGGTCCGTTAGAGCTCGGTAACATGATTATGTGTGGAAAATGAATGAGCATTATTTCATAACTGGTGCTGAAGTAAGTGTCAAACTGGTAAGTTTATTCAGATTTTTCAATGATCTGCACGCTGAACAATGTATGCAAGTCTATCAGTTATCTGCTCACTACATTACCAATCTTATCACATTTTGTTCTTTCTTCCGGCTCCTTCATTTTCAAGTGTCAGCATCAGTTTTGTATAGCAGCTATCATGCAGAAATGACAACTCGCCCACCATTCCCCCAAGATTCAGGCAACCCTTCATCGTTTTGAGCAGTTGGTTTAGATGTTTAATGCTTATTTAGGCTCAATAGATGGTTTAGGATTTCGCTGAGATAGAAAAAGAATTATCTCTTATTTTACTATTTAGCACATGAAGGTCATAATGTATTTGAACACCTTCCTGCATATGTACATACATAAAGGGAGGGTGAGTTTGACGGATTTAAAATAGCAGTTAAGCAACTAGAAAAATATTTTGAAGGTCAGAAGAATATGATGGTGTAAATTTATTACACGTGCCCAGGGTCCTGATGAATCAGTAGATACCTTTGTCACGGCGCTAACAATCCTTGCCTCCAAACGTCAATTAGAGAATTTTACATGCCAGTTGGTTCGTGACCAAATTGTGGTGAGATGCAATTGTACGAAAGTTCAGGAAACACTTCTGACTTTTAAACATTCAACTAGAAATGTACCCTCCATATTCTTCGACCTCAGCATTATGCAGATTATCGGGTCAATATTGTGGCTCATGGTAAAATCAAGAACCCACAAACCACAACTGTTAAAAAATTCCAACCACAACCGACTCGATCTAAACATTGATCTAGAATGAATTCTAAAAGCATCATGTGCTTTACATAAGGTTCTTCACTTGTGACTGGTTCCAAAACCTGCCTGCTAATTGGCCAAGAGTGTCAGAAACGTGGCAAATGGATCATTTCAGTAAGGTTTGCCGAGATGGAGGTAGAGTAGGCAAAAGGTGTGTAGTTAATGGAGATGTAAAACATAGATACTGTAATCAGAGGGGCTATTGTTGACATTCCACCCCTAATTAATTAAGGAGGGTTGATAACCATGAAAGGGAGAATCCTGAACTTTAACGCTCAGTCAAGACCATTAAGAAAGCCTGCACAAGGCTTTTCTACTTCTCAGTATTTCTAGATTTATTCAAATAATAGTATTATTACAGAACGCATAAGTCATTAGAGTCAAGGGAATTAGCTTAATACCTAATCAGGATAATGTAAAATGCCATTTGCCTTTAGAAAATTAAATAAGCGTAGCACATATGGCAATCAATTAAATTAATAATAGTAAATAGAAAGGACCACGGGCATCTAGCCCTATCTAAGCAACAAACAGAAAAGTATAACAGTAAAATGAGAAAAGTCTGGCTCTTCCCAAAAAGCATGTCTTTTAGAATGTTCTGAACAAAGGACACATAGATTCATATCTCAATTTTACGTAGAGGGGCAGCATTAAAATTGCATTTGTACAGCACCTATCACGTTATTAATAAGGCTCCCTTTTCTGCACTTTTAATGATTTTTACCAACAAATACAGACAGAAAACCATCTGGTTTCTGTTAGAAATGGGATCTCTGGTTGGCTAAGGCTTGCGTCAAAGCCAGGCAGAGACCACCACTCTAGTCAGGGCGAGGGAGTTACACACCCAAGATAACCCCTGCTCACCCCCTTGGTAGCTTGGCACGAGCAGTCAGGCCTATCCCGGAGGCAATGTGTAAAGCGTTTGCGCACGCACACAGCAACAACATACCAGGCACACCACAAGAAGGAACTCCACACAAGGTTATATCAAAAATAGCCTTTGTACTCTCATAACACATTAGAATAGTACTCACATAATAATATACATGGTGCCACCTGGCACTAGGTCATATTTACAAGGGATTATTTACACCTGACAGGGCCAACTGGACCACTGTCAGGACCAGCACAAAGCGAACTTAGTAAATGTAGCACATATCATAAACGTACAACCAGTAATCACCGGTAACCACTGTACTCAGCATCATCCTGTAACATAAACCACATTATGCACAGTATCACATTAGGCGCGAAATACATTCTGCGCCTACCTCATAAGCCTAAACGCATTAGACCATACCCTCACCAGCATAAACATATTACGCATTAGTCCTCACCAGCATACACGCAGTATGCAATAATCTCATTAGCCTAAACATCATTAGACACATAAATCATATTAGGGCCTGGCGCCCTATTAACCTCATAGTCCCCCTGGCCAACTGGCCTTCTTGGAGGGCTCAAATGCCCTATGTCCACAATGTCAGGGCTGCTGCCTGAGGCAGCGAAATCCACGGGCGCCACTGCGCAAAACTAAACGTAGCAGCTGCCCACTAATTGCTGGGCAGCTGGGAAACTCGCTGGCACTCACTGTGCCTCTGGTCCCTCTCAGGGACTCTCTCTCAATTGTGCCCAGTTCGTGGCACTTTGCATAAAGGAGGGGGGCCCGGCACCTCTGTGCCCTCTGGACCCCCTGTAGCACTACAACATGTGCCACCATCGTTGGGGCGGCCCGCTCTCGGGCGGGCCCGCCCAGGCACCGACAATGTGCCTCGATATGCCCCCATAGACACGGGGCCCTCTGGGGCTCTCTTATTCATAGTAACAACTGCCCCCAAGCGCTGGAGCGGCCCGCTGCCAGACGGGGCCGCTCTGACTCTGTGCCTCTCATCGGCACTGACACCAAGAACCATCACGGAGCCCCACTCACCAGCTGCGGGCAGGACTCCTCCGGTCGTCGCTCTGGGTCTCCTCCCCTTGCAGGTGGGAGCGGCAGCACTTCTCTCGCGGCGCGGGGCTTCCCTTCACTCCTGGGAGCCCCGCGCTGCCATCGGCGGCCTCTGCCGCCTTTTTCTCTTCACCCGGGCCCCCTCCTGGGACCCGGGACTCTTTAGCGGTGCCCGTGGAGGCGGGGTAGGCTCCCGTCCTCCTTTCTTCGCCGGGGCTCACGGGAGCCCCGGTCGGGTTCGCAATTCCGGCACCTCTCTCCTTCACCCGGGCCCCCTCCTGGGACCCGGGACTTGCACATGGAGCCTGCGAGGCTCCGGGCTACTCCTCTGGCGTGTGCGGGGCTTCCCTCAGCTCTCGGGAGCCCCCTGCACTTCCGGGTCGCCTCCTCCTTCGGCCGCGCTACCATTGGCGGACGCGGCAGCCTCCTCCTCTCGGCCCCGCCCAGCGTCAGGCACCTCGCCTGGCTTCCTGGTCGCGGTGGCTCGCTCGGACTGCGGCGGTGAAACACGGGGTGGGCACCCGCTATCCAAAGTAGCATGAGAGCGGGGTGGGCACCCGCTCTCCAACGTGAAATCACTCATAAGCGGGGTGGGCACCCGCAAACAATTCCCAACACGGGGTGGGCTCCCGCTTCCAGCAGCATCACGGGGGAATCCCTCACGTCGGGATTCCCCCCAAAAGGACGTGCAGCACAGCGCTGCGTAGCCCACGCTCTTCCTCTCTTTGGGGAAATTTCAAAGAAAGCGCACACGAGGCGCTAGAATTACCAAAAGTCCTTTCAGGCATCAAGGGGCAATGCAGGGCCCAGGGAGGCAAGCCCTCATGGCAGCCCCCCCCTGGGCCCCAACAGCAGCGAGCCCCGCAGGAACAGCAACCAAGAACTGAACATTTTTCTGGGGTCACAGCCCCTTCTTTTATACACAAAATCCCCTTTGTGTCACAGCACAGGGCTTGGAGATACCAGTCAGAACTGGTATCAGGGGGATTTGGAGCACTTTGTTTTGGCAAGCTCCTCTCCCCTTTGACAAGACAGGCCAGGGACATCAGACGCACCACAGGAGGTGGAGCCAGCATTGTAGAGGGAAGGCACAGCCCTATTCAGGTCCCAGGTGCAACTCCTCCCACCCATCTACATGGAGATCTCACAAAGCCAGACATGCAATTCACATCAGGCAGGCAGACACAGAGCACACAGAAATGCCAACTTCTAGAAGTGGCATTTCTACACTAGTTATAATAAATCTGCGCACACCATTGCGCAGCATTTATTCTCACGAGTTCGCACATACTAAACTCGACTCCTGCACTCCCCTCACACCAGGAATTACCATGGACACACATATCCCCCATGCATTCCTATGGGAGGGCAGGACAATCTCACCACACGCACTCAGCGCGCACGCACTTTACAGTGGCCCACAGTGCTAAAGTGCCCAGAGACTTAAAACTACTGACACACAAGGCAAAAGTTTAGGGGTGAACCGGCCAAAAAGGGCCAAGTCCAACACAACCCCTTCCAGCCAAAACGCAGGGCAGACCAATCACCACCGTGATGGGCTTCCCTGCTTGGAGGCGATAGAACACGGACGCGGGCCCGCACTGCAGGGACACCCTCCGGTTCTACGCCACTTGGAACCCATGGAGTCCAACTAAGAAAAAAACTCCCGGACCAACTAGGCTACCCCACCGGTACTCCTTAGTTGTCCACGGCCAGGACCAGGCCCTAGGCCACTGGTCCTTGCCAATCCACAGAGTTGGGGGCAGTAACCCCTGGCATCCAATAGCCATTCTCCACTCTCCCTCTCAGTGTAGTTCCAAACTACCACTGATCCTTCAACCGAGGGTCCGCACCCTCAGGCTGACCAGAGGTCACGGGCGAAGCGTCTCCTCACCCTACCTCTACTTCTGGGGTTCCGCACCCTCCCAGGGAAAGCACCCTCCAGAACACAACTCTCCCACCAGTTCAGTTCCTCTCTCCATCACTGGCCTACCACCTGGGAAATAAATTCACCGGCTGCACCGGGGTCAGAGGCGAGGACGCCCTCCCTCTGCACCCCCTTCCAGAGTCCGATACCCTCCCAACTGGAGTGGTACCCCCTAAAAGGCAAACCGGCCAGGACACTGATTACAGTCGCCCTGCCGTCCAGGTCAGGCAAACACCTGAACCTGGCTCCCCAACCCAGGGACGCTACCCTTTGGTCAGATGCCCGGCGAACCAGGACTTCATGGGGAGCACGCATGCCCCCCCCGAGGGTGACACATAACTAATGTGTCGTGTGACAGTCTGCCGGGCACAAACCCAGGGCAGAAGTGGTGTCCCCATGGCCCCTCTGGACCCACTGGTTTTTCCACTGGGGAACCTCTCCCCCTTTCACCCCTCAATCAGGACTTCTGCACCCTCCACTTAGGAGCGGTGCTGCCTAGCACCAGGACTGCTGGAGCTCTGGTTACAGACGCTCCACGTCCTCTAGAGACTAGAAGATCCTCCTCAAATGGCCTACAAGTACAGCCTAGGCCCCCCAACTTGGTGTTCCCTGAAGAAACCATCCAGGCCCTGGGACTGGGTTTCGGGCACACTCACTCCTTCTCCTCTGAGATAGGACGTGGGCCCCTACACCCCTCCCGCTATACTGGGACCTAGCTGGGCTACACTGAACCTCTTCCACCACACAGGACTGAAAGATACTCGAGCCACTCTTATTGGAACCACTTCCAGCTCACCTACCACGGGGAGATCCCCCCCACAGAACAGTCCAACAGGACAGACTAGGTTCCTTTCCTGGTGTTCCTTCTAAGAACCATCCAGTACCGGAGACTTGAGATTGAGGCTCGGAACACAGCCCAGTCTCACACCTTCCTCGCAGGACATGATGTGAGGCATTGCAACCTCCTCACTATAACGGTTCCTAGTTGTGTTCCTCTGAACCATCTCCACCACACGGGTTGGGAGATACCTGCACCATTCCTCTAGGGTCACTCCCCCATGCAAGCTCCTTATTTCAGAGAACTCACTCCAGCGTCCAGCAGCACATCACTCATCCACACACACCCCCCCCAGACCGGTGAGACAGTTCCTTACTGTCCCTGAATCTCAACCTGCACCCCTCTTACTGAGCACCAGGTACCATACCCTGGGAACGGGACGGGAACTTCATGCACTGGACACACACTTCGCTGCCACCACTGGATCCCACCCTTACTGGTGAATCCAGAAAACTCACACTGCACTTAGGGGATAATCTACCCTCCCGACCTAGTGACTCCATACCAATTAAGTCCCCACTGTAGGCCAACCCAAGAACTAGCAGACAGCACAGGGGCAGTCCCTCCCTCAGCTGCAGGCCAACCCAAGAACCAGCACAATGGCTCAAGGGCAGTCCCTCCTCCAGCTTTAGGCCAACCCAATAGCAGTCTGCACAAGGGCAGTCACTCCTCCAGATTCTCTGGTTTCTGTCCTTGGCAGTACACTCAACTCATAGTGCACAAGAAACACATTTCAAAAAGAAATGACACTTAAAACAAACTCAGAAACAATAATCCCTTTCCATGTGACTATCTAAAATGCAGAGTTTTGTAGTGCAGCCAGTTGTCGCTGTGGTACTGCGCAAACGCAAGTCCTATCCTCACCGCTGACAACCAATGTTAGAAATGGGATCTCTGGTTGGCTAAGGCTTGCGTCAAAGCCAGGCAGAGTCCACCACTCTAGTCAGGGCGAGGGAGTTACACACCCAAGATAACCCCTGCTCACCCCCTTGGTAGCTTGGCACGAGCAGTCAGGCCTATCCCGGAGGCAATGTGTAAAGCGTTTGCGCACGCACACAGCAACAACATACCAGGCACACCACAAGAAGGAACTCCACACAAGGTTATATCAAAAATAGCCTTTGTACTCTCATAACACATTAGAATAGTACTCACATAATATACATGGTGCCACCTGGCACTAGGTCATATTTACAAGGGATTATTTACACCTGACAGGGCCAACTGGACCACTGTCAGGACCAGCACAAAGCGAACTTAGTAAATGTAGCACATATCATAAACGTACAACCAGTAATCACCGGTAACCACTGTACTCAGCATCATCCTGTAACATAAACCACATTATGCACAGTATCACATTAGGCGCGAAATACATTCTGCGCCTACCTCATAAGCCTAAACGCATTAGACCATACCCTCACCAGCATAAACATATTACGCATTAGTCCTCACCAGCATACACGCAGTATGCAATAATCTCACTAGCCTAAACATCATTAGACACATAAATCATATTAGGGCCTGGCGCCCTATTAACCTCATAGTCCCCCTGGCCAACTGGCCTTCTTGGAGGGCTCAAATGCCCTATGTCCACAATGTCAGGGCTGCTGCCTAGGCAGCGAAATCCACGGGCGCCACTGCGCAAAACTAAACGTAGCAGCTGCCCACTAATTGCTGGGCAGCTGGGAAACTCGCTGGCACTCACTGTGCCTCTGGTCCCTCTCAGGGACTCTCTCTCAATTGTGCCCAGTTCGTGGCACTTTGCATAAAGGAGGGGGGCCCGGCACCTCTGTGCCCTCTGGACCCCCTGTAGCACTACAACATGTGCCACCATCGTTGGGGCGGCCCGCTCTCAGGCGGGCCCGCCCAGGCACCGACAATGTGCCTCGATATGCCCCCATAGACACGGGGCCCTCTGGGGCTCTCTTATTCATAGTAACAACTGCCCCCAAGCGCTGGAGCGGCCCGCTGCCAGACGGGGCCGCTCTGACTCTGTGCCTCTCATCGGCACTGACACCAAGAACCATCACGGAGCCCCACTCACCAGCTGCGGGCAGGACTCCTCCGGTCGTCGCTCTGGGTCTCCTCCCCTTGCAGGTGGGAGCGGCAGCACTTCTCTCGCGGCGCGGGGCTTCCCTTCACTCCTGGGAGCCCCGCGCTGCCATCGGCGGCCTCTGCCGCCTTTTCTCTTCACCCGGGCCCCCTCCTGGGACCCGGGACTCTTTAGCGGTGCCCGTGGAGGCGGGGTAGGCTCCCGTCCTCCTTTCTTCGCCGGGGCTCCCAACAGCTCACGGGAGCGCCGGTCGGGTCCGCAATTCCGGCACCTCTCTCCTTCACCCGGGCCCCCTCCTGGGACCCGGGACTTGCACATGGAGCCTGCGAGGCTCCGGGCTTCTCCTCTGGCGTGTGCGGGGCTTCCCTCAGCTCTCGGGAGCCCCCTGCACTTCCGGGTCGCCTCCTCCTTCGGCCCCGCTACCATTGGCGGACGCGGCAGCCTCCTCCTCTCGGCCCCGCCCAGCGTCAGGCACCTCGCCTGGCTTCCTGGTCGCGGTGGCTCGCTCGGACTGCGGCGGTGAAACGCGGGGTGGGCACCCGCTATCCAAAGTAGCATGAGAGCGGGGTGGGCACCCGCTCTCCAACGTGAAATCACTCATAAGCGGGGTGGGCACCCGCAAACAATTCCCAACACGGGGTGGGCTCCCGATTCCAGCAGCATCACGGGGGAATCCCTCACGTCGGGATTCCCCCCAAAAGGACGGGCAGCACAGCGCTGCGTAGCCCACGCTCTTCCTCTCTTTGGGGAAATTTCAAAGAAAGCGCACACGAGGCGCTAGAATTACCAAAAGTCCTTTCAGGCATCAAGGGGCAATGCAGGGCCCAGGGAGGCAAGCCCTCATGGCAGCCCCCCCCTGGGCCCCAACAGCAGCGCGCCCCGCAGGAACAGCAACCAAGAACTGAACATTTTTCTGGGGTCACAGCCCCTTCTTTTATACACAAAATCCCCTTTGTGTCACAGCACAGGGCTTGGAGATACCAGTCAGATCTGGTATCAGGGGGATTTGGAGCACTTTGTTTTGGCAAGCTCCTCTCCCCTTTGACAAGACAGGCCAGGGACATCAGACGCACCACAGGAGGTGGAGCCAGCATTGTAGAGGGAAGGCACAGCCCTATTCAGGTCCCAGGTGCAACTCCTCCCACCCATCTACATGGAGATCTCACAAAGCCAGACATGCAATTCACATCAGGCAGGCAGACACAGAGCACACAGAAATGCCAACTTCTAGAAGTGGCATTTCTACACTAGTTATAATAAATCTGCGCACACCATTGCGCAGCATTTATTCTCACGAGTTCGCACATACTAAACTCGACCCTGCACTCCCCTCACACCAGGAATTACCATGGACACACATATCCCCCATGCATTCCTATGGGAGGGCAGGACAATCTCACCACACGCACTCAGCGCGCACGCACTTTACACTGGCCCACAGTGCTAAAGTGCCCAGAGACTTAAAACTACTGACACACAAGGCAAAAAGTTTAGGGGTGAACCGGCCAAAAAGGGCCAAGTCCAACAGTTTCCTGTCTCTATTTTTAAATGTGCATAAAAACATAAATTAGATTGTGTTTGGAATGATTCTTAATGCTTTCAGTCATGACTGCTAGCCCAATAGCTGGGTGGATTGACAAGTTGGGGGGGGGGAAAGAAAGACATTTTAGTAATGAGGCATTGCAATTGATCTTCGCATGGAGAGGCCCAGCTTTGTCCTTCCCACACATAATGCACATGCTCAATGTATAGATGGATGCCTGGATAGATGGTGGAGAAGTGTGGCTCAATGGTTAGAGCGGCAGACCCTGATGCAGAGATCTGGCCCGGGACCAGGGTTCAATTCCCGCCTCGGCGGGTCTTGGGCTCAATTTCCTCGGACCTGATAATTCTCGCCTCGGTGCCTATTCTAATCATGGGTCCCACTCTGCAACTCTGGGCAATAGCTTGCTTAATCTCCACAACGGCCCCAACAGCGCTGGGATGCCTGGCTTCACCCTGGGGGTGCCCAGGAGTGGACATTTCACAGGGAAAAGCCAGGAAGGGTTCCACAGCGGTATGCGTACAGCGCCAGGACACCTCTTTGGGGGTATAAGTGCGCTTTACAAGTACGAATTTCATGCCTCCAGGCTCCACACAAATTGGGAAAAGTACATCTACTTCTCAGTAAAAGGCATTGTGCCAAAGGAAATAATAAGTCTGATGTGTGTTGCTGAGGCTCATTTTAGATACTTGGGCATAATATTTGCAGTGACTGTGAAGTGATACTGTTAATTAAATATGTTTCTGCTACTCTCCTGAACGAAGCGGGTACTGCTGTGGTGGGGAGCCCCCCACTGTTCATAATGGGTCAGGAGGCATAGTTCAAGATGGTCTTGCTCCCCCACTTTCTCTATATTAACCAAAATTACCCATAAACAGTGCATTCCTCCAGTCCATTCAGTCAATGCTCTATAATTTTCTGTGGAATAGTAGTACGCCATGAGTCTCCTTCGAAAAATGTGTGCAACCTACTTAGGAGGTTGAACTGGGTGTGTCCCATGTCAGGAAATACTGCTGGGCTATGGAATTGGTGTATATCAATGACTGGATCCTCAGTGACAAATCAGACCCTGCAGTTCAAAAGGAATTAGAACTGTTAGAGCAATACGATCTGCATGCTGTGTTATATGGTCACCCATTCCTTGAGCTCTCCCACCTATCACCAGAGCCCCGTTATTGTGTGGAATGTGGCACTTAGATACATTAAATGACGCAATAAATTCACTAATGAAACACCACTGTGGTGTGGGGCACACCTTCCTACAAGTGGTCGCCTTGGAAGGTTTTCACATATGGGACCTCATAGGGATCTCCACATTAAGAGCTGTGTGGGTAAAGAGCCACATTAAGACTTTTGAGCTACTAGCTAAAGAATGTGTGCTCAAAACACACAGTTTTTAAACTATTTACAGATTCGCCATGCATTAAAACCATATAGAGAGAGCCTGATTTCAATCCACTTGAGATTAAAATAACTATGGCACAACTGGTTTATTATGGGGTAGATCTCCAGAGTGTACAAATCCATGTTGCTTAATGCACCATGGTTTTCTATGTTGCAGCAAGAATGATGGAAAAGAGATATCGGCCAGCTTGATGATGAGGATTGGATGGAGACGAGAATGGCTTCCTGCGTATTGGCCATTGCCTCACAAATGCATCTCATACAATTCAAGTACATCCATAGAGTGTACTATCACCCAACCTGGTTTTGGTGCATGGGTAGAGCATCCTCTCCTAACTGCTTGCACTGTGCTGATCTGAATGGCAGCTTTGTGCTTGCTGTATCGATATGCCTAGTAATCGTTGACGACTGGTGGCAGATGCAGAGAGAATTAATAGCCGTTGTGGTCCACCAAGTGATGCTAGACATGAAAGTAATAATCTTGGGGGTGGTGGATGGCTGGGATGGCACGACTGCACCTAAAACTCGTGAGACGTGGCCTTCTGGTAGCCAAGAGCAATATTGCTAGGTGCTGGAGGAATATCAAATTATAATATCAAATTGGCAAAGGGACACAGACAATTGTGCATCTGCAGAAAGAACGGTATATAAGGCACATGAATGTGCACAAAACATCAAAGTATTTGGGGCTCCTGGCTGAGAGTTCAAGGTCTCAAGGACAAAATTCACGATTACGCCCCATTCAATTAGAATCATTGGGTTTTTCAAATGGGATTATGTGAGAATGAAGGGTGGAAACTTTATACAGTGTATGACTTGGAACAATATTTTTACTGTGAAATGTCCCTGTCTGCTTATTGTTAATATAACATCTGTAATGTTTTTCAAGAAAATCAATAAAACAAGTTACGAGAAAAGTAATAAAACAAGTTATTAAAAATAAAAATAGATAATCCCTCTTTAACTTCGCTACCAGGATCAAAAGAGGTCCAATCTTTGCACTTAAAAGCAGCTCTGACAGAGCAAAAAAAAAATCATCTGCTTTGACAATGCAAATGACCTTTTGTGGATGATTTATTGAATGAGGAAGGCTTTTTAAGCCTGTTGCTGTGGAATTCTGTTGAGTTAAGAGCATCATTATTTTCTCTTCTCTACTCCTGGCTGAAAAGATACTATAAAGTCGAAGTCTGCAAAAAATTGCATCCATCTCAGTTGTCGAGGGGAAGAGTTGGCAGGCTGAGCTCATAAACTGGAAATTACACTGACCATGTTCTTGGCGCCCCCTGAAAGTCTCCAGGCTTTGAAAGCCTCCTTTTCTCACTAGTAGCTCTTTTCAGCAATGGCATAGTTCATTTCATCCCCACCTAATAATAGATATAAAAGCTACCGGATGTAATTGATTGGTTTTTACATTACCTTGAAATTAAATGGCACCAATGGCAAACTTAGAAGCATTAGCTTCTAAACTGAAGTGTTCTTTAGGATTAAGATGGGCTAAGATAGGAGCCGTGATGAAGGCTGTATGAAAAAATGCAAGCTTTATTGGCTCCGGTGAACATTGGAATACAGTGTTTTTCTCAGCAAACGAGTGATGGGAGACATGATTTGTGAAAAATGGTCAATGAATCCACAGTAGTAATTTGCAAAACCAAGGAAACATTGTATATCACGAACATATTTGGGTATAGCCAATCATGTGTTGCTTGAACCCTTTGTTCTGCCATCCTTAAACCCGAAGGGGACAAAATAACTCATAAAAACCCACTTCATTCATATGATAATCACACATACTGAGTTTGCAAAATAGATGGTGTTTCTGTGAGGCTAATAAAGCTGTGGGGACATAATTCATATGTGTGACTTTATCATTCGAGTAGATTAGAATGTCATCAGTGTATTCGATGGCAAAGTGATCTAAATGCTCCCTTAAAACATAATTTAAGATAAAATTGAACCACAGCTGAAGCTTTACAAAGTTCAAATGGCATAACAGTATGTTCAAAAAGCCCAAATCGAGTTTTGAATGCCATGTTCCACTCACACCTCTCTTGCATCCTTACCAAATGGTAGGCACCTCGAAGGTCTAACGTGGTGTAAATAGTGGTCCTTTCGACCTAATCTAGCAAGAGTGGGATGAGTGGGACTACCTGTGAGAAGTTTGCTGTTGGCCTTAGGGGGTGAAAAAGAAGGAAGATGCTGCTGGAGAGTGAGATATTTATCCAAATATTTTCTCAAGTGGACATTCTCGTTCTTAGATATAACTGCCCTAGGAATCAAATCAGTTTAGCAGTCATAAGACTGATAAGGGGGCAGGACTTCTGCTTGTTCTTCACTAAACACATCTGCAAAACTCTCGTATTGTACAGTTTACACAATTTGTTTTTCTGCTACAGTGACCACATGATGAAAAGAGGCCAATTCTTAGTCAGGTCATATATTGATATCACAACAAGTTAGACTACTGTATGAGGATTGGAACTAGAGTGTTCTGGTTCCCCAATAATATGGGTGTTATGTTTCCATAGTGTGGGGTCTCTATTATGTTAAATTTGTATTTAGAGTATGTTTCTCTTACAAGTTGAAACATTGCAGTCTTAGTTTCATGGTATGGGTACAATTGGCACAGAAGTCTGGTTGTGATTTACTTAAACTTGGAATTCTCAATGTTTTCACAATACCATGATCTACAAAATTGCCCGTGGCACCGAAGTACACCATAACCGTAATCTCATATCTTTTCTTATTGACTCCAGGATCGTACTCATGGTATCATGAGAATCTATATTGCAATCTGCTATTGTTCTTAATGAAGGGATGCACCAGTTTCTCAAGACAAACCCTTCTCTCAGATTTGAGCATTCACATTTTACAACATTTCTTTCGAAACTGCAGCTGTATTTGTACTGAAACCAAATAACGTTTATACCTTTGGTTTGGTGAGGCACCTTTTTCAAAGTATGTCTTCTTTTCAGAATTCAGTCACCAGCCATGCTTCGTCTCTGCTCTTTCTCTTCTTTAGACACATTTTTAGACTATTTCCATGGGTCCTGTTGTCGAATTTGATCTAAAATGTTAAATCTTAGGTTTTTCAGATCAAAATTACCCTTGTCAACTCACCTACGATCTCTTCAGTCGGCCAATCTATGGTCTAACTGAAGTGTTAAGTTTATCTGATAAGAACATGTTTTAGGCTGAGGCTCTATTTGTGCCAACACATCTTTTAATTTGCTTTTTAGCCCTACTTAAAACAATGCAGCTTGTTTTTCCTCAGGCCACAAAGTCTCGGCTTTCAATCAATTAATGGTTGTCAAATATGTAACTAGGTCCTTGTTACCCTGGCGCAACTCCAGCAACTGTAGTCCACCAACAAAGTTGTTGTCCTTCGGTCAAGACGTTCTTCAACTCTATTCTAAAGTTGTCTATGAAGTATAGTGTCATTGTTCCTCACCAGAGGAACTGCCCATGATCTTGCATAACCTACCAGATAGGAGATGGTAAAAGCTACCCGGGATTGGGCATCTTGGAATGTATTTTGGCCAACGGGTAAAATGAAGCAACACCTGTGTCAAGAATATTTGGGTCTTATTAGACAGTGGATTACTCTACTTCAACTCAGTTACACTCGTGCCCACCCCCAGAAAACAACATTAATCGATGACATCATCAATAGCAGTAGCCGTATTGGAAGTAGCTCTGTGTTCGTTTACATTGCATCCCGTCTTACTGCTTACTGTCTTCCCTTTGTCGGTTCCTGCATCATTCTCCGTCTCTTTGTCTGCATCGGAGTACTCGCACGGTCCACGAGTGGTCAATCAAATGAGCCTCTAACATCCAGCTTTTTCTTGGGGGGTGGGGCCAACGGGGGTCCTAGAGAATTTACGGCCTGAGGTGCTGCGTGGTGCTCTGTGCTTGTGCCTGCTGCGAGCCTTGGCCCCCGCATTTCCAGTACCTCCCCAGACACTTGACTTAAGACTGTCAGCCTTCGTAACACACAGCTGACCATATCTCAGGGAGCCAAGGTGGTCGCTGACTGTATGATCCCACTCTACGGTCATTAACGCAGGTTAAACTCCTTATGAGGAGTTTAACCATGCACGAATAAGGCTCAACTTAACTCTTAATACCCCTGAACACCCTTGAACAACATCCATTTTTTTATTTCTTTTCTTTGTTTTAAAATTAACATGGGAGCTTAACATACGCAAATACATTTGTCTTGTGCAGACTGAGTTACATTGACATTTCAACGACTGGGCAATAAGTAGGTAGCATTTTTCTGTTAACATGTCGTGGCATGAGCTGGTGATGTGGTGATGTCTCGGCCAGTGTTTGAAAGCCCTGCGTGCACGGTGGCCTAGCAGGATTGTATCCAATAGTGACCCCAGTGCTGAATAACTATGCGTATGGGGGAAGGGTAACGGGGGGAGACTGCTTAAGTTAGCCCAGCTGTGTGCCCAAGCGATTCAATCCCAACTTTCCGCCCATCTCTGCGACACTCCCAGTCGGTGGCCTGTCCGTGTGCGAAGTGCATGTATCGTTGAGTTTGGTGGGGGTTGGGTGGCGGGGAGGTGAATTTGCGCTTTGGATGTGGAGGATGGTCTGTGGTCCCTATGGAGTTCTCGACTCCTCTATCTCAGGTATGCTGCTAGGCTCAGAGTGTTGGGATCGGGACCCCTGCCGACGGTTCTGAAGATCGAGGAGCATGGCATCCCAGGCGGACGCCAGGGGAGTCTTGCTCAACCCCAGATAGTGTTCTCGTCTCAATGCTACACTCTCCGCCCACGCCAATTTGTGAAGGAGCTGAAACCATGCCTCCCATGGTGGGGGATCAGGACTTTTCCACCGCTTGGTGATCAGGAGCCTAGCGGTGATCAGGCCCAAATCTATGAAGCACGATGATGTCTTGTGCTTTTTGGATCTGTGGAATAGGCCCAGGATGCATATTTCCCACGTGTTGCCCTGTATACACACAGTGCTGTCGGAGAGGCGAGTGGTGATCTCCCACCAGTAGGCCTCCAGAGCAGTGCAGCCCCAAAGCATGTGAATGAGATCAGCATCCACCAGCTGGCAGCGAGGGCACTTGGCATCAGTGCGTCGGAAATATCTGTTTATATTTTCCGGCGTGAGATATGCCCTGTGTATTATGTAGAGCTATATGAGGCGAAGCCTAGTATTTTGAGGTATGAAAACAGTGCCCGTCAAGGTGTTTTCCCAGACCTTATCAGTGCTAGGACAGTCCAGGGCGGTATCCCAATGGCTTATGAGTGAAGTCAGTCGGTGTGCCGTGTGCATGCGCAAAGAGTCAGCGAGCCACCTGACAAGGTGCTTCCCCATGCCCATGGTGTGAATGTATTGGATAGTGTGCTGTGTTGCCAGTTCCTGCGACATGTCGCCCCACTACGCCCTGAGCTCAGCTAGCAAGGAGGCGTGTAACAGGAACTGACCCGGGGGTAGTCCGTCCTCCGATGCCAGCTCATTAAAAGGTATCAGTTGGCCATCATGGTAAAGGTCGCCCAGTGACTGCAGACCCGCCTCTTCCCAAGTGAGTAGGTCAGATCTCGTGACGCTGTTTAGGCCTCTCGGTGTGCCCAAAATGGGCAGAGCAGGCACGTACAGGACATGGTCCCTGGTGAGAAATACCGCGCATTTGAAGCACCTATAAGCCACTACTAGCATTAACTGCCCGGGCGTCTTGTCGCGAATCCCAGGGTGGAATAAACGTAGGATGGACAGGACCAACCAGGCCTGGTGATGTGCAGCCGTTTCTTCCAGCTGCTGCCCGCTTACCCATTTGGCCACCCATTGAAGTTGTGCTACCAGATTGTATTGTTCCATGTGAGGCACTGCGAGGCCTCCACTGTCTGCTGGCTGGTACAATTTAGATAGCGCGACACAGCAGCGAGTGCTGTTCCAAATGAAGTCTCTCGTGCGCACAAAGGAGCAAAATTCAGGTGGGGGGGGGATAAAGAGAGGTAGATTCACGATGGAATATAGGAGTCGGGACAATACTACAATTTTCAGTAAGGCAACATGGCCTGAGACAGACAGGTGGAGACTCCGCAAGAAGGATAGTTTCGATCATATGGCAGACATCACACGTGTGACATTACCGTCTAGTAGGTCGTCAGGTTGTTGGTAAATCATAACTCCGAGATAGCGGATAGTGGGATGCCAACTAATGTTTTGGCCAGAGATGGTTAGTTTGGGGTCTGCGGTGGATGAAACGAAAGGGTATAAGCATGACTTAGCCCATTTGCCACAGAGGCCAGAGAGAGACGCAAAGTCTACCAGCATCTTAGCAATATCATCTTTGGGCGCCTGAATGTCCCTGACTTAAAGAAGGAGGTCATCTGCATAAAGAGAGACCGAGTGCGTCCCATCAACTAGCGGTATCCCCCATGCCGCCCCTCCATGCCGGAGGGCTGCTGCCAGGGGCTCCATAGCCAAGGAGAACAGGAGCGGAGATAGGGGGCACTCCTGCCTGATGCCGCGTCCAGTGGCAACTGGGCCAGACAGGTAAGGGCCTGTCTTCACTCTTGCCCGAGGGAGAGTGTAGAAAAGCTTTATCAGACGTAGGTAATGATCACCTAGGCCACTTTTGGAGAGGACTGCGAATAGGTAATCCCATTCTAGCGTATCAACGCCTTCTCCAAGTTGAGCAGCATACACCCCGAGTGCGGCCACTGCTCTGGGGAGTATCTGGCCACCCGAAAGAAGTGGCGCAGCTTCAGGGATGTGCTGCGGGATGGAACAAATCCATTTTGGTCAGCATGGTCCAGTGCAAGGACCAGGGGGCCAGGCGTTCCGCCAGGATTTTGGCCAGAATTTTATAGTCCGTGTTCAGGAGCGCCAGCCAGTAGGCGATATGAGCCCAGGATTTCCGGGTCTCGATCTGGTTTCGGCAGGGAGACCAATAGGGACTCCCGTAATGACGGTGGCAGCCTTGATGTCTCCAGTGCAGCCTCATATAGGGCTAACAAGTGGGGGGCTAATTCTGAGGCATATGCCTTAAAGTATTCTGCCGGCAGGCCTTCCGGGCCAGGGGCTTTCCAGGTGGCCGGGGCTCTAATGGCTTCTAGGACTTCAAGAAGAGTATCGACTTATCTAACTCTGTCCGCTGTTGCGGCGCGATAGTGGGTAGGGGGAGTTGGGAGAGGAACTCTTCTACCTTGATTGGGTCCGCGACGACAAGCGAGCTGTGTAGTGCTTTATGAATTCAGCATGGATTTCCTGTTGGGTGTGTAGGAGCTGACTGAGGCCCGAGCGCAGCACTAGTACCGGCTGGTGCGGGTGTTCCTGTCTAATTAGCCATGCCAATAAGCGACTGGTTCGGTCTGCAGAGGCATGGGTATGGGCAGAGTGTGCAGCGTAGTTGAGGCAGCGAAGTCTTTCCAGTAAGTCCGCGTGCTTACGTTTTGCTGCAGCTAAGCGCTGTGTGCCCGTAGGATCCGCCACTGCAATGGACTCCAGGTGGAGGAGTGATTGTTCAAGGTGTGCCACCTTGCCGTCTAACTGCCTGTGAATACCCCAGCTGCGGCCCAAACAGTGGCCGCAGATCACCGCTTTGTGCGCCTCACATGCCAACCCTGCATCTGTTCCAGAGCCTGCGTTAGTGTCAAAGTAGGTACAGATTGCGCCGCTAAGGGCTGCGGGATAGGGCGGGTCTTCCAGTGCTGCCAGTTGTAGACGCCATAGATGTGTGTGTGGCTTGGTCAGGTCCCGGCCACTTGAGCCGCAGGAGGTGGGGGTTGTGGTCAGAGTGCATGCGTCCCAGATAATCCACATGGTAGCACCCAGGAAGCAGAGCCGCCGATTAGTCAATGCGGACATGTAGATCATGCGGAGAGGAGTAAAAAGAGTAGATTTTAGTCCCGGGATGTTGTGCGCGCCAAATATCCGTTAGGTGCCAGTGGTGTAACCAGTTGGCTAGTGTCTTAGCTTTGGATGTTGCTGTTGTGCATGCGAGGGGGGGATAGGATCTATCTAGTGCAGAGTCTAGCACTGAATTGAAATCCCCTCCTATTAACCAGGGGAGGGAGCTCCAGCGCGCCAGAACACCTGACAGGGAGTGCCAAAATGATGCCTGCTCGGTATTAGGAGCGTATATTGTCCCGAGTATCATGTGTCGCCTGTCTAAGCGGCCATACACAAAGGCATAGCATCCGTCCACGTCTGTCAACGACTCTTCAACATGGAGTGGAGTCCCTGGCCTAACCCAGGTCAGTACCCCTCTGGCCTGTGAAGAGTACCCTGTGGCGTAGACCTGCCCGAGCCACCTGTGCTGGAGACGGTGAGTCTCCGGCAGTGTGAGATGTGTTTCCTGCAGCAACGCTATAAGTGCTGCTGGCGTTTAAGGTATGCGTAAGTATTGTAGCGGCACGCTGGGGTATTCATCCCCCTCACATTCCAAGAGATTATGTTAATGGGCGACATGGTTTATGTAAGTGAGCATGGGTATGCGCGTGGCATGTGTCTGGGAAGGGCTGAGATGTTGACCAAGTGGTGCAGGCAGGAGGCTGCACCTGCTGGTGCTTACATCGCTGAGGCATGGGCAATGTCATGCTGCAGTTCTTGCGGTGGGGGCTGTAGGGGAGGAGAAAAGAGGAAAGAGGAGGGTAGGGGGAGAAGAGCAGGAAAACTGAACAGGGGCTAACTGTGTCAGAGCAGAGGGACAACATGTATCTGCCCAAATTGCGGGGTAAACGTCCCACTACAACAGGCAGCTAGCTTTGCAGAGAACCTGGGTGACGTGGCGAGCTGGAGGTGGAAGGGGTGTACTGTGGTAGCTTGTGGTGCAAGCCCCAGTGTAATGCTTTGCTAAGCTCACGGGTGATTACATCAGGTGCTCGTCAGTGTTGGGGGAGCAATGCCCGAGTGCCTACAGGTCGCCGTGAAGTTGCCAGAGAGGAAGCGGCACAGGGGGTCGACATGGCTTGCGAGTGATATGCTGTGTGGTGCAGGGTAGTGTGCGGCAGATGACAAAGGCAGAGTCTTAGAATAGTTCATCCGCTGTTCGTGGCGTGATGCAAGGAAGCGGCCCGCTTCCTCGCGAGTGGGCCAGACTGTCGTGGAATTGTCCTCGCTGGGAGATCGATCAGAAGAAGTGTCCAGCTCTTTCGGAGCCATGGGCGCCCAGCGTGGCCGCAGCTTGGAGCGCTTCTCTGTGTTCTTGGATTACTTGTTCCAGGTTCGGTGCGGCTCAGGCTGGGAGGGCCGCGTGGGTTTGACGCGTAGGCGCTTCCTTCCGCGAGCTCTCATGCGGGAATGCGTGGGCTGCGAATTGTCACTGTGATCCGGAGACGTTCCCTGATTGGTGTTAGAATCCAGCCATGCCCAGGCCTCCTCCGCTCCATTAAAGAAATTTGTGATGCCGCCAGCTGTAACTCGGTGGGGGGCCGGGAAGAGGAGGGAGTACCAGATGTCTAGCTCGCGCAGTCGCCTCTTCACTTCCAGGAAGTTTCCTCTACTGTAGCCGGGGAAGAAAAGGACAGCAGCATTGTCGACTCGCACTCCTGCAAGTTTGCTGACCTCTCTCAGCACGGTATCACGGTCTCTGAAATAGCGAAAGAAGAAGGGTCTAGGTCTTGACCCGGGAGGTGGGTGCTCCGCTGGGACCCGGTGTGTCCTTTCGACTGCGAAGAATGGTGGGAGGAGGGCGCGCAACCACTGCTCAATGTATTCCACCGTATCAGAGCCTTCTGTGCCTTCGGGCAGACCAATGACGTGAATATTGATCCTGCAGGAGCGCCCCTCTGCATCTTCAGCTTGGTGTTGAAGGAGGTGAACACGTTTAGACAGGTCACGCACCAGGGTGGTTGTGTCTGCGGCAGCGGGCAGATCTCCGCAGGTGCGAGTTCCATGTCGCGTACCTTGTCCGAGAGCTTGCGGTGGTCATCGTGTAGTAAGGTGAAGTCTATAGTAATTTTGTCAATGCAGTCCTCGAGTGAGGTGTGGGTTTCGGTCAAGGAGGTGCCCAGCCTCTCCACCGCCTTGAGCACTGAGTCAAGTTTGGTATCCAGGGTCAGGGATGAGACCGCATCTGGTACCCGTTCCAGCTGTGTGGCCATGGTATCCAGCTGCGAAGGGGCTGAAGTCGCTCTGCCCCGCCGTCGTCCCATCACTTGATGGCGTATTCCAATAATTGTTGTGAGAGGCAGTGGGTGTAGGCAGTGGTCGAGGGAAGCCGGGCCTGATGTGACCCGAGGGTTCGCAGCAAGTCTGTCTGGTGAGTGTAGGGTCACCGCTTATTAGTACCTCTCGATATCTCACCCCTCTCCGATGCGTTCCCCTATGTACCTGTGCTATGGGTGGCGGCAACCTCCCACGCAGCCAGACCTGGCCCGGTTTTTGTGTCTTTAGCGTTCCGCGTGGGGTACACGGGTGCCTTGTAGGGGGTAAAGGGAAGAGTAGACCTCCTGGATCCGTGCTTGGCGGTTCTCCGGGTATGAGCAGGGGTCTGGACCTGCAGCGGGTGTGTAGCAGGAAGGGGATCCACAGTGAGGGGCGCCCTCCAGTATCTCTGTGTGCTCCCCTGCGCATGCGATATGGCCCGGACGGGCGCAGGGTTCAACAGCCGATGTTCCTGGGTGCTGTAGGTCTGGGCCCAATGCGGCCCCCGGACCTCGTATTGTCCCACCCCTGCGTCTGGTGTGGACGTAGAGGCGGGTGCAGGTGGCTTGGTTGCAGGAGGAGAGGGGGATTGCTAATGAAGGCACCCACCAGTGCAGCTCATACTCGCTTTCCAGGGCCCGCGGAGGAGGTAAAGCACATGCGGTGCGCTCCAGCAGAGTTCCGAGGTAACGCAGGTCTAGCTAACACGGCCCGAGCCCGACAGCCACTCTCGGTTCCACAGCCCTCCCTGGGTATTCGGGTGCAGAGGGTGCCAGCAGCAGGTGTGCAGCAGGAAGGGGTCCACCATGGGGGGCGCCCTCCAGTATCTCTGAGGGCCCTCTTGCGCATGTGATGTGGCCCAAACAGCCACAAGTTTCAGCAGCCAGCGTCCCTAGTTGTTACAGGTCTGGGCCCGATGCGGCTCCCGAACCCTGTCATGTCCCACCCTCCCGTGTCTTGTGCCCGAGCCCTGAGTAGAGGCTCCTGCAGGACACACGAAGAGGCCGGTGCAGGCGGTTGGATGCAGGAGGAGAGCGGGATCGCTAATGGAGGCGTCCCCCAGTGCTGCATATATTTGCTTTTTCAGTGGCTGCTAAGAGGTCAGGCGCGTTCTAGCTGAGCCCCGAGGCAGCACAGGCCTGGGCCCGACATGGACCCCGAGCTCAACAGCCAGTCTCGGTTTCGCAACCCTCACCTGGGTAGACGGGCACGAAGAGTTCCAGCAGCGGGTGCGTAGGCGCCCACCAGTGCTTCCGTTGTTTCCTGTGTACATGTAGTGCGGCCCAGATGGGCACAAGTTTTAGCAGCCGATGTCCCTGGTTATTGCAAGTCTGGGCCTGATGCGGCCCCAGACCCTATAGCGTCCCTCTCTCCCGCGGCTGGCACCTGAGCCTTTAGACAAGGCTCCTGTATGGTGGGCATGGAGGTCAGCGGAGGCGATTTGGTTGCAGGGGGAGAGAGGGATTGCCAGTGAGGGCACCCATCAGTGCAGTACAGATTTGCTTTTTGGCACCTGCGGGGGAGGTCAAGCGCCTGCGGCGCCTTCCAGTTGATCCCCGATGCAGCGCAGGCCTGTGACCGACACGGTCCCCGAGCCCGATAGCCACTCTCGGCCCCACAGCCCTCAGCTGGATGGTCGGGCACAAAGAGCTCTGGTTAGTCACTGAATCCGTTTCAGCACGGGGGGGAACCCCAGCGCCCCCTACGAGTGCCCGATCCTCCAGGATTTCTGGCCCGCTTGGCATCCTCACTGCAGTGGTAGTCGAGCTCCGCCTCCATCCAGTGCCACCGGGACAGGACCACTGCTCAGATCACGGCTGCCTCCCACGCAGACACAGCGCGAGCTCGGGCTGTGCAAGCCAGACAGCTTCAGTTCGACAAGGCAGGGACGTGTGAGGCAGCCTGGTCCCGGGAGGTGCGCGATGCTGAGTCTCGCCTCGAGGCGTGCTTTCAGGGGCCAAACCGTTCGGGAGGCCGATTGCTCCGTTTCGGCATCTGTTGGCGTCGTAACACAGTCTGCTCACAACCCCAGGCAATCGGTACCTTTAATAGCACCCGGGATGTTAGCTAGGGCTTAGGATTGCAGCGTGAGCAGGATAGTGTCATCGGATTAAGGGGCTTGAACGCAGAGCTTTCTCAAAGCGCGTCCGCCATGTTAGCCAGTTGGCCACGCCCCCACCCTTGATCAACATCCATAAACTAGTCGGTGGCATCAAAGAGGGGAACATGAATTGACGGTTTTCCTCTATATAAGCCCTGTCAAGTGGAAAAGTGCTGGTGCCCTCAGTGTCACATTCTAACTTTAGCATCATTTATAGCAGCATCCTAAATCCTGTGGGTGGTGGCAGCCGTGATCTGAAGGCAGAGGTAAGTCCACATTATATTCCTATAACTAATTTACCAAAAGTGCAAATATTGCTTCCTTGCTCCATAAGCTAGCTTAATTTCTTTCTACAGTCGAAAAAGGCATCTTTTAAATCTTTTCTTGGTGCTAAATTACTATATTGAACTATGACAGTTAAAAAGCTCAGAAGCCCCACTATACATATGAAGGGGAAACCCGTGGCCCTTCGTACTAGCGAAAGGCATAAACAATTCCTGCATAGTGGTCCTCTAGAAAGCTTTTCTACTATTCATGTTTATTTTCTTCAGAATCTTTCCACCGTGGGTTGACCCCTGCTGGACTCCACCTTGACACCTGAAGCCTCAACTCGAAGATTCCCCCTGACCGCGACTTGCCCGGTAAGCTGTTTTCCGACACCTGAGGATACTCCTGCACCCGAAGCCCCTGGACCTTGGGAATCCTGACCGATGGTGTCCCTGCGTCCCCTAGCATCTCTACTTACCTGGGCAGCTGTGGGTTTTCTTGGTCCTGCCTCCTGGCCTGAGCCTACAGCCTTTCTTCAACTTCGATCCCCTCCATTGAATTGCATTGGACGCCTGTCGCTGTGTTGGCACTCTGCACCCGGCCGCCCCTGTGCTGCTGAGAGTGTAAGTCTGGTGCTGCCTTGTGGCCTCCCCCTTGTACTTACCTTAACCCCAGGAGATCAACCCCTGGGGCCGCTTTACTCACCTGTGCGCAACGCATCTTCGAGAACCCACATCCTCCGTTGGTTAACAATGGGCACTGACCCTGAATTTGACCTCTGCACCCGGCTGCCCCTGTGCCGCTGGTGGTGCAGTTTTGGTGTCAATCTGAACCTTGCCTGGTTTTGACCTGAAACCCCGAAGACTGGGACTGTAAGTTGCGTATCTAACTGAAAAAACACATTCTTGTTTTCCTCCATAGGTTAACATTGCAAATCTTGAAAATTGCACTGTGTCCACTTTTTAAGGTAGAAAGTATTTTTCCTGAAAAACATACTTACCTTTTTTGCGAACATCTTTGTCTTAAAATAAATCTTGAAAGCAGCTTATTTTTCAAAAATTGGTGTAGATCTCCTTTTTGAGTCGTGTGTCATTTATTAGTCACTTGGTGCATACCAAATGTCTTACACTCCTCTGTGTTAGGCCTCAGGCGGCTCGCCCACACTACCACAAATAGAGCACTTTAGGTGTACGTTGAGCCCTGTACATTTCTAGGGGAATCTCTGGACTCCGTGCACGATATAACCACTTAGTGGTATACCATATACAGTGCCAGCTTCCTACAATCTGATTTGAAAAAAAAGGAAAACCTCAAAACTCCTTGCTTACAACAAGTTTCTCAAAGTAAAACCAGCATCAAGGGTGTTCCCTTGATAACTTTACGTAATAAAAAGGTTTTATTGCAGGAAAATATGTCCAAGATCACTAGGAATATCGAAGAAGCACAAATGGAACGCCTCCATCGGATTTCACTCTGCTTGACATTGATCTAAGGACACTTACTCATAGAAGAAGGAATAAGACACTGAATAAAACCTGGAAAGAACTTCTGCAAGTGTTTAATAGCACTCCATAGTGAGGGTACTGATAGGATAGATGATCTTTCCTGTTTGCCTGATTTACTTCCAAATAACTCTTACCATCTGCCAGGAGAATATGTGCATATCTCTGATGCTCTCCATGCTCTTAAAAGAATCTTAGAATCTATGTTGCAGCTGTTTGAAAAAACAACCGCAAATTCTGATCACATTCTGGAAACCTTAACAGTTACCTTAAACTTCCTTACTTCACATGTAGATTCTGCTTCAACTGTAAAAAATCCAGGGGCTATTAAGCTCATCGATCATACCAAGGCCTCTTTCTATTAAGGAAAGTAACATGTAGATGTGAACCAGTTACAAAGAAGGTCATGGGCGACTCAAGCAGGAAAAGCTTGTGTGAACTTTAAAAAGAAACATGATAGCAAGGGCTCAGGAATCATTTATTCACTGCCTAAACTATTCACCCAAGAGGATGCAATTTCCCATCAACTCCCTACTCCCTCCCCTAAAAGCTCTAATGATCTTTCTTACTTCCACATCTTTAAGAAATAACTGAAAAGAAAGGACAGGGAAGACCACTCAAAAGTAGACTCTGAAATTAAAGCGACCTTTACATCAGAAGTCTCAATATTTAAAAGAAGTCGAAAAAAGAAAAAAACAAAGCGTAGAATTAATAGAAAATGGCTAAAACAGATCAGATGTAACTTAAAGGATGATTGTAGAGAAAATAGGGAGATTACTCCCCCTATCTCACTAGGCAATTTTAGTCTCAGAACTCTCTCTAACCCCCTCTTCTGCTTCTTTGAGAAATTTAGGTAGGCCTTTAAACCTGCAAGCTCCTGAATTTAACCGGTTCAGTGACGAGGACATAACAGTTACGTCCTCGACTGTGGCGCTGGTGTGCCAAGGACGTAACTGTTACGTCCTCAGCACACCATTGCATCGGGAGACCAAGGGGAACCCTGGGTGGTAGGAAATTTGTGGCGGCATGGTGATCCCAAACAGAAATGTGAGGAAATAGTGATTTATTTATTTTTGTGCAAAATTTTAGGTTTGCATGGGATTCTGGGTAAGAAAACGTTGGGGGATTCACGCAAGCCACAACTCCCTGGACTCCCCCTGAGGTCTAGTTTTCAGAAATGTCTGGATTTGGTAGGTTTCCCTAGATGGCCGCCGAGCCCGGAAACAAAAATGCAGGTGCCCCCCTTCAAAACCAGGTCGTTTTGTGATAGATAATTTTGATATCTCCAAAATATGTTTTGGGCCCCTCCCTGTTGTGGGCACTTGGCCCACCCATACAAGTGAGGTACCATCTGTATCGGGAGACCTGGGGACATGCTGGGTGGTAGAAAATTTGTGTTGGCCCAGTGATCCCACAACTTTCCCACACAGAAATGTGAGGAAAATGTCATTTTTTTTAGCAAAATTTTAGGTTTTCAGGGGATTTTGGGTAAGAAAACGTTGGGGGATCCATGCAAGCCACACCTCTCTGGACTCCCCCGGGTGTCTAATTTTTAGAAATGTCTGGGTTTGGTAGGTTTTCCTAGATGACTGCCAAGCCCGTGACCAAAAGCGCAGGTGACTCCCTCGCAAAACCAAGTCTTTTTGTGATCGATAATTTTGAAATCTCCACCATACGTTTTGGGTCATTTCTTGTTGTGGAAACTAGGTCTACTCACATAAGTGAGGTACAATTTTCCTGGGAGACTTGGGGGAATGCTGGGTCGATTGAAGTTTGTGGCTCCCAGCAGATTCCAAAACTTTCCATCACAGAAATGTGAGGAAAATTCGTTTTTTTTTTTTACACTAAGTTTGAGGTTTGCAAGGGATTATGGGTAACAGAACCTGGTGACAGCCACACAAGTCACCCCATCCTGGATTCCCCTGGGTGTCTAGTTTTAAAAAATGTACAGGTTTGCTAGGTTTTCCTGGTGCCGCCTGAGCTAGGGTTAAAACTCCACAGCTAGGCACATTGAGAAAAAAGGGTCAGTTTTCTGTGGAAAAATGTGAAGTGTCCATGTTGCGTTTTGGGCCGTTTTCTGTCACGGGCACTAGGCCTACCCACACAAGTGAGGTACAGTTTTTATCAGGAGACTTGGGTGAATGCTGGGTGGGTGGAAGTTTGTGGCTCCCCGCACACTCCAGAACTTTCCGTCGCAGAAATGTGAGGAAAATGTGTTTTTTTGACAAAGTTTGATGTTTTTAAGGGATTCTGGGTAACAGAACCTAGTGAGAGCCACACAAGTCACCCCATCTTGGATTCCCCTGAGTATCTAGTTTTCAACAATGTGCAGGTTTGCTAGGTCTCCCTAGGTGCCGGCTGAGCTAGGGTCCAAAATCTACAGCTAGGCACATTGAGAAAAAACCGTTTTCTGTGGAAAAATGTGATGTGTCCATGTTGTGTTTTGACCCATTTCCTGTCGCGGGCACTAGGCCTACCCACACAAGTGAGGTACTGTTTTTATTGGGAGACTTAGGGGAACACAGAATAGTAGAACAAGTGTTTTGCAGAGTGAATCCTTTTCTGGATTCCCATGCTGTGCATCATTCCGCTACTAGTGGTTGGGTCCGGAATTGTCTTTTTTTTTTGGTCGCTGTCGACCACCATTTGGTGCCAGGTACGTCCCCTGCGTGACGTCAGGCGGTATCCTGGAGGTCGACGTGCGTGGTGGCCATCTTCAGATTCTTTTTTCCGCCGTTGGGTCTGGAAGCAAGACGGGAAGCGCCGAAGAAAGTTTTTTCGTTTTCCTGAAAAATCTCCAAAAAGAAGAATATCACCGAAAGATCATCGAAGTATCATCGATCACCGACGTCGTAGCAAGAGGCAGGAGCAGAGCGGCCGTTCGAACCCCAGAGGACCACTCCGGTCCACAAATGGCGAGGTAGGGGTCATGGAGAATACCCCTTTCAAATTCTGCCCCAAGTGCCACCACAAATACGCACAACCCGACCCACACGACGTGTGCAACCTTTGCCTGCCCGAAGATCATCAGGACAAGGACTGTGAGGCCTGCGCAGCGTTCCTGCCGAAGACACTCAGGACACGCCGAAACCAAAGACATGCCCACTACGCCACAATGTCGCAGTCGACGAAGAAACCTTCCATGAGGGACCTGGGTTTTTCTAGCGACGAGGAAGAGCAGGGAGCTCCAGCCGAGTCGACACACGAAGGATCGGACGTCGAGATCCTAGAAAGGGACTCCGAAAAGATCCGCGCCGAGAAGAAGGCGAGGGAGTCGAAAAAGAAGACGGAGAAGGTAAGACACCATAAAGATCCGTCGGAACCGAAGGGCCACGAGCATAAGGTGCCCAGGGCAGCCCCGACGCGAGCAAAAAGGCGATCGAGGGTCAGCCGCGATTAAAAGAACCCCACGGAACCCTACCAAAGGCTACCGAGGAGGGTAAATCGCCGAAAGCACCGAAGCCAAGGGTCGACAACGAACCCGCAAAAAAGGGCACAACACCGCCGAAGACTAACGTCGACGCCGGGAAGAAGAGAAAATCTCCAGCCTGCGACACCGAACGGGCCCTTGAAGTTGAAAGGAAAAGGAGAAGACTTGAGGAGGAGATGGCTACGCTCCTACAAAAGAAAAAGGATTTCAATGCCTCACTGAAGGTTTTTCGAACCCCTAAGACAACGGCTGCCGAACCAGAGAACGTTGCGATACCAAAGGGGATGATGGACGGAGCATTAGAGCAAATCAAACACTCACCCCCAGTCAACGGATCTGGGTTTAATCCATCATCATTCTTTAGCTCACTCCACCACCCCAGTTCAACCAGAGAACGTCGACGCCGAAGAGGCTGAAGACGCTGAGGGATAGGAAGAAGGTATCTTCGAATCCCTTCCAACACCAGAACCTCGAGGCGAAGACCCCGAGGAATACGGAGACATACCTGAGGAAGAGGAAAACTCCGAAACCTTCGATGATGCATGGAACGACTTCCGACACCAAAAGCCCAGAAGAAGAGATTTGCAGCTATCCCTCCAAAGCTTCCCCCCCCCAGATGACATTGCTTTCTACAATGACATTGTAAGGAGGGCAGCAAATCAATTTGGTGTACCCTTAGAGGAAGAAAAGGGGGACACATGTTTCTTACTGGAAACCCTGGCACCTGCCACAAAAGGAACACAGTATCTACCTATGTTGCCCAGTATCCTGGATCAAGGCAAAGAAGCCTTCAAAGAACCAGCTTCAAACAAGGGGGTAACCCCCAGGGTGGAGAAAAAGTATAAACCTTCCTCAAAGGACCCAAAATACATTCAGGGAAGTACAGTACCTGACTCCATAATTGTCACCACTGCCAGAAGGAGAACAAATGCAGTCTCCAACACCAGGCCTATACCAGAAAAAGGAAGTAAAAGGATGGATATGGTGGGGAGAAGAATGGAAAAGGAGGCAGTAACATAGTGGCGCATCGCTAACTCCAATGCACTCTTAAATAGATATGGCCACCAGCAGTGGGATGAGATAGAAGAGTTGCTAAACAAACTCCCTGAGGAGGACAAAAAGAGGGCAAAATGTATTATCCAGGAAGGAAAAAATGTGGATAACACCTACCTAAAGTCAGCTCTAGATGCAGCAGATACTGCGAGTAGGCAAATGTGCACAGGAACCATCCTCAGAAGGCACGCCTGGCTCAGAATTTCTGGTTTCAAGCAGGAAGTTCAAACATCAATCATTAACAGACCGTTCAATGGGGAAGCTCTATTTGGCAAGGAAGTGGATGAATCCCTTCAGCAAATTAAAAAGGACAACGAAACAGCAAGGGCAATGGGGGCCCTGCTGCAAAGAGGTTCGTTCAAAAGAGGAGGTTTCAATGGCAGAAAGCCCACAGGTAGAGGCACCTTTGGTCAAGGGCAGCAAATGCCACAACAATCCCAAGGACAGAACTCAAACCAACAAATGGGCCAACAGTCTAGTTACCAAGGTTGGCAACAACAACAAAAGCAGCCCTTTCGAGGAAGAGGCAGTGGCAGAGGAAGAGGCCAATCCTCTAGAGGAAGAGGAAATGGGTCTAACTGACTTAATCTCCAAGAAGGACCAATATCCTTTTTTCCACAGACAATGGAAAAGGATCACAACAGACAATTGGATATTAAATTTGGTAAAATACGGATATTGCATAGAGCTCACAAGAACACCACCTGCAAATGCGCCCAAAATAAAAAAATTAACAAGAGCAGAACAAACACTGTTAAACGCAGAGATCAAAGAACTATACCTCAAACAGGCAATAGAAAGGTACCAACACAAGAATGGTTCACAAAGTGTCTAGCCGCAGTGGTGGCACACCTGAGAAGAGAAAGAATCCACGTCTACCCCTACTTAGATGACTGGCTAATAAGGGGACACTCGAAACAAACATGTCACAATCATGTTAAAAAAACAATTCAAACGCTACAAGACCTGGGTTTCTCAATAAACCACAAGAAATCTTCTACAACACCAGAAGGAGAGTAAACCTTCCTAGGAGCAAGACTGAACACAACAGATGCAAAGGCTTACCCCAGACAAGCCAGGATACAAGCTATCCACCACGAAACAGCCCTCTACCAGAGGGATCAGTCTCTGACAGTGAGGAGAGTAATAAACCCCAACAGCTCGTCGATAAATCCAGGTTATCATTTGTTTTTGTTATGTAAATAGTGTTTATGTTGTTTGTAGTAGTGTTTAACCCCTTGACCGCGATCGGAATTCCGCTCGTGTGCTGGACATTCCGATCGCGGGTGTGGTCGTGACGAGCTCAGCTCGTCATGCGCACAGCGCTACCGCGCAGCATGACGAGCTGAGCTCGTCACGCGCATCGAAGGGGTTAAAGTCGCTGCTGTGTTTATATAAGAAAACCATAAGAAGGGTATGTCCCAATGTACAATGTGATGAGAACTTTGATTTTGGTTTTGAAAAAATGAAAAATGATTCCATAAATAAATGGAGCCCGAGGGTAATTGATAGTACCATCGAGGTATAAGTATAAATTCATTCATGGTGTCGGAGGTATTCTGTTTTTGTTGATATTAATTTTGATTCCAACCTCTGTACTTCCAGAACTGAATCACTCCCCCTGTTTCTCACTCGCTCTTAGTGTAGGCACCACGCCTACGAGGGAATGTTCCACAAATAGTTCATCGGCTAGATATAGCCCTGTTATTAGGGTAGTACCACCCTGATATTTAATTGCAAAATCGAAGTTCCCCTTCACACTGAACACAACCAGTTAGGACAACCCATTGAAAAGTATAGGCTCTAGACATACCCCTGGCTCAGCACCGCATTAAGATTATACACATCGATGTCTGAACCGAAAACCTTGAGTATTAGGGAGGAAGACATTGAGGAACTCCTGAAACGTCCATCTAAATTAAACACCAACAGCTCGTCGATAAATCCAGGTTATCATTTGTTTTTGTTATGTAAATAGTGTTGTTTGTTGTTTGTAGTAGTGTTTAAAGTCGCTGCTGTGTTTATATAAGAAAACCATAAGAAGGGTATGTCCCAATGTACAATGTGATGAGAACTTTGATTTTGGTTTTGAAAAAATGAAAAATGATTCCATAAATAAATGGAGCCCGAGGGTAATTGATAGTACCATCGAGGTATAAGTATAAATTCATTCATGGTGTCAGAGGTATTCTGTTTTTGTTGATATTAATTTTGATTCCAACCTCTGTACTTCCAGAACTGAATCACTCCCCCTGTTTCTCACTCGCTCTTAGTGTAGGCACCACGCCTACGAGGGAATGTTCCACAAATAGTTCATCGGCTAGATATAGCCCTGTTATTAGGGTAGTACCACCCTGATATTTAATTGCAAAATCGAAGTTCCCCTTCACACTGAACACAACCAGTTAGGACAACCCATTGAAAAGTATAGGCTCTAGACATACCCCTGGCTCAGCACCGCATTAATATTATACACATCGATGTCTGAACCGAAAACCTTGAGTATTAGGGAGGAAGACATTGAGGAACTCCTGAAACGTCCATCTAAATTAAACCCCAACAGCTCGGCGATAAATCCAGGTTATCATAAGTATAAATTCATTCATGGTGTCAGAGGTATTCTGTTTTTGTTGATATTAATTTTGATTCCAACCTCTGTACTTCCAGAACTGAATCACTCCCCCTGTTTCTCACTCGCTCTTAGTGTAGGCACCACGCCTACGAGGGAATGTTCCACAAATAGTTCATCGGCTAGATATAGCCCTGTTATTAGGGTAGTACCACCCTGATATTTAATTGCAAAATCGAAGTTCCCCTTCACACTGAACACAACCAGTTAGGACAACCCATTGAAAAGTATAGGCTCTAGACATACCCCTGGCTCAGCACCGCATTAAGATTAGACACATCGATGTCTGAACCGAAAACCTTGAGTATTAGGGAGGAAGACATTGAGGAACTCCTGAAACGTCCATCTAAATTAAACCCCAACAGCTCGTCGATAAATCCAGGTTATCATTTGTTTTTGTTATGTAAATAGTGTTTATGTTGTTTGTAGTAGTGTTTAAAGTCGCTGCTGTGTTTATATAAGAAAACCATAAGAAGGGTATGTCCCAATGTACAATGTGATGAGAACTTTGATTTTGGTTTTGAAAAAATGAAAAATGATTCCATAAATGGAGCCCGAGGGTAATTGATAGTACCATCGAGGTATAAGTATAAATTCATTCATGGTGTCAGAGGTATTCTGTTTTTGTTGATATTAATTTTGATTCCAACCTCTGTACTTCCAGAACTGAATCACTCCCCTGTTTCTCACTCGCTCTTAGTGTAGGCACCACGCCTACGAGGGAATGTTCCACAAATAGTTCATCGGCTAGATATAGCCCTGTTATTAGGGTAGTACCACCCTGATATTTAATTGCAAAATCGAAGTTCCCCTTCACACTGAACACAACCAGTTAGGACAACCCATTGAAAAGTATAGGCTCTAGACATACCCCTGGCTCAGCACCGCATTAAGATTAGACACATCGATGTCTGAACCGAAAACCTTGAGTATTATGGAGGAAGACATTGAGGAACTCCTGAAACGTCCATCTAAATTAAACCCCAACAGCTCGTCGATAAATCCAGGTTATCATTTGTTTTTGTTATGTAAATAGTGTTTATGTTGTTTGTAGTAGTGTTTAAAGTCGCTGCTGTGTTTATATAAGAAAACCATAAGAAGGGTATGTCCCAATGTACAATGTGATGAGAACTTTGATTTTGGTTTTGAAAAAATGATTCCATAAATAAATGGAGCCCGAGGGTAATTGATAGTACCATCGAGGTATAAGTATAAATTCATTCATGGTGTCAGAGGTATTCTGTTTTTGTTGATATTAATTTTGATTCCAACCTCTGTACTTCCAGAACTGAATCACTCCCCCTGTTTCTCACTCGCTCTTAGTGTAGGCACCACGCCTACGAGGGAATGTTCCACAAATAGTTCATCGGCTAGATATAGCCCTGTTATTAGGGTAGTACCACCCTGATATTTAATTGCAAAATCGAAGTTCCCCTTCACACTGAACACAACCAGTTAGGACAACCCATTGAAAAGTATAGGCTCTAGACATACCCCTGGCTCAGCACCGCATTAAGATTATACACATCGATGTCTGAACCGAAAACCTTGAGTATTAGGGAGGAAGACATTGAGGAACTCCTGAAACGTCCATCTAAATTAAACCCCAACAGCTCGGCGATAAATCCAGGTTATCATTTGTTTTTGTTATGTAAATAGTGTTTATGTTGTTTGTAGTAGTGTTTAAAGTCGCTGCTGTGTTTATATAAGAAAACCATAAGAAGGGTATGTCCCAATGTACAATGTGATGAGAACTTTGATTTTGGTTTTGAAAAAATGAAAAATGATTCCATAAATAAATGGAGCCCGAGGGTAATTGATAGTACCATCGAGGTATAAGTATAAATTCATTCATGGTGTCAGAGGTATTCTGTTTTTGTTGATATTAATTTTGATTCCAACCTCTGTACTTCCAGAACTGAATCACTCCCCCTGTTTCTCACTCGCTCTTAGTGTAGGCACCACGCCTACGAGGGAATGTTCCACAAATAGTTCATCGGCTAGATATAGCCCTGTTATTAGGGTAGTACCACCCTGATATTTAATTGCAAAATCGAAGTTCCCCTTCACACTGAACACAACAAGTTAGGACAACCCATTGAAAAGTATAGGCTCTAGACATACCCCTGGCTCAGCACCGCATTAATATTATACACATCGATGTCTGAACCGAAAACCTTGAGTATTAGGGAGGAAGACATTGAGGAACTCCTGAAACGTCCATCTAAATTAAACCCCAACAGCTCGGCGATAAATCCAGGTTATCATAAGTATAAATTCATTCATGGTGTCAGAGGTATTCTGTTTTTGTTGATATTAATTTTGATTCCAACCTCTGTACTTCCAGAACTGAATCACTCCCCTGTTTCTCACTCGCTCTTAGTGTAGGCACCACGCCTACGAGGGAATGTTCCACAAATAGTTCATCGGCTAGATATAGCCCTGTTATTAGGGTAGTACCACCCTGATATTTAATTGCAAAATCGAAGTTCCCCTTCACACTGAACACAACCAGTTAGGACAACCCATTGAAAAGTATAGGCTCTAGACATACCCCTGGCTCAGCACCGCATTAAGATTAGACACATCGATGTCTGAACCGAAAACCTTGAGTATTAGGGAGGAAGACATTGAGGAACTCCTGAAACGTCCATCTAAATTAAACCCCAACAGCTCGTCGATAAATCCAGGTTATCATTTGTTTTTGTTATGTAAATAGTGTTTATGTTGTTTGTAGTAGTGTTTAAAGTCGCTGCTGTGTTTATATAAGAAAACCATAAGAAGGGTATGTCCCAATGTACAATGTGATGAGAACTTTGATTTTGGTTTTGAAAAATGAAAAATGATTCCATAAATGGAGCCTGAGGGTAATTGATAGTACCATTGAGGTATAAGTATAAATTCATTCATGGTGTCAGAGGTATTCTGTTTTTGTTGATATTAATTTTGATTCCAACCTCTGTACTTCCAGAACTGAATCACTCCCCTGTTTCTCACTCGCTCTTAGTGTAGGCACCACGCCTACGAGGGAATGTTCCACAAATAGTTCATCGGCTAGATATAGCCCTGTTATTAGGGTAGTACCACCCTGATATTTAATTGCAAAATCGAAGTTCCCCTTCACACTGAACACAACCAGTTAGGCCCACCCATTGAAAAGTATAGGCTCTAGACATACCCCTGGCTCAGCACCGCATTAAGATTAGACACATCGATGTCTGAACCGAAAACCTTGAGTATTAGGGAGGAAGACATTGAGGAACTCCTGAAACGTCCATCTAAATTAAACCCCAACAGCTCGTCGATAAATCCAGGTTATCATTTGTTTTTGTTATGTAAATAGTGTTTATGTTGTTTGTAGTAGTGTTTAAAGTCGCTGCTGTGTTTATATAAGAAAACCATAAGAAGGGTATGTCCCAATGTACAATGTGATGAGAATTTTGGTTTTGAAAAAATGAAAAATGATTCCATAAATAAATGGAGCCCGAGGGTAATTGATAGTACCATCGAGGTATAAGTATAAATTCATTCATGGTGTCAGAGGTATTCTGTTTTTGTTGATATTAATTTTGATTCCAACCTCTGTACTTCCAGAACTGAATCACTCCCCTGTTTCTCACTCGCTCTTAGTGTAGGCACCACGCCTACGAGGGAATGTTCCACAAATAGTTCATCGGCTAGATATAGCCCTGTTATTAGGGTAGTACCACCCTGATATTTAATTGCAAAATCGAAGTTCCCCTTCACACTGAACACAACCAGTTAGGACAACCCATTGAAAAGTATAGGCTCTAGACATACCCCTGGCTCAGCACCGCATTAATATTATACACATCGATGTCTGAACCGAAAACCTTGAGTATTAGGGAGGAAGACATTGAGGAACTCCTGAAACGTCCATCTAAATTAAACCCCAACAGCTCGTCGATAAATCCAGGTTATCATTTGTTTTTGTTATGTAAATAGTGTTTATGTTGTTTGTAGTAGTGTTTAAAGTCGCTGCTGTGTTTATATAAGAAAACCATAAGAAGGGTATGTCCCAATGTACAATGTGATGAGAACTTTGATTTTGGTTTTGAAAAAATGAAAAATGATTCCATAAATAAATGGAGTCCGAGGGTAATTGATAGTACCATCGAGGTATAAGTATAAATTCATTCATGGTGTCAGAGGTATTCTGTTTTTGTTGATACTAATGGGCATGATGGCATCATGCATCCCACCCATCCCTCACACTTGCCTACACATGCGCCCATTCCAAGAATGGCTCACCAACAGCTGGTCTCAAGCCACAGGAAGTTGGGAGGGTCTAGTGGTTGTTACACAAAGGGTGCAAGCACAAATACAATGGTGGGCATCTAACAACATAGCACAGGGGAGACCTTTCAGGAACCCAACTCCATCTGTGACAATCACCACGGATGCATCCCTCAACGTTTGGGGTGCACACTTCAACCAGCTAACAGTTCATGGTCAATGGAGCGAACAGGACTCCACGAAACACATCAACTTCTTGGAGATGAAAACTGTCTTTCTGGCACTCAAGGCATTCCAGCACATATTCAGGGGAAGACCATCTTAATCCAAACAGACAATACAACAACAATGTTCTACCTAAACAAACAGGGTGGAACAAGGTCTTTTCCCCTAAGCAAACTTGCACAGGAAATCTGGCAATGGGCAATACTTCAAAAGATCAATCTACAGACAGTACATCTACCAGGAGTAGACAACATTACAGCGGACCAACTGAGCAGACGAGACAACTGCTCCCACGAATGGGAGTTGAAGCAGAGGACAGTACAGTATCTATTCAACATCTGGGGAACACCATTGATAGATCTGTTTGCAACAATGCAGAACAAGAAATGCCAGTGCTTTGCCTCGAGGTTTCCACACCACCTATCAAAGGGAAATGCACTTTCACTCAATTGGTCACAGACATTTGCTTATGCCTTTCCACCAATACCCCTGATGCAAAGAGTGTCACAAAAAGCCCAGGAACAAATATGATTCTCATTGCCCCTCAATGGCCAAGGCAAACATGGTACTCAACCCTCCTAGAACTATCCAAGCGAGAGATGGTCAGGATCAAAGCAGAAAAGACCTGCTAACAATGCAGCAGGGTCAGATTTTCCACCCGGAACCGGCGACACTACAGCTAGCAGCTTGGCGCCTGAGTACATAGAGTTTGGACATCTCAACCTGCCTCTGCAAACTATGGAAGTTCTAAGGGAAGCAAGGAAGCAGTCAACAAGAAAATGCTATACAGCAAAATGGAAGCGATACACTACATGGTGCACCGCTAACAACAAAATTGGTTCAATACACAAGAAACAGTGATTACATACCTTACTTACCTCCTAGACAGCAACATCAATTTTTCCAACCTTAAAGTGCACCTTGCTGCCATAGTGGCATACACAAGAAGAAAATCATGCAAAAGCTTTTTACAAGACCAGTCATCAAAAGGTTCTTAGAAGGAGCAAAAAGAATAGCTCCACCAAGAGCTGCTCCCGTTCCCACATGGAGCTTAAATACAGTACTTTCTCAACTAATGACAAACCCTTCGAGCCCATGCATGCAGCGGACCTCAAGCATATTACTCTAAAGACAGCCTTTCTCATTGCTATAACATCACTACGAAGAGTAAGTGAACTGCAAGCGTTAACAATACAAGAACCCTACTTACAAATTCACAAGGATAAAGTAATCTTAAAAACCAATCCACAGTTTTTGCCAAAGGTGGTATCTAAGTATCACTTAAATCAAAACATTCTCCTGCCGGTTTTCTTCAAAAACCCAAAAAATAAAGGATAGAGAAACCTCCATACCCTGGATGTAAAGAGGGCTTTACTGTACTATTTGCAAAAAACAGAACAAATCAGGAAGACAAAGCAATTGTTCGTCGCCTATGCACACACCAACACAGGGTCAGCTGTCACAAAAGCAACTATTGCAAGATGGATAGTACAAGCCATCCAATTATGTTATTCCAATGCCAAAAAGGAACTAACAATGCAACCAACAGCTCACTCCACTAGAAAGAAAGGAGCAACGCTAGCCTTTATGGCCAATGTACTCATTGATTCCATTTGCGCAGCAGCAACATGGGATCACCACACACCTTTACGAAACATTATTGTGTGGACATACAAATGAATAAGGAAGATCAAATTGGACAAAGGGTGCCTCAACACCTCTTTGCAAGGTCTTCCTTCCACCACAGCCTCCCAGACACGGGAGAAACCGCTACATAATCAGATGCACAGCATGTGAATCCAGAAAAGGATTCACGCTGCAAAACGAAATGGTTACTTACCAGTAGGAGTAGTTTTGCAGTTTGAAGAATTTTCTGGATTCACATGCGACCCACCAAGCCTCCCCTGTAAGGAAAACAAACAGGTGGGAAAGCAAAGGATTATATCAGTATTTCTCAAACCATCTCAAGGATTACAAAGACAATAAGAACAGAAAATAGAATCCGAAGGTGGTCACCACACACGTCGACCTCCAGGATACCGTCTGACGTCACGCAGGGGACGTACCTGGCACCAAATGGTGGTCTACAGCGACCAAAAAACCAAAAAAAAACTAAGACAATTCCGGACCCAACCACTAGATGGCGGAATGATGCACAGCATGTGAATCCAGAAAATTCTTCAAGCTGCAAAACAACTCCTACTGGTAAGTAACCATTTCGTTATTACCAATTGTCGTTCTATGCATTTCTGCCTTCCAAATGTAAGACAGTGTGTAAAAAAGAAGACATTTTGAAAAATGCCCCCTAATTTACATGCTAGTATGGCTACCCACGAATTCAGCAATGTGTAAATAACCACTGCTTCTAAACTCCATATCTTGTTCCCATTTCGGAAATACATAGGTTTCCTTGATACCTACTTTTAACTTTTTATATTTTACCAAATGAGATGCTGTATACCAGGTACACAATGAAAAACCATTGCAAGTTGCAACTCAGTTATTGGCTCTGGGTACCTCGGGTTCTTGGTGAAGCCTCAAGCTCAATATATCCCTGCAATCAGAAGGGTCCCGCAGACGTAACGGTATATTGCTTTAAAAAATCTAGCATAGTTAGAAGAAGTTACAGGTGAAAATGTAGGCACAAATGGATGATTTTTTCAACTCCATTTCAATATTCTTTTATTTCAACTGTTATTTCAACTGTTATTTTCTATAGGAAAACATTGAAGGATCTATACAAATGACCCCATGCTGAGTTCAGAATGTTGTCTTCTTGTCAGAAATCTATAGCTTTCCAGGATCCATTGTTGGTTTCACTCCCATTTCGACCACTAACTGGAAGGAGGCTGAAAGCACAAAAAATAGGAAAAATAGGCCATGTTCCAGTAAAATGCCAATACTGTGTAGAAAATGTTGGTTTTCTGACAAAAGTCTGCCTGTTCCTGAAAGCTGGGAAGATGGTGATTTTAGCACCGCAAACCCTTCGTTGATACCATTTGCAGGGAAAAAAACAGACGCTGTCATCTGCAGCACTTTTTCCCATTTTTCCTCAAAAAACCAGAATTTAGCAGTATTTTTCCTAGTTTCTCGGTCCCCTCCAGGGGAATCCACAAACCCTGGGTACCTTTAGAATCCTCAGAATGTTGGAAGAAAAGGGCGCAAATGTAGCGTGGATACCTTATGAAGACAATAAGGTATGGGGGCCTAAGTGCAAACTACCCCAAATAGCCAAAAAAGGGTGTGGCACGGGGGCCTGGCAGCGAAGGGGTTAAAGTTAACACCTCTGCTTCTGAGGAAATAGAATCTTACCTTGAAATGCAAACAGCTGCTTGCAGTCCTGAGATAATGAATATTTTTTGGGAAAACACCTTTTAGCTTCAATGTTCTTTAAGTATCAAAAGATGTGATCTTTTTCCTTCTGATAGCAGTCCTTTAAACAGTCAAAGGGTATTAGACCTTTTACACATCTGTTCCCAATTTCCGTTCCTCTCTTCAGCAGAATTTAAATTGGTTTACATCCCAGAAAAACACAAACCTATCCACTGTACGAGTTGAATTTTGGTCATATTTAATCCCGTCGATCATCTTACGAAAATGTAATGTCCTACATAGAAACGTCTTTGATGTAAGCAGTACCCCTAACTTAATTACTAAAAGCTCAAACTTTATCCACTTAGATATTGACTTCCTCAAGCTGACTTCCCCAAGTATCCTCTCCTTATCAATTAAACAGCAAGGATGGTTTTGATCTTCTCATTATTCAGGTCAACTTGAATGGTAGGCAAATTAGAAGCTAGAGACCACAGTCTAGCACAAGTAGAACCACTGAGGTTTCTTGGTCTAGGATTGCTTGTTCCATCAACAAAAATAAAACAAAGAAATACTTCAAACTCCCCTTTTAGCAGTGGTTTTAAAATACTATCTTGGAATCCAGCTGGTTTCCCAGAAGAAAAAAGTACCTCCCTCTCTGTACCTAAACCGTCAGTATCTGTATCCAGGAAATCTGGCTCACCAAAAGTTTTTTTCTGAGACTCATACCTTGTAGTAGATGTTCCTGCAGAATCAGTTGAGAAATGACTTGCTAAAGGGGGTCTTGCCATCTTACTGTCCACCAACTTTTATTTTGACTTTGAGGTCCTCACAGTGCCCTCTACAAATATGTAAGGGATTTGAATTATTATGCTCAAAACGACTTCTCAGCAAAGCAATTCCCTTTTTATATTCAATGCCTATATTCTACCTAGTCCACAAAATAACCTGCTCTTGAGCCAATCGTTTGCACTTGTAGACTCTTTGGATGGCGGAAATGGAGAAAATCTTCTCATCATGGGGGAGTTTAATACAAAAAATCTCAGCTGTATAGGGACAAAGATCTTGAACATGTCTGCAATATATCGTAAGCTCTTTCAACTCTTAGGATCGAAGCAGATTGGCGTGACAGACTTCTTCTCGAATCACTTCCTAGGATAAACCCAGTGGTAGTTAATGGGAGAGTGGACCCAGATATTCCAACACTCCCTACAAGAAGAGGCATAACCGGCTTCTCTCGTGTCGATTATATAATGGCCAGTTACGATCTATCCTCTCTATGCCTTTCATTGGACATCCAATTTCATGCTGGGAGTGATCATACAATTCTCCATGGGCCTCCAGTTAGAGGAAACTGTTCCCTGGTCTTTGAATGCCAATAATGGCAGAGCAACTATGGACTCGAACAGAGAAAAATATTTTGGGACTCCAGAGTATTGATAAATTGAACTTGACAATTCTTCCTATATGTAAGTCCTACATGGGAAAAGATGGCAATCCAATAAAACTATATGGATATGTTACAGCAGCAATAACTAAAGAGATATTAATTAACAACCATCTGCCAGTTAGGAAGAAAAAACTACAAAACAACTTCATTATCAACCAAGTTTCCGTGGAAATAACCTTAAATGGCTCCAATTTTTGAATCACTTCTCTTCCAGGAATAAAGAAATTCAAGTAATGCAGAAAAAAAGGATTTACCCTTCCACAAAGTACAAAATAATGGATAAAAACTGGGTCGATCTCCAGCAGGTGGCATTAAATAAGAACTCTAAATTATTCTGGAATTTGATTGCCTAGCATAGTAGAACTAAAAAACCTTAATCCTCGGTTTCCATCCCAAGCCCGTTCTGGATCGAATATATCTTGCCCCTTTATAGCGAATCCCTCACCACTAAAGATAACCCTTGGCTCTCTTTTGTCATCAGAATTTAAGATGTACTTCAGAGGAAATCTGTCCTCTGTCAATCAAGCAAATTGAAGTATATATAAAAAACGGAAGAGCCTCTTCAGCAATAGTCACGATGAAATTCAGGTAACAGTTTTTAGCAGGCGGTTTCTCCATTAGGGCTCTTTAGCTGCTCCCCTTTGAAATTCCTACACATTTACCTAAAAAATATTAAATAGATCGATTTATTTAAAGATGCGATCGTACCTCTAAACGATTCGATGTATTTAAGTCCGGGCTGTCTGTCTCATGCTGCTTTGAAGCAAGAGACGGAAGCCAGGCAGTAAATCAACTTTCTGCACTGTGACACACAAAGCAGGGCTTACCATTCCAAAGCCTTTTTATTGCCATTGTAGTCTATGGTGGTATCCACTGTAGGCTAATGATTCTGTCAGTGTCTCCGTTTCGGGCAACAAAGTCTGCATTCCTACGTGAGGCCAGACATCCATTATTCACATGCATAGATCCCATTCGGTACACAATAGGAGTGGATGCAAGCACGTGTGATTTAGTGCCTTGTCCTCGGTTATGGTAATTGTTATAATGCTAATCTTGTTATATATATTGTACTGAGACCCCTGGTCGCGCTAACCTTCCCCACTGTGACACCTCAGTCCCTGGCTGCAGGTCGCTGGCCCCTTTAGAAGTGGAGCTCCTGTATTTGTTCCTCCATGAAATTGATCCTAAAGACGAGCAGGGTTCTTGTTCCCTTGCGAAGATGATCCAAATATCCGAGTCAAGCACAAAGGGAGAAACATGTGCTATTTGATATATATATATATATATATATATATATATATATATATATATATATATATATATATATATATATATATATATATATATATATATATATATTATATAATATATATATATCCTAGTTAGAACATTTTCTTCCAAAGTTGGTGCAGTGCAAGACACTGGCCAAGCATATTCTTTAAAGGGCCTGTAGTTGTCGAGCTGTACAATTTTCACATTCGAGTAGCTGTTGAACATATTAATGCAGTAAGATATGGGGCAGTTTTAATGTGTTTAATATTTCAAGACTATATGTTCCCACTGCTTTAAAAGCCTTACTTTCTCCCAAACTTCGTTTGCTTTAAAATGCACCATTTGCCAATCTTTTTTCATTTTTTTCTCAGGAGGAGGACCCATCCATCCCGGAACCCACGTTTGTCTATTAAACTTGCTCGCTTCATTCGTTACATAAGTCATACCCAACTTTTACGCCTCACCACTTTCAAACGCCACCAGCCACCAGTTGTTTTAAAAAATAAAAAAAAAAGAATCCCGAAACTTGGGGAAAATTCCTATTTCCACTCTTTGAGTACCCCGATTCTTGAAAAGGTAGCGTTATAATGCCTCTGCATGGGGGGGTCGTGGCCAGTCCGGCGGCCAAGATGGCCACACAGCACTGAAGCTCCGCGAGCTGGTTCCCGACATATCGGGATAAAACCCATCCGAAGCTGGCTTCATCTGCCTGAAGGACACCTGCTGTATCTGGAGTGTTGTTGACCCCCTCTGGGTCACGGCTGCCGGTTCCTGGGGCGCGACGTGCCCAATCCTGGTTGGAGCTGCGCTGTGGGCCCAGATTTGCCTCGGAGGCCCTGAGCCCAGCTGGGTCCTGCCACTGGCTCAGTGCTGCGCTGACTCCTCGGGCTGCGTTGCTGGACGGCGGACCCAGTGAGGCTGTGTATTGCCCTAACGTGCTGCGGGGGCGAGGCGGCTCCTGGAGGACCTGAGTGACATCGGTTGGCGGTGGCATCGGGCTGCTGAAAAGAGCAGAACAGGCCTTCGTTGCGCTGTCCGGCCCAGCATCTGCCTGCTGCTGTCGGTGGCCGGCCCCCGCGGTCGGCGGGGCCGCGGCCTAGCTCTGCTGGAGGGCCCTGGAGATGACGGGTGAGCTGTTGTTGGGCTCATAGTGGGGTGCCGGGTGGCGGTGCTTCCTGGGTTGGGGCTGTGGACGGAAGGAAGCTTAGGCCCGCAGCCTTGGACGCGCCGCCCTGCCCCATCCCTGTCCAGTGGAGTTGCCCCAAGGGGGGAATAGGCCTGACCCCACCCCCCCCCCCAGTTGCTAACATGCCGTGGGCCCCCCCTGGTTTGGAGGGGAGTCGTCACCCCGCTGTTCGGGCCCTGTTGGCTGTAGGGGCTGGACATATAAGTTAAGTTCCTGAACACTGGTTGTTCTGACTCCAGTGGTCTCACTATTTTGGAAAGCAGTTGCTGCCCCAGCTCATACAGAGGCATAACCCCCCCACTACAGTACATACCTGTTGTGACACCACCTACCCACTGTGGTGTTAGTCACAGGCCCCGGTAGGTGTTGCGGGTCTCGCTAGCTTCAGCATGGGCCGCAAAGACCCGAAGCAGTGCAAGTTGTCATTTGAGTGCGCTGGGGAGCGAGAGGAGGTAAATGAACCCAGCAGGATGGCGGGGTGGCAGTAGGCCCCCTGGAACTTACATAGCCCACCACTGTGGAGGCCCTGATGTCTGAGATCCGGGTGGGGTTTAAAGCCATGGATACAAGATTCGACGCCCTTTCAGGCAGACTGAATGGTGTGACGGAGCGCCTAGACCATCAGCAGGCTCAGATAGAGGGGGCTGAGGAGCACGTTTCAACGTTGGAAGACAGGCGCCCACCGTTTCAAGGTGCCTGGAGAAGCTTGAACACCAGCTCAAGACCCTAGCCCTGATGAACGAAGACCTGGAAGCCAGCTCGCGCCGCAATAATCTTCATATAACCGGCATTGCGGAATCCACAGCCACCGGGAAAATGGACCTGTTTGTCGACAATCTATTGGTAGAGTTGTTCAGGCGCGAAGCCTTCTCTACCGCCTTCCTAGTGGAGCGTGCGCACTGATCGCTGGGGCCCAGGGCTTCCCCGGGGGCAATGCTGAGACCCATCATCACGTGCTTACTCAATTATAGGGACAGGGATACCGCCCTTCGGCTGGTGCACGAAAGTGGGCAGGTCCAATATCAGGGCATGGTTGTCTCTTTTTCTATCCAGATTTCACCCTGATGGTGCAGGATGCATGCCGTAAGTTCACTGCTGTGAAGGCCTCGCTCAGGGAGATGGGACTCTGGTACAGCATGCTCTACCTGGTGCGCCTACACATGGATGTGCAGGGAAAATCACATGTGTTTGACACCCCTGCGGAGGCCCAGGATCGCCGGAACACTCTCGGGGGCTCCCCAGCACGCCCCCTGATCTTCAGGCCACAAACAGCTTGGATCGCTTCCCGGCGGACTAACCTGCATCCTGCGCTTTGGCTGCTCTGGTGGCACTGACCTACATTCCTGATCCAGAGCGAGGACATCAGACCACGTCTATTCCTGGGGTCACAGTCATGATGGCTATGCTGGACTGCGACATCTTCACAGAGACTTTCCCCGGGTAATGGGTTCGTTTGATCCACTGTGATGATTGGCTGTAAGTGCCCTGTTGTAGTACCGGGCCTGTAACTCAGACATGCTCCTTCATAAATATCTCTTGTCCCGTTTTATAATTGGTTACATGCATCTGCAACGGGAACCAGTTGTTGGTGTGTCGCCTTTCCCTCATGAAGTACACCAATATGTTTATCGCACTAGTTGGGGCATTTTTTCTTTTTTTTTTCTTGCTGGAATGCCTTCTGGCGCTGTTTTGCCTGGGATGGGTGGGGGAAGGGGTCGGGGAGGGATTGCTTGTTCTGTATTTGAATGTGCACCACCTTGTGAGATTGTTTGTGACAGTGCAATTAGTAGGTCCTGCTTGAACACCTTCGAATATGCCATAGCTGAGACCACAGCGTCCAGTGATCTTGAGGTGCCCTTCATGACTTGAAGCATAAGAGGCATCAACAATCAGCGCAAGGCCAAGTTGGTGCTGCAATATCTTGTCAGGCATGGGGTTAAAATAGCTTTTTTACAGGAATCACAATTGTTCTCTGGCTCTTCCCTGACCTGTGCCTCGACATGGGGCCCACATAGGTTCTTCTCCAACTACAGCTCGTACTCCCACGGAGTATGTATATTGATCCACTGCTCAGTCCCCTTCACTCTCATTGACAGTTTCTCTGACACTGAAGAGAGATATGTGGCTGGTGGTTGGCTGTCTAGCGGGCCAGTCGGTGCTACTATTGAATGTCTACGCTCCCAACGTTGATTCTCCCGAGTTCTTTCAAACTTTGATGGCACTCCTTGACAGGAAAGATACAGATCACATCATGATCGGGGGCCACTTCAACTTATGTCTGAAACCAGAGCTGGACTCTTCAGCGGCGGCCCCGAGCGGTAAGTCCCATGCCGCACACATTCTGTATGACATAAGTACTTCGTATTCCCTTAGAGATGTGTGGCGCCACAGACATACTCAGCTTCCGGGCTACTGTACTCCCCACTGCACTTGGTCACGCCTAGATTATTGGTTCCTTTCTCTTTCGACTCTTCCTTGGCTAGGTGAGGTGATGTGCCAGCCCGCACGTTATCAGATCATGCTCCGGTTCGCGTTGTCCTTAATGTTCCACTCCCTGGTGGCGTGATGAGGGTGTGGCGCTTTCCCAGTCAGTGCCTCATGGATTCGGCTTTCCAGGAGGAACTTCATACCGTAATCACAGATTACTTTGTTTTGAATGAGGGTACGGTGGCCACACAGGCAACCATCTGGGAGGCCTTTAAGGCATACATCCATGGAATGGTGATCGCTAAACACGGCGTTAAGTTGCGCCACATACAGCGCTCTCTGGAGCGCGTGGAGGCTACCCTTTGTATATAGATTCCGTGGCCCCGGGGGAGTGGCAGATGACGGGTTCCGTCTCCGAGCTAAAGCAATGAAGGAAATTCGGGACCCTGCAGACCGCGAGGTGCAGTTCCTTGGGACGTAAGTGAGAGCTCGTCGGTATGGTGAAGGTGAGCGCCCGGGCCATACCTTGGCGAAACTGCTTCGCCCGCAGCAGGAAAGTGACTACATATCAGAGCTCGCCCTTGAGGACAGCACACGATCCGCAGATGGAGGGGAGATCCTGGCGGAGTTGCCGCAATATTATACTCTACGCTTCCAGATACATAGAGGAGGGTAACGATCTAGCAGACTATTTATCTGAAATTGCCATGGTTTGGCTGTCATCTCTGCTGCAGCAATTCCTTTGTGAGCAAATTTCAGTAGAGGAGATCATATCCGCAGTTGATTTCATGGATGGGTTGAAGGCCCCTGGCTCATATGGGCTCACAGGCTCATTTTAAAAAAACTTACAAGCATTTGCTCGCTCCCCGCCTGCTGGAACTCTATGCTGAATCCCTTGAAACGGGAGTGCTCCATCCCACGCTATATGCGGCAATCATGGTGCTGCTGTTAAAACGTGGCAAGGACCTATTACATTGTCAGTCTTATAGACCGCTGTCCTTATTGAATTTTGATAATAAAATTCTTGCGAAGGTATTGGCAACTAGGTTGCCGCTCCTTCTCAAAACCATTATCTCCCCACTCCAGTCGGGTTTTGTCACCCACCGCTCTACCTCTATAAACTTATGCACGTTGTTCTCCGTGGACAGTAGAATATCCCTGCGGCTGTGGCCTTGCTCGATGCGGAGAAGGCCTTTGATTCACTTGAGTGGCCTTTCCTGTGGGCAACGCTGCGGAAACTCGGTCTCCCATGTGGCTTTACATCCCTAATTCCGCTTTTTATTCTCACCCAACGGCCCGCAATTCGCGCCAGCGGCTCTCTTACTGCTCCGTTCACACTGGCTAGGGGCACGAGATAGGGGTGCCCACTCTCCCCGCTCCTATTTATTATGGCGATTGACGCACTAGTCTGACACCTGTAGGAGAAGCACATCTGGTGCGGTTTGCAGTTTGACACTGGCCCGTTGCTACTATTGCTGTACACGGATACCCTGCCTCGATTCTGGGCCCGATTCTGCAGGAGAGTCAGAGATTCTGACTATTTTCAGGACTTCAGATTAATTGGAACAAGTCTGAACTATTTCCGCTGACAGAGGCTGCTCAGCAATTCCAAAGTGACTCCCCACTGTGATGGTGTGCTGACACGGTTAAATAGTTGGGTGTCCATGTCCACCGCTGTAAGGAGCAGGTTCTCTGCCTTAACTATGGCCTGGCTGTGGATAAATTAAAATCGCAAATTGAACGGTGGATCAAACTGCGATTATCGATAGCTGGGCGCATCGCGATAATTAAAATGGTTGTCCTGCCTAGATTTCTTTACTTGTTTCTTAATATACCCATCCCTCTTACCACTGCTTTTTTCGCCACTCTGAGGGGACTCCTGTTGAGGATGATCTGAGCCGGCCGCACACCACGTGTTGGCTGGCAGGCACTGACCCTCCCTTCCGCAAGGGGTGGCTTTGGCGTGCCCCATTTTCATCTTTATTATTTAGTGCCAGCATGCGTACCATTGGTACCACAGAGACGCTTGTCTTCCTTATAGTCGGAACGGTAGAGACCTGTCCGGCTGTATACTCCTTAATATTATTCTACCTACTGGTCTACCCCTGGACCCCAAAGACATTCAACCACTCTCCACCACCTGTTGGGCGTAACGCCGATTGCAGCACTTCTTGGGTGTGGAGAGACTGTACTCGCCTACGCTCCCACTTGCGGACCTGCACGCTCAGTCGATTTACGTTACATCCAGCCGGAAATCTGTTCCCCAAGGGCTAAGCTGTCTCTTGGTCGCAAGACACCCTTTTTACTGACGCCACACTGCTGGACAGATGTATTCTGCATCATATACAGAGTGCCCTAAGGGCTTACGTCCCATAATACCTCATTCCTCCTGAAGACTTCACTCCTCTCACTGTCCTCATCGAGGATGATACAGGCAAACACCTGGTCTCAAAACTGTATCGTACCTGTCTAGAATTGTTGCCCACCGCAGATGGCTGACAGCGGGAGGCTTGGTCTTAGGACCTACAATGCCCCATGCCAGACGACATTTAGTATTACTGTTGTGCGCAGACCAAGCTGACCTCCCCCAATCATAGACACAAACTGCTACATTTTAAATTCTTACGAGGCACATACATGACACCCCGCCTCCAGGCTAGGATCGACTCAACCCGCTATCGACGCAGATTTTCTACATTTGGCTTGGTTTCGCCCCCACATAGGTAGTTGCTGGACTGACATCTTTGCACACATATCCTAGATGGTGGACACGACAATGTCACTCGACCCCCTGCTAGCGCTACTGGGCATGATATCTCAAATGAGACCCAACGGTCTGTTGCAATTTCACTCCATCTTGCAAAGCATGAGGTTGCCATACATTGGGGAACTGCATGACACACTACTATTTTTTTTTTTTTTGTGGAGTTTTATATAGCGCTAACTAGACCCAAAGGTATCAGAGCGCTTTACATGAGCACCAGTTACGTTACAGACGGACACATTCATTTTTGTTAAGCACGGGAAGATTAAGTGATTTGCCCAGAATCACAGAATGTTGAGCGTCCCTGCCGAGACTCAAACCTGGTTCACCAGCTCCGAGGTCGACCGCTCTAGCCGTTAGGCCACATTCTCTCCCCTACTATAGCACAATGGCTAAAGAGTCTTGTCTTTTGTGACACAACCAGTGAGCTATATGTCCAGATGCAACTGCCAACGTCCTCGCGATGTCGGCCAGCCCCTGCGTATGTGTCTACTCCACTCCAATACGACTGACAGCGACTGACACCATGGGACATAAGTCTTTGCAGCGTATAGATGTCGCCAATGCCACTATTGTGCACCCGAACAATCGGCACGATGTCGGGAACACTCCCTCTCTAGATCCACCATGGTCACTGCCATCCAAAATGTTTCATAAATACTTCACGCAAACTCTGCCCACAAGCATTCCCTCACCGATAATGATTTGAACCGTATTGAATGTTATGGTTTCTCATTATACTGTATATACGTACAAGTGTTTCTGTTTTAGCCACAGTTGCGATATGTACGAATTGTCACTATGTGGTGTGCATACTATATTGAAAATGATAAATAAACATTTAAAAAATATATATAATTCCTCTGCACAATAGAGGCTCATGTTCTCTTCCCAGCAATTTCCGCCACATCGCTCTCCTCGACGCGGCAAGGAAAATCTTTGTGGCAAGCGTATTGGACCAGCTACAGGACTGGGTCTTAGAAAAAGGGATCCTACCGCGAGAACAGACTGGCTTCAGACCCAAACACTCTGTCACAGACAACATTGCCTTAGTTCAAACTTCGATCAATAAGTATGTAGTTGGAAAGTCACAGACTTTGTATTCTGCCTTCATTGACTTCTCTATAGCTTTAGACAAAGTTGATACACCTATCTTATGGAGGAAATTGTTGGACTTGGAAATTCCAATGAATCTATTAACGGTGATAATAACACTTTACTTGCCCACTTGGTTCAGAGTCCTCATGGGTGGGAACAAAGAGCTGATCCCTACAATTGGTATAAGGAACGGATTAAAACAAGTATGCCTGCTGGATCCCCTCCTTTTCTCCATTTATCTGCATGATTTACCAATACAATTTAAGGATATTACAAATTTCCCACCTCGTCCAGCTGTCCATGATATACATGTGCCTCTGTATGCAGATGACTGTTTTGTTTGATCCTACCCCAATTGGCCTTCATCGCAACCTTAATGCCCTAAACACCAGATACCAGTCGGAAAGATTAGATCAAGATAACTGAACTCTGCACGGAGAATTACCAAAGGAGAACCTTATTTTAAACTAACTCTGGAAAGGGTATCTGTTAGCGGAAAATGATAGCAAGAGCATTTTAAAGCATTTTAAAGAAAGTGAAAATGAACTGGCATATTACCCGATAGGACGTTTTTAAAATGTTTTATGGTACAATAACTGCTTATTAGGAATTAAAAATGGAATGATTATGGAATGAATAATGAAATTAAAATTCAATGTTGCATTTTAGCGCCAAAACGCCTTCGGGCATTAGCTGCGCTTTATAAATTTAATTTCAATTCAATTCAATTCAATTTGAATTTGAATTGTAAATACCTGTAACATGAAGTAAGGACCTCAGGAGCAATTGCGGGTGCTACTACTGACTTCCTCTATTTTGTTAGAACCGCTTGACAGACGCCATTTTGGGGTCATCAGAGGGAGTGGTCTAGTTGTTTTAGCAGGACCAAGGAGGGAGCCCGCCTGCACCCCGGAAGCGGCCAGTGCCAGCCATGCTGCCGGTTTTAGACCACATCCTATACAAGGTAAAATGAGAATTACCTATACTAGCAAAGAGCTACATGAACTAAACCCAAACAGCACTGACACTCAGCGCGCCCATGTAGACCCCGAGGCAGCCGCTTTTAATAACAAAAACAGCCCAAGTAACTCACAAAACACCAATGATACAAGGAGCAACAGCATATCTTGTGGGTTGCTCAATCCTCGGTCCATGGGAAAACACGTGACCAAGGTAAACTTGCTAATAACCTCTAATGATTGGGGCTTGTGTTTTTTATCACAGATACCCGGCATTCCCAGGACCCGGGGGTTACTTTTGAAAGTGTGTGCCCCTGGGCTATAAGGCCCTGTTTCAGTCTAGAACCAAAAAAAGAGGGGGCGGGGTAGCAATCCTCATTAAGGATAAATGGACCTTAGCAAAACTGAAGGTGAAGCAAAGTCAGGGAATAGAGATACTGGGTTTCTCACTTAAAGAAAAGGAAGGTACTATTCTATCTAGGTTATTATGCTATAGACCGTTAATGTAATCTGCACAACCTTTCCTGGAGGCAACAGCTAATTTTGTAATGTCCCATTCCAACTGACTAATTTTGGGTAATTTTAACATCTGGGCCGAAGACAACCATCGAAATCAAACAATGGATTTTCTAAAATCCTGCGAAGGTATGGGTCTCGCACAAAAAGTTAAAGGGCTGACTCATGTAGGCGGACACACATTCTTGACTTTATTCTTGCCTCCTCAAATATGGTAACAGTAAATAACCCTATCCCTATTAGCTGGTCAGGACACTATATGGTCACTTTTAATTTCAAAATACACACTAAAGGAAACAAGGATAATAAATCTAGCAGAAACTCATCCTTGAAAAGACCCTGGGCTAAACTAAAGAAACTTGATAAAGAAATAATGTTTGACACTACAACCTGTTTTCTAGACTCCAATACAGTAGAGGTAAACTATGCAAAAACCTGAAAAGTCCTTTGTAGACACCCTAGATAAGGTAGCACCACTAAAAGTAATCAAACACAAACTTAGGAATTCAGCACCATGGTTCACAGAAACTCTGAAAAACCTAAAATCAAAGTGCAGGAAACTTGAGAGACAATGGAGGAAATTCTACACATATAGTGATACAACTCTGTTAAAACTGGCCTGCAAGGAATATAATATAGAAATAAAAAAGGCCAGAGCCTCCTACCTCTAAACTACCATCCTCGAAGCTTCCAATAAATCAAAGAAAGTCTTTGAGCTGGTAAAAGAATTAACCAACCCCGAATGTATAATACCCAATATTTTGCCCTCACTAGAATTATGCAATAACCTCTGAGATTATTTTCATGACAAAATTAAATGGATCATACCAGACATACAAAACAAAAGCAAACCTAACCAAAATAAAGAACCTGATAATGGGACCGAAAGGCTAGACCCAAATCAAAAATGGGCCAGTGTGGCAGTCCTAGAGATGGTTGATCTGCTAGGAGAGACACAATTCCGAGATCTTGTTTTATCCATCTCTTCAGGATCCCCTATAGACCCCATTCCAACAGGAATATGGAAAGACCGAGCGAATGAACTCCTCCTCACTTTACGGCTAATCTGTAATCAATCTCTCAACACCGGGATGGTTCCAGTAGCCTGGAAGAAGGCCTTGGTGTCAGATCGTTCTGTCCTCAGGATCGGTTTGTTGCTCAGAATGGTCCACCTCTTGATCTACCCAAGCCTTAATAGCCGTAATGGCACAGGTCAGTGGGAGGATCAAGTGAGGGAAGGAAAGGAAGGGAACAGCAGGGAGGGAGACCTGAAATGACTACCACAATCATAAATATCTTCTAGTCATGGTCACATAACACATACATATAAGAACCATAAATGGGAAGTGCCACCTCCTATACCTGTAACAAAAAAGAATGACACCCGTAGAATGAGATACTTCAATAAAGAGTGTGGCTTTGGTGTGGTAACACCACTTGCTTCGTTATGGCTGCATTGAGGGAAACATAGAAGAAACCATTCATTGAACATACATCACTCCTGCTAGTAGATACAAACGTTTTAGGGAGGGCACAATAGTAATGATACACAGGAGTAGACTTTACCAGTAACCTACCCTTTCTAAACTCCACATTTCATCACAGGGATAGAGCTTAGTCCCATACCACTCCTTATTACCCCTGTTAAAATAGAGCCAGAAGAACAATTGAATATAAACCTTACTCCAGAAATATAGCCAAGCATTTAACACAGTCTTTAGTGTCTCAATCCGAATGTATGGTTACTTCACCTATATATATATATATATATATATATATATATATAATCCACACGATGTAGAAATAAACAACAAGGGGTGAGAATTCACCACGATATACAGTTGCATAAGAGGTGCCGCTTGATTTCAGGAACTGTTTGTAACAAGGTCAAATCACAGATACAGTGACAGTGTGACTATAGGGAATCACCGCCGTTGGATACAGGCAGATAAATTCCAACCGGCTGGAAATGCCGGACGAGAACAAAGGACCCAAGGACCTTCCTCCGCACGAGCAATGACGCTCACCAATGGAGGACGGGAGGTTAATTGACTACAATCCAGCAACAACAGAGAGAGTGAGTTTTGGAACAGAGCACCCTTACCAGACCTCTCCAGGAACTCGGGATGAAGCAATCACGGCTAGGACGAAGAATTTCCGACGCCTGGCCGAGTTCCACTTCCTCCTTTATGGGCAGTCCCTCGCGACGTCGGGCGTGACGCGCAAGGCCTCATGGGAGTTGTGGTTCCCGCATCCGGCGTTAGAGGCGCTGTGAATGAAACGGGAAGATTTCCTTATGCCGATGTCACTAGCGTGCTCGATGAAATGCGCACTTAACTCTTGGTGACTCCTCCCCTGTTCAAGAACCGAGCAACTACCCCCCTACCTTGAGGCTCCCTCTCCCAGTCAAGATACTCAAAAATATCTTAGTAAGACACTAGCTGAGTTCCTTGAGGACAACAATTTGCTACCAGAACAGATGGGCTTTAGGCCAGCCCATGGAAAAGATACGGCACTGATTATGGCCACAAATGAAGAAAGAAGGCAAGTTGACAGTGGTCGAACTACAGTATGGATTCTGCTAGACCTAACTGCTGCGTTCGACACTATCAACCACCAAATCCTGCTTACACGATTGAAGGAAATTGGTTTGAGATGCACAATGCTCAACTGGTTCAAATCCTACCTCTCGGATAGACTACAGGCAATATCCCTTCCACCTTTCACATCAGAATACAAGGAAATTGAGCATGGGGTCCCCCAGGGCTCTGCCCTAAGACCCATACTGTTCAATATATACCTAAGACCACTGCTAACCCTGATTAAATCATTTGGAATATCGTTTGTAAATTATGCAGACAATACACATTAATAATATCCCTGGATAAATCTGATTCTAACCAACTAAATAATCTCTATTCTTGTCTGAAACAGATGACCAAATGGCTGGACGATAACATGTTAAAATTCAACAGAGATAAAACAGAATTCCTGTGCTGCTCGCTGGCAAACATACAACAGCAACTTCCTGCCAACTTCTGGCCGTGGGCAAACAACTCAGACCTAGATACAACTAATTCAGTACGAAACCTGGGAATTCAAATTGACAAACTCTCAGTGGAATCCCATGTCAATAAAACAGTAGCAATATGTCATGGACTCCTTTGAAATTTGAAAAGAAATAGTCCCACTACTTCCCCAGCCCCACAGGAAACTTGTGATACAGGCTTCAATATTAAGCAGACTGGACAATTGTAATTCTTTGCTACTAGGTAGCTCCGAATATCTACTCAAACGGCTCCAGAGGATCTAGGTGCTTGCTACTAAATTAGCACTAAACAAGGGAAGAAGGGACTCTGCTACAGAAACTTCACTGGCTGCCAATAAAGGAGTGGGGCATTTTTAAGGTTCTATGCATCATACACACAGTAGTAAATGGCACTGGATCTAAAGCCCTTCAACAAATAAATAAGCCGTATAAGCCTGCACAAACCTTAAGATCATCTCATGCTGGCCTCCTATCTACTCCCCCTTTCAAAAAATTGTGATTTGGAGGTATAACCTTCCGGGACCAAGGTGCTCAACTTTGGAATAATCTCCCACTTTCCCTAAGAACTAATACCAATCTGTTGAGTTTTAGGAAGCACCTACAAACCTGGCTCTACCCTTGGAAATAGATGGCCAACTGGAATGACTTACCAACTGCAGTTAACAGTAATAATGATCTCTCCTATCTACTGATAAATTACTAGCGCCAAGATGCCCGTTGGGTGATAGTTGCTCTTTACAAAAATATATAATAATAATAACACCTATGCTCAGTTGAATTGCTTAAGCATCAATATATTCAAATTCAAAATTTTAAATTGGGCCATACCTATACTTGGAAACTTGAAGGAAATGCTTTAGAATCAGTAAAATATTATTTTTATCTAGGTAGAGTGTTTTCTTAGAATCTGGATTCTAAGGCCCATCTCACTCACTTAGGAAACAAGGCATATGTACAGGCAAGTGCCTTAAATAAGTTTGACATAGCCTCTGGACGAAGACAATTTAATAGTCTTTTAAAGATCTATAAAGTAGAAATACCTTCTATGCTCACATATGCACTCGAGTATGTTCCAGTCGAGAAATGGTCTCTGACTCATCAATATGAAGGGATGGTCCTGTGTAAACTAACAACTATCAATCAAGTAACCCCAATCCAGGTGTTACGACTCGAGCTGGCACTAACCAGTTCTGTTGCTTTGGCAATGGCAAATTTAGTACGCTGGGCTTATAGTTTACTGCATGCTCTGGAAGGCTTTCTCAGAGATATTTAAAAAAAAGAAACATTTGAATCACCTGCAGAAAAAATGTACTTTTAATCGAAATTTGAGGTTTATATTAGAAAAAATTAGATTGCAAGATAGATTACCTTCAATCATGGTCGCCTGGTCAAATAAAGCATTTTAAAAAAATGCAATCCCAAGGTTCAGTTTTATAGAGGACAGTAATCATTGTAAGTCACTGAAGCTATTTCCTCTTTTTTGTATAACAGAGTATATGTATCCCAAGAGTATTTATCTTTTACACTCAATCACAGATTCAGGCAAGTTATACTAGCACTTGGGTTAGGTGTACTTATATTGAAAACATATAAGAACCATTGGTTTACGATGAAAACAGAGACCATCCTTGTGACGTGTAATGGAGGTATTCAAAACGTAAAGAATATTTTATTTGTATGCCCATCGATTCCAATACCCCGCACGGGCTCCCTAGTCCCTCCATATCTTAAATTCAATTTAAGAAATGTCGACTACTTGATCTCTTTAATATTTTCTCAGACGAAAAAATTTGTTATATTTTTAAAAATGAGAGCTCATTTTTGTACCTCTATTAATTAATATTGATGATGTTTGATGGTGTGATTTCATGTTTTATTCATGTTCAACTTGTCGCTCGGACATGAATTTACCTTGAAAAAATGGAAAGACTTGAGGCGTTTGGCAAAACAGGAACAAGTTGGTTTAATTAAATGCAGCGGTCGGGAGAGCATTGACAGAGTCGCGTCTGAAGACAGTCTCAATGTACAGAAGTTTTGGCCGATCATACATACAGTTCATGAGGTACAATAAACCGATTTCACATTCTCACTCATCGACATAATCATATGGTTTTAAAGGCTCTTTAACCAGTGGCGGCTCCTCCGCTAAGGCGGAGGAGCGTCGCCCCACTGCCAGGAGCAGCAAACAAAGGAAAAAATAAAATGATAATAATGGAATGTTATCATTTTAATTTTTCCTCCCAATGCGGCAGTTCGTGAGGGGGCGTGGCGGAGCTGCAGGGGAGGAGTGGTAGAACACTCCTGTGCGCAATGACTGTTTGGTCGGCCCTCTCGGCCCTGTTCTCCATGTAGGCTGCATTACAGCCTGCATGGAGAATATGCCCACCACTCCAGCCCCTGGCTGAGCGCCGTGTCACCAATAACAACACTGCATTGCAGCATTTTGATTGGCTTAGGGGTGGAACTGGGAGCCTGTCTGCCTCCTTCCTGTTCCGACCTGGAGTCGGACACAGGCGAGCAGGAGAGAAGACGTGGGACCCGGCGGCGGCAAGGTAAGTTTTATTTATTTATTTGTTTTTTAAAAAGCAGCCCGCGCCCCGTATGCCCTTCCCCCCCCCCCCCCCCCCGAGAGCCATGCCGGCCGCCCCTGTCTTTAACTTTTTAATGTTTTTTTAAAACTGTATGCTTGCGGCTCCTGTGTGTGCAATTTGGGGGTGGTATCGCTGGCTCTAGAGCAATTAGGAGCTTGCTAGTTACGCTCATCGCACTTTGTCTCCAGCTCACCTATCTCTCCCTCTTGGCACTCCACGATCAGCATCTCCAGCTCCCCAGTCTGCTGCGGGTTTTCCGTTTGTGCAGAGGGAGCTGGAACGTGCCTTGCTCTTCCGGTGCGCGCCATCTTGGACGGCTTGCGGTGCAGCGACAGTGTGGCATTTCAGCACCTTTAGGGATTTAAGGGCAGTGCAGCGCCAACGCGCAGTGGACGCAGTAGATCAGCTACAACTAAGGTCGGGGGAATTGCTTAGCCTTTTAAACCCGGATGCGCTTCTCTTACAGGGGTTTTGCTTCACTCATTGACATAATCATATGGTTTTAAAGGCTCTTTAACTTTTTTATGTTTTTTTAAAAACTCTATGCTTCCGGCTCCTGTGTGTGCAATTTGAGGGTGGTATTGTTATCTCTAGAGCAATTAGGAGCTCGCTACTTATGCTCATTGCACTTTGTCTCCAGCTCACTTATTTCTCCGTCTTGGCACTCCACGATCAGCATCTCCAGCTCCCTGGTCTGTCGCGGGTTTTCCGTTTGTGCAGAAGGAGCTGGAACGTGCCTTGCTCTTCCGGTGCGACCTGACAGCCGCCATCTTGGACGGCTTGTGGTGCCTCAGAAGTGGCATTTTGGCACCTTTAAGGATTTAAAGGCAGTCTGGCGCCGACGCGCAGCGGGTGCGCCCATGGCGTGCCAAAGGCAAGCCAATCTGCACTTGACCGAGACCAGGGGCCAGGGACCCTACCCGTTCCAACCAGACAAAATGGGCCTGCGACCTGATCAAATCAGAGCTCTAAGACCAGCCTGCTCAGAGGCTTGCTGGTCATCGATTAATCCCTCTGCCAGTCATATTAGGTGTAATCACTGCCATTTCTCTATCAGCACTCAGGCGGAACCTTAGCTAGAGATACTCCAGGCCCCGGACCAGATAAAGAACAGTCTCCCCAGTGATTTTTTTTCACTGTTTTAACATCAACTGCCGCTCTTTGGTGAGCAACAAGCTACATATCTATGACTGTCTCATAGATAAGGCTCCTGACGTTCTGTTCTTAACTTGCAACTTACATCGGACGATGAGCTGATAAACTTGTCGCTGTTGATGGCGTTGGTACCCGCCCCTTGAAAACATGCCAAAGTTATCCCTCTGCTGAAAAAAACTACTCTGGATGTATCTAAACCAGAAAACTTTTGTCCCATCTCCCCTTCCTGGCTAAAACTACTGAAGCCTACATCAATTCTATTTTAACCAACTTTGTGGAGTCCAACGAAATCTTGGACTCTTCTCAGAATGGTTTTAGATCTCATCACAGCCCTGTTGGCAGTTACTAAACATTTGCGGGGCTCCCTAGACGAAGGCAACACCTCAGCTACAGTATTGCATGAGATCCTGTTGCGGCGCTTACAGGAGATAGGTATTGGAGGTGCCACCCTAACCTGGCTTACGTCATTTCTCTCCGAGAGATCATTTCAGATAGTTTCTTCCTCTTATTGCTCTCAGGTGCACACTGTACGTCATGGAGGTCCCCAGGGATCGGCTCTGAGCCCCACGCTATTTAACATTTATATACAACTTCTTGCAGTGGTAGCAAAAGACAGAGGGCGCTCATTAGTATCCTATGCTGATGATACTCAGCGTGTGATCTCCTTCTCCAACAACTCTAACCAGAGTCTGATCAAAATCCATGATGATATGGTGACCGTTGTAGATTGGATGTCGGCCAACTGTCTGCAGCTAAATGCTAGCAAATCGGAGATTCTTCTTTTAGGAAGAGATACCCATATGTGGGGCGATCATTGGTGGCCCGCCTCGCTAGGGTCTCTTCCTTTGCCCAAGGAGGCCGTAAAAAATCTGGGTGTCTGGGTAGATAGGTGCATTCTCCTTCGAAGCGCAGACTAAATCAGTGGCGGGTGTCTGTTTTGGACTATTACGAGGACTTAAGCCTTTGCTTGGGTTCTTTGACTCACACCAGATCATTATCCAGTCTACTATACTCTCTAATCTGAAAGAAACACATAGTGATAGATTCCGTACCTTAGAATATCCCCAGGCGTCAGACTGGATCCGGAAAGTTTTTGTCAGCAGTACCCCTGCGCGTCGGTAGGGGAGTCGTGCGGCTCCGCGTCCGTCGTTGGCGTCGTGGTCGCCGAGATGACGTCGCGGGCGCTACTTAGATGCCGCCCACGCGCGCTGACGTCAGTTCTTTCTTTTTCCGCGCCAGCAAGCGCAGATCCGGAGTGAGCGGTACCCCTAGTCTTTTTTGACTAAGTTTTTTAGATCTTTTTCTCACCCTTTTTCGAGTCGATATCGACTCCTGGTGCAGTTAGGGATGCCCGGTTTTAAATCCTGCGAGGACTGTCATCGGATGATGTCGGTGACGGACCCGCACTGCGTGTGTCTCTTCTGCCTGGGGCGCGACCACGACCCCAAGTCGTGCCCCGACTGCCGGTCCATGGCTCCGAAGTCTTTGCGGGAGCGGTCCCGAAAGCTGCTTGAAGCCCGGCAGTCTGCTCCGCGCCGTGAGAGGTCCCGGTCCAAAGGGAGGTCGAGGGACCGTGCGCGGAGTCATCGGCGATCGAAGTCTTTGCACTCGGGGTCAGGTAAGGCGAAGCACAAGAAGTCGAAGAAACGTCATCGTTCTCCGACTTCCCCTCGCCGGTCGCGCGACGCGGCTGGGGGTACGGGTGGTGTTACCCCCGCGGCTCCGGCAGAGTCCATGGAGTCGCCGCCCGACTACCCGCCCTTCCCGGGGTCGTTGGCGACTCCGGCCCAGATACAGGACTTCCTGTCAGCCATGGCTCGCCTCTTTGGGCCGTCGGGTCCCGCTGGTGCGCCTTCGGGCCCCGCGGTCCCGCATGGGTGTCCTCGCGTTTCATCGCCGGCGGCTCCGGCGTCGCTGTCGGCTCCGGCGCCGCAGGACACCCTTGGATCCAGGCCTGGATCCCGGTCGACGCCGGTTGTCCTCGTTACGCCTCCACCGACGTCGACCCACCGGCACCGATCCTGACGCCGCACGCTCCTCGGGACGACGTCGACCTCAGGTTCAGCCCCGAAGTGGACGCGGCGTCGGTCCGGCGTCTGTCGATGCCGTTCTCGACGCCGTTTGGGGATTTCTATCCCCATGTCCCTGCTCCTTATTTTCGGCCTGTTGAACAGCCTGAGGAGCAATGGGAGGACTGGGAGGGGTCGGACGACCCTCTCGCTGCAGCCTGCGAGTCTGAACAGGACTGGGCTGAGGAATTGGGAGACGCCAGTGGCCTGGATACCTCACCAGACCTTGGCATGCTGTCTCCTCCTACCGTGGCTACGGAGGAGGGAGCCAGTTACGCAGTGGTGTTGCGTAGGGCGGCGGAGGCCCTACACCTCCAGCTCCCTACTGTGGCCGTCAGGACTAACCTCCTGACAGAGGTGCTTCAGCCAGCAGCTACTTCTGCAGAGCCGCTGCTGCTCTTTAATGAAGCCCTTTCGGACGTTCTTTTGGGCACTTGGTCCAGGCCCACCACAGGGGCTCCTGTGGATAGGAACGTGGCCCGACGCCATCGCCCGGCTCCGGGTGACCCCATTTTCCTCTCCCAACATCCCACCCCCGAGAGCTTGGTTGTCCAAGCCTCTGCTTCCCCAACCGCCTTCCCTTCCGCCCCACCGGATAGGGAATCCAAGAAGCTGGATCAGTTTGGGAAGAAGATTTTCTCTTCCACCAGCTCTGCGCTGTGGTCCGTGAACACCGCATGCCTCTTGGGCCGTTATTCCCACTGCCTGTGGGATACGGTGGCGAACGTGCTGTCTCAGTGTCCGGAGGAGGCCCGGCCTGCTCTCGCCCAGGCTGATGCAGAGGGGAGAGACGCAGCCAAGTTCATGATCCGTTGTGGTCTAGACACCGCCGACTCACTGGGTAGATCCATTGCAACGACGGTGGCGGTTCGTCGCCACGCCTGGTTGAGAACCGCTGGATTTTCAGGGGATGTCCAAAACACCCTTATGGACATGCCCTTTGATGGCCGTCGCCTCTTCGGCGACAAAGCGAACAGCGCGTTGGAGCGGTTTAAGGACTCACGGCCTACAGCCAAGTCCTTGGGACTCTCGGCAGTCCGCCCTCCTCCGCCTTCCGCTTTTCGCTCCTTTCGTGGCACAGGAAGGGGCGCCCGCAGCGTTTGCAACAGAGCCACAGGCCGGCGCAACAGTCATCCCAGCGCGGACGCGGGTTCCGCCGTGGCGGACAAAGGGGCCAGCGGGCGGGTCAGACCACCACCACCACCACCCCACCACCTCTGCCTCCAAACCTTCCTAGTCCGAACTTTCAGGTCCATCACACGCCAGTGGGCGGCAGGCTCCGCCATCACCTCCCCCACTGGCGCACCATCACTTCGGACAGGTGGGTTTTAGAGATAGTCCGAAGGGGCTACTCCCTCCCCTTCGAGACTACCCCCCCAGCCATGCCACCTCAATACCACCGCATGTCGGGGGATCACTTGGTGCTTCTTCAGCAGAAAGTTGCGGCCCTCTTGGCCAAGGGGGCCATCGAGCGCGTTCCGACGCACGAAGTAGGTCGTGGTTGTTATTCCCACTACTTTGTGGTGCCCAAGAAGGACAAAGGCCTGCATCCTATCTTGGACCTCCGGAACGTCAATCGCTTCCTCCGCAAAGAGAAGTTCAAGATGCTCACTCTAGCTCAGGTCTTGTCTGCTCTCGACCCACAAGACTGGATGGTGGCGCTGGACTTGCAGGACGCCTATTTCCACATCCCCGTCCTGCCAGCCCACAGGCGTTACCTACAGTTCATGGTAGGCCACGAGCACTTTCAGTTTACCGTGCTCCCCTTTGGCCTTACCAGCGCCCCTCGGGTGTTCACCAAGGTGATGGCGGTGGTCGCAGCTCATCTGCGCAGATCAGGGGTCTCAGTCTTCCCCTATCTCGACAACTGGTTGTTGAAGGCGGGCTCGCCCCAGACAGTCGTCTCCCACCTCCAGACTACGGCCGACCTCCTGCACTTGCTGGGGTTCTCCATCAATGTGCCGAAGTCGCACCTGATTCCCTCCCAGAAGCTCCTTTTTATCGGAGCGGTTCTGGACACGGCGCAGTTTCGGGTCTATCCTCCCAAACAGCGAGTCCGGGACATTCGGGCTCTGATTCCCATCTTTCAGCCCTTGTCCTGGGTTTCGGTCAGAGTGACTCTGAGGCTGCTGGGCCTCATGGCCTCCTGCATCCTGCTGGTCAATCATGCCCGGTGGCGTATGCGGGCTCTGCAGTGGGACCTGAAGTTCCAGTGGGCGTAGCATCAGGGAAACCTGTCCGATCACGTCCAGATCTCGGAGGGCACTGCACACCATTTGCAGTGGTGGCTCACGAACCGGCATTGGGTCGACGGCAGATCCCTCTCCCTTCCCCAACCGGAGTTCACAGTGGTGACGGATGCGTCCCTCCTGGGATAGGGAGGCCACATGGGAGAGGCGGAGATCAGAGGCCTCTGGTCTCCGGCGGAGTCCCGGCTCCATATCAACATTTTGGAGCTGCGGGCGATCAGGCTTGCACTGAAAGCATTCCTTCCCTCTGTCAAGGGGAGAGTAGTGCAGGTGTTCACGGACAACACCACCGCCATGTGGTACTGCAACAAACAAGGCGGGGTGGGGTCGTGGACCCTCTGTAAAGAGGCTCTGCGTCTCTGGACATGGCTGGAACATCAGGGTATGTCTCTGGTGGTTCAACACCTGGCAGGTTCTCTGAACGCCAGGGCGGACGAACTCAGCCGCAGGTGCATGCTCGATCACGAATGGCGTCTTCACTCGGAGGTGGCGCAAGGTCTCTTTCAGCAGTGGGGAGAGCCTTGGTTAGATCTATTCACCACCGAAGAGAACGCGCAATGTCATCAGTTCTGCGCGTTGGAATTTCCAAGGCGCCAATCGCTCGGCGACGCTTTCGTCGCGAGTGGAGTTGCGGTCTGATGTACGCCTTTCCGCCTATACCACTTCTGCCCAGAGTGCTGAGGAAGATCAGGCGCGACCAGGCCCAAGTCATTCTTGTGGCTCCGGACTGGGCTCGAAGAGTTTGGTATCCCGAGCTACTCAGTATGAGCATCGATCCCCCGATCCGACTGCCTCTTCGGGAGGATCTTCTGTCGCAGCAGCAGGGGACGGTCCTCCACCCGAACCTGTCCAGCCTCCACCTCTTTGCGTGGAGATTGAGCGGCGGCAGTTGATTCCCTTCGACTTGCCTCCTGAAGTTTGTGACGTTATTCTGGTAGCCAGGCGTCCCTCTACTAAAGTGGTATACGCCTGCAGGTGGAACAAATTTGTGGCATGGTGCACAGCAAAGGCTGTGGATCCCCTTTCTGCCCCTCTTTCTGAGGTTCTACTGTTCCTTCTTTCTTTGGCCCGGCAGGGCTCTGCTCTGGGCACTATCAAGGGCTACCTTTCTGCTATTTCGGCCTTTCTCAGGCTCCCTGATCAGCCCTCTCTTTTCAAGTCCCCTGTTGTAAATAGGTTTCTTAAAGGCATTACTCACCTTTTTCCTCCTATTCCTTTCGTGATGCCTCAGTGGGACTTGAATCTGGTTCTGACGTACTTGATGTGCGCTCCCTTTGAGCCACTTCACAACTGTCCTCTTCGTCTTTTGACGTTAAAGACTGCTTTCCTGGTGGCCATCACTTCCGCCAGGCGGGTGAGTGAGCTCCAGGCTCTTTCCTGTAAGCCTCCTTTCCTTTCAGTCCATCCGGACAAGGTTGTGCTCAGACCCCGTCCTTCCTTTTTGCCAAAAGTGGTTACGGCCTTTCACATTGGGCAGACTATTACCTTGCCCACCTTTTTTCCGCCTCCGCATCCTTCCAGAGAGGAAGAGCGGCTCCACCGTCTGGACCCAAAACATGCGCTTTCTTTTTATCTTAACCGCACACAGCAGTTCCGGGTGGATGACCAGCTTTTTGTTGGCTACGTTGGCACCAAAAAGGTTGGGCGATCCATAAGAGAACCATCTCCCGCTGGGTTGTCTTGTGTATCAAAGCCTGTTACTCTTTGGCTAAAAAAGAACCTCCGGTGGGGCTGCGTGCTCATTCCACCAGAGCTACTGCAGCCACTAATGCATTGGGACGTGGTGTCCCCCTGCAAGACATATGTCAGGCAGCCACGTGGGCCTCGCTGCACACGTTTACCAAACATTACTGCCTGGACAGCCAAGTCCGGAGAGACGGCTTCTTTGGCCGTTCTGTTCTCCGTGACTTTCTGGTGTGATCTTTGTTCGCAGACCCACCACCGGGGTTGGTATTGCTGGGGTATCTATTCTAAGGTACGGAATCTATCACTATGTGTTTCTTTCAGATGCACAAGTTACTTACCTTCGGTAACGATATATCTGTAAGAAACATTAGTAGTGATAGATTCCTTACCGCCCCACCCATCCTCCCCGTTCTGCAAACTGATTTCTAGGGTTAAGGTCATCACTTTCAGGGCCCTAGTTTCAATGCACCAGTGGTCAGTATCTTGCATGGCTCTGCGTTCCTGGCGCGGAAAGTCGTGTACAGAACTGACGTCAGCGTGCGTGGGCGGCGTCTAAGTAGCGCCCGCGACGTCATCTCGGCGACCACGACGCCAACGACGGACGCGGAGCCGCACGACGCCCCTACCGACGCGCAGGGGTACTGCTGACGAAAACTTTCCGGATCCAGTCTGACGCCTGGGGATATTCTAAGGTACGGAATCTATCACTACTAATGTTTCTTACAGATATATCGTTACCGAAGGTAAGTAACTTGTGCGACTGGACTATTGCAACTCTTTGTATCTGGGCGCTAAATAACGAGGATCAAACGACTTCAGAGGGCTCAAAATGCTGCGGTGCGAACTTTATTCGCACTCCCTAAATTCTGCTCAGTTTCTAAATTCATTCACAAATTGCACTGGCTCCCAGTGGATAAGAGAATCCACTTTAAGACACACCGGCCGATGGCCCTCCTGGCTTCCATTAAATCAGGATCACCCTCAGACCCTCTTTCCCCAGTTAAACTAAGTATGTTAAACCAAAAGCATTACAGCGGGTGTTGGAACTCCTGAACACCTCCTTAAGCGAAGGGCTGCTTCCACTGGGCCTGGAAGCATGCCATGGTCCTCCCTCTTCTTAAAAAGCCTCACTTGGACTCTGCCAATTTGTCTAATTTCAGACATATCTCACTACTCCCTATTCTCACTAAAATACTTGAGAAATAGGTCAACTCTCAACTCACCGCATTCGTGGAAACCCAGGACGCCCTCCACCCTTCCCAGTCCTGTTTCCGAGCAGGGTTTAGTACTGAAACTACCCTCTTGAGAGTCACTGAACATATTCGAAAACTTGTGGATTCTGGCGGTACAGCCGCGCTGATCCTACTGGATCCGTGTTCGACACCGTGTCCCACGCTATTCTCCTAGACAGACTGATCCTTCTGGGAATCCAGGGCTCAGCTCTGGCATGGCTTTCCTCCTTCCTGTCAACCTGCACGTTCCAGGTCTTTTCAAATAATTCTGCATCAGAAGCTCTCCCTCTGTCCTTGGGCATTCCCCAGAGTTCCACCCTCAGCCTGTTGCTCTTTAACATCTATGTCCGCCCGCTGGCTGACCTGGTGGAAAGCTGTGGGTTGACTCTGTTCTCCTACGCAGACAACACCCAGATTATTTTCTCTCTGTCATCAGGACAAGCAGTTAACTCAGAAGATCTTAACTTGTGCCTCAGCCGCGTGTCGCCACTTAGATGAACACCAACTCCTTTAAGCTAAATGGCAACAAGACGGAGGTGATGATAGTGAGCAAGACCATCAACTTTGGGGCCCTCATCACTGGCCGGCCATGTTGGGCATCCCACTTAACCCCACAATTTGAGTAAAGAACCTTGTTTTTTTGCTGGACTCTACCCTCTCTATGAAGCCCCAAGTCACCAAAGTGGTTCATACGTGCTTTGCAACCCTGAAATGGCTTAAGAAGAAACTATGGTTTCTTCCATTCTCTGCTCAAAGAACTGTCGTCCAGGCCCTGATACTCTCCAGGCTCGACTACAGCAACGTTCTGTACCTGGGGGCTGATAAGGTGTCCCTAAGACGCTTAGAGGTGGTTCAGAATTCCGCAGCCAGGCTCCTTTTCTACCTTCCAAAAAAGTCATCCACATCGGGGCTTCTTCGGCAACGTCATTTGCTCCCAGTGACTAAGCGTATCAAGCACTAAGCTATATGCATAAGATCCACTCCCACTCCGGACCTCTGTACTTGCAAAAACGGGTGCGCCTCTACTACCCAGCTCGCACCCTGTGATCCAGCAGTGGCTTCCTGTTCATTGTACCTCGGGTTAGGTACGCTCGCATGGGGGGGTGGGCAGTCTTTCTCTTTTCTTGGCCCTAGACTATGGAACGCTCTTCCGGCCTCTTTAAGATGCCCTACCTCCTTGTTCACCTTCCGCAAGGAACTAAAGACTTGACTATTTAGCTCCTATTAGACTGATTTACCAGTTCTCTAAGCGCCTGGGAAGCTCTGTTAGGTAGCCATGCACTATACAAGAACTCTATAATAATAATAATAATAATAATAATAATAATAGAGAGCATGTGGGTCCGGGCTTAGTCATAAATCATATATACAGCCATCTGATAAGAGGAACACAGGTGGCTCTCGACCCTCCGGGAGAGCTAATGTGGGCCAGTTTGTATGCGCCCAGATGTCTAGTATGGGGAAATTGTGATCACTACGTGTAGTGTGCATGCTGTGTCCTGATTGGCTGCGTGTTCCTGATTACATGTGGTATCTAACTTTGTGGTATTTCGGGAATATGTGGCTTTGGCCAAACGTGTTTTATTGGGGCCAATTTCCTCAGAACTCTTTGTGGTGTAACTGCCTATCTGTGGAATCTATCGGGGTTTTCCCTGGGTATGCGTTTGTCTTTGGGATGAGTGTAACCCCACGTGTGACCTATCAATTGGTAGGCCTGGGTTTGGGTCACAGGGCCTGTCTGACCACGTGTCTCCGACTCGGGGTTGATGTGGAGGTCATCTTGGGTGAATTCGACAGCAACGATGCAAGTTTGTTATGTCGTGTACATAGAACATGGCGGTAATTGATATCATATTTACCAATATTCTCATTATTATGCGTACAGTTGTCATAGCGTATATCGACATTGCTTTTACTGGTATTGACATAATTATGTGTGCATAGTTTATGGCGTTCATTGACATTGCATTCACCGATATTAACAAACTTATATTTCTTTGCTGATCTTGGTAGAGGTCTGTATCAATAAACTTGTCTTGGATTCTTATTAGAATCCTCTGAAAATCGCCCCGTAGCTGCTAACTGAATTTTTATTTGGGGGGGGGGGGGACTGTTATAGAAGTTCAGGGTACTGTTCCACCTGACAGACTGGGAGTTGTGAATAACCTGGGTTGACCCACAGTTTAACAACCTGTAGGGATGTCCAAAGGATTCTGTTGCATCTTCTCTACCCTTTCTTTTAAAGTAGCTGTTTCAGCCCTTGAGGTGGCCAGGTCTTGTTGCACCAGAGTTAATGCCCCTAACACATTATCTAGAGGCCATATTGAAAACCACCCTAACTGGGAGGAGCTAAATATTTGGGTGCATTATTCTGCCTTTCCGCGATCCTCATGGTCAGTACTATGCAAGATAGGTACACCTACAGGCACCACCAATTTGGAATGTTTTTCTAGCACAGACGTTTAATGTTGCCTGTTGAGGGATAGGGTTTTTCAGAAAGGAACAGCGGCGGGGGAGTACTAAAAGGAAAGCAACCTATTGGTTAATAATTTTCGATGAACTTTACCCACCATTCCTTAGCAATGACTTGAACTAACACCTACAAAAGAAGGTGTGATATTCTTCTTTATCGGAATCTCTCCACTGAGAGATTAAGGGCTATATTGTTCAAGAACTACAAGAACAGACATTCTTTGTAACATTGAGCAAAACGATCTTGAAAGATTACATTATGATGATTAACAACAACCATAACATACCTAGGATCTTGAATGCTCCTTTCAGCAGCACTTCAACTAGGATTAGCAGGAGAACACTCTTTATCATTTCACAGTTCTTTATCTCTGGTCACATTGTATCTTAGTTAAAAAGAGTTTGAGTCACTAACCACATTATGTGTATTACTCAGTCTGGAACTTTGAGCCACTTTAAACTAAATCTTCTCAGTTTGTTTTCTTTACATGAAGACTAAGCAGAACATTCCGGTTCGAAAGTTCATGATCTTTTTCCATTCACATCTTACTGTTCAAGGTCTTTAACCAATAGCTCCTTTTAGTTCAAAATGTACGTTTCTCGATGCATCAAACTGAGTTCAAGGTATGCGCATCTGTGCTACCCTCGGGGTGCTTCCCATTAGGCCTCTTATCCGAAACAATTTCAGTGAATCCGAACAGCTGCCAATTACACCTTTCAATAATTATTTTACCCAGAATCCTGATTAGTGCATCAAAATTGTAAGAATTGGCACCTTCAAACAAAAAACAGGTTTAGCGCATAAGCTCTCCTACCCGGAGACCGTTCCGGTCAGGGACGGTCGCAAGTAGCCACCAGAAAATGCCAGAAACTTCTCTTCACAGCAGCTCGAGCAGACCCAACTGCTTTCAAGAAATCTTCAGAATAACACATGCATTGGCCAGGGTGTGGCTGCTTTTTATAGCGATGCCCCGCTCAAAATGGCCGACATGCTAAGACTTATGGCATATATGGTCCCTTGTTAAAAACTAGTTGTGTTTAGCCCTTTAAGCACCTCAAAGTCTCTGCTGCTATTGAAGTGCTTAATAAGTCACATGCCAACAGAGGCGAGGCCCGGATTAAAAAACAACAGCAGTCCTGTAGGCCTTGCAAATTCTGGAGTCACCTTGTGACACCACACCTAAGACTGAGATACATCAGGTATGAGAGACAGGTAAGTATGATACTTAAGATAAGTAGGTATGTTATGTTTGCATCTATGGCACGTAAATATGGTGCATAAGTTTGGTATGTATTATAAGTTAGATATTTTAGGTGCTTTAGGTAGGTTAGATTTATCTATGGTAGTTATAGAAGCTATGGGAGGATATTCTTAGGTTATGTATGGTAAGTGCATATTGTAAGTAGGTATTATAAGTGTGGTAGATTGGTGCATAAGATAGGTTAGGCATGGTAGGTAAGTATGGCAGTATTTTTGTCTGATCATTAAATGTTTGCAGTCTTAAAGCTTTATCTAGACTTCTTCCTTGTTGGAAAGTGTATTATTACTAGTGTAAATATGCATCTACCACTGGCAATAAGGCCATTAACACTGTCTAGGGCTCTGTATAGGTCTCAATAAATTATTCCCATGCTCAACCCTGGGTAGTTTGGCTGCGAGCAGGCAGGCTTAACTTAGGAGACAGGTATGTAAAGCATTTAAAAACACCAATTCAGTAAATAGTTAAGAAACAACACAAGCAAGCAAGCAATTGTCTTTATTTGATCTTCCGAAGACAGATCATAAAAGGTACACACAGTGACAAACAACATTATAATCAAAACTCATTAAGGAAATTACAATCACATTTTCCACTACACAACACACAATAAAAATCCTACACCAGTTTGTGAAAATAGGAAATATTTTTATCTTTAAAATGACACCAAGGAGGCGTGGCCAAGATGGCGCAGTGAGCGGACGCATCTCGCTCGAGCTCCGTCCCCGCCAGGCCCAAGCATCGTCATCGCACCCTCAGCCTCTTCCACAGGTGACCGGAGGCTTCCCCCCCACCTGAGGGCCAGGGGCTGTTGTTGTGGAGCTTCGGGGGAGGCTCTTCCCCACTTGGTAACGGAAGATCCAGGATTGTGTCTCGCGCGCGGGAGCGGCGTTGAGAGCGAGGAGGCGCCGAGGGCACTGGCCGGCTGTGAGAGACCGCGCCCACGCCTGCATCAACGGCATAGAAGCTGCGACAAGGCCCCACCGGAGCGGCTCCCATATCTCTGGTGCCACGGTGATGAGCCGGCGGCTGCAGGTGCTGAGTGGTGCGGGGAGGGGCTGTGGCCCTGGACACCGCGGTTAAGCGGCGGGCGTGCTGGAGGGTCCGCGCGGCTCACCCCGAGCGCACCTTCACGTTTGCAGCCTGACCACGCACACGACCGAGACGGAGGGCGCCCCCTTCTTGATCTCCTGCGGCCAAGGGGCTGACTTAACGTTGGGACCGGCTGGGGCCTCCTGTGGCACACCTCCGACTTGGCGGCTGGATGCCGTTCGGCCTGAGCTGCTATTGTAGCGGCCCACGGAGAGCGGCGAGCGGAGGTAGGCCTGGTGCGCGCCCGGTTCTTGGTGGTTGCCTACAGCAGGCGGCGCCTCTGTGAATGAGGGGTTTCCCGCACTATAGCTCGATCGGCTGGCCTGTTGCTCACAGTGAAATCTGCTCGTGGAGTGCCCCTGCCGGAGGCAGCTGTGCCTTCCTCGAAGATCTCCGACTGGTGCAGCAACATATGGCCTCGTGGCTCATGAGGGGCTGGTGAGGCCTGAGCCTAGATTTACAGGCCAGAGGAGCGAGAAGGTTTGGACTGTGCCCCCCGGTGGTCCCTCTGGGCCTGAAGCTGCCCGCTAGTCTGTGCTGAGGACAGCCTGATGCCGATCTGCTACTGAGACCCCCCAGATTTCACTTTGCTTGGCCCAGTCTTTGGAATTATCCTGATTACTGCACCGGCGGCGAGGAGTTCCTTGACCGTTGGTGCTGGCCGCTGGAGGACCCAGGGGTGATGTGACCTGGTGGGGCGAGGGCAAAGTGCACATTAAACTTTTCCCTTGGGAGGGGCCTGGATCGCTTCACCCCTACCTCTACAAGGGCAGTGACTAGGCCGGGGGACCTGCTGGGCTGCCCCCCTGGTTAGCGGATACCTCCCACCTATTGGGCAGCGGACAGGTCTGGATCATGACGTCGGCCAAGACAAAAAAGGAGCACTCAGTCCGTGACCTCCTTATGAAAACCGCGCTGGACCCGCAGGGCTCCGGCCAAGTAAGCACAGGAGAGAGCGTTGATGGGGCTGTGACCCGTGATTTTCTTGAGTCCCTCTTCGCTTCACAGCAAGAAGATATCCTGGCTGTAAAGACAGACTAGCAAGAGGATCTGAGAGAGGTACGAAGGGACATTGATGCTGTGGGTGAGAGGGTGGCGGCCCTTGAAGAGTCCACGATGTCCAGGGATGAAGAGATCGCTGCACTTCAGCAGGAGGTTATCCGGTTGCAGGACCAGCAACTTGACCTTCAAGCTCACTCGGAAGATTTGGAGGACAGTTCACGACGAAACAATGTCCGTATCTGTTCTGTCCCCACTGGTGTAGAAGGCAACGACCTGGAGGGGTACGTCCAAGCTTTGTTTCGCATGGTCCTGGGCACCCCAGCAGAGGACACAGTTAAAATAGATCGCTGCCATCGGGTGGCCCCCCCGCCAATCTAATCGCCCTCCTGCTGATATTCTGGTCTGTGTCCATGATTTTAAGGTGAAGGAAGCGATTCTCAAGGCGGCACGCTCTGACCAAGCATTGCTATTTAGAGATCATTCTCCGCAGCTTTTTCAAGACCTGGCCGCAAGCACCTTTCAGAAGCGGAAAGATTTCCGGCCCGTGTATAGTCACCTGCGCTCAGCTTGAATTGCCTACTTCTGGGGTCACCCATTCCGCATAATATTTCGGTAGGAAGGCAAGCTGCAACAGCTCTGTTCACTGGAGGAGACGTGTGAACTTCTGAACCTAGATCTCGACAACGCGGCCTCTCAGGCCTCCTCCGCTGGGGATGGGGCCCCTCTTGGCCGCCGACAAGGCTCACGTCCTGGTTTCAGGTTTGAACGCTTGCACCCCGACCCTGCTACAATGGTCAAAGAGCGGTCTGCAGTAATTCAATCTCTGTCCGGCGCTGAGGGGGAAGCCTCAGACTCCAACCCTTGAGGTATCATTGGCTGGGTCGATAGGTTTGGTTGGACCGAGGGGGGCGGGGGTGATTACCTTGAATGTCTCTTGCCCTCTTGGTTGCCTCTGTACTCCTTGCCCCCCCCCCCTTCGGGACGGACATTGACTGTATTTTGTCACCCTTCAACTTTATTTGTGTTGCTGTTTTGTTTGGGTTGTTTATGGGTGGGTGGGGATCCCTTTCCGACAAGCCTCTTTGGTTACTCCTTATGAATACTTTCACTCATAGTAACCACGTCTACACACCACACCCTTGTCTTGTCAATGCACAACTGAGCACTAGCCGGCCCACCGCAGATCTGCTAGTACCAATATGGCCATGGAGACTAAGATAATTAGCCTCAATGCCCACGATCTTAATAACCCTATTAAGAGGAAAGCAATACTTTCTCTACTAGAGCAATCTGGGGGGTATATATGCCTCCTACAGGAGACTCATTTGCTTCCAAAAGACACACATTGAATGCAAGCTAGGGTGTTTCCTTGCCAGTACTGGTCATCTGGGAGGGGCAAGAAGGGTGGTGTGGCCATTCTATTTTCCAAATGTTTTAAAGGCATGGTGCTGGGTCCAGTGGCCGAAATTAAGGGCCGCCTACTAGCACTACAGGTGCGGATTGGTACATTTCACTATACATTGGCTTCAATCTACTCCCCTAATGAACACCAAGAAGCTTTCCTGATGGAAGCTTTAGCCCAGGTGCTTCACACTCCTGACCCTGCCGTCGTGGTGGGTGGGAATTTAAACTTAGTGATGGATTCTGAAATCGATCGTTCTGGTCAGAGATCTGGGGGAGCCAGGAGCCTTGTCACCGGCGGGTCTGGAATGGCTCGCAGAATGTGGTTTGAGGGATGCGTGGCGCGCCTTACACCCTGGAGAACAGAACTATACCTTCTACTCCGTGGCACACAGATCTTATGCCAGATTAGACCACTTTCTGGTCACCTCTGCTGCATGGGAGCGTGTCCGGGCCTCTTCCGTTGAGGCCCGCTCGCTATCAGACCACGTGCATATCACCTTGATTATGCACATCTACCCTTCTCCAACCTCGACCCCCCAAGTGGCGTTTGAAGGATTCGATGCTGTTGTCCCCGACGACTGTTAATGCGTTACAGACCACTTTGCGGGAATACTTAACACTTAACGATGACGGCTCCACCGCTTTGTCTTCGACTTGGGAGGCACTGAAACTTGTGGCTCGGGGGGCTCTTATTGCTAAAGCGCATATGAGAATAAGGCGAGAAGGGATAAGAGGGAGGAGCTTGAATTAAGAGTGAAGGAACTAGAGGCTATCCATAAGCGCTCCGGAGCACCCCGGATTTGGAGGCAACTTGAAAAGGAACGGCTCCACCTACACCGCCTTGACTTGGATAGGGCAGAACACGCCGCCGTGCGCCTGAAGCAGAAGTATTTTGTAGGGACTAATAAAGGAGGCCGTATGCTGGCGCACTGTCTGTGCAGCAAGCAACATGCACAAGCAGTTAAATTGATTCAGGTGCCGCCGGGAGGGAAGGTTACTGGGGATGCTGACATCGCTGAAGCTTTTCGGGCTTATTACTCTGCGCTGTACTCTGCTGACACTCCAAACTCGACAGATCCTTACACCTATGTTAATGCCGCTACGGTCACCCCCCTCCCCATTAATGAGGCTGAGGAGCTTGATGCGCCTATACGCATCGAGGAGGTGATTTTGGCGATTGCCCGACTAAAGCCCATGAAGGCACCGGGACCAGACTGGTTTAGCACAGCATTTTATAAGACCTTTTGCACTGAGTTGGCCCCCATACTCACTCGCCTGTTCAATTCCTTTGCTGACACAGGTACGCTGACGGACACGATGCTCCAAGCCTCGATCACGGTAATTCCTAAGCCGGGCAAAGACCCTAAGCTTTGTAGCTCGTATCGACCGATCTCGCTGCCAAATATTGACGCGAAGCTATTCTCCAGCATTTTAGCCCAGCGCTTGAACCCACTGATGCCCGGGCTGGTTGAGCCGGACCAGGCTGGTTTTATCCCCGGACGGCAGTGTGGGGATAATACGAAGCAGCTTTGCCATCTGATCGATAAGGTACAGCGTTCCTGGGAAGAAGCCCTGTTGTTATCAGTAGATGCCGAGAAGGCTTTTGATAGGGTGCATTGGCCTTATATGTTCGCTACTTTAGAACGGTTCGGACTGGGTATGCGCTTTCGTAACTGGATTGTGAGCATTTATAGCTCCCCTAGCACCTCGGTTAGGGTGAACGGGGTAAGATCTCGTGGTTTCTCAATCGGCTAAGGCACTAGGCAGGGGTGCCCGCTGTCACCCTTGCTCTTTGCTCTTTACATGGAGCCCTTTGCTCAGCGACTTCGGGACAACCCTAACGCTAAAGGCATCCTGTTTGGCGCAGACCAACATCTGATCAACCTCTATGCCGATGATGTTATTTTTTTCCATCGCCCATCCTCTGACCTCGCTTCCGGCTATTGTGGCAGACTTGCAGGCATTTGGACACATATCCGGTTTTAAGGTCAATATGCAGAAGTCACAAATACTGAACTTGACTTCCACTTCGCATACGGTGGGTTCTCTGCTCGCTCAATTTGATTTCGATTGGGTTACAGAGGAGTTTTTATACCTTTGTCTAGTCCTCAATAAGAGTTTGGCGAAAACCGCTGAAGCCAACTATTCCAAATTACATGCGCTTATACGTAAAGACCTGGCACAATGGCAGCGGCTTCCGCTGTCTTGGCTCGGCAGGCTCGCTGCAGTGAAGATGAATATCTTACCCAGGGCGTTATATTTCTTTCAGACCCTTCCACTATTGCCGCCCCAGGGTTTGCTTCCTAAACTCCAGAGAGAGATTGAGCGGTTCCCATTCACTCAACTTGCGGTAGATTATGGACTCTCTGACCGGGATCGATTCCTTCACACACAAATGATGCACTGGGTAATGGGCGCGCCCGTTCGCCCCCAGGTGAGCAGGCCAATGTCTCCATTTGAAAAGTGGTTATTTCTTAAGAAAGACGATAAGAAGCTCATCTCTGAAATTTATTTGTTTCTTTCACAGAAATTGCACAAAGACAGATCTGCTGGCCAAAAGCGGTGGGAGGCGGAAATAGGCCAGACAGTTTCGGACAAGGAATGGGAGGACATTTTTTATAGGACACACCACACATCACATACAATGGGACATACCGAAACATCATACAAAATTATTTCATACGGGTATTATACTCCCTCCCGAATAATGAAGTGGAACCCTCAGTGCGAAGGGCTGTGCTGGAGAGGCTGCGGTAATCCTGGCACTCTACTCCATCTTTTATGGAACTGTCCAAAACTCACTACATATTGGGATAGAATTTGAGATGAAATTGATAGGGCCTTCGACACTACTATCCCCAGGTTCCCGGCATACATGATATTGGGTCTGCCCAATGCTTTAACTTTCCCTCTTCGCTCATTAAAAGGAAGGCAGATGGCCCTGGCACTTAATGCCGCCCCTCGGGTGCTCCTATCTTGCTGGAAATCTGATAGAATCCCGGACCACTCACAGTGGCTCTACCAGTTGTGGTCCCTTCTTGGCATGGAAAGACTGTCGATGGCCACATTGGGGGATAAATCCGAATACACGAAGATTTGGGCCCCTTTTATATCCATCCTTTTCTGTGAGTTCCGAGAACTGACCTGTCCTATATATTGGCGCATCTTGAAATTGATCCCGGACTCCCAGGGGGAGAGTGATTTCTCTGACTCGGGGTTAAGGTCCTGATGATCTTGCCCACCTTGTTCTTTTTCAATAGAAGGTACTCCTTTTTCCGTGATTCTGGCTCGTTCGGAGTGGAATAGGGTGGGGAGGGAGGGGGTTTGTTTTTCCCTTTTGTTTTGTTGGGTTTTTTGTTGCTGTTCTCCAATTCGGAACTGGCAGGCTTGTCTTGTCGACTTAGCAACTGCCCCCTATATCTTTATTGAAGAATGCATCCTGGGGATTGTACGCACTGTAGAATGACTTTTCCCTTTATCGCATGAAGAGGGGAAGAGGTCCCCCGAAGTTGATCCAAACTTCTGGAACTTCTTCCTGAAGTTCCTCTTGAGGGTCCATAATTCCCACAATGCCCCGGAACAAACTCCTTATACGTCCACTGGACGCACTCAAGGTACAGGACTCTTGGTGGTGATGATGCAGGTGAGCTCTGTTAACCTGTAGCTTGCAGGGGGTCCACTCTTTAATCCTTTAGAAGCAAGATACACCCACAGGGCTGTAGTTCCAGATAGTGCAGCAGGCACAGTCAGTCTGAATACAGGGCCTGGTGGTGCAAATCAAGTTTCCAGCATGGCAATCCTTCTTCTTCTCTTAGTCTCATGCAGCAGACTAGAGAAGCTCTGCACCTCTCACATATTTATTCAGGATTCTCTGGGGTGAGGAGGGGAGCACTCCAGTCCAATGAGGTGCAAGGCAACACCCCAGAGCATGACCACTATCTCCAAAGTGTGGCATAATCTTCTCTCAGAAAGCACTATTTCTCTGAAATTCAACATGGCTGAAATCTCAGCAGAGCATGAAGAGTAACTAAATCAACTCTCAGTATGGCTCATTTCCATAGCTCTCCACCCCTTACCTTTTGCAGATTCCTTCCTTAAGCCTCTCATCTGGCTGGGTCAGAGGGGATGGAGGTTGATGGACCTGGCATTCCCTGCCTGTCCTATTCCTCCTTTGATGCTTCATGCTTTACAACCCCTCCCACTGCTCTGGCATTCCTATGTGGCAGAACTCTCTCCAGCAGATAGCCTCTCCCTGGGTTAGCAACTTATCACTTCATCAAACAGACTGGCTACTCCTGTGAACTCTGACCAATCGGGGAAGACTGCAGGAAGGCTGAATTTTGGCTTACAGACAAGAGAGTCTTATAACTTCTTTTCTGTGCAAATTAGGATAAATTCAACAATAGCATATTGTTGAATTTATCAATACCAATCTCCTAAGTTTTTGGATGTTATTTTCTTCAATTCCTAGCAATATTTATGTGTTCATAAACTATTGCAATGTTATCCTAAGGGGCTAGGCCTCTACAATGGAGAAACTGAAATGTGCAATTTCTCCGCCATCAGGGCATATAAAACATCTTTTAAAGGGGCCCTGCTTATGACCCCCTATCCCTGGGACACCTCGGGGAGACCTTGGGGGTCCTGAATATGCAAAACTAGTGTAGATCCTCACTCCACAGTGCTCATAGCATCAAAGTCGATTTTGGGAGGCACTTTACTACAATGGGGGAAGTGGAATGTGCAATTTCTCTATCCCCAGGGCATATAAACCATCTATTATAAGGACCCTGCTTATAATTACAAGATCCCCACCCCTGAGACCCTGGGGGTACCTAATATGTAAGAATATTGTAGATATTCACTCTTCAAGTACCCCTACCACCAAAATCGAGATTGCAGTTAATTAACTTTTAAAAACAGTGCTGCAAGGCAGGGCTGTTTATAAAATGACCTCAGGCGCTCAGCAGTGCACACATGCAAGTGCAAAAAGGGCTGCTGGCCTAAAAAATGCCCTGCCCTATTACATACGTGGGACTTGTAGGGTAGGTCATGCCAATTGTAAGTGTACCCTAATACATAGTGTACCCTAATGCATGTGTGTGTTTTCACTGTGTTTTCAACATTACACTGGCCTGGTTAGACAGAGCCCAGGGACAGTCAGTCAGTTACCACCAGTACCAGTCAGTGAAAAATGGGTGTGCACAGGGCACACAGGATGATTTTGCAACACTTATAAATCAAAACATTGTTTTTAAGAAGCATAAACATATACTGTTGTGTAAAACTAATGAATGCTCAGAAGCGATTCTTGGAAAGCACTGTGCCCTTATTTTATTTTAGGCATACAATTAATAAAGCTGTACACCAGCAAATAAAATGCCAGTGTCCAGCAAAATAAATAAATCAAAGAACACACACTGGGTCTCTGTTTTAACCTACTCTTCAAATTACATCTGCAGTTTAATAAAGAGACTTCTTGCTATAACCATTCTCAAAATGCCATTACCTCGACAAACAGCCCTTCGAGTCAATGGCAAACCTTGAAAAACATGTGAGCCTTAAAATGATAGGAGGCCAAAGCAAATTGTATTGTAAGATTATTTGAACTGATTGATAAGCATGTGGCTTTGCAGACATTCAAGGAAATTGTGCAAAAATGTACTATTAGGGCACGTGTTCAAGGTTTTCTTTAGGGGACAGTTTCAAACACCACTGAATAGAGTCAGGCATGCTTTTCACACCACAAAAACATTGGAATATTTAATTTGTGCTCATCAGAACTTTGTACAAAAATGTATCTTTTTAGTCAATTTATTTTGATAGTTTGACCTATTTTTGTCCGTGTCAGGTTTTTTTCCTCCCCCACCCTGCTGATTGACCATCGCAGCATGCGAGTACCGTAAAGGACAGCATAAGCAGTAAGCAGACCAAGGAGACTGCGGTCAGAAAAAATATGAACATTAATTAACCGACTTTATGCAAAAGAGATTAAAAAAAATACCCAAATAAACCTTCACGAAGACAACATGTACCTCGGTGTTGAAATGAGGCGGCCCATGGCCACCCCCTGCCTGACTAGCGAGGGGTGGAGTCAACATGACCTAATGAGAGTCCGTTAAGATTCACGCATGAGGTCACTAATACACCAAGGACCATAAAGCACTTCTCTCTTTACACTTCAGATTAGTTCTTGATATTCATGGGGAAGAAAATCCGTTTAGTTATGTGGCGCGGGGCCAGGACAGCGATGGTGCGTGGTAGCGTGCCTCGGACAGACTCAGAATCCCCTGGGACTCTGGATACCAGAGGCTTCGGTGATTGCCCTCCCTGGCATGGAACACACATTCTGTAAACAGAGCATGTACTCCGCCATATCATCACTCTTAGATGCTTGCATTCTCTGAACAGAGGCAATGTTTGAAGTAGCTGCCGTAGCTTAGGGAGTGGGTGGAAAGGGAGTGGCAAACTTCGCCATATCTTTGTAGCTGTGTTTGTGTGTTGCACAGGTAATGCAAAGAATATTGACAATGTACTAGACATTTCATCTGATAGGACGAGCCAAAAATAGTTATGTTACTGTAAAATTAAAAGGCAGACTAGTCGGTGTACGCGTTCACCAAGCTTAATTAATCACGTCATGAACATGGATATAAATACATTTTTAGTAGATTGCAACAATAAGCCAGTTTGTTGTAGACTATAATCTTCACCTGCCGAATTTAAATATATAATTAAGGGTAACGTGGGGGGGCGTGGCTAACTGCCGAGCATGGCGGCCGCACAGTGAGCGAGCTCCGCGCCCGGACCTGCTAAATCCTGCCTAATACTGGCAGTTTCGACCCCCACTGGCCACCAAATCACCTGCCGAGCACACTCTCACAAGCTGGGGGGCACTCACCTGGTAATTTGTTGCTGAGATCCACTGACCCCTCCCGATCACCGGTGAGGGCCTGGCTGCTGGGCGTGGGCCGCAGGATCGGCGGCTTACCCTCGAGGAGGAGCGGAAGGGGCGCCGGCACCGTAGCGGAGGCCGGGACCGAAGAGGCACCACACGTCCGACCACCGCCGGGTCCCCCGAGACCAACGGGGGGCGCTGAAGAGGAGTAGGCGGCGTGAAGCTCGGGCCTGGTCCGCCGGCTGCTGAGACCCTGAGCGGGGCGTGGCCCTGTCGAGCGACCTGGCTGCCTCCCTGCTAATCTGCGGTTGAGCGGGGCCGCCGGGGACCTGTACCACTGGCCGTGTCAACTCCGTCGGCCATCCATGGAGTGCTGGAGCCGGTACTGTTGGGACAGCGTGGCGATCGAAGCCACTCACCGCCTGTGACCCTGCCGTGCCGGGGAGAAGGTAACGCTGCATGTGGGCCCCGCTGCGACCGACGACCTCACCGCCCGATTCCCCTCTATGCCGGCTGGTACCACCTGCGGGGGTCGGCTTTCTTGCGGTCACGTGCGGCCTGGATTCTGTGGGGGGCGGTCGGAGCCTGTCCCTGGAGCCCCCAGTGCCGTCCCCCAATTGCACACTGCAGCCACGCCGCGGGGGCGCCTATGGGGTCGTTGTCTGCTGCCCGCCCACTATGCTGCCGACGACTGCTGGGATCCTAGCCCTGGATGGTTGCTGTGGGCCATAATCGGCGGTGAATCCTAAGTGGAGCGCCGGGAGTAAGCACGGATGCGGATTGCGTGCTGCTCCGCTCCCCCCTTCTGCCGCTGCCCTGGAAACTGTGCATGCTGGTGGGCCCTGGCACTGGATTCGAAGCTGGCATGCACATGGATCGGTCTGCTGGGGATGGGTGAGTGCAGACCCGGACTTACCGCGCCACCCCTGTGAAGGGGGGGGGGGGACCTGTTCGGGAGCTTTGTGGTGCCCCACCCCGGATGACCAAAAGCTCTTGGACCCACTGTGACCACCCTGCCTGTACATGATAGCTGTCCCTCTCCGCCCACACGTCACGGGATACACCGTTGGGACCCCATCGCAGGGTTGAGTGTGGAAACGGCTTTGCGTAAACCTGTACCCAAGCACTTGGGGTGCACTGTCTCCCAGGGGAAACGTTCGGGGGGCCAACTGGGGCGACGCTGCGGTCCCCTTCCTGGCTCTCCCCCACCTGTGTAACACCTGAACCGCAGCGCCAACGGGGAGAGGCATTGCTGCTTGGCGTGGTGGGTCCGGGGCGAGGTCCTCGAAGATCATCCCCAACTCATACACAGCCGCTGCTTGGCGAACCCCCTTGCCAACCCCCAGTGTGACCTCGGCGACGGAAGGAGCGCCCCACTGACAGCTGCGCGCAGCCCTGCCATCCCCTGCGGTGGTGGCCGGCTGCTTTCTTTGGGGCCTACGGCTAGCACCTCACGGTCTCAACACAATGGGCCGCCCCAGGGGCAAGGGGCCGGACACAGGCGCTGCCGACACCCAGCAGACCGACGACACTGCGCCCGCCACACAAACGCCTAACAGTATCCCGCCTACTGACTTGGAGACCCCCCCGGACAAGTTAGACCTTATCCTGAGGGAGGTGCGTGATTCACGAAAGGCTATTGAACAGCAACTTGGTACTCTAACAACGGGGTTTACTCTCCTTAAGGCCGACCATGACAAGCTTGCCGCGGTTGTCAAAGATAATAAACTCGCACTGTTGGAACTGGTACCACAACATAAGGATCATAGTGCGCAGCTCAAAAAACAGGTTACTGGGCTACAGGAGAGGGCGGACGATGCGGAGGGACGTGCCCGGCGCAACAACATCCGCGTCATAGGCCTGCCGGAACGTTGCAAGGGACCGGACGCTACCAAATTCATGGAACAGTGGTTCAGGGAACACGTGGCCCCGGAGGGCCTCTCGGATCTTTTCTGTGTAGAAAGAGCGCACAGAATCCCGTCTGGCAGACCAACTGCGGGGGCTCACCCCCGCCCCCTGATTGTCAAAGTCCTGAACTTTAGAGACCGGGACACTCTGTTGCAAAAAGCGAGAGAACTGTCCCAAATACTATACGAGAACCAGCGGGTATCTCTATACCCGGACTACACCGCCCTAGTTCAACGCAAGCGCTCCCAATATCAAGATGCGAAGAAAAAACTCAGAGCACTGAACGTTAAATATGCACTGCTGTTCCCGGCCAAGCAAAAAGTGATCTACGACCACAAGACACAGTTCTTTGACACGCCTGACGAGGTGGAAGAATGGCTCGAAATTATGTTCCCCCCGGTGGGTCTGCCCCTCTTCGCAAATAGCCATTGCCTCTCCGAAGCCGAGACGAGTCCGCAAATCAAAACGCCTCCGGCGGGGGCTGGCAGCAAAATCCGGGACTCCCACGCCAGAGCAGGCCCTGCGAGAACAGGCGGAAGTACTGGAGGCGGACACCAGGTTCAGAGACGAAGTCCACCCAATACTCTCGGACTCCTCAGTGGTTGTCTCGAACCGTTCGGATTCAGAGACCAGTATAAATTTATTCAGTAACATCACACCCCAAACTGCTGATGGTTTCTTGGGATAATGCTATGTTGTGGTCAATGCTGGGGCAAGTTGTATGTCAATCCCACCTCATTGTTTATGTAAGAATTTAAATCAGCACAATGTAGATGCACCCACAGTTCTGAAACTGCGACACATGCTGACAAAAATGGTCCGGGCTGCGTGGAGCTCGCGATGCTCTAACCTCACTAGGCAGTCTACAGAAATGCACCCCCCTTTAGCGAAAGCAACACATACATTGTTACTAGTTAGCACCGTTGTGCAAATGGTTTGGGCCAGCGCAGTTCGAACAGCTGGCCCGTGTATTGTAGAAGGTAGTTTTGTAGTTTTCACGTTCTGGCACACCACTTGTGCTACCCGGAGTATCGCTGCTCCCCCAACGTTGCACATGTGTTCCCCATTAGTACACCTCAGATACGGATGCAGGATAACTATAACGTGATCACCTGGAATGTACTGGGCCTGGGGTCGGTCCACAAAAGACACAGAGTCCACGCACACTTAAACAGACGGCGTGCTCACATAGTATTTCTACAGGAGTCCCACCTGACTGCTGCTGAGGCGGCTAAACTCCGCAAAAAATGGAGGGGGCAGGTTTTTTCCACGTCAGATACATCCTAGTGAGGGGCACGCTAGATGGCACACAGATAGTCCTGGGTAGCGTATACGCACCTAACTTCGAACAGGATAAATACCTCTTGAGCCTTAACCCGGTCCTGGCACCCTGGGCTGCATGTCCATGGCTACTGGACGGGGACTACAACACTGTAATGGATCCTACCATCGATAGATCACCCCCCCCCCCCCCATGGTGGAGCCAACACTGTCCGACAGGCGGAGGCACTGTGCCGCTGGGCTGAGGTTTGGGGCCTGGGAGATGTCTGGCGCTTGAAGTACCCCACCTGCAGAGAATACTCATTCTTCTCGCACCCACATCAACTCCACACCCGAATTGATCGGATCCTCTGTTCCAACCACATCACAACTCAGGTGACTCATACAACATATTTGGGCAAGACACTCTCTGACCATAACCCCTTGGAGATCTCCCTCGCCTGGGGTAGGATCCCCACCCCTGTTCCCACCTGGAAACTATGGCCCTTAATGCTCGAGGATTCCGTCTTCCGGGAGGCTCTGGCTGTAGTCATTGATCACTACTTCGCAGAGAACACGGGAACTGCCGCCACACCACAGATGGAGTGGGATGCATTCAAGACGGTGATTAGGGTGATAGCCATTAGCACCACAGTGGGGGCGCGACAGGAAACACATAACAACTTAAAAGAAGTCGAGGATTCCCTGAATAGTCTCGAACAGGACGCAGCGAATGACCCCACTAAGGGAGCACTCTTGCAGGACGCCCGGATAAAACACGCTGAGCTACTTGAAACACTTAGACACATTGACTACACCGCCCACACGCACGCGAAACACGCCGACAAGGCAGGCCCGCTGCTAGCGCGCATACTCCGAGATGACCCCCCATACACCCCGATACACGAGATAACTACTAGGAATGGGGACACAGCGGACACACAACAAGACATAAATACTGCCTTTTGCGAATACTACCAGGCTCTATACCAAGCACCCCCCTGCTGGTGGAAGAGGCCCTTGTCGTTTTTTTAGCTGACGTACCGTTCCCTCAACTGGCCAAAGCAGCGCAGGATGCTCTTTCTGGCCCTATCACAAGGACCAAAATCAAGACGGCCATTAGAGGCCTGCCCCGGAACAAGGCCCCTGGTATGGACGGCCTCCCGGCTGAATTCTTTGCTACATTTTCGGACTCGCTGGTACCGCAGTTCGAGCGTCTGTATAACACCGCCCTGGCCACGGGATCGCTGCCCCCCACCACCAGGCAGGCGCTAGTAGTGTCCCTCCCCAAACCGGGACGCTCGGCGGCGGATCCGTCGGGTTACAGACCTTTGTCCCTACTCACAACCGAATATAAAATATTGAGTAAGATCCTTTCTGGCCGCCTACTCCCCTATCTACATAAGTTAATTCACCCAGACCAGTGCGGGTTTGTGCCGGCGTGGAGTACTTCCCTTAATATTAGGAGGCTGTACCATGTCATGACAGCCACCCCCCCGGAAAGAGGTAACGCAGGGTGTGTCACCCTGGATTTGAGACAGGCATTTGACACGCTCAGATGGGACTACATGTTTCGTATACTTGAGAGATTCGGCATACCTCTGGACTATCTGAGGTGGGTTAAACTCCTGTATACAGACTCCACTGCGAGGGCTCGCACTGGAGGTCACATCTCATGGGAATATCCGATTGGTAAAGGCACCCGTCAGGGTTGCCCTTTGTCCCCACTGTTGTTTGTGCTGGCCCTGCAGCCGTTGGCTCTTAAGGTGTGGCTATCAGCAGCGCAAATAGGAATACATCTGGGACAGACAACACACGCAATCTCCGCATACGCGGATGATATTATTTTATATGCTGACAACCTAACTTCTCTCACACCCATCCCGGGCATCTTCGCCTCTTATGCTCAGCTCTCTGGCCTTAGTATAAATGATAGCAAGTCTTATGCTTTTTTTTTTCGCCAAGGGGAACGCCCAGAGGCGATCCAGTTTGGCTCCCACTCCTTAACTGTCTCCGCACACACATTCAAATACCTCGGTATACAGGTTTACCGAACTGCGCCGGACCTCATAGAAGGTAACCTGGGTAAGGCTATAAGGTCTCTCCGTTCGCAGGTCGCCTTCTGGTCCTCCCTACCACTCTCAGTGATGGGTCGAGTGGCGATTTCAAAAATGGTAGTCCTACCCCGTCTACTATACTTTTTTTACTAACCTACCGGTTGTGATCCCGACCCCGCTTCTCAACTCCCTGAACACTACACTCTCCGCTTTGATTTGGGGTAATGGCCGACGCAGAGTGGGGCTAGCCAAGTTGCAGTTGGACACCGATAAGGGTGGACTAGGTGCCCCGGATTTCCGTGGATACTGTTAAGCGGGCCAACTACTATGGCTCTCGTACTGGTTGGCAGGGCGTAACCTACATGAAATTGACTACACTCCCGCTGACATAGACCGAGGGCGGCTGCACACAGTGCTCCTACTGCTGGCTAAGATCCCGGCCGACGCTCCTGCGCACGGCGCTCATGTACTGGAGAAAATCCACACACTACACGCGTAGCTGCCTTCCTTATTCTGGCACCACACCACTCATCGGCATCCCTACCCCCACTGGCCTCCTCACTAAAAGGCGGCTGCTTCCCTGGTCGGAGGGTGGTGTGGCCACAGTGGGTGCTCTATTTGATGAAGGTACACTTATGGATCATGGTAACTTTGTCAGACGACATGGAGTCACTGATGCGTTGTATCTAACACACGCTGTAATCCTGCAATATGTAAAGAAACATTGGGCCCCCCATAGAGAGGAACCCCCTCGGCATGAATTGGTCTTTATGACCTACCTAATGGGAGAGGGCCGTCATCTCACTAAGTGGCTATACAAAGGCATTACTACCCACACTAGAATCCCACTGACGGGCTTGCGCAACAAATGGTCCACGGACCTTGGTACAGACCTGACGGACAAAGACTGGAGCAGGACCTTAGAATACCCTAAGAAAATCCCCCGTAACGCCAAATTCGAATTCATTCAATATATGGTCTTACATAGGGCGTATCTTACTCCACACCGGCTGCAACGCATATTCCCGACCAAACAACACTGCTGCCCCAGATGTAAACTAGAGGACGCTAACTTACTACACATGCTGTGGCAGTGCCCTGTACTCGCACCTTATTGGTCGGAAGTGATTGCTCTGATCGAAGCCGCGGTTGGGGTTCCTGTCCCGGGCACGCCCGCAGTCTGCCTCTTGGGACTGATGCGACGCCCTAAGACGCAGAAAGTACAGCTTCGCTTTATAGATTTAACCATCACGATGAGGTGGAAATCGGTCACACCCCCACAGCTCTATGGTTGGCACGGGGAAGTGGTGAGATGGGGGGGGCGCAGAGAGCGCTGCTATCCGCCGGGAGGAAGCCCGGGGACTGCGCAAAAAGATTATCTCTCTAGACTGGGATAGTATTCTGGAAGCGTTCAAGGCCCTGGCTCCGCCGCCTGTCATGTAACTCGGAACTAATGGCAGCCTTGCTGCCCAGCCCCTCTTCCAGTTCACGCCACCATTGATTTACGTGTCACACAGACCTCGCACCGTACAATATATATATATACCTTGCCTGTTTGAGTGCAATCTGGAGTAGCTAGCAGAACACCTCGACAAATAAGTTATAAGTGGATAGAGCCAGACGAAGTTGGGGTAGGGGGGAGGGATGGGATAGTTGCATTCATACGATACACAATTCTTTTCTATTATGGAGCAATTATGCTGCAGTGCTCTGATACTTTAATGTGATGCATAAATGCAGTGCTTAATTTGTGCCGGTGCTTTCCGGTGCTTAGCACCGGCACCTTTTTATCAGGGCCGGGTCTACAACTTACATCAACTGCACGACTGCACTGCAGTCTATACGTCATGCGTCAAAGAGTAAATGAAATATAATTGCCTTACTGCAGTGTTGTTCACTTCACACTCGTACAGACTGTCTCCGGAGTCCCTCGGTGAAGAAGAGTGCTGCTGTGCAGTGCTGCACTCAGTGCTGAGAGAGCGAGCCAGTCAGCCCGATAATAAATTCATCTCCACAAGCCGTTAGCGCTGCCTACTGTCCTTAAACAGTGGAGTGGCTGGCAGTGCTCTCATGTGGCCTGCACGTGCTGCTCTCGCAGGCTTGGAGTCGGCTGGCTGAGCTAGTAGCGGCTGCTGCTGGCAGGCTGCTACAATGGTTCAATTTGGGAGATTCATTTCCCGCTGTGCGTTCTCAGACCTGAATTCCCGTTGTGGTAGTGCCCAATGGCTACTACCGAGACATCAGCCCATTGCGTGATACAGGCTGGCGCCACGGGGACTGACGTCCTGTCCTGCTAGTGCTCACCTTCCGCTGCTGAATTTTGTTGTAGTAGGCTGATAGGGCTTCTCATTTTGCGGCAATTTCGAATCCTGCACAGCGCGGCTGTCTGCTCGCACCTGCCGTCACGTTGCTCAGGTGCAGTAAGTTTAAAATCATGATTGACCCTGGTGCCACAAATTCAGTAATTGCTGAGGGTCAGGGAGACGAAGTGAAGTTGCAGCGGCCGCCAGGACTCTGTCACTGCCTGGACTCACCAATGAGCTGCGTGGGAAACCCGAATTCTCGTGAGTCGTGGTCTTGCCTGAGCCTGCCCTGGTATGTTCTATGTTGAAGTAAGTGAGTCAGTGCTTTATTGCTGCAGTGCACCCTGTAGTGTGTGGTGTTAAATAATTCCTTTAAAGGCAGCGCGCGAGCATGCAGCTGTCTGCAGTCAGTGGGTGCCGGGTGTGTTACAGTACTGTAGTTCAGAAGCCCTGGCATAGCTGCAGGTGAGGTTGCCAGCCGCGGGCAGTGAGCAAGTATGACTGTGTACAGCACCGGGGCATGTTGTGCCACATAGTGTAACATCAAACGACATCTTAGCACAGTCTGATTAATGGAATGTGATGCAGCAAAATACTGTAAGGAATATGTTCTGTGTTCTGCCTCGTTCGTCACTGTGGTGCCACCATTTCCAGCCGTGAAACTACACACAGTGTGACTGAACGTCATATTAGACAAACTATCATCCAAGCCTGTACGCCAGAAAATATCCCTATCTTTGAAATGCTAACTAATTCTCTGTGAAAGACACGCATATACTGACGTACCACGGTGCACTGCAAACATGCTTCACTTGCGGCGTGCTTTCAGTTTTGTTAAGGCCTCAGACCTCGTTGCGCCAGTGTGTGTGCGCACGTTTTCAAGCGCTTCAAGTTTGCCGAGTGCAGCCTGGGCCCAACGCGTGCTGAGCAGATTTTATCTCTGTAACGTTAATCGTAGCACCAGCCCCCGGACATCATGGTTTCACCACCCCTACAGCTCTCTGTTGTGGCTGGCGCGAGCTGATGCATGTGCGCTCCTGTCAGCTCAGGTGAGACAGAGCTGCACTCACAGGAGGGACACTCATGGCCTGCAGCCCTACTGGAATTTAGGCAGCCGCTTCATGTCTGGTGTAGGCACTACCACTGAAAGGCTTCTGGTCCGTGCAGGCTGAGCAGCAGCACAATGTTTTAATTTCAAAATCCTGCCACCACCAAGAATTGCTTCTGCCGCCGACCGAATTCATAATTCAACGACCTCTATGACTTCCTGAACAGTGCTCCTCTCGCCTGGTCGTGGCGATTCTTTGAGTGGCTATGCCAGTCATGGTGAGACTGAGAGTGGGCTCCGTGCGTCTAAACGCAGGCACAGCCCTGAAAGCGTGCCACACCATGACCTCTCACCATCACTACAAGCTGCAGATGGGCCAGTCTTCTCTTGTCTCCAGCACATCACAACACTATCAGTCAGATCACCGGTCTGCAGTGAGTGGCCCCACAGACTCCAACTACAGCTGAACAACAGGAATTATTTACCCAACACTCAGTGACTCTGTAGGTAAGTGAAAGATAAAGTGATGATTTATCATGTTCCTGCTGCAGAGAGATCAGAGTTGTCTCGTGCAACTTTTGACTCTGCAGTAGCACAGAGAGAGAGTTAACATGCCTGCTGCAAAGAACGTCTATTCTGCATATCACAGAACAGTATTTTTATGTGGGTAGCTCAGGGGATTACTGCTTTTGTCACATATATTGTTTTGTTACTTGCAATTCATAAATTTCAATCCTAATCTACAGTAACCTTAAAACTGTTATCAAAGACTTCAGCTGCATGTAAAGTGCTATGCCAGAGATAGCCACCATAATGCCAAGGACCACACAATAGGCCAATAATGGGTACCATTGCGTGAATGCCACCTTTGTGTCAGGTCTAGACACCATTAATACTATGGATGCCCAAAATATATTAAAAACGGTAATCAGGGTGGCACCATAAGTTCAAGGATGCCCTCAGTTTGTCAATGGTGGCCACCATTATACAACATGTGGCTACCTCAATTTGACAATGATGCTAATATCCGAACACTGGCCACCACCGTGTCATGCCACCATTATGCCAGGGCTAGGCATTATAATGCATGTGAGTATTGTACTTTCCCTAAATCAGCACATAGAGCACTGGAATGTTTCACATTTCCTTTTCAATGCACTAGTCATTTTAGCTAATTTATTCCAAAATTGTGCTTTAAATGCACTCTTAATCTTTTCAAAATTTTCACAGGGCAGGGGAACCTCCTATCAAAACCTTTACTTGGAGCAAGGCTCCCTTGCTGAAATTCAGATCGGGTATTACATCTGCCTTTCATCAGTGCCAGTTGAGGATGTGGGCGGAGCCAATAGAGAGTGGGTGGAGCCAGTGGAGGAAGTGGGTGGAGCCAGGTGAAAGTGGGCGTGGCCTCCGACAAATATTTGAGCACCTGCACTTCATATTTTACAAATTAAGCACTGCATAAATGTGTGTAATTGTACTAAGTTGTAACTAACAGGATGAAAACGGAAAATTAATAAAATGTGTTTAAAAAAAAAGAAAAAATTAAGGGTAACGTGAATTCCGGTGGCTTTTGTGGAATTTACTACTACAATCCGTTGATTAGAAAACAAGACTACAAGTACCAGCATGCATTGCTATAGATTAAAGGGACACGAGTACTGCATTCTTAGTCATACACAGTAATTGGTAACCTGCCTAAAGTATACGTATGAGACATGCCTCATAGTTTAGTTAGTGTTCTTTCGCACTCGTTGGGCACAGTCAATCAATCAGCTTTTGTGTAATGTTTATTCAGCCCCCTGTCCTGGCAAGGGTTACACACGGACGGTCTGTAGGTTGTTTTAGACTGCATGTAATTTATTGCAGGACACTATGTCGTCCCTGTGCCCCACTTTCCTTGTTGTAAGCGTTTATCACCATACGCATTTTTCAATCCCTCAGCTGCATGTCTATGTATCACCCCATAGATAGGAATTGATATGGTTGGCGAACAATTGTAATATTTAAAAAAAACACACAGGACAGTGCGTGTTTGGATATACCATCCCTGTTATTCTAGGCACTGGACTGTTATAACAAACAACAGAATAAGGAAGCGGGATTTAACTACGAAATAATAGCCTCAAATTGCAGTTATATTTGGTTGTGAACAAACTTCGCATATCTGAAAGAGACACGTTAGTGACAGATTCCTTACCTTAGAATCTGTCACTAACTACTGTCTCTTACAGATATATCGTTACACAAGTTAGTAACTTGTGCTTTAAGACAAAACAATATTTAAAAGGTTCATCTTGATGCCCCTTCCGCCTTATGCTATTAATGTTAGCGCTTCCCCATCCGCACCATTTCACTGATTAGATTTTAATATTAAGGGGTGATACACGGCAGGGATAGGAGATCTGAAGCCGCCACATGTTTATGCCAGATGTCTGTCCCCTCCTCCACATACAGCTGCTGCCCAGCTCTTACTAGTAGCTTAAATTACTCAGTGTTTATTACCTCCCTCATAAATCCGCTTTCTGGGAGATAAACAGAACGTGAGAGCTGAGGCAGACTAACCTTTGCAGCCAGCGAGCTCGGTGTTCTGCATACACTCCTTGATAGGCATATCAATGTAGCCAGATCTCAACAGTCCCAATTTTTATTTGTTTTCATAGGCTGTTGTTTAATACTATTGCAGCTGCACTCAGAATGTCCTAGTGCTGTTGACTTTAAACGTGGCACTTGTCTTTTTGTCTCAGTGTTAAATGGCCTTGTTTTTGTTGACGCTCTTTCTCATCACTCCCCTCCCCCGTAGTTATTTTAAGCTGTAAAATTGTATTTACTATGAATTAATGATGGTGCTGTTGTGTTTAAACTGATTTATATGCATGTTTATTTAGTTGTTTTGGCAGCCAACGTGTTGCACTTTATCCTCTTCAGAGGGTAAGCAGACGCAATTTCAGAAAAGAAATGTCCGATTATAAAATGCAAATAGTGCAGTAAATCGCCTGAGAACCATGCACCATCTCTGCATCAGCACAGCACCACCTCTGCATCAGTGCACCTCAACCAGCGCAGCCCCACCTCAGCACCAGCGCAGCCCCACCTCAGCACCAGCACAGCCCCACCTCAGCAGCAACTCAGCACCAATTCAGCATCAACGCAGCACCACCCCAGCACTGCACCAACTCAGCATCACTCAGCAGCACCACCTGAGCACAAGCACAGCACTATCACCTCAGCATGACTAGGCACCACCTCCGCATAACTCAGCACCACCTCAGCATCACTCAGCACCAGCACAGCACCACCTCAGCATCAGTGCAACACTGCCTCAGCACCACCACAGTATCACTGCAGCACCACTTCAGCACCTGTCAGTGTCACTCATCACCACTACAGCAGCACCACCTGAGCATCACTCAGCAGCACCTGAGCACCACCACACCAGCACAGTACCACTTCAGCATCACTCAGCCCTAGCACAGCACCACCTCAGTATCACTCAGCACTACTTTAGCACCACCGCAGCATCAGGGTAGGACAACCTCAGCACCAATAAAATTGGTGCAGCATTACCTCAGCACCACTTCAGCACCAGCGCAGCACCACTTGAGCATCAGTCAGCGTCACTCAGCACCACTTCAGCAGCACCTGAACGTCACTCAGCAGCACCTCAGCACTACCACAACACCAAACCAGCACCACCTCAACATTACTCAGCCTCAGCACATCACCACCTCAGCACCAGCGCAGCACCATCAGTGCAGCACCAGCTCAGCACTAGCACAGCATTACCTCAGCACCAGCACAGCACCACCTCAGCACCAGCACAGCATCACCTCAGCACCAGTGCAGCACCACCTCACTACCAGCACAGCACTACCTCAGCATCAGTGCAGCACCGCCACCTCAGCATCAGTGAAGCACCACCACCTCACCATCAGTGCAGCACCAGCACAGCATTACTTAGCGCCACCACAACATTACTCAGCATCACTCAACACCACAGCACCTCCTCAGCATCACCCAGCACCAGCACAGCACCACCTCAGTATCACTCAGCACTACTTTAGCACCACCTGAGCACCACCGCAGCATCAGGGTAGGACAACTTCAGCACCAATGCATTGGTGCAGCATTACCTCAGCACCACTTCAGCATCAGCGCAGCACCACTTGAGCATCAGTCAGCGTCACTCAGCACCACTTCAGCAGCACCACCAAAGCACCACCTGAACGTCACTCAGCAGCACCTCAGCACTACCACAACACCAAACCAGCACCACCTCAACATTACTCAGCCTCAGCACATCACCACCTCAGCACCAGCGCAGCACCATCAGTGCAGCACCAGCTCAGCACTAGCACAGCATTACCTCAGCACCAGCACAGCATCACCTCAGCACCAGTGCAGCACCACCTCACTACCAGCACAGCACTACCTCAGCATCAGTGCAGCACCGCCACCTCAGCATCAGTGAAGCACCACCACCTCACCATCAGTGCAGCACCAGTACAGCATTACTTAGCGCCACCACAACATTACTCAGCACCACCTCAGCATCACTCAACACCACAGCACCTCCTCAGCATCACCCAGCACCACCTGAGCACCAGCACAGCACCACCAAAGCATCACTCAGCACCACCTCAGCATCACTAAACACCACCTCAGTATCACTCAGCACCACATCCGCACAAGCACACCACCACCTTAGTACTAAGTCAGGATAACTCAGCATGACCTAAGCATCACCTCCACACCACCTCAGCACCAGCGCAGCACCAACTACAGCATCAGTGCAGCACCACCGCACTACCAGCGCAGCATTACCTCCGCATCAGTGCAGCACCACCACCTCCGCATCAGCGCAGCACTAGCACAGCATCACTGCGCGCCACCACAACATCATTCAGCACCACCTCAGAATCTCCTCAGCATCACTCAACACCACCACAGCACCACCTCCATATTAGCACAGTACCACCTCTGCATCAGAGCACCACCAGCGAAGCACCAACTCAGCACCAGCGCAGCACCACCTCAACACCAAAGCAGCACCATTTCAGCATTAGCGCAGCACCACCTCAGCCCCAGCACAGCACCAACTCAGCATCACCTCAGCACCAGCACAGCACCAACTCAGCACCAACTCAGCATCACTCAGCACCACCAATGCATCACTCAGCACCACCAATGCATCACTCAGCACCACCAATGCATCACTCGGCACCACCTCAGCATCACTCAGCACCACCTCAGCATCACTCAGCACCACCTCAGCATCACTCAGCACCACCTCAGTATCACTCAACACCACCTCCGCACAAGCACACCACCACCTCAGCACCATTTCAGTATAACTCAGCATCACCGGAGTATCAGTACATCACCACCTCAGCATCCGCAAAGCATCATCACCGCATCAGTGCACCACCACCAGTGCAGCACCAACTCAGCATCAGTGTAACACCAGCGCACCACCACCTCAACATCAGCACAGCACCACCTCCACATCCGTGCACCAGGGCAGCCCCATCTCAGTAGCTATTCAGCACCAACACAGCACCACTTCAGCATCAGCACAGCACCACCTCACCATCAGCGCAGCATCACCTCAGCACAAAACCAATTCAGCATCACTCAACACCAGCACAGCACCACCACCTTAGCATTACTCAGCACCACCTCAGCATCACCTCAGCATCACTGAGCAGCCCCTAGTATCACTCAGTATCACCTGAGCATCACCTCCGCACCAGCACACCACCACCTCAGCATCACCTCAAGCTGCCCTCGGTATTTGGCACCTCTTGATTCTCCCCTAGTATCCTTCCGCTGCTCATGTTGTATTTCAGGAACTACTTCCCAACCTCCACCCACCCGTTGTTTATATCCCCCCCCCATAACAAAAAAAATATATGTAACAAACAAACATTAGAACAGGCAGGAAGAAGTTGCCAACATTGCAAGGACAGACAAACTAGAACACATTTTATATGTTAATTCTTTTTTTAACAGGGTCGGGCAGTTGTACATAATGTCTACTTCGTTATATATGAAGTAACAAAAATGCTTATAACACTTTATTATAACTTTTCAACATGCTGCACAGCAGCCACACTGCTCTACAACATAGCTTAAAGACAATGGCAAAGCCAATAGCTCTGGCTAAACACTTATAAGGTCCCAAAGGCGAGACCTATTGACTTTGCCAATGCTTGTTTTAGTGAGAGACCTCCTGTATCTACCTTAGAAAGATCTGGCTTTCTCGATTGAATTACTCAATTCACTAGCTAGGTGCAAATTTAGCCAAAGATTTACACCTTACCACATGAAAAGTTCAAGAGCAGCCACTATACTTGGATCATTTTCTAAATGCTAGGCATTGTTCTCTTTGTAAACATGCTAACTGCAGGTGGAATGAATATTTGATCCTTCGGAGTGAGTCTTGCTATAACCACTATGACTAGTCGGCTCCAAAGAGTATGAATGTTTTTGTAATGCAAAAGCATGCATATATTGATAGAGCGATATTGCACTGAAACAGGAATGATCGTATGAACAGTAATACAGTACAAACGCATTGTATGTGTATGTAAACTCACAGATAGAACTATAAGACACTTGCAGAGGAATTATGGATGGGTTGAATAATTAAGGACTAAAATTATGTGTAAGATATTGCGATACATGTTTAATGCTGCCTGTATGTATGGTATTATGGAGAACTATAAGAAAACTGCTAATAAAGACATATCTTAAAAAAAACAAGCATTGGCATAGCCAATAGGTCTCGCCTTTGGGACATTATAAGTGTTTAGCCATGCAACAGTTGATGTTGCACCAAGGATATTGTGCTGCATAATTAAATACTTATAAGGTCCCAAAGGCGAGACCTATTGGCTATGCCAATGCTTGTTTCAGATGCTGGCAACACGTATGACAAGCAAATGGTGTAAGCGAAGGGCATGCACCTATGAGGCTCTATAAGACTGCAATTTATGTAAGCATATTTTTCAGTCTACTAAAAAATACATATCCTTTGGTAGCAGTACCTTTCAGAAGTTGCACGTTTTTATCTGCAAAAAGTAATAGACAATGTGTTTCGAGTATATGGCAAAATCAGCATCGTCTCAATTTCTAGTGCATCTTTCATAAATCAATTAACATTAATATTCCCTAGTGGATTTCTAATACTAGAAATTCTAATATTTTCTGTTAATATAAAATTATATTTTAATCTAAAACTTTAAGCTGAATAGACAGAAGAAAGTAAAAACCGTCCAGGAGTCAAGTTTTGCTACAATATGAACTTACCAGAAAAATGTTACTGTAATTAGAAGAAAAGACGATGTGAGTTGTGTAAAGGAAAATAAAATCGGTACCTGTCTGGCGGCTGTGAGAGTACCGTCCACATCAAAGAGACACAAGACGCTACGATCATCTGCCATTCCGGGGACTACTGAGATCAGCTGCTGCCGAGAATTCTTTACAACTGGAAACTGATGAATGGCATAACTCAACTAGTATTGAAAAGTCAGCTGAGCAGACACACCTCCCCGGCGGTTTGGTGGGGGTTATAGTTCTACAACCCACTATGTATACAATACAAAATGGCAATAGTATGAGAGCAAACTACAAATCCCGAATGCTAAAGAAAAACTTCCCCGCTGGTATCAAAAGCGTGTCAGTAGCAGGGAAAGACCTGTCCCGGAAGTTTAAACATAAAAGTAGGACATACGTTGCAGGAGCGGAAGCTGAGTTTGGTTAAAGACAGGCAGTGCTTAATTTGTAAAATATGAAGTGCAGGTGCTCAAATATTTGTCGGAGGCCACGCCCACTTTCACCTGGCTCCACCCACTTCCTCCACTGGCTCCACCCACTCTCTATTGGCTCCGCCCACATCCTCAACTGGCACTGATGAAAGGCAGATGTAATACCCGATCTGAATTTCAGCAAGGGAGCCTTGCTCCAAGTAAAGGTTTTGATAGGAGGTTCCCCTGCCCTGTGAAAATTTTGAAAAAGATTAAGAGTGCATTTAAAGCACAATTTTGGAATAAATTAGCTAAAATGACTAGTGCATTGAAAAGGGAAATGTGAAACATTCCAGTGCTCTATGTGCTGATTTAGGGAAAGTACAATACTCACATGCATTATAATGCCTAGCCCTGGCATAATGGTGGCATGACACGGTGGTGGCCAGTGTTCGGATATTAGCATCATTGTCAAATTGAGGTAGCCACATGTTGTATAATGGTGGCCACCATTGACAAACTGAGGGCATCCTTGAACTTATGGTGCCACCCTGATTACCGTTTTTAATATATTTTGGGCATCCATAGTATTAATGGTGTCTAGACCTGACACAAAGGTGGCATTCACGCAATGGTACCCATTATTGGCCTATTGTGTGGTCCTTGGCATTATGGTGGCTATCTCTGGCATAGCACTTTACATGCAGCTGAAGTCTTTGATAACAGTTTTAAGGTTACTGTAGATTAGGATTGAAATTTATGAATTGCAAGTAACAAAACAATAAATGTGACAAAAGCAGTAATCCCCTGAGCTACCCACATAAAAATACTGTTCTGTGATATGCAGAATAGACGTTCTTTGCAGCAGGCATGTTAACTCTCTCTCTGTGCTACTGCAGAGTCAAAAGTTGCACGAGACAACTCTGATCTCTCTGCAGCAGGAACATGATAAATCATCACTTTATCTTTCACTTACCTACAGAGTCACTGAGTGTTGGGTAAATAATTCCTGTTGTTCAGCCTGGTCGCTGTAGTTGGAGTCTGTGGGGCCACTCACTGCAGACCGGTGATCTGACTGATAGTGTTGTGATGTGCTGGAGACAAGAGAAGACTGGCCCATCTGCAGCTTGTAGTGATGGTGAGAGGTCATGGTGTGGCACGCTTTCAGGGCTGTGCCTGCGTTTAGACGCACGGAGCCCACTCTCAGTCTCACCATGACTGGCATAGCCACCAAAGAATCGCCACGACCAGGCGAGAGGAGCACTGTTCAGGAAGTCATAGAGGTCGTTGAATTATGAATTCGGTCGGCGGCAGAAGCAATTCTTGGTGGTGGCAGGATTTTGAAATTAAAACATTGTGCTGCTGCTCAGCCTGCACGGACCAGAAGCCTTTCAGTGGTAGTGCCTACACCAGACATGAAGCGGCTGCCTAAATTCCAGTAGGGCTGCAGGCCATGAGTGTCCCTCCTGTGAGTGCAGCTCTGTCTCACCTGAGCTGACAGGAGCGCACATGCATCAGCTCGCGCCAGCCACAACAGAGAGCTGTAGGGGTGGTGAAACCATGATGTCCGGGGGCTGGTGCTACGATTAACGTTACAGAGATAAAATCTGCTCAGCACGCGTTGGGCCCAGGCTGCACTCGGCAAACTTGAAGCGCTTGAAAACGTGCGCACACACACTGGCGCAACGAGGTCTGAGGCCTTAACAAAACTGAAAGCACGCCGCAAGTGAAGCATGTTTGCAGTGCACCGTGGTACGTCAGTATATGCGTGTCTTTCACAGAGAATTAGTTAGCATTTCAAAGATAGGGATATTTTCTGGCGTACAGGCTTGGATGATAGTTTGTCTAATATGACGTTCAGTCACACTGTGTGTAGTTTCACGGCTGGAAATGGTGGCACCACAGTGACGAACGAGGCAGAACACAGAACATATTCCTTACAGTATTTTGCTGCATCACATTCCATTAATCAGACTGTGCTAAGATGTCGTTTGATGTTACACTATGTGGCACAACATGCCCCGGTGCTGTACACAGTCATACTTGCTCACTGCCCGCGGCTGGCAACCTCACCTGCAGCTATGCCAGGGCTTCTGAACTACAGTACTGTAACACACCCGGCACCCACTGACTGCAGACAGCTGCATGCTCGCGCGCGCCTTTAAAGGAATTATTTAACACCACACACTACAGGGTGCACTGCAGCAATAAAGCACTGACTCACTTACTTCAACATAGAACATACCAGGGCAGGCTCAGGCAAGACCACGACTCACGAGAATTCGGGTTTCCCACGCAGCTCATTGGTGAGTCCGGGCAGTGACAGAGTCCTGGCGGCCGCTGCAACTTCACTTCGTCTCCCTGACCCTCAGCAATTACTGAATTTGTGGCACCAGGGTCAATCATGATTTTAAACTTACTGCACCTGAGCAACGTGACGGCAGGTGCGAGCAGACAGCCGCGCTGTGCAGGATTCGAAATTGCCGCAAAATGAGAAGCCCTATCAGCCTACTACAACAAAATTCAGCAGCGGAAGGTGAGCACTAGCAGGACAGGACGTCAGTCCCCGTGGCGCCAGCCTGTATCACGCAATGGGCTGATGTCTCGGTAGTAGCCATTGGGCACTACCACAACGGGAATTCAGGTCTGAGAACGCACAGCGGGGAAATGAATCTCCCAAATTGAAACATTGTAGCAGCCTGCCAGCAGAAGCCGCTACTAGCTCAGCCAGCCGACTCCAAGCCTGCGAGAGCAGCACGTGCAGGCCACATGAGAGCACTGCCAGCCACTCCACTGTTTAAGGACAGTAGGCAGCGCTAACGGCTTGTGGAGATGAATTTATTATCGGGCTGACTGGCTCGCTCTCTCAGCACTGAGTGCAGCACTGCACAGCAGCACTCTTCTTCACCGAGGGACTCCGGAGACAGTCTGTACGAGTGTGAAGTGAACAACACTGCAGTAAGGCAATTATATTTCATTTACTCTTTGACGCATGACGTATAGACTGCAGTGCAGTCGTGCAGTTGATGTAAGTTGTAGACCCGGCCCTGATAAAAAGGTGCCGGTGCTAAGCACCGGAAAGCACCGGCACAAATTAAGCACTGAAGACAGGTGAAAACTAGATGCCAACATTGCGCATTATAGCCTAAACGCCTCTTGCTGTGGAATATTGGCTTTTTGATCCCCTTTGCTCCTCCGTCCTTTCACTGCCACCCCACAGCCTGTCAAGTGCTAAGTGTGGACAAGGGGCACCGGCCAGCGCGAGCTGTGAAGAGCATATGGGGAAGTCGGGCTTTTGACTGCCAGCTTTGCTAATTTTCGACCTTATTGTTAATCAAAGCTATTGACTGTGATCACTCGACATCATCGCTTCATCTCATGGCAATTACAGACTCTGGGGACTTTTCCTATTTGTGGGGAAGGGGAAAAAACGGTGGTGTGTCCGGGAGGGAGGAGGGGAGGAAGCTGCCATTTCTTTGGAGCAGGGAGAGAGGTGAAACGAGGCACAGGCCTCTAAAACAAGCGGGGCAGCGCGGCGACCGCGAACGCGCTAATAACGTGCGCGCGTGCTACAAGGGCAAACCAACGCGATCAGCGCTGACCGCCATCTGTGTCCAATTAAGATAATTGGTTACAGATGGCGCTGCTGCTCGGCCCCGCGGACCCCAGGCCAAAGCAGAGAGAAGGCGGGCCATGCACCCGCCTTTGGCCAATTGCGTGCTGTCTTTCTTAGAAAGATGCACGCAAAGGCCAATAGGTGTAATTAAAAAAAAAAAGCACACGCACGAGCGTGTGTTTAAAGTTAAAAAGCCCTTACTTAAAGTCTTGCAGCGCATGCGCGCTGGCTCAGGCGAGACCTAAAAAGGGCATATATTGATAGAGACGAAGCTCCAGAGTATTTTCCTGTATAAGACTGCTGATTATTGTTAATGCTGGTTCATACTTTGGCCTCATTCTTAAAATGTATATGGAATAGATTCTTGAGATGGTGCTAATGTGCCTGCTTGGCCTTTACTGTATGCAAGCGTTTGACCTCCCAGGAGTGTTTGAGTATGTCATTAGGACAGGGATATGGGACAACTCTGTCTACCGAAGCGTATGTTGTAACAAAAAACTCCACCCTTTTATTGATTAGCTACTGTACAGCAGCACAGCGTTTTATTGGTCTTTAGAGGCGTAACCCTGCACTTAGAGAAAAGGGAATTTTTTTGTTAGCCTCTATCTAGGGGATTTTTGGGCCAGCCATTGCTTCGTTGGAGTGTCATTTGCAATATGTTTCTATAGAAGAGTGATTGTAAGAAAGGATTAAAGCTAAACAGAGCGAAATGAAATAGTCACCATATCGCGATTCAGCTAGAGGATACATCTGGGCTAAAATTAATGGTGACTTACCCTCACTCTCTCTAACCCTTTTTTAGTGTACACACATCTTTCGGGCTCTAGCTTAGTTAGCACAGCTATATCACAGGTTCTTATAGATTTTTCAGTCTCTGTGCTTAGGCTCCATACTATTCCTAAGGTCACGCATACACCTTTCAGAGTTTTGCTTAGGTTCCAGAGCTATGCTTCAGTTTACAAAATTTTCCAGATTTTGGCAGCAGACTTATCCCCCTACAATGCACTTTTAGATTTGTATTTAAGTAGCGGCCATGTGCTACCTGTGCCACCAATCTCACATGCATACTGCTTGCTTGAGCTGTTTCAAAGTCACAAAACTGTTATACGCTTTGTGTCTTGGTTGGTAGTTGCTATTCTTTCCGCTGCCTGGCATGCTGACTCTTAGTCCTCTAAGCTCTCTCCAGCAGGATCCAGTAGTGCTACGCATGACAGCAGGAGAAATTCCAGTACCAGACTTTCCCAGACGGCCATTGTGGCTCCTTGGAGCTCTCAAACACTGAGTTGGTGGATACGCTTCTTACGTCTCAATCTGAAACACATAAATGCTTTACACATGAATAATCTTCATACCAAAGTACCATCGTCAGTGAATAGCCTACATTTCATATTGCACGAGTTGAATTGCTACACTCTTCATGGATCGCTCCTTCTGGTTTTACAAACTTGCCTCAAGGTTCTGCTATTAGCCATCGGACCTTGAGTGACATCAGACATTTATTTCTGTTAAAGCAAGCTGTTGAGGATGTTCAATCTTATAGGGTAATTCTAGAAATGATGCACAAGTAGTAAGTGTATTGACACCGACTGTATGGTATGCTGTCCTCTCCCAACTTGTCTACTTGAGTTCCCCTCTTAATCTCTTGCACTTAATGTTGATTGTTGACCAGAAATTTCAATCTGCCATTCTAATTCATGCTGTTAGCTTGCTGGCGCTTCCTCCACTGCTACTCAGTTCTTAATTTGTACAAGAAGGAGGGCCAGTGTCCAAAACTCTGCTCAGAAGCTGTTGTGTAGTTCTTATAAATCTATATAAGATCTGCGCGTTTAGACAACATACACTGCGGGCTTGGTGTCTGAACTGATTCCAGACACCCCCACCGGGTATGTTGGCCTGGTTGCCAGCTAGCTCACAGTGCCACTAGAAACTCCTCTCGTCAAGGAGAGAATAGTTCTTGGCAACTATCGAACATGACAACCCTGATCCCTCAGAATCGTGGAAACAGTGCAATACTTTTCGCTCAGTCACTCGTGCTCACTTAGTCTCAGAGATGTACACAGAATAAATGGTATGGACGTTTTCAATAAGCATTTATTGAACATTCGTCATTCTAGTGTAAAATAGGTGTGCTGAGACAATCATCAGACAGTGACAGATATAAATGATTAGAAACACTAGAAAAGTGAAAGGATGGTAAATCTCTACCATTTTGTTATAACCATGATACAGGCAGGTATATAAACTACATGACAATAAAATGCGTACTCCTACGATGCAATCCTAACTCCTAACTAGATGTACCTAAGTGTACCTAGCATGTGTGTAGGTGTTAAAGCCAAGAATCCCTCTAGCATAAAGTCCACCCCATTACCTGAAGTGAGAGACTGTGGGACCCCGTCTTGGTCTCGAGTTGGACACCCCGCGAGGGATGTTCAGACCACTGCGAGCTGGAGTGTCTGCATGCAGGAATCTCAGCATCTTGCGTCAGTGTGTCGGCATGGAAGTCGTGATCTCCTCCTGCCTAACTCAGCAAGATGTGATGTTTATATACCCGAAGGTATCCCCAGGGGTTCTACCTTGTTGTGCCACTGTCGGACTTAGGATGAAGTCGGGAATGAACCTTGTACATAGTTATTATGCAGGAGATGATAGCCCTGCTGAATTTCAGAGAATCCTGAATCCTCATGCATAATGTAGGCTATTGTTCAGGGAAAACCCCACGTTCTGTAAGGAGTACTGTAACTAGGTAAAGGGTCAGTCCTAGCAGCCGTTATGTATGTAATGTAGGGATAAATATATAGGTGAAAGGTTGTGATTTTACCTAGGCCTATATTGGGGTACCTATATGGAATATAACAAAGCCTGAGGTCAGTGCAATTAAAAGTTGTTGCTGAATACCAAGACTGCGGAGACTTGAATCCTCCTCATGCCTTTTAATTCTCTGACAGGCACTTCCAGCTCCTTTTATTCACTCTTGCAGGTTCTTGCTTTCTCCCTTTGTGACGGGTTTTTCGTCTTTCTCTTCCTTCACCTCTGCTTTGTGTGTTTTTCCCTCTCTTGCTCTACTAAACGTGTAATGCAGAAAAATAAGTGTTGGTCCCCAAACATGAGTGCATGTGGCTTCCACAGGCAATCACCGGTTCAAATTAAGCACTGAAGCTTCTCTAGTGATGTCACAATCTCAAGTGAGCAAATTTGTTTCTCCGAATGCTGCTGTTCCTTGATGTTGTTGTGTTTTTCTTGGATCTTAATCTGATCCCAAGTAAAACACAGAAGCTAAAGTCTTGTGATTTGAGGGAACTGTACTTGGTATTGTTTACTTCCATCTTTGCTGAGTAATTACCTACAATGTTAAATCATTCCATTACTTCGCAGTTGTTGTATGTTATTCCTCTAGTTAGGTTCATCATCTCATGAGAAGTCTCATCTCTGCTTTTTAGGTCGAGCATAGCGGCAACGCGCATGCGTTGCTCACTCTGCGGGACTCCTGTAGTAGAGTATGGGAGAGAAGCCGCGCCCACTCTCCTCCTGAATTTTTCATTGGCTTGTGTCATTGTCTTTCGTAAATCCTTCGGATTCGTTAATAGGCTTGTTAGTCCCTCCTTAGTACGACCTTGTCTTCATTTGTACCCTCCCATGGCGACTGGCCCTTTTACTTCAGTTGTTACGCGGGACCTGTTATTTAGTCTGTAAGCACTATTTACTTTCTTGAGTTTCTCTTACTGCAGGCTGGACATGTGCTGCTTCAGCTGAAACCGCTTGTGTTTTTTTAAGCAGCACGGGCGCCTGCTTTCAATCACTTTAACCCAGCATTATCTCGTGTCTGTTTCAACCCCACAAGTAAAATGGATTTAGAAATGATTAGCGAATTAAGTCATGTGAATTCCAGGTAGCACATAATCCTGTGCTAATGGGCGGAAGCTGACAACAGCACATCTGTGTTACATGTCATCTGTACTAAAGCCACCTGACGGGTTGTTTTCAAACTCCTGTTGTATTAACAACAAAACCACCACCACCACCACCACCAATACCACTACCACCACTACCAATACCACCACGAATACCACTACCACCAATACCACAACCCCCACCAATACCACCACCGCCACCAATACCACCACCAATACCACCACCACCAATACCACCACCAATACCACCACCAATACCAACACCACCAATACCACCACCAGTACCACCACCACCAATACCACCACCACCAATACCACCACCAATTCCACCACCACCACTAATGCCACCAATTCCACCACCACCACCAATACCACCACAACCACCAATACCTCCACCACCAATACCACCACGAATACCACCACCAATAACACCACTAATACCAATACCACCACCAATATCACCACCACCAATACACCACCACCAATACCACCACCACCAACACCACCACTACCACCACCACCAATACCACCACCACCAATGCCACCACCTCCACCACCACCAATTCCACCAGCAATACCACAACCAATACCACCACCATTGCCACCACCAATACCACCATCACCAGTACCACCACCACCACCAATACGGCCACCACCACCAATACCACCACCACCAATACCACAGCTACCAATACCACCATCACCACCAATACCACCACCACCAATCCCACCACCACTAATACCAGTACCACCAATACCACCACCACCAATACCAATAACACCAATACCGCCACCAATACCAGTACCACCACCACCAATAACACCACCACCAATAACACCACCACCAATACCAGCACCACCCATACCACCACCAATACCACCACCACCAATACCAGTACCACCAATACCGCCAATACCAGTACCACCACCACCAATACCACCACCACCACTAATACCACCACCACCAATACCACGAATACCAATATCACCACCAATACCAGTACCACCACCACCAATAACACCACCACCAATACCAGCACCACCCATACCACCACCAATACCACCACCACCAATACCAGTACCACCAAGACCACCACCAATACCAATACCGCCACCACCAATACCAGTACCACCACCACCAATACCACCACCACCGCCAATACCACCACCACCAATACCATCACCACAAATACCACCACCAATCCCAGTACCACCAAAACCACCAATACCACCACCACCACCAATACCGCCACCACCAATACCAGTACCATCACCACCAATACCACCACCACCAATACCACCACCACCAATACCGCCACCACCAATACCACCACCACCAATACCACCACCACCACCAATACCATCAATACCAGCACCACCCATACCACCACCACCAATACCACCACCACCAATACCTATACCACCACCTCAGCGCCTCTCGCTCACTAGTAATAGCAGGGGCACTGTACGAGGCCAGAGCTGCAGCCGAGACCATTCCTCCCTCCCTCCATGCCTGCCATAAAGCACAGCCCGCCCTGCACCAGGAGGTGAAGCCAGGGCCCTACTACAGCTGGAGTGTTTTTTATTAGGCCAAAGATAGCAATGACATTATGCAATGACACACTGCACAATCAAATCACGGAGAGGGCAGGAAACAGCCCCCCCACTCTTACTCCTGAGCCGCGACAGTGTAATCACAGAGCGAAAGGTGTTGGAGCGCTTTGTTAGTGTTTATAGCTCAGATCATATGTAACTCTCACTTCACACTTTGTGTCTGTGAAATTTACAAAACGTACACATCTTCTTCACTGCACTATTTATCACTACTTTGAAGACGTCGCAAGCCGGTCTCTTCCTCTGAAATTTACAATCTAACAAGCAGTCGAGAAGGCCCTTTATTGCAATGCAATAGGTCTTGCATTTGCAAGAGTTTAAGCTATTAGTATTGTAAATAACAATGCCTTTTATTTATGTTTTAAAACCCAAAACATGGATAAAGGCATTGTCATTTACAATGCCAATAGCTCAAACTCGCGTGAATGCGAGACCTATTGCATTGCAAATGCTTGTTTTTCAATAATGTGAGGATATACTGAGTTAATTGAAATAAAATGTGCTGTTAGCGCTGTTTATGATATTCTGTTATTTGAGCAATTTTGAACTATGTTGCTTGTTGACTCAAGCAGCCTCTCTGGCATTGTGTCCCATTTGGACGTTCTAAATTGGTTAATATCCTACTTGCTGAGGGAAAAATATGTGCCCTGACTGCCCACCTCTTTCCCCTAAAATAGTTTCTCAGTAATGGTGCAAATCTGGGCATGTTCAGATTTCTGAGCATACACTGATTATATTGAGTGATGGTGCACATCTGAACAACAAGGACTAATGACTGGTGAGGGATAACTTCACAGCTGGACATGCACTAGGGTTATTAAGTGATGGTACAAATCAGAAGGTGCACTAAAGGTTACTGAGTGTTAAGGTAAATATGAACACACACTGGGATTACTGAATGATGGTGCATATCTGAAAATGAGCTAACTATTAATGCATGATGGTACAATTGTAGCCATGCAGTCAAGACATTTGAGTGATTGTGCAAATTTGAACCATAAGAAGCATTTTAACTTCTAAAATAGCCAGGCCTGTTAACTTTGCAAATATTTGTTTTCTTTGAATTCAGTGTTGTCATTTTAACACAAAGGCCTTCTTTATACATGTTGTGTTATTTCTCCTGCACTGCTTTTGTATTTTTTCTTGCTTGTACTTTAATTTGTTCTTTTGAATATTAAACTTAACATTTTATTGTCCATATGATTGTGGACAATACGTTCTAGAGCTTTTGTCTTTAAAAAAATGGCAACATGATTTCCATTTACTTTGATTATATTTAAAATGAGATTTGTGATTTATGGAAGCCCTCTTCTTAGCAGTGCAGGTCTATTAATTAACAATGTTTATAAACTAGTTTCAGAAAGCACAAGTACTCCAGGGTCATGAGGATTGGATAAGAGGCGTTGAGTGGGCAATTTGTGGTGAGTAAAATACATAAGCAGTTACAAACATTAATCCAGCCTTCTTGGTTTGGATTACTCTGCACCCCATAATATCTGCATATTACCCGAAATGGATGCCAATATTGTATCAACTTCTGAAAATGTGTTAGCATATCCTTTAATATAGATGTATTTGGAATGTGATGATACAGTGTCTTTATAGGATGATGTAAAATGTGCAGTTGTACAGTGCCTTCATTAGTCCATATAATAAGATTAGTTCTGCATTGTAGTATCCTCACTTATAGTCATAAATCTAGAATATTTCCACCAGCATATGGGGAACGTAGAACACTTGTTTTTTTTTTCAACCAGTCATCATATCATCCTTAAATCGGAGGTAGACACAGCAACATTCCAAGAGTAGGTGTCAACTCCATAGTATGTTTGGGTCAGCATTTCAGATTTTTTTTTCCTGGGAATTCCCAGTTGTATGAAAAACTAAGATAGCATTGCCGAATCTGGCTGAAAAATGTGCCACACCACTAGGATCATTCTCTAAACCCATATATGCCTCTGTAGCAGAGAGAAAATTAAGGAAAATAAACTAGTCAGGACAAACGTGCACCAGGTTGAAAAGTACGCATTGCTCTTTAAGGAGCCAGCTTCTTGCATCTCTCAGAATGCATTGCACTAGCAGTTTGCCTTATAGCCCCAGTTATTTTTGGTTTTCGGCTGTGGCAGCGTGCAGTGCTGTCGCTTGTAACGATCTATTTATCTGTTAAAAAAAAACAACCTCTAAATAGGGGTTTTTAGCCCACTCATTACTTACCATTGGTTAGCTTCATTGTCATTCTTATTTTCTTCCTTTTCACTAATGAGCGCCTGTCCGCGCATGTCTGCTTCACTTCCTCTCCGTGTGTTTTTCTGCCATGGAGCTAGTATTGTTCCGTGCTGCTTGTACTTTGATTGTGGTACCTTTTTTTTTTTTGCTTTTGCTTGCAAAACAACTTAAAACCATAATAGTTGAAGCTCCACCTTCCTGGTATTTTCAAGAGCTGAACGCAAGCAACTTGCAAAACTTTGTGGCTCGTGACCGATTTTCGAAACATTTATTTCGGCCACCTGTCACTTTAATTGATGATGAAGCAGTAAAAAAAATTCCTTCTGAATTTACGTTTTCCACTGTATTCCTTCTGAATTAACGTTTTCCACTGTTTCACATTTACTTATTTGTTGGTTACCTCTTTTATAAGTTAGAGGATATTGTATTCATCATTGAACAAGTGGTGATTTCAAAAGGTTTATTTTTCACCTTTACCTCTACTCAGCCCTAACCTCTAAAATAACCCTTACCTCCCTTTACCTCTATCCACTCACGAACCTTAAATCCACCGTAACTGCCCTAAACTTTTACCCACCCTGAACCCTCAAGTCACTTTTACCTCTACCCACTCCGAACCTTCAAGTCACCCGTACCTCCCTTTACCCACCCCATAGCCCTTAAGTCACCATCACCTCCCTTCAACATCACCCTCACCTCCCTCTACCTCTGCCCACCTGAGCCCTCAAGTCTCTCTCAAAACCCTTTACCTCTGCCCACCCCGAAACCCCCAAGTCACCCTTACCTCCCTTTACCTGTACCCACCCTATAACCCTCAAGTCACCTTCAGCTCCTTCTACCTCTGCCCATCCCTGAACCCTAAAGTCACCCCCATCTCCCTTTACCACTGCCCTCCCATAACCCTCAAGTCACCCCAATGTCCCTTTACCTCTGCCCTCCCCAGTGTCCTCAAGCCACCCTTGCCTTCATTTACCTCTAGCCACCCCTAAGCCCTTAAGTCACCCTCATCTCCCTTTACCTCTACCCTCCCCGTGTCCTCAAGCCACCCTCGCCTTCCTTTACCTCTACCCACCCCTAAGCCCTCAAGTCACCCTCACCCCTCTTGACCTCTGCCCTCCCCCGAGCCCTCAGGCAACCCTCATCATCCTTTACCTCTACCACCCACAAACCTTCACAACTGTCTCACCTCCCTTTAGCTCTACCTAGTCCTGAGTCCTCAAGTCATCCTCACCTCCCTTTACATCTGCCCACCCCTGAGCCCTCAAATCACCCTCGCCGCCACAGTCCTCGAGAAATCTACTCGCCCACTCACTATGGCAAGTCAGATGTTACCAGGGCAAGCTATTTTTAAGGACTACTGGCCCTGTCTGGCGAGAGACTCCAGGTGACAAAGAACAGGTGTTCTTTTCATACAGAAAGTTGAGGGCATATAAATGGCTTTAAATCTTGTTCCATTTGCTGTGCGTTCTTCCCTACAAATTGTTATTTATTTTATCCCAGAGATTGTTTTTACAAAATCCTCTAACTTTGCAGTCAGATAAAGAAAAGTAAAGTGAACTGTCTGACAATCTTACAAAGTAAAGATATGGGAACTCCACAAACTGAACAACGAAAAAGAGTGGGTAGAACTTGATGAGGCTTCGAAACTAAGAAATTCCCATAAATTCTGGAGGCTGGTGCAGAAGAGATCAAAAGGGAACGCTTTGAGAGTACAGCCTTCCATATCAGCAGCAAACTGGGTTAAATACATTACGAGCCTATATGTTACAAACCTAGAAAGCCTGTCCGATGAGGTCATGCCCGGGGCATGCTGTCTCCTGAGGGCACCCAGGCAGAATGGGACGCCAACAAAAACAATATGGGCAGAGTACGATCCACCATCACCTCCTTCCGTTCGGCTGGAGCACAGGAGTTTAACAGTATACCGGCTAAAATATTCAGAATTGCTCAAGAGGAATGGATTAGTCTTCTATGTCTGCTGTTCAAGCAATGCATCATAGCAAACGATGTTCCTGATAGCTGGAGGGGATCCATATTATCCCCAATATATACAAAGGCCCAACAAATCAGCCAGCCAATTTTAGGCTATTAGCCCTGCTTGACGTAGACGGGAAATGCTTTACGAAAGTTCTTAACTTGGAGCTAGAAGAATGGGCCACAGCCAATGCATTAATACCGATAACACAGTCAGGTTTTTGACATGGCTGCAGCACTGAAGATAACCTGGTGATTTTTTCTTCTCTGATTGAAGCAGCACATAAAAAACAAGCTCCAGAATTGGGGCATTCCAGCCACATTGTTGCGTGCCATCATAAGTCTATGAGTTAAGACCGGGGTGAGAGTCAAGGTCTCTGCCAACAGAGTGGCGTTGCAAAAGGTCTGTACAAACCAAGGGCTGAAAGAGAGAGGTATATTGGCTTCCATATTATTTAATCTTTATTTGGCACACTTAAATGGTGCACTAACGGAGTTAACGCATTTCCACCTAAGTTTGCGGGGTTCATCTTCAGTGTCTACAATATGCAGACAACACAATTTTATTTTACCACACAGCTGTTGGTCTGCAATGATCATTGAATGCCTGGTCTCTCTACTGCAAAAAAAATAAAATCTCCTCCAATGCCTCGAAAACAAAAATAACGGTGTTTTGGAGGAAGAAGGTCAAGAAAACTAAATTTACTTTGGATCAGGCGAATATTGAACAGGTCCCCAGCTTGAAATATCTTGGCATCTATTTCAGTCAGCATGGCTTGCAACCTGCACAACTTGAGGCAATGTAAGGAATGTCGGTTGCAATGATCACCAGCTTTCAGAAGTTGTTAAAACAAATGAGAGGTCCTGACGTGACTCCAATTTGTTGATTCATTGATGCCAAATTTATTCCAACACTGTCAATCTGAAAGAGACAGTTACTTATAGATTCCTTACCTTAGAATTACCCCCAGACGTCAGACTGGATCCGGAATTTTTTTTCGTCAGCAGTACCCCTGCGCGTCAAAAGGTGGCGTCGGTCGGCTCCGAGTTCGTCATTGGCGTCGTGGTCGCCAGGATGATGTCGCGGTAGCTACTTATACGCCGCCCTCGCGCGCTGATGTCAGTTCTTTCTTTTTCTGTGCCAGCCAGAGCAGATCCGGAGAGAGCGGTACCTCCAGTCACTTTTTAACTGACTTTTTTGTGACTTTTATCGACACAGTTGTTGAGTCTATCGACTCCTGGTGCACGTAGGAATGCCCGGTTTCAAGGCTTGCGGATCCTGCCGAAAGCGGATGTCGGTGACGGATCCGCACCGCGTGTGCCTGTGGTGGCTGGAGCGCGACCACAACCCCAAGTCGTGCTCCGACTGCCGGACTATGAATCCAAAGTCTTTGCGGGAGCAGTCCCGAAAGCTTCTCGAGGCCTGGCAGTCCGTGCCGTTCAAGGTCCCGGTCGCGTGGGAGGTCGAGGGACTGGTCGCGGAGTCACCACCACTCGTCCTTGAAGTCTTCGCACTCCTCAGGTAAGTCGAAGCACAAGAACAAGTCGAAGAAGCATCGTCGCTCTTCGACTTCTCCCCATCCGTCGGCAGACACGACGAGGGATGCAGATGGTGCCCATCCCGCGGCTCTGCGTGCGGAGCCCGAAGGGTCGGCTCCGAGTTTCCCTCCTTTTCCGGGAGCCAGAGCGACCCCTGCTCAGCTTCGCAGCTTTTACGAAGCGATGCATGCCATCTTTGGGCAGCCCAACTCCGCTGGCGCGCCCTCGGGCCCCGCAGACTCGGCTGGGGGCCCTGGGCCTTCGACGCCGGTGGCTTCGGCCCCAGCACCGCAGGGTCACCTTGGATCCAGGCCTGGATCTGGATCGGCGACGGGGGACCTGATAACACCTTCCCCGGCGCAGATTCCACCGGCACAACGTCCGCAGCCGATGCCGGTTGTACCCCCAGCCGGCGTCGACCCCGGCTTTCACCCTGACTTGGACACGGAGCCAGACCGGCGTCGACCGACGCCTGATCCGGCGCCGATGGGTACTTTTGTACCCCTGTTCTACCCTGGTGCTTCTTTCAGGTCAGATTGGCAACCAGAGGAGGGTGAGGAGGACTGGGAGGGGTCTGGAGACCCTTTAACTGACCAGTTGGATGACCCGGACTGGAGAGAGGAGTTGGGGAAGCCAGTGGTCTGGATACCTCCCCAGACCTTGGCATGTTGTCTCCTCCTACCGTGGCTACGGAGGAGGGAGCTTCTTACGCAGTGGTGTTGCGCAGGGCGGCCGAGGCTCTCAACCTCGAGCGACCTATGGTGGCAATCTGGACTAACCTCCTGACAGAGGTGCTTCAACCGGCAGCGAGCTCTTCAGAGCCCCTGCTGCCATTCAATGTAGCTCTATCTGACATCCTTTTGTGCACCTGGTCCAGGCCCAACACAGGGGCTCCTGTGGATAGGATGATTGCCCGACGCCACCGCCCGCCTCCGGGCGACCCTACTTTCCTCTCCCAACACCCCACCCCTGAGAACTTGGGGGTCCAAGTCTCAACGTCCAAAGGCGCATTCCCTACCGCACCACCGATAGGGAATCCAAAAAGCTGGACCATCTTGGGAAGAAGATGTTTTCTTCCTCCAGCTTGGGACTGCGGTCGGTAAACACTGCATGTCTGTTGGGCCGTTACACCCACTCCGTGTGGGATACGGTAGCGCAGGTGCTACCCCAGTGCCTGGAGGAGGCCCGGGCCGTGCTCTCCCGTGCAGTTGCCGAGGGGAGAGACACAGTCAAGTTTACCATACGTTGTGGACTGGACACCGCCGACTCACTACGCAGGATGATTTCAACGTTGGTAGCCCTTCGACGCTACGCCTGGCTGAGGTCGACTGGTTTTTCCGGGGATGTCCAGGCTACCCTGATGGACATGCCCTTTGATGACCGTCGCCGGTTCGGCGACAAAGCAGACAGCGCGCTAGAGCGCTTCAAGGACTCTCGGGCTACGGCCAAGTCCTTGGGCCTCTCCACCACCCGCCCTGCGCAGTCTGCTTTTCACCCCTTTCGTGGCTACGGAAGGGGTGCCCCGCCACGTTCCACCCAGGGCCACAGGCCGGCGCAAGCTGCTCAGCCCCAGCGTGGCCGGAGACGTGGGACCCACCGCCGCGGGTCTGGGGGCCAGCGAGCGGGCCAGTCCACCAGCGCCCCCTCTGCAGCAGCCTCCAAACCCTCCTAGTCTGACCTTTCAGGCCCATCAATTGCCAGTGGGCGGCAGGATTCGCCATCACCTCCCCCACTGGCGCACCATCACGTCGGACAGGTGGGTTTTGCAGATAGTCTGAAGGGGCTACTCCCTCCCCTTCTAGACTACCCCCCCAGCCATGCCACCTCAGTACCATCGCATGTCGTAGGATCATCTGGCCCTTCTCCAACAGGAAGTTACGGCTCTCTTGGCCAAGGGAGCCATGGAGCGAGTTCCTACCCCAGAAGTAGGTCGTGGTTGTTATTCCCACTACTTTCTGGTGCCCAAGAAGGACAAGGGCCTGCATCCTATCTTGACTCTCAGGAACATCAACCGCTTCCTCCGGAAGGAGAAGTTCAATATGTTGACATTGGCTCAGGTCCTGTCTTCCCTCGACCCTGGAGACTGGATGGTAGCGTTGGACTTGCAGGACGCTTATTTTCACATCCCCGTCCTGCCAGCCCACAGGCTCAGTGTAGTAATTGCGCAGGAAACGGTGGTTGTCTTGAGTGTATTTATTATCAGCTACATGGATAAGGAGCCAGCTAAACAGCATCCAGCTCCAACAGACACCAACTCAAGAGTGCATCACTAACATTCTATAATTGCTAAGCAATAGAAACATTCTACAGGAACACTGGTAATAAGATGACCAGTCAATGACCAGTCAATACACATAATATAAATGACAGATTATTACATTACCTTTCTTCCTTAAACAACAAAAATAATAAAAAAATAAAAAAAAACACAGAATGTAATTATAACAACCACTGTGCCTACAGGATACAGCACATGGGGTTGATTAAACTCTATACCTTGAAGGTTTGATAACAACACGGGAACTCCTCCTGATACCCCCATGAATAGACTCATCACAAACAGGAGAATCACTTCCTTCGATGGAGGATCGATCACAGACAGAACTTTTAACTTTAGCAACCTTGCTTAAGTTCCACCAAAATCCCCGTCAACCTGAACCGCATTTCCCACCAACTTAATTACTCTTACAGGTGGACCAAATTTGCTTTCACCTTTATTGACATGGTGGGTTTTCCTTATTTTGACAGTGTCGCCAACTTTAAGTATTGACAACTTAGAACCTTTCTTTGAGTCAAAATACGTTCTTTGTTTAGACTGGGCAGAAGAAACATTCCGTTTCACCACACTCATCAAATTGGAAACATCTGACTCAGTGTTTACCCATTTAGACATCCACCCAGGGCGAAATGAAGTATTAGCCTTCCTTCCCTCATCAATTCAAAAGGAGTTACCTTCGTGGACGAATGGGGAGTGGTTCTGTAAAACCATATCATGCTGTTCAAAGCCTTCACAACGTCATGGTTGCTGGATTTAGCCATTTTTACACAATCTCCAACAACACGATTCATCCTTTCCACAAGTCCGTTCCCTTGAGGGTGATAAAATGAGCTTTTGACATGTTTGACACCAGAGGAAGATAGAAATGATTCAAAATCCTTACTAACAAACTGTTTACCATTGTCCGAAACAAGTGTTTCTGGAAATCCCTCTCTTGTCCAGACATCATTCAAGAAATACACAACACTTTTGGTATCAGCATCCTTGACAAGCTTATATTCAGGCCATTTCGAGGCGTAGTCTACTAGGACCAAAATAAACCTGGTACCACCAGAAAGCATATTATAGGGTCCCATGACATCCACACCGAGCTTAACCCAGGGACGATCAGGACATTCAACAGGCATGAGAGGAGGAACAGAAGTTTTAAGACACTTGTCTGATGTTTTGCAAACATAACAATTCACAACAAACTCGTCAATTTCGGAATCCATTCCAGGCCACCAAAACGACTCACGTATGCGACGTTTGGTAAATGAAGACCCTAAATGTCCCTCATGGGCTCTCTGAATAATTTTACTTCTAAACACATGTGGAGGGATAAATTTATCATTCCGTAACAAAATACCATCTTCTATGGAAATTTCATTTTCGATTTTGGAAAAAGGTTGTAGTGAAGGAGAAAGAACTCTCTCCTTTGGCCAACCACCCCTGACCAGGTTACAAACTTCCTGTAGAACACTATCATCACAAAATGCTGACCTCCATTCATCCTCAGAGCAAAATTTAAGTTCAGGAATATCCACACTAGCAACCAAACAATCTTCACAATCCTCTTCGATGAGATCAGAGAAGGAAACTTCATCATCATGAAAGTCACTGTCAGGATAACGAGAGAGGAAATCCGCCCTCACATTCTTCCCACCAGCAATGTGTTTCACATCAAATTGGTACTGGAGCAATTTAGTAACCATCCTCATAATTCTAGGAGTGCAACACTTGCTCAAACTCCCACCTAATATATTAACAAGGGGCTTGTGATCTGTCTGAAGTAGAAAACGTTTACCCCAAATATATGGGCGGAACTTTTCAATGGCCCATGTGCAGGCTAAGAGTTCCTTTTCAATGACTGAATATTGTAACTCAGCAGCTCTTAGAACCCTAGAAGCAAAACCTATGGTCTTTTCAAGACCATCCTCCACTTGCGTCAAGGTTGCACCAACACCTACTTGACTAGCATCGACAGTCAAACAACACGGTAAACTGGGGTCAAAAGGTTTGAGAATTGTGCTCTTCCCAAGAAGATTTTTAACTTCGCTGAAAGCAGACACGCACTCATCACTCCAATCAAACCTGATCCCTTTTTTGAGCAGGTTACTTATGGGACGAACAATAGTAGCATAATGAGGAATAAACCTCGAATAATATTCACAAAGCCCCAGTAGAGATTTGACTCCAGTCTTGTCAGTGGGTGAAGAAGCATTGGTAATTGCCTCGAGGAGACCAGGTCTGGGCTTAACACCCTCATGAGAAAGCACATGTCCTAGGTATTCAACTTCAGTACAGAAGAATTTACATTTTTCTAACTTAAGTACTACACCATGTTGTTGAAACAAACTAAGCACTTTATGCAAAGTGTTGTCATGCGAAGCAATATCTTTCCCAAAGATGAGTATGTCGTCTTGGAAGACTAAAACACCCTCGACCCCCTTGAGAATGTTGTTCATCACCCTCTGGAATACCGACGCAGCCGATGCCAAACCAAAAGGCATACGTCGGTATTGGAAAGATGCCTAAGGGAGACACAAACGCAGTAAGATGACGGGAGTCCGGATGTAGCTCAACCTGGTGGTAGGCACAGGCAAGGTCGAGCTTGGTAAAAACTTAGCTCCTTTAGTAGAAGCAAATAGGTCATTTATTTTAGGAAGGGGATGTGAATCAACCCAGATCTCCTTGTTGAGAGACCTTAAGTCAACACAGATCCTGAGTTGACCACACCTCTTCCTGGCGACTACAAGGGGAGAAAGCCAAAGGGATGACTCAGCAGGCTCAATAACACCTTTCTCACACAATAGCAACAATTCCTTTTCTAGGTCATCCCTCACACTGTAAGGTACCCCTCTAAGTTTATGTTTCACAGGAATACTCCCTTCTTTGACTACTATTCTGTGCTTAAAACCACAAATCTTTCCTAATTCGTTACTGAAAACAGAAGGAAATTTATCCTTGAGTATTTGAACTTCATCTGGACAGCCAACGACAAGAACTTGCTCTTTGGTACCAGGCTTAAGGATCATGCCAAATAGCCCCTGATGGAACCATCCTAGAATGTTGAGTCCTTTAACTGCAACATAAATCTTCCCTTTTATCTTCCTCCCTTTGAAGCACATCTCCTCTTCAAAGAAACCTAGCAGGTCAATTTTTCGCCCCTCATACGATACAGGAGATCGATCTGGAGGAAGTAACGGTTGACTACCATTCCAAGTCTCATCAAAGAGTCTTTGTGTGATCATTGTTATCTTTGCACCAGAATCAACTAAGAGTTTGATGCACTTATTTCCCACATTAATATCAACTATGGGATCAACACAGGATCTGGGATCTCCTTCAACAACCTCATGGGAACCTGAGGAATCCACAACATTAATATCGGTGACCACTGAAACCACCTCAGAATCAGAGTCAGAGTCAATTAGGCATACCACAGGTTTCTTTAGACCCTTTTGACTTTTCAACTTTAGGCAGACTTTTGCAAAATGTCCTGTCTTTTTACAATAATTGCATGTGACATTACTTGCAGGACAACGCGATCCTTTAGTATGAGGCGGGTTTCCATACCTCAAGCATACATTGGATCCTACACTAAATGATGTACTTGACTTAGTTGGCTTACTTAGATAGTTACTATTACCTTTGAATGGCTTCTTGATGGATTTCACAGAAGAATTTAGGTTAATAGCATTGACCGATTCCGTAACCTTTTCATCTAATTCTTTTAGTGAAACCATAGAAATTTCTATGCTTTTAGCTAGTTTAATCGTATCATCAAGAGACGGATCACCCAAAGTAAGAAGTTTCTGCCTAATGCTTTTATCTTTACACTGACACACAAATTGGTCCCTGATGAGTTGGTCCGTGAAATTCTCAAACTTGCAATCAGCTGCTAACCTACGTAAAACAGAAATGTAAGAGTCCACATCTTCGCTATCAGATTGTTTCCTCTTAAAAAATGTATGCCTAAGAACCATGAGATTTGGTTGTTTGTCAAAACGGAGTTTGAGTTTTTGTACTGCTTCACTGTATTCGTCGTTTTGCACACCTTCTTCTTGTTGTAAGTTGGGTAAGTGTTTAAACACAGATCTTCCTTCAAATCCAAGGGAATGTAATAGTAAACATTTTTTCCTGTCGGCGCAAAATCTGGCTGCACCTATGGCACCCAGATACGTCTCAAATGCATCATGCCAAACCTCCCATGTGATGGGTGGTTCTCCAGGTGTGTCAAAAACGCAGGAGGAGGATTGACAGACTGAAGGGTGCTCATTTCAAAATGACCAAAAGGAAAATCACAGGAAGAACTGACTATATAAAAATAATTAAAATAAAAAAAAACAAGAAAACTCCAAAGGAAGGTGTGTATAACACTGCGTGAAATACACAAACACCAGAATTAAGGGTGTGTGTGTCACCGTAGAGTGCACACTATGACAAGAGGTGTGTGAATCACCGCATGAGACACACAGGACAGTAGCAGGAAGGATTATTGAAGGATAATTGGTGTGTGTATCACCGAGAGATGTACACCATGTGCAGGATGTAACTTCGTTGTATGTCAGTAGCAGCGCACACGAGGTTAAGGCAGTGTGTATATGCCCCTCGTTCTCAACGTTAAAAATGTAACTGTGTTTAAGTGGTGTGTAAATCACCGCGTGAAATACACAGGAAGACGCAGTAGGTGTGTGTATCACCGCTCGTAATACACATGAAGATAGTAATAGAGCTGAAGTGGTGTGTGTATCACACGAAGAATAGCGAGTAAAAATTAAAAAAATATAACTCCAAGATGGCCTCCAAAACGTCAATGAAGCGTGATGACGCTTTAGTGAACTGAGAGGCAATGAGGACAAAAACCTGATCCAAGATGGCCCCCAGACGTAAATTAGCGTGATGACACCAAGCCTGGTATGCGCGATGAGACGTCTGTTTCATTCAAGGCAGTTGGCATGGAGATGAAGAGCAGAAGTTCGCAAGCAGGCGCTGGGTGTCAGACAACAGGATGGTGAGCGAGCGTTGTGACGATACAATGCGTGAGGTAGGCAAGGCTCAGAGAACATCAGTGAGCGCGAGCAGTAATGTTACTTTAAAAAAAAAAAATTAAAAATAAATAAATAACGACCGTGAAGCGGGGCTCACAGGGCAGTGGATCAAGTAGTAATTATAATGGGCCGCAGACAGAGCGTTTTGCGAGTGGAGTGAAAATGGGAGTTAGGTAGTAAAACAAGGTGGGAAACGGTGGGCAGGATGTTGTAATAAAACGTCCTACCATGTCAGATGAGGCAGCAGTAAGAGTCCAACAAGGGTCCAACTCGCATCGGGTGATGAAAAGGCAAACGCTGTATAAACAGATGGTTGTAAGTCCGACTTCAGGATGGAGTTGAGAAAAACAAAATCTCAAAGATGAGATGACTTGATAGTAGACAGCTCTTCATCAGAAATAATTACCACGCGTGGGTTGTCCATGTAGCCAGGATCGTCGCCAATCAAATGTAGTAATTGCGCAGGAAACGGTGGTTGTCTTGAGTGTATTTATTATCAGCTACATGGATAAGAAGCCAGCTAAACAGCATCCAGCTCCAACAGACACCAACTCAAGAGTGCATCACTAACATTCTATAATTGCTAAGCAATAGAACATTCTACAGGAACACTGGTAATAAGATGACCAGTCAATGACCAGTCAATACACATAATATAAATGACAGATTATTACACTCAGTTTACCGTGCTCCCCTTTGGCCTTACCAGCGCCCCTCGGGTGTTCACGAAAGTGATGGCGGTGGTCGCAGCTCATCTGCGCAGATCAGGGGTTCCAGTCTTCCCCCTAGCTCGACGACTGGCTGTTGAAGGCGGGCTCGCCCCAGGCAGTCGTCTCCCACCTCCAGACTATGGCGGACCTCCTGCATTCGCTGGGGTTCACTATCAACGTGCCGAAGTCGCACCTGACTCCCTCTCAGAAGCTCCTTTTCATCGGAGCGGTTCTGGACACGACGCAGTTTCAGGCTTATCCTCCCGAGCAGCGAGTCTGGGATATTCGGGCTATGATTCCGATCTTTCAGCCTCTATCCCGGGTTTCGGTCAGAATGACCCTGAGGCTGCTGGGCCTCATGGCCTCCTGCATCCTGCTGGTAGATCATGCCAGGTGGCATATGCGGGCTCTGCAGTGGGGCCTGAAGTTCCAGTGGGCACAACATCAGGGGAATCTGTCCGATTGCGTTAAAATCTTGGAGGCCACTGCACGACAATTGCAGTGGTGGCTAACGAACCAAGATTTTGTCAACGGCAGATCCCTCTCCCTTCCCCAACCGGAGTTCACAGTGGTGACGGATGCATCACTTCTGGTGATGGGGCGGCCACATGGGAGAGGCAGAGATCAGAGGCCTCTGGTCTCCGGCGGAGTCCGGGCTCCACATCAACCTTCTGGAGCTCCGGGTGATCCGTCTTGCGCTAAAAGCATTCCTTCCTTCTGTCCGGAGAAGAGTAGTGCAGGTGTTCACGGACAACACCACTGCCATGTGGTACTGCAACAAACAGGGCGGGGTGGGGTCGTGGACCCTTTGTCAAGAGGCTCTCCGTCTCTGCACATGGCTGGAACATCAGGGCATATCCCTGGTGGTTCAACACCTGGCAAGTTCACTGAACGCCAGGGCGGACGAACTCAGCCGCAGGTGCATGATGGATCACGAATGCCGTCTTTACTCGGAGGTGGTGCAAGGTCTCTTTCGGCAGTGGGGAGAGCCTTGGTTAGATCACCGAAGAGAACGCGCAATGTCATCAATTCTGCGCGTTGGAATTTCCAAGGCGGCACTCGCTAGGCAGTGCTTTTCGTCACGAGTGGAGTTTCTGCCTATACCACTTCTGCCCAGAGTGCTGAAGAAGATCAAGTCATTCTTGTGGCTCCGGATTGGACACGAAGAGTCTGGTATCCTGAGCTGTTACACATGGCCATCGATCCTCCGATCAGACTGCCTCTTCGGGAGGATCTTCCATCGCAGCAGCAGGGGACGGTCCTCCACCCGAACCTGTCCAGCCTCCACGACCTTGCGTGGAGATTAAGCGGCGACAGTTGACAGCCTTTGACCTTCCTCCCGAAGTATGTGATGTTATCTTTGCAGCCAGGCGTCCCTCCACTAAGACGGTATATGCCTGCAGATGGAACAAATTTGTGGCATGGTGCTCGGCAAAGGCTGTGGATCCCCTTTCTGCCCCTCTTTCTGAGGTTCTCTTGTTCCTCCTTTCTTTGGCCCAGCAGGGCTCTGCTCTGGGCACTCTTAGGGCTATCTCTCAGCCATTTCAGCCTTTCTAAGCCTTCCTGATCAGTCCTTCTCTTTTCAAGTCCCCTGTTGTAAATCGTTTTCTTAAGGGCATTACGCATCTTTTTCCTCCTGTTCCCTTTGTAATGCCTCAGTGGGACTTGAACTTGGTTCTTACTTATCTTATGTGTGTTCCCTTTGAGCCGCTACATAACTGTCCCATCAGACTTCTCACTTTTAAGACTGCCTTTCTGGTTGCCATCACTTCTGCTCGCAGGGTGAGCGAGCTCCAGGCTCTTTCTTCAAAACCTCCTTTTCTGGCGGTTCATCCGGACAAGGTTGTCCTTCGAACTCGACCTTCTTTTCTTCCCAAAGTGGTTACTTCTTTCCACATTGGTCAAACCATCACTTTGCCCACCTTCTTTCCGCATCCTTCTAAAGAGGAAGAGAGGCTCCACGGTCTGGATCCAAAGCGTGCGCTTTCATTTTATTTGGATCGCACCAAGCAATTCCGGGTGGATGACCAGCTCTTTGTTGACTACGTGGGCGCCAAAAAAGGTCGGGCCGTGCACAAACGGACCATTTCTAGGTGGGTAGTTTTGTGCATTAAAGCTTGCTACTCTTTGGCAAAGAAGGAGCCTCCAGTGGGATTGCGAGCCTATTCCACCAGGGCGACGACAGCTACCACTGCTTTGGGATGGGGAGTCCCCCTCAATGACATCTGTCAGGCAGCTACGTGGGCATCTCTACACACGTTCACAAAACACAACTGCCTGGACAGCCAAGTCCAGAGAGACTGCTTCTTTGGCCGTTCTGTTCTCCAGGACTTTCTGGTGTGAACTTGGTTCGCAGACCAACCTCCGGGGTTGGTATTGCTGGGGTATCTATTCTAAGGTAAGGAATCTATAACTAATTGTCTCTTTCAGATGAACAAGTTACTTACCTTTGGTAACGATATATCTGTGAGCCATAGATTAGTTATAGATTCCTTACCGCCACACCCATCCTCCCCGTTCTGCAAACTGACTTCTAGGGTCAGGGAATCCCTTTTAGGGCCCTAGTTTTGTGCACCAGTGGTCAGTGTCTTGCATGGCTCTGCGCTTCTGGCGTGGAATGTCGTGTAAAAGAACTGACTTCAGCGCGCGAGGGTGGCGTCTAAGTAGCTACCGCGACGTCATCCCGGCGACCACAACGCCAACGACGAACGTGGAGCCGACCGACGCCACCTTTTGAATCGCAGGGGTACTGCTGACGAAAAAATTCTCCGGATCCAGTCTGACGCCTGGGGGTAATTCTAAGGTAAGGAATCTATAACTAATCTATGTCTCTTACAGATATATCGTTACCGAAGGTAAGTAACTTGTTCTTATGGTTCCTTAATGTTTAAAGACAGTCTAGGGTTCTGGCTGGACAAGGCCCAGTGCCACTGTTATAGAAGACTGTTCCAGTTGACGGACACCACAGTCATCGCAAATTCGCCTACAATTCCACTTAAGTGAGCAAGTGGCCATGGGGAAAATAAGATTCTAAAACTATTATATCAAACTTAAGGCTGCCCCGCCCGGCTCGTTGAGGAAGCTAATATGGTTAAGTATGCAGGGTTGTAAGCTCGCATGGAGAGCGTATGCAACTAATATAATCAATGCTGTGGGCCCTTGAGATATGATTGACCTGAATCTTCCACCAAAACTATGTGCTAAGATACTCACCAAAAATGCAAAACTGAAATCTACTGATGATGATCGGCAGGAGCTTTTAGCAAAGTCCCAAGCAAATTTGATTATCGCCCTCTACCAGTTGAACGGGAGGGCTGCGTATTTATCTAGTCATATGAGCCTTGCAATGAAAAAAGATCTAATCAGGCTAAGATGTGGGATCATACCTCTAAAAGCCTACAAATGCGGTCAATTGAAAGGGACAGAGGCCTTGAACTGTATTCTCTGCAATTACAAATTTGAATCATTGCTGCATGTAGGCTGTACCTTAACAGATGTAAGGATTTAAGGCAATTTTGGTTTATTCCGGTATTTTGTCATTTAGGAATTAGGCAACGTCAAATTGCGATAGAAACCTGTTTAAGTAGGTCCCATGTTCAGTTAACCGCAAGATTTTTGAAATTCCTTACAGACGTTTTATAACGTTATGAACAAGACCTTTCTGTCTGTATAGAACTTCAAATGCACAGAAGGGTGTGATTTAAGCAATATTGTCTTCACTGCATGTAGGTTTAACACCCAACTGTTGTGGTTCTCCTAGATGGTACGTTGCACTTTTCATAGAATCTATTGCACTTTAATCAGTTTTTGGCAAGTAGCCTGGCGCACAGGATGGGCAAATTAATGGCAAATGGTTGACGTGATAGTCCCAGCCAGTACTATGGACTTTACACACCCGTAATTTGAGCAGTTACTGAACCATTTTACACATTGAATTCATTTTATGTGAAATGTTTTATTATTTCTCATTTAAAGAAAGTAGCTTGTGATATACTGCTATTTTTATCCTGCTTTTATGTTAAAATTGTTCTGGTTTTAAATACCTAAAAACAGTATGATTATTACTTACTTACTGTCCGACAATCGTACTGCGTGAAATGAAAGGCTACAGGATGTCAGTTGTTTTCTAACACTTCCAAATATTTCAGTAGTTGGGAAACCACTTTTTTAAGTCTGATGTATGATGGAAACAAATATTTTATTAGGATTAAAACAAATCAGAACACTTTACTTGGTAATCTGCAAATGTAAAGTAGCTTTTGAAACCCAATTTCCACATTATCGTTTGTACAGTAAAATTGCATGTCAGTGAGAGACTTTGTGACCATTTCAATGGAAGTGTGCTGTCTGTAAATTACAGTGCACTTTAGTAATATATCTATTCAACGAGAGAGTTTTTAAACATGAACTTAGAAACATTCCTGCCCTGCCCTAATAACAATGTTTTTGATGAACCAAGAGGCAAGTGAGGGGTCATGTGTACCCTTCATGTGGGCTAGATATTTAGTATATATGGAGCAAACGTTTAGTCTGTAAAGTAAACCAGAATAGTTTCTGTACAGCAGACATGCTAAACTCACATATTTGAAGGGTACTCTCATATTTGATAATGAAAAAAAGGCGACTCGAAATAAAATATTTGCCTAGGATCACGCAATTTGAGACCAGATTATGGGCAAGCGCATTACAGTTACGTCGAGTAAATTATTCAAGTCACTAGACCTGCAGGTAGAGAAACATTTTTGTGATTTTTCGAGGCCTCCTTTCTTTACCTCTACCCATGCCTGAGCGCTCAACTCACCCCTGCCTCCCTTTACCTCTACCCATCCCTAAGCCCTCAAGTCAGCATCACCTCCCTTAAACTCGACCCTACCCCAAGCCCTCAAGCCACCCTTTACCTCTACCCAACCCTAAGCACTCAAGTCATCCTCACCCCCATTTACCTCTACCCACCCCTGGAACATCAATTCACCCTCATTTCCCATTACCTCTACCCACCACTGAGTCCTCAAGTCATTCTCACCTACCTTTTCCTCTACCCTCCCCTGAACCCTCAAGTCACCCTCACCACCATTTACCTTTACTTATCCACAAAACCTCAAGCCACCCTCATCTCCCTTTACCTCAACTGACACTGAACCCTCAATTCACCCTGACCTCCTTAAACCTCTACCCTCCCCCAAGCCACACTGACCTTCCTTTACCTCTTCCCACCCATGAACACTCAAGGCACTCTCAGCTCTGTTTACCTCTACCCACCCCTGGACCTTCAAGTCACCGTCACCTCCATTTATCTCTACTCAACCTGAAGACTCAAGTCACCCTCACCTCCCTTTACATCCTCCCACCCCTAAATCTTAATTTCACCTTCACCTCCCTTTACCTCTACTCATCCTGAACCCTCAAGTCACCCTCACCTTCCTTTACCTCTACCCACTGCTCAGCCCTCAAGTCACCCTCACCTTCCTTTTCCTCTACCCTCCGCTGAGCTCTCAAGTAATCCTCGCCTCCATTTACCTCTACCCACCCGAACCCTCAAATCACCCTCACGTCCCTTTACCTCTACTCACCTACCCTCCCTTTACCTCTACCCATTGGTAAACCCTAAAATAACATAAAAAGTATGTTATCTAAAACGAACTTATCTGCATGGTAAAGTTAGAAATACTTGCCTATGTGGTACTTACCTGCGAGGTAAAGGCTGTTTCCCCTCAGACTGTACACATTCGTCCCTTCCTTACACACTGTCTCACCTTTGACCTTTGAACCCCTCAACGTCTTGGGGGCTGTGTTGGTTGTTTTTTGCCCTTCAGTATGTTTGGCGGGCACCTTTGCCTTTTTGGCAGTTTGCCCACCCTCTCTATCTCTTCTTGCTCCCCCACACCCTATACTTTAGGTCTCTCCTGAGACAGCGCATGTGTTGTCACTTGTGAAACATTTTGTTTCCTTACAGGGGACTTAAAGCCTGCCCATTGCTTAACATTGGTTGGCTTCATCCTAACCCTCATTTTCTTGCTTCTCTTTGGTCAGCGAGTGCCGGCTTCACTTCCTCTTCGTGTGTTTGCCCCCATCCTGAAGAATGACCTAAGTACTGCTTCCCTTGACAGGGTCCTTCTACTGCTTGCCACTTTCAGAGGTACTTTTTTCCCCCTTCCTCTTGCACCTTCCCTCCATCCTCCTCTTGTGTTATTGCTTGTCCGGACCGCCACTCCCTCGTTGTTGCTTGCCCCATCCAACCCCACTTCCTTCCCATAAGTTGCTTGCTTCCTCATGTCTCACCAGAAAAAAAGCAATCAAAATTCACTCCAGTGGGTTTCAAGATTCTTCAAAGATGCAAACACCACTGTGCTCCTTGCTCTGCATGGCCTTTTTGGCAGTGTCTTCTTGTGGCGCCAACCCAGCGAACTTCAGCTCAGAGGTAAGATAATTAAAATGTTTTTGAAGGCAGACAATAATCCCATACTAAGAAAGCAGATCACTGCCCCTCTTAGTCAGCGCTGATGCATCATAGCGTTTTTTTCTAACTTTCAGCCATTCTGCACAGCATTTGCACTGCTCTACAGCATGGCTAAGAGATTTTGAAAAAGCCAATAGCTCTCCCATAGGCAAGACCTATTGGCTTTGCCAATGCTTGTTCCACGTTGTGCTGAGTGGATGTCAAAGAACTACTAGAAACAAGATGAGATCACCTGGGAGAGTCACAGTGGGTGAAGGGAACTGTAATTTTGAGAAGATTTTGTGGAAGCTAAGTAGCATTTCTCGATCTTGTTTTTCAGTGTTTATTGTCTTTGGAAAACTGCTATGATGTCACTTCTTGCAATAAACAGTAATTTCGTAGTCGCTAAATATGAGGTACTGATTCTGAAGGTGATTTTAGTGACTTGGCAAATAACCTTCTTTGGCCATGAGGAAGACTTCAACGAATATTGTATTGTCCCTTCTCTTGAGTTTGAAAGACATTGGCATTTGATATGAGGAGCAACAGCAAGGAATATGGACAACTTGATAATGATGATGGCTGTTGCTGGACACCTGATCGACAGTCATTGACGGAAGAGCACTTGACCTCATACAAACAACACAAATCGCCTTTAACTTAAATATCTCGACTTTGTGTTTGATGAAATTTCTATTGGTGACATTAAATAATAACAGTCTGGAGCTAGAATTTGTTGATCTTTTTTATTTTTAAAAGATACTTTTCAATTTCACAGTTATGTGCACATGATGGTTATTTACTGAATGAATTGCATGAAATAGTATTACATTACTCGAAACTAAGACAATATATATCTTCAGATGTGTTGCCAAATTGAGCATTGAATTAAATAATGTAAAGGAAATGATGATTACCCCCACTTTTTGCCTGGTGCTATGCTGTTTTTGACCAGTCTGACTGGGATCCTGCTAATCAGGACCCCAGTCTCTGTGCTTCCTCCCCCTAAATTGGTTATGGTGAGTACCTAGGTACACCCCAGATTGGCTACTGGTGTACACTTCCAAGTCCCTAGTATATGGTACTGAGGTACCCAGGGCATAGGTACACCATTGGTCCCCCATGGGCTGAAGAATGTATTATACCACCCAGGGGAGACCACTCAAACTGTGACTACAGGCCTGCCATTGCAGCCTGTGTAAGTTGGTGCTAGCACCACTTACAACATATATAGGTTTCCTAATATCTGAGGTCACTGCACTTAAAAACTATGACACCCCTAAAGCAGGCCTTTCAATCCTGAAGGCAGGGTGCTCCGTTCTAAGTGTGATGGTGCCCCTGCATGTGCGGTACACCCCTACAACCTCCGGAGTCCATTCTCCCGGGTTGTAAGTGCATCAGCCATTATCAGGGTGGGAGCACTTGCCAGCGCCACTCAGTCTGCTTGAGGGGCACATTTGGTGCCCTCCTTGCATAGTCCAGTTCAAACCAGCTCAGGGAGCTGTTGGCTCCCACTCTGGCGCGAAACTGGACAAAGGACATGGGAGTATACTCCCCACTGTCCGACCCCTCCCCTGGGAGGGAACCCTGATTTGCCCCAAACCTTTCCTTAGGGTACTTAAGGGCTTACCTGTGGGTGGGTCCCTAGATTCATCGTGGGATATGATTCTTTCGAGACACCACTTCATCTTCGACCGTCTGGGCACTCTGGACTTCGCTGGACCTTGCTCTGGGCTCCGAGACTGCAACTGGGAAGACTCCTGCTTCTCCTGGTCTCGTCGTCCTGCTCGTCTGATGCAACGTCTGTGACCGTGCTCCATACAGGAACCTTCCAAGGCCTGTGGACATCCAAGACACCTGCAGGAATCTCCCTTGAAGTGAAGGAGTCACTTCCCTGCATCTGCAGGCACCTCAACGAAGCTGATCGGTCTGCTGAACCTGGGCTCCCACGGACCCCGAAAGGCTCAGCAACACAGGTGGTGGTTCTTCACATCCCTCGAGGCCTGCCCTGTCCTCTCACCAAGTTTGAGGCCAGTATCCCTCATCGGAGATGCAGAAAGCGAACCCCTGTGCACCGCGTCTACTTGCCGTTGCAAAGGCTTGCTGGCTTCCTTCCTCGAAGATCTTCGGGCTCCAAGTAGCCCCAACCTCAAGCATCTCCTGTGACCTAGATCTTCGTCCTCACCACATCACTTGTCCCGTGGGCCTGTATCTTGGGTGAGATGCTCGAGGTCCTCTTGCGACTCCAGTGCCTCCGGCCTCTGGGTCCTCTTGAGGGTCTTCCTTGATTTCAGCGGGCCCCCCTGATTGCTCGGGACTGCTCTGACTCCCCTGCTTGTGGCGAGTCACCTGGACCTTGACTGTCCCGACACTGCACCTTTTTCGCTTTCCACGTTGGTTGCGGTTGCCAAGGCTTGTTGGTGCTCCTGACGGACACTCAGCCCTCAACTCTCGACATCCGACGTGGGACAGCTTGTGAACGGCTCCTGGTCTTCCACAGCGTCGCCTGGTCCGCACAGCTGCAGCTCCAAGGTCACCGTCAGCTCTCCTGCAACACCCGGCATTGTTGGGCAATCATCTTCCGTGCCTCCTGGTCACTCCTGAGTGGCATAGACTCTGTCCCCCCTGCTTGCAGGTACTTCTCCTCCATAATCCACCTTCAGGTTTCACCGGACACTTTCACCTTCTCCAGCAGCGGCATCTTCCTGAAGTCCTCCATTGGGTTCGACGGCGGTTTCCGATGCCGCTTCACTCCTATGCACCCGGCTTCCCTGGTGTAGGTATCCTGGTTCCAAGGGTATCCACGGGTGGGGTGGCTCTCCAACCTTCTGTCTTCCACAGTGTTTCTTCAGGGTCCACTGAGAAGGGTCCTTCTTCTATAAAATTGCAACTGCGACTTACCCATTGACTTGAATTGAGCACGCGGTCGTGTTTCCACACTGCACACGGCCTCCGTTGGGTTCCTAGGTACTTACCTCGGGTGGTTTCTTGGGTCCCCAGCACTTCTACATCTTCAGAGTACAGTCTTGACTTGAGTCGTGGTTCGCATACCACTATTTTAGTATATGGTTTGGTCTCCCCCTGGTGACCACCGTGTATTTTGTGCTACTTACCTGTTTTCTCTGCTAAGTATTATGTGCATTGTGTTGTGTATATCTCTGGTTAGGAGATATTTGTATGTGTTAGTGAGTGTCTTATAATAAATACCTATTTTTATAACAACACTGTGTGGTTCTTTTTCACTTAATCTATACCTATAAGATTACGTTCTGGTAAAACAAGCTGCTTTACGCTCCTTCTAGACTAAACCTAAAGGCTGCTCTCAACAGCTACCACTAAGAGAGTTTTCTAAGGTTGTCTAAGACCACTAAAATCACCATGAGGGTTGTCTGGATAAGTACAGGGTGCCCACTTACATAAGTGTGCACCATATACTAAGCCAGCTTCTTACATTGGTGTGCAGCGGTTGGGATTCAAGCCTGCATTGTTTTACCAGCTAATCTTGGTGTGGATTAATTTAAAAACCATCACCAATATTAGGCACATATAATACAGCTTAGAATAAGTAAGTACTACTGACCTTAGGGTTGGGTAGTTACGGGTCTAGCACAATCCTTTCTCCAACCTCAGAGAATTTAGTTTCCACTAGGGTAGGTAGATGCAACACCTCACTACACCTAGAACCATGTCTTTAGTAGGGGATACTAGTGTACCCCAGTCTGCTAAGTACAGTGGTCTAAAGTTCTAGGAACTAAGGACCCAGTGTAGCCTTAGAAGGATAAAGACAGGTGGCAGCCCCACCATTAAGCTGCTCTTAGAGCTGCTACATCAGGATGATGGTCATACTGTAGGGGTAGAAGAACAGGATAATGTGGGTAGGGATACTCCTGGAGAGGGAGCACCAGGGGTTCCCCCTGATGATCTCAGTTCAGAGTATGGGCAGGAGGATTCAAATGATTCCAACCTGCCAAACTCTGACCCCTCAGGGAGTAGTGCAGATGGCACAGAGGACATCCCCTTTGTTCTTCCTGGGAAGGTCCATAGTAGACCAATGAGGTCTAGATCCTCCTCTAGAGAATCCACTGCTTCAGGTGCTTCCATAGGGACCTCCATATCTAGTAAGAGGACAACTCTTTGGAAAGGAAATCCAACTGCTCAATTTTGAGAAAGTCAGACTTAAACTCAGGAGAGATCAGTTAGCCCTTGATAAAGAGTCCCTGGAAGTAAAGAAGACTGGGAAGAGATTGGGACTAGAGTCCCATGGTGGCAGCAACAGTGTCCCTAGAATCAGAGAAACTTCTTTTGACAATAGAAACCTGAGCAGGATAGTCCCTCCTTACTAGGAGAGGGATGATAGCCATAAATGCATCACTGCTTTGGAGAGGGCCTGCAAAGTTCAGAGGGTCCCTCAAGAGCAGTGGGCAGCTATCCTGTGGCTCTCCTTTGCTAACAAAGGTAGAGATAAGCTCCTCGCTGTTAGAGAAGAGGATGCTGACAATTACTCAGTACTGAAGAGTGCTCTCTTGGATGGGTTTGGCTTAACCACTGAACAGTATAGGATTAAGTTCAGAGACTCCCAGAAGGCACACACCGAGGAGTGGGTAGACGTTGTTGACAGTGCTATTAAGGCTATAGAAGGCAGGCTTCATGGAAGCAAGGTACAGGACTATGAGGGATTGTACAATTTGATCATGAGGGAGCACATCCTTAAGAATCAACTTTTGCACCAGTACCTGGTGGACTCTGATCTGACCTCGCCCCAAGAATTGGGAAAGAAGGCAGACAAATGGGTCCGCACCAGGGTTAAGCAGAAGAACCATGGTAATGGAGGTGACCAGAAGAAGCCAGATTCTTCTAAATCCCAGGATAAGGGTGGGGATAAAAGTAAAGAAAAAAGAGTCTTCACAAGGGCCCCAAAAACCTGCATCTGGGGGTGAGTCCCAAAATTCCAAGAAAGGCAAAAAGAAACCTTGGTGTTATTTATGTAAGGTAAAGACCCATTGGACAAGGGATGCTGATTGTCCAAAGGCCAAGGAACTTCTACTACCACTGCCCCTAAGGCACCTGTTCCCCCTAGCACAAGTACAAGTGGTAGTACAGCAACCAAAGGATTAGTGGGGTTAACCTTGGGTTCTGACTTAGTCAGAACTCCAGCTCAGGCTGTTCTAGTCTGTGATGGTGGCATAGACCTTGCCACCTTACTGGTAAGTCCCACTAACTTGGGCAAGTACAGACAACAGCCTTTGATCAATGGAAAATAAGTAATGGCTTACAGGGACACAGGGACCAATGTCTCTATGGTGATAGAGAAACTTGTGTCCCCTGACCAGATCATACTTGAACAAATGTACCAAGTCACCAACGCTAGCACTTTCAGGACTGACTATTCCTTGGCAGTTGTGAACCTTAGCTGGGGAGGGGTAACTGGACCCAAAATTGTTGTGGTATTTTAAGACCTACCTGTAGATTGTCTGTTGGGCAATGATCTAGAAACTTCAGCCTGGGCTGTAGTAGAGTTCAGGACTCATGCAGAGATGATGGGTATCTTCCAGTGTCTTTGCTGTCACCAGGGCTCAGGCCAAACAGCTCAGCACTGAAAAGGCCCTGGATCCTGGAAAAATAGACCAGGTGTCTCCCAAGAGAAGGAGCAGGAAGGGTAAGGCTTTATCCTCCTCTCCTCAAACTCCCAGTGAAGATCAGCCTCCTGAGGAAGAAGATCTCCGCCCCTGTGATGGTACTGTCCCAGAGGAACTTGGGCCTGGCCAGGTAGAGTTCTTGAGGGCAGGGGGCCCTTCCAGTGCAGACTTGAGTTTGGAGCAGCAGGCCTGCCCCTCTCTTGAACCCCTCAGACAGCAAGCTGCTGCTGAGGAAGCAGGGAATGTCAGTGGGTCCCATAGGATCTATTGGGAAGATGGGCTTCTGTACTCTGAAGGTAGAGAACCCAAGACTGGTGCTACCAGGAGGTTGGTAATGCCCCAGCGGTTTCCTCCTCTCCCTAGCACATGATATTCCTCTTGCAGGACACTTAGGGCAAAGCAAGACTTGGGACAGGCTTGTCCCTCACTTTTACTGGGCCCATATGTCTGAAGACACAAAGGAGTTTTGTCGCTCCTGTGCCACTTGCCAAGCCAGTGGTAAGTCGGGTGGCACCACAAAGGCCCCCTTAATTCCACTTCCAGTGGTTGGGGTCCCATTTGAAAGGGTAGATATTGACATTGTTGGTCCCCTGAACCCTCCAACTGCATCTGGGTACAGTTAAATCCTAGTGGTGGTGGACCATGCCACTAGGTACAAAGAAGATATTCCCCCTTAGAACCACTACAGCTCCTGTAGTGGCCAGGGCCCTCCTGGGAATCTTTTCCAGGGTGGCCTTCCCTAAGGAGGTCTTAACAGAGAGAGGTACAAATTTCATGTCTAGTTACACCACTACCGTTTGGAAAGAGTGTGGAGTGAACTACAAGTTTACCACACCCTACCATCCACAGTGCAGTGGGCTTGTTTAAAGGTTCAACAAGTTCCTAAAGGGTATGATTATGAGACTCCCAGAAAAGCTTAAGCGAAAATGGGATGTTTTACCACCCTGCCTCCTCTTTGCCTACAGAGAGGTTCCTCAGAAGGGGTTGGCTACAGCCCATTTGAGCTTCTGTTTGGACATCCATTTAGGGGTCCATTGTGTTTAGTGAAGGAACGCTGGGAGCAACCTCTCAAACCTCCTAAACAGGACATTGTGGACTATGTCCTTGGCCTGCGTTCACGCATGGCTGAGTACGTGAAGAAGGCCAGCAAAAACCTGGAGGCCAGCCAAGAACTCCGAAAAGCTTGGCATGACCAAAAGGCTGTCTTGACTGTTTACCAGCCAGGCCAGAAAGTGTGGGTGTTGGAGCCTGTGGCCCCAACAGTTCTCCAAGACAAGTGGAGTGGCCCCACTATCCTTGAACAAAAAGGTGACGCCAGATACTTGATAGACCTGGGTACTCCCAGAAGTCCCCATAGGGTATTTCACGTGAACCGCCTGAAACCTTTTGTGGACAGGGCTGACGTGGGCTTGCTCATGGCAACTGATGAGGGACAGGAGGAAGAGCGTGACCCTCTCCCTGATCTCCTCTCTCAGAACCCTGATGATGGATCAGTAGATGGAGTAGCCTTGGCAGGCAGCCTCACTGACCAGCAGCAAGCTGATATATACAAATCCTCTGCACACGTTCAAAAGTACATACATAAAGTTACATAAAACATCACAATGATGCTTGTCTTTATATTTTCAGATGTCTTTAATTCAAGATCTTTAAGTCTTCTTAGCCAACACGGGTTTCGTCGCTGTTACAGGGGATTACCCCGCGACTTCTTCAGGGCTGAGGTCAGTTTCAAGTAGTCTCTTAATTCCGGTGATAATTCCAACCCGGAAGGGGTTCCTATAAGTTCTGCTCCTGGAGAGGTAGACAAATTAGTCTTGTGTCCGGAAAGCTAAAATTGCTTCCAAATGTAAGGGAGTTTCTTTTAGAAGAGCTGCCACATTCAGCAGTATTAGGTAGAACCCTTCGGATCTCCAGGCCGTGGCGTGTTCGCCGTGCAAATCATTTCAATTGCTTTCTGTAGTCGCCGCCTCGGAGCTCTCTCCTCTGGCCCCCTGTTGCTACATGTTGATTGCAGGAAATGACGGATACCGCCTTGCTGACCTACGAGTAATACTCCATCATCCACCCTGTTCAGTTAAACTTCCGACCATTGCAGCTGATGCTGCCAACGTTGAACTTTAACTAGTCCCGGGCACCCTTGTCCACCAGAGGGGCTGTGCTGGGCCCTATAGCGAATATCCCTGGCGGGAATTCCCTGGAAAAGCTTTTCCTCTTATTTTCTCTTCTTCATTCTATTTCCCCTTTAATTAATATCTGTGCACTCTATATATCTAGGAGCTTTCCCACTTTCCTAACCTGCCCCCCTTTGGCTGTATTTCTGTTTCTCTTTTCATACTTTATTCTCTTTGGCATCTTTCTACTGTTGTAGTCCATACTGTTATGCTGTTCTTAACCTGCGTAGCATTGACAGTCCTTATGTTTATTATTGTTTTCCTTGGGAGAAATGGGTGGGTAAGTCTCACATACGGGTTTGGGCCGTAGGCGTGGGTGGGGAGAGGGAGGGATGTTCTTTTTTGTTCTTGATTGTAGTATCCTTTACACAGTGTCTTACAAACGATCAACATTACACACATGCAACTCTTCTGGTTACTATACCCTTGGACAGATGCGTGCGGCTCGCCATTGCTCCTGATTTACAAAACAGATGGGCACCCCACGCGGCACGGCTGGATTAGTATATAATCTTCTTACCTGGAACGTGCGAGGGCTGCGCGACCCTCGTAAGTGCAGGCACACACTGGGCTACCTAACACGGCATAACGTTCACATTGCCATGCTGCAGGAAACTGCATCCAACACTTAAAGAAGGCACATGCCACTGATCTGCACATTCTAGCTGGTCCTGCATTGATTTTTGGCTGTTAACGAAGGGCCTGTGCACCTGGTTAGTTGAAGCAACACATCTTGCGCATACATACTCAGACCACTCCCCTGTGTTGGTGAGGCTGCGCCTCCCTGGCAAGACCTCCCCATCTCCCCATTCAGATCCTTGCGCCTTCAGCCCACTGCCTTGCTGGACGACTGTTTCCGAGAGGCGATAAGACAGGAGACGCAAGACTTCTTCCCCAGAAACTTGGAGACTGTCCCGACTTTGTCCTGTGTTTGGGAGGCCTTCAAGGTCACTATTCGCGGCATGTGCATTGCACAGGGGGGGGCGGTATTCTACGTGACATTAGAAATTCACCCCGGAAGCTTGACTAAACTATCAAATTAACAGACACCCAAGCTGATGGAAACCCAGATTTATTTTTATTTATTTTATTTTGAAGGGTTTATATAGCGCGAACATGACCCTTGCGGGTATCAGAGCGCTATACAAGTAAGGTAGTTAAACAAAAGAAACAATGTACAAAAGAAACATAGTATTTTGAGATAAAGACTTATGTTACAGCTGGTTGTTCTACGAGTCCGAAATGATGTTCAAGTGAATTTCGTCATGAGAAGAGATTTAACTTCTTTTTTGAAGGAGGCAGTTGATGGGTTGAGTCTGGTTTCTGGGGGTAGTGCATTCCAAATCCTTGGAGCAATTCCAGAGAAGGCGCGATTATATGTTTTCTTCTTGGCAAATCTTTGAGGCTTCAAAAGAAGGTTGTTGGTGCTCCTGGAGGATCTGTTTCCACACGAGAGCTCCAGTTTCTGGGCCAGGTACCTCGGGGTGTTGTGATGTAGGGCTTTGTGCGTCATGCAAGCGATTTTTAGTTGAATTCTTGCTTCGAAGGGTAGCCAGTTGAGCGCTTTGAAGTCGGGGGAAATGTGGTAATGTCTTTTGGAACCTGTGATGAGCCTGGTCGCTGAGTTGAGTGATGCTCTTAGTGGGGCAGTTGTCGATCTAGGGAGTCCACAGAGAGTTGCGCTACCATATTCTGAAGATCTGATCTAAGATGGCCGCGGGGAAGGAGCTTTGAAACCGGGCTCGGCGTCACTATCTCAGTGAAACCCTACCCGACCCCCCCCATCCAACACCCCCCCGCCACTAAATGAAGCGGGACTCACCGGATCAGAACAGTCCAAACGGCGGAAATCTGTAGTGCTTGGAGAGAACGTCCCTCGCCCGATACTCTCAGGACTGCATGCAGCCCTGACAAGACTTACAGCGCGAAGGAACCCATCAAGCGCTCCCGAATCAGCTCCGCGTCGGACTCACAAGGACCCTCACAAGAACCCCTGACCTGACGAGTGTCCACTCCTGGGCAAGGACCTCAGGACCAGAACCGGAGTGAATTCCGCGCCGGATCTCCATGGAGCAGCGTCACCAGGTACGACGACTGTCCTTAAAATGGCCGCCACTGCTCTGCCCACGGTCCCCTTCATCACTGATTGCTAGGGCTCGCCGAGCTCCGGGGCCCCCAGCGATGCCGACCGAGGTCTCCCACTCCCACTAACGGACCAGTGGAGACCCGGGACTGCGGTAAAATAGCGCGCAAGTCCTACACGGAGCCCCGCTCCTTCATCTGAACATGCCTGACCGCAAGATGGCCGATCCCTGACTCTCGGCGATCAGCTTCTATTTAAAGATAGGATCTTGAAATACAACTAACGCTGCAAGGGCCATCATGTAAAAGGATCCCAATGACCTTCTGCCCTTAATTAAAGAATAATCTGAATAACAGCGCACAATTCCCACACGGAGCCACACTCCTTCAGCCGAATCTGCCTAGCCTCAAGATGGCCGATCCTTGACTCTCGGTGATCCACGTCTATTTATAGATAGGATCTTTAAATTCAACCAACAGTTGCTAGGTTCATAAGCAAGTGGATCCAATCGGCCTTCTGCCCATAATTGAATAAGAACCTGAAAATAGCGCGCAAATCCTACACGGAGCCCCTCTCCTTCATTTGACTTTGCCTGGCTTTAAGATGGCCGATCCTTGACTCTCGATGATCCGCGCCTACTTAAAGATAGGATCTTTAAAAACAACCCAACCGCTGCAAAGGCCACCAAGTAAGAAGAACTCAACGGCCTTCTGCCCATAATTATAGAAGTATCTTGCCTCTACGCAACCTCTCATTCTCCAGTGCGCAACGCACTTTGCCCGTTCCAAGATGGCCGCCCTCGTCATCACACTGAACACACCCTTATCAAGAGAGTGAGCTATACCCTAACTCATCCCCGCTGAGGTGATCCCTATGCGCGAAAACATATCCACATAGTGAGTGTTCCAGGGCGACCAGAATTTTAATGACTAAAACCAGGTCACCTCAAGAAAATAGTAAAAGGACCACAGTTTTACATGTTAACTACTTTCTCGAAACAACTGCTAAGTATCCCTGCCTGGTAAAATATAAACAAACACCTCCCATAGCTTTCTCAGCCACCCCTTCCTGATTAAAGGGACAGAAGCCAGATTCGCCGAAAACAGCTGGGACAAGGTGAAAAAGCGAGACTGTCTGGGCTAACCTGAGACGCCGAGGAACCCTTACTAAGGAGGCACAGACCAACCCACACCAGACCCGGAGGCCTGATCCCAAAAAGGTGGCTTCCCGAAGTCAATACCCCCTGATCTTCACTGGCAGGTCAATATGGGACCGTTCAGTTGCAACCTTATCCTCCCTGGCACAACTTTAGGCGACAATCTTTAACTCACGCCCAGCTGCTATGTCCAAACGCACCAACTGTCCTAGACTCCCTTTCAAATGCACGGTCCCCCCTTTTTTAGAAATCCCACAATGTCACTGGACACGCCAACTCACTCCAACCAACCCATATCGACCCACCTGAAACCTCACAGCGCGAACGCATTCACTATTAGCTTCCCCCACAACCTCTCTCTTAAAGCGAGAAGAAATTTCAAGCAGAGACTGATTAGACAGCACAAAGAAACTCTATTTACGGACACATATCACTGCCCCTCCAAAGGACAGATTAAGATGGACTTAATCTTTCACACTGAAAGACCTGAGGACTGGAACACCACTCTCAGATCACAACTCTACATCTCTAAAACCACAACTACCTCACATAGCTGCAAACTAACAACCTCGCTCCCTAATCGCTCGTCAAGGGGTGGGAATACGTCTGTGACCATCTACACTAACGGCACTGTCCTGATTCAGGCAAATAACGAGAACCTAGAGGCTTTCGACTCCCTCTTCCCCACACTCCGATCCGCTCTCCTTCACATGTTTCGACCCTTCCCGACACAACTCCCACCAACAGATAACCGACCTCACCAGGAAAAACAAACTATCACCACCTCGCCCTACGCCTCCTCCTCCCGCCTCCCCCGAGTCACCTCCCACTCCAGCGCCTCCACAAAACGTGTTCTCCTACTCCCAGAGGAACGTCAAACTCAACTTCCTCATTTGATCCACCCACCTCAACACCACGAGTCCGCTTTGCCGACACCGACCTTTAATCACACTAGTACTAGCGCAGACCTCAGAAGGCCGAATTCACGTCATGACCCAACGCACCCCCCTCCCAGGTTCCCAAAAGGAGACAACATGTTCTACACAAGTAGTAATAGGCAACATAACACAACCTACACTACACAGGGCGACCCCCCCCCCAAGATACCCTCACCCCTGCCCACAACATCATGGCGCAGCGTCTCGCTTCACTAGAAAGCCAACTAGAAACGATATACTGGGGCTTGAACGAAATCCTCACCAACCTCGACATGGCCCGAAGGCCCCAGCACTCCCCTCCCAGGGTGCCCTCTCCATTCAACCCCAACCACCCCAAGCGCCCTACAAGGCCCGTAGCAACCCCGTGACACGGTTACAGAGACCCCCAAGAACGGACGCGGAGGCCCTGTCACAGAGAACCCTAGGAAACACAGCCCTCGCCACTAGGGTTCAGAGACGCATAAATACCGACATCGAGACCACGACTTCTAGACCCACTAGGACTGAAGCCGCAATGTCTGACGAAGAAGCGGCCGATCTAGCCTCTTCATACGACGCACCTCACACTGACTCCCCAAAATCCAAGATCCAAGTGATCACGGGTCTCCGAAGAGACCATCCTTGCACGAAACCCCCTACACCGCCCTGCCTCACCACCCTACCTAGGGCGCCCAGGGGAAAGAACCCCGGCAAAAAGAGCTTTCCACCAACTGCATGCTCATCAACTGCAGATCGGCGTCTATGCATGCAACCGATCTAGCAGAAGCCATCCTCTCGCAGGACATTGACATTGCGTTCATCACGGAGACTTGGCTCAATGAGCTCTCCTCACCATGCCTAGACATGCTTGTGCCCCCAGGATTTTCCATTATTAACAAAGACAGAAAAGACCAACGAGGGGGAGGGTAGCTATCATTCATAAGGACAACATCGCCATCATGGAAATAGACTCATGCAAGTACAACACCTTTGAATGTCTTACCACCAACATAAAGACTAAAGATAATGGATCACTACGCTGCCACCTTCTCTACCACCTCTGCATTCGGGGAACATTTATCTGACCTGATTGCTCACTGTGCTCTCGGAGACGCCAACAACCTAATACTTGGTGATCTTAACCTGCGGTGGAATGAAACAAACAACCCGCTTATTCAAACGCTATCCAATCTCCTCTGTGACAACAATTTAGCCCAACACTGCACAGAGGAAACGCACTACAAAGGAGCTACCTTGGATGCCATTATCGCTCAACGAGACGCAATTACGATCGACCACATACTCCCCGTGGACTGGTCGGACCACCACATGATCTTATTTCATATCAACCAACAAATACTCTCTCAACCACCTATGCAAGACCCCCCCAAATGGGCCAGAAACCTCACCCAGATTCCCATGGCAGCCCTTGAAGAAAGGATAAGCTAGCTACTTCCCTGCACCAACGACCACCTCTCCACAACCGAACTCACCGCGCTTTACAACTCAAATTTTGTGGCTATGCTTGACCAACTAGCTCCTCTAAAGCTGAAAAAAAGCCGAGCCATTCCGTCCAGGTCATGGTTCAACACTGACATCAATTCCGAAAGGAGAAAATTAAGAGCCAAAGAAAGAAGCTGGAGGAATAACCCTACTTCCACCCTCCGCGAACAACTTAAAACAGCTCGTGTGAAGTACAACAATCACATCAAACACAAGAAATCCACTTTTTTCCGCTCTGCGCTGGACAGCGCAAAAAACAGACCCAAAGAGCTCTATAGCATCATCAGGCAACAAACCTCCAAGCCCGTTACCTCCTCAATACAGGCGTCCAAAGAACTCTGCGACAACTTCGCTAACTTCTTTAATGACAAGATTACTAAGATCGAACTCTCACTGGACACTATCAATACTCGCCCCACAAAGAGCAGCACGTCCGGGGCGTACGATATCGCTCCGTGTACCTCTTCCAAATCTTGGCTAAGCTTCCGCCCCATTCAGGAATCTGAGATAATCACTCTGATCTCCACCTCCAAACCCTCATCTCATGTCCTAGACCCCATTCCTCCCCTACTGACCAAAAAGCTGAAACGCTCCCTAGCACCGCTTTGGTGCACGATCATAAACAGCTCCATGAAAAATGGAGTCGTTCCAGACTGCCTTAAAGTGGGACAAGTCACACCCTTGCTGAAAAAACCCGGCCTTGACATAACGGATTTGAATAACTTTAGACCTGTATCAAACCTTCCCCTTCTGTCCAAAATCCTAGAAAGATGCGTACTCCAACAACTAACCCAACACCTGGACAACATTAACCTCCTGGACTGCCATCAATCTGGCTTCAGAAAAGGCTGTAGCACAGAAACCGCGATCCTCAACATCATCGACGATATCCACAAATCACTAGACTCTGACCAATGCTGCCTCCTCATCCTCCTAGACCTATCGGCAGCATTTGATACGGTAGACCACAAACTCCTCATTAGGGCTCTCCAAGAAAGAGCCGGTCTTGGTGAGGTGGTCCTCCAATGGTTTTCTTCCTTCCTACACAATCGCACTCAAAAAAAAAAAAAAAACTTTGCTTCTGACCTCCACCCAGTCAACAAGGGAGTCCCTCAAGGCTCAGTGCTCTCCCCGCAACTCTTTAACATCTACATGGAGCCTCTCACCAAACTACTCAAAACAGCCAACATCCGCTTCCATCTTTACGCTGACGATACCCAGATATATTTGGAAACCACCTCCTTCAGAGACATTCAAAGACTCAATGACGTACTGAGAGATGTCCAACACTGGCTGTCATGTAATCACCTTAAACTAAACCCCGACAAAACCGAGATACTCCTCATCTCGAACAAAGAGGAGAACCCCCAAATTGCTGAATGGCTAAAGGCCATCGATGCGCTCAACGGGAATCTCACCCTGGCCGACTCTGTCAAATCACTAGGTATCACGCTAGACCCGAAACTGAACATGACCAGACACATCAAGAATTCGGCCAAGAGCGCTTTCCTTAACCTAAAACTACTGAACAAAATAAAACCTTTCATTCCGCCCAGTGATCTTAAACAGGCCACTCAAATACTGGTGCTGTCAAGACTGGACTATGGGAACGCAGTCCTCTCAGAAATAGCAAAATCACATCTGGCTCCCATCAAAACAACTCTGAATGCGGCAGCCAGAATGGTCACCGGAATCAAGAAATTCGACCATATTTCTCCTGCACTCAGAGAACTTAAGTGGCTCCCAGTCGAAATGCGGATTAGCTTCAGAACAGCCTGCCTCACTCATAAAGCCCTACATACCAGCAAACCGGAATATTTGGCGACCAAACTCAAAAAAGCCGGTCAGGTCAGGAACCTCAGAAGCTCAAACTCCCTCCTACTCATCCCGCCAAAAACTCGAAAACAAAAAACTGCGGCACGATCCTTCGCCGGAAGCGCGCCTAAAATCTGGAACTCTATTCCCCCTCACATCAGAACCATGCCCTCTTTTGTAAAATTCAAAAGCCAACTCAAAATCCTGTTCCTCGACCGCTCCCTAGGGAGTCGATAGGATCAATCGGAGCGGGGAAACAGACACCTCGCACTGCTCCGACTCCTTGTTCTCAAGACTACGAAGCTCCCACACAGCGTCCTGCAATGTTAATGTGTTCTCTCTTTTGTTTTGTTTGTTGTGAATCTCTGCATTGTATCTGCTGTAAAGCGCTCCGATACCCTCGGGTCAGGCCAGCGCTATATAAAACTTCTTAAATAAAAAATAAATACATTCTAGTCTGGGAATTACTAGTGCTTGGACTGCCAGTTTGAAGTCATTTGCTGGGAGGAAGGGTTTTAATTTTCTCAGGGTGTGCATCTGAAAGTTTGCTCCTTTTGCTGCGGCACTGATATGTTTTTTGCATGTTTAGGTTACTGTCCAAAGTTACTCCCAGTGATCTTGCTGAATCGATTATAAGAGGTTCGCAGTTGAGCGCTGTAAGTTGTTTAAGCCATTCTTGTATGATGGCTGTTTGGTTAGGGGGGGGGGCGCGATTAGTAGGAATTCGGTTTTGAGGGAGTTTAGTTTGAGGTGGTTTTCAGTCAACCAAGACTGAGTTTTTTGTAGAGTTAGATTGAGAGCTTTGATGTCATCCGGAGAGTTTATCTTTAAATATAGTTGTGTGTCGTCAGCGTACATTTGAAAGTGGGTATTTGATGAGTTGAGGATCTCAGTGAGTGGCTCCATAAATAAGTTGAACAGTGTAGGTGAGAGGGAGGAGCCCTGCGGGACTCCTAATGTGACTGGGACGGTCCTGGACAAGGATTGGTTGACCTTGAACCTTTGGGATCTATTTCGGAGGAAAGAGGTAAACCAATTTAGAACTGACCCTGATAGGCCCATTCTATGTTGCAAGAGGTCTAGTAGATTATAATGTTTGACGGTGTCAAATGCCGAAGATAAGTCAAGTAGGATAAGTAGGCAGGCTTCGTTCTGATCTAGGATTTTTAGTGCGTCATCTACTATGTGGGTCATGGCCGACTCCGTACTATGCCCTGCCCGGAAGCCAGATTGAAATTTATTGAGCAGGTGGAAGTTGGTGATGTGGTTGTCTAACTGGCTGAGAACACATATTTCTAGGAGTTTCGCCAGAGTTGATATGTTGGAAATTGGTCGGTAGTTATTTAGGTCAGCGGGGTCCGCCGTCGTTTTTTTCAAGATGGGGGAAACTTGTCCCGATTTGAGAATATCAGGAAATCTATATCTGCTGTAAGTGGTGCTAGCACCAGCTTACACAGGCTGCAATGGCAGGCCTGTAATCACAGTTTGAGTGGTCTCCCATGGGTGGCATAATACATGCTTAGCCCATGGGGGACCCCTGGTGTACCTTTAAAAAAAAAAAATGTTTTTTATTGCTTTTAACAAACATAGGTACAGTATCTATACACATGTCCATGTTCAAATGCAACTTCAAATAATTGAGCATGACATGCATTTCCCGTATAGCCCTTTCAGACTCATCAGTTCTTATAGCGGTGATCAGCATTACCCATGGATGAGATGTGACTTGAGTCGCGGTTCGCATACCACTTTTTTAGTATATGGTTTGGTCTCCTCCTGGTGACCACAGTGTATTTTGTGCTACTTACCTGTTTTCTCTGCAAAGTATTATGTGCATTGTGTATATCTCTGGGTAGGAGATATTTGTATGTGTTAGTGAGTGTCTTATAATAAATACCTATTTTTATATCTACACCGTGTGGTTCTTTTCACTTAATCTACACCTGTAAGATTACGTTCTGGTAAAACAAGCTGCTTTACGCTCCTTCTGGACTAAGCCTGAAGGCTGCTCTCCACAGCTACCACTTAGAGAGCTTTCTAGGGTTGTCTAGACCACTAAAATCACCATAAGGGTTGTCTGGATTAGTGCAGGGTGCACACTTGCATAAGTGTGCACCATGTACTAAGCCAGCTTCTCACAATGAACAATACAACAATAAAGTCCAGGTGTGTACATATAAAGTGGTTATATATTGATATTGAATTGGGGAGAGGATGTAGCCATACGGCTAGAGTGGTCGACCTCGAAGCTGGGGAACCAGGTTAGAGTCTCGGCAACGACGCTCAACATCCTGTGATTCTGGGCAAATAACTTAATCTCCCCGTGCCTACCAAAAATGAATGTGTCCATCTGTAACGAAACTGGTGCTCATGTAAAGCGCTCTGATACCCTATGTCTCAGGTCTAGTTCGCGCTATATAAAACTCTAAAAAAAAATATTAAAAATATTGATGGCCCATTGAGGGACTTACCCTATATATCTTACTATTACCTATATGTCACCCATTTGAATGATGCCTCGGATACCAGCGCATCTTCATCGCTGGTTAGTCCTTTTTATTGGCTAGTTTTTCTCTTCCTCCATCATCACATAGGAGTTATGAAAGAAGGAATTCATCATCTAGTTCTCCTGCATCTTCACAATATCTTTCTACTGACTTTTCCTATGCACCATATAAATCTACTTCACAGGTGTGTTCTCAAACAAGATCTTCACCATTTGTTGACATCACAACCTTTCATTATGAGTTTCTGAGAGGAGCAGTGAAGCTTAATAGACCAGTGGAACTCCCTCAACCCACTATCATTTATCATGATATCATAATCAAAGCTGCCTTTGCCATTGTATCCTGGGTTTGCGGAACCTGTAAATAAAAAATGTCTTTCTCCAGCCACAACAAAAATTGTGACCACAATCCTTTGTAAGAAGCATAAACCGTCACAATAATGTGTGATATATGTAAGACAGAAGCTTAAACGGAACTCACGCATAGCCTCAGCAGTTAGAATGAAACACCCTACTGACCCAGAGAAATCTGTTCCACCAGAGAGGGAAAGCAAATGGATTGAACCCGCAAACCATTAGAATTGTGGTCTAGCAGCGACAGCTTTTAAAACAGCTAGTGCTTCCGCCCAATTAGGATGCTATGACAGAGCGTTTCGGTAATCTCTCACCACCTTCACGGATGAACCTGCTAAAAGACTAGAGCTAAGACTTTTTGGAAAACATGCCGGAGGGGCAATTCGTGTCCAACCGAATAATCAATGATGCCATTGACTCTGCAGAGCTGGCTATCCCTGAACTGTGTTATGGTATTTCCCTCAAACTTGCGATCCGGCTGTGTCTGACATCAGTAAAGCACATTCGGATATAGAATTCTAGCCACAGTTTTCTCACCTTTTGAATATTCCCAAGGCGTCAGACTGGATGCAGAAATTTTTCAGCAGTTTCTCCGTGCACCAGAAGGTGGCGCCTCGCGGCTCCGCATTGACGCTGTTTATTCTCTGGAAATGACATGCGGGACCTATACTGACGCCTCTCCTGCGCTCTGACATCAGTTCCTTTCTTTCCACATCACAAGACCTGGATCTGGAGCACTCTCTCATTCCTCAGAAACACTTATCTCAATATTTTTCAAATTTTCTTAAGTGTTCAAGGAATGTCACCCCTAAAATGCCAGATTTCAAGCCCTGTAGGGACTGTCTCAAACACGTATGGTGGATGATGGATCGCCATCAGGTGTGTTTGTGGTGCCTGGGGTCTAGCCACTACTCCAAGGCCTGTGGAGACTGCACATCGATGAACCTGAAGACCATCAGAGAACGTAAGGTGAAACTTCATATCTCCAAGTATAAGAAGACTCAGTACCAGGAATGTTCCAAGTCACGCTCCACATCCAAGGTTCGATCATGGTCCTGTTCCGCTTTCCGGAGTCGACAGAGCCTCTCCAGAGGTCGGTTGTTCATGCTCTAAGGTAAGCATAAGAAGCACAAATAAATCATTGTGGGATTTTACTCCCTCACAAAACTCTAATTCGCCTGAGCAAATGTGGGGTGGCGCCACCCTTTTCGATCTCGCTTCTGAAGTCGACCACCTTCAGAGCCAATCCAGTAGCTGGTTCTGGCGCAACCTGAGTTTCCTGGGCCTTCAGCCACACTGCGTCAGATTGAAGAGTTCTGCACAGCCATGCTCTGGCTGTTTGCATGCCGACCGACTCCTACTGTCGTGCCTTCAGGCCCAAGGAGCTCAGAGGGCTTCCACCTGGGGTACAGCCTTCCTGTTCAATGTTGGTACACAAAAGATAGTCACAGTGGAAATTTTTCACAATGTATCTGCAACCAATACATGGTCTATATACAAGGAATATGACAACACCAAATGGCTCATTCAATAAATGATTATGATTTAATAAATATCACAAAAATTGTCATCATAGACTCAAAAATTGTGAACTGAATATCACATTTAACATTTAGTAAAAACAGGTGCATACAGCGTGAAGTGATAGGTGCGTAGTTAGGATAAGTGAAAGTGATGTGCAGGGGAAAGGTGGTGCATATATATACATCAATATACAATAATGATAACCTAACCTGCCAAATTACTGGCAAAACATACAAATGCAAAATCATAAACAAAGATGCAGATATAGATCCTCTGTCATCCAGGTTTGATAAGTGAAGGGAAGGAGATGTCGATGTTTCGACCCCTATAAAAACCAGCAGATTTGACGTCTTGGAGGTGGGGTCTTCATCAGGACCAACGGGGAAGGGGGAAGGAAGCGAAGGGTATATGTTGCACCAGTGACAGCACAGGTGTCTTCAGGCTGAAAGATAGTGATGTGGGCCAGCAAGGCTCTCACGATAGGTACAGCAGTCCGAATAGGAATAAACCAAAGGTACGCAATAACCTAAGGCCGCGGATGTATCCGTATAGAAAGAGCAAGGGTTCAAGCGTAACCCATAGCTCTGGGAAGCGTCGAGACTTCTGACAGCTAACGGTCTCGACGCTTCCCAGAGCTATGGGTTACGTTTGAACCCTTGCTCTTGCTATGCGGATACATCGCGGCCTAGGTATTGCGTACCTTGGTTTATTCCTATTCGGACTGCTGTACCTATCGTGAGAGCCTGCTGGCCCACATCACTATCTTTCAGCCTGAAGTCACCTGTGCTGTCACTGGTGCAACATATACCCTTCGCTTCCCTTCCCTTGGTCCTGATGAGACCCCACCTCCAAGTCGTCAAATCTGCTGGTTTTATAGGGGTCGAAGCGTCGACATCTCCTTCCCTTCACTTATCAAACCTGGATGACAGAGGATCTATATCTGCATCTTTTGTTTATGATTTTGCATTTGTATGTTTTGCCAGTAATTTGGCAGGTTAGGTCATCATTATTGTATATTGATGTATATATATGCACCACCTTTCCCCCTGCACATCACTTTCACTTATCCTAACTACGCACCTATCACTTCACGCTGTATGCACCTGTTTTTACTAAATGTTAAATGTGATATTCAGTTCACAATTTTGAGTCTATGATCTATGATGACAATTTTTGTGATATTTATTAAATCATAATCATTTATTGAATGAGCCATTTGGTGTTGTCATATTCCTTGTATATAGACCATGTATTGGTTGCAGATACATTGTGAATAATTTCCACTGTGACTATCTTTTGTGTACCACTATTTACCCGAGTCCAGTGGTCTTTCGGGTTACCCCATTGATACGAAACTTTTCCTGTTCAATGTTGGCGCCAGCTGGGTCCTCTGAGCCTATCTTGTTCTCTCCGACATCAGTCCAACCTCAACCAACATCCTGCCTAAATCCACCCAAGGCCCCACTTTCCCCATTTGTGTTGCCACAAGGTCGACTACACTCTCTGCTTTCTATTTTTGGGACTGATTCAGTTAATGACTATGACCCAGGTGATGAGTTTGCTCGGCCCTACCAGGATGACAATTGGTACGATGTCTTACTGGAGACTAGTGGCATTGATTCCTCCCCGGCGACAGGTCATTTGTCTCCCCTTGCACCAACCACAGGGGAATCCACTTCCTGTGCCATGGTAATGTCTATAGTGGCCGAAACTCACCGTCTTTGAGTTTAAAACCAGTGTCTTGACAAAAATCCTCCAATGGGGTCAAACATCTTCTGAGCCGCTTCTTCCATTTAACGAGGCAAATTGCTAAATGCCATTGCCCTGCTCGTGGTGAACCGGCTTTTCTTTCACAGCCCCCCTCACCAGAAAGCCAGGTGGTACAGGCTTCCACCAGCCGCTCTAATCCAAACACTTTTCTCACCACTCCCCCTGATAGGGAATCTAAGCCAGTGGAAACATTCAGCAAACATGTTTTTTTCTTTTACCGGCTTGGCCCTCTGCTCTGTTAATGTCAGCTGTTTGTTGTGACGCTACTCACATGCCCTTTGGGATTCAGTGCCACAAGTCCTCCCTTGTGTGCCTGAAGACCTTCGTCCTGTGCTGTCTCAAGCAGTTCATAATGGTTGTGATTCTGTCAAGTTCACGATTCGTTGTGGCTTGGATACCACCTATTTCGTCGGGCTGGCCATAATCGCCAGTGTTGCCATTTGCTGCCATACTTGGCTTCGATCTACTAAGTTCTCCGGCGACGTCCAGTCCTCACTGATGGTCATGCCCTTTGATGGGACTTGCCTCAGAAACTGACAGAGGACCATCTCTCCATTTTGCGGCAGGAAGGGCAAGCCCTTTTGGACAAAGGGCTGTTGAGATGGTGCCAGAAGTAGGATGTGGTTGTTATTCCCACTACTTTCTGATTCCCAATAAAAACAAAGGTCTTCGGCCTATTCTAGATCTGCACCCTCTCAATGCCTTCCTCTGGAAGGAAAAATTCAGAATGTACACCCTGGCCCCGGTCTTGTTTGCTCTCAACCCTGGAAATTGGACGGTGGAGTTGGCCTTTTAAGACTCCCATTTCTATATACTCATTTTGCTGGCCCATTGTCGCTACTTGCGGTTTGTGGTGGGACAGGAGCATTTTCAGTTCACTTAGCTCCCCTGTGGTCTTACCAAAGCTCCTCGAGTATTCGCGAAAGTGATGGCAGTGGTGCTAGAACACATTCGAAGGTCAGGGGTTCCAGTCTTCCCCTACCTCGACGGTTGACTGTTGAAGGCGGGCTCACTCCAATCAGTTGTCAACCACTTCCAGACAACAGTGAACCTCCTGTCATCTTTGGGTTTCACTATTAACGTGCCAAAGTCACCCCTGACTCCTGCTCAGAAGCTGACAGTGGTGACCGATGCATCGCTTCTAGGTTAGGGCGGCCATCTGGAAGAGGTGGAGATCAGAGGACTCTGGCCTTTGCCTTAGTCCCAACTCCACATCAACCTTCTGGAGATTTGGGCCAAGTCCTTGGTGTTAAAAGCTTTCCTTCCATCCATCAAGGGGAGGCAGTACAGGTGCTTATGGACAACACCACTGCCATGTGGTAATGCAACAAACGGGGCGGGTGGTGTCACTGGCCCGGTGCCTGGAGGCCCTGCGCCACTGGAAATGGCTTAATCACCAAGGAATTTGGCTGGTGGTGAACCACCTGGCAGGGTGGACAAGCTCAGCCATCTATGCCTCGCGGATCGCAAATGGCAAGTACATCCAGAGGTGGAACAAGGTCTCGTTCGTGAACGGGGAGAACCTTGGCTCAATCTTTTTGCCACCACCAAGAACGTCCAATGTAAGCACTTCGGCATGTTGGAGTTTCCAAGGCGCCTCTTGCTTGGATACGTGTTCCTGCCTCAAGTGGCACTCGGGACTCCTGTATTCCTTTCTGCTGATACCACTCCTGCTTCAAGTTCTCAAGAAGATCAGTACAGACCGGGCCCAAGTCATCCTACTGGCTCTGGATTGGGCACGAAGGGTTGGGTATCCAGAATTCCTGGGCTTGAGCATATGTCCTCCAATCAGGCTGCCCCTCCGGGAGGATCTTCTATCGCAGCAACAGTGCATGGTTCTGCACCCGGGTCTTTGCACTTTCCATCTTCTTGCTTGGAAATTGAGTGGTGACCTCTGAACACCTTTGACCTTCCTCTGGAGGTGGTTGATGTCATCTTGGGAGCCACACTCCCTCAAGATAAACTGGATACACCTGTCATTGGGAGAAAATTGTGGCTTGATGCGGCACATTTCAGACTGACCCTTTCCAGGTCAAGTTAACTGAAGTTCTGTTATTTTTTGTGTCGTTTGCCCAGCAAGGCTTTGCTTAGGACACAGTTAAGGTTTCATTTTCAGCCCTGTTGGCTTTCTTATGGTTGCCAGATCAGCCCTTGTTGTTTAAGTCAGTGGTTCTGATGCAATATTTGAAGGGGCTTTAACACATGCGTCCTCCTTTCTTCCTTTGTCATGCTCCAATGGGACCTTAATTGGGTCCTGACCTATCTGATGTGCATTCTGTTTGAGCTGCTTCAAAGCTGTTCTTTACAGCTCCTTACTATCAAGACTGTGTTCCTCATTGTTATCACATCAGCACAGTGTAAGTGAGCTTCAGGCTATTTGTGTCAGTCTACCACACACTTCTCCCTTCCCAGATAAGCTGGTTCTGCAGACTCGGGCATCCTTCCTGCCGAAAGTTGCAAATCAGTCAAACCATCACCCTGCCAGCATTCTTTACGCCACCTCATCTCTCTAAGAAGGAGGTGAGATTTCATCGCTTGGACCCCACAAGAGTGCTGAGCTTCTACATTGATCACACCGAAGACCACTGGGTGGACGATCAGCTCATTGTGGGGTTCTCTGGAGCGAAAAAAGGCAAGGCAGTGCAGAAGGGAACCATCTCCCACTGGAGTGTGCTCTATAATAAGATCTGCTGTGCACTGGCTAAAATGCAGCCTTCGGAGGTATTTCATACTCCTTCTACCAAGGTCGGAGCTGCTACCACTGCATTAGCACACAGAGTACCTGTCCTAGACATATGCCATGCTACTACGTGGATGTCCCCCCATACGTCACTAAGCAGTACTGTCTGGTTGGCCAGGGTGAATAACCTTGCTTGTTATAAACTCTGATTCTTCCCAAGTGCCTTAGTTTCCATTTGGGTACTTTAACCATGAGAACTTCTCTCTTGTCAGGTGGGCTAAGCCAGTATGTCGTTTTATGAAGAGACGAGTCATGAATAGCAGTTGAAGTAATAGTCTCAGGGAGGGTAAGTCTAAGAGCAGAGCAGTGAGGAGAATGTTTTGTTTGTAGAGGTTATTCTGTGGCTCTGCTTCCAAACTGCCACCATCCGATTTGGAACACCCCTTTCTGGACAATCCTGGGTGCAATGCTTGTGACATTAAGTCTGGCAGGACCCTGGGCATATTCCATTTAAGTGAATGATGGCATTCCACACAAGCTCTGTCAGGCAATGGCACGCTCTTTGTATATATCCACTTGTTAGAAATTGGGTTGTAGGTTGACTGGGGTATGGGCCCTAGTCCAGCATGAACCAAAATCCTAGTCAGGGTAAGAAGCAGGCAAAGCCTAAATTAGCCTGTGCTCATCCTCTGGTAGCTTGGTACAGGGCAGTTAGTCTTAACTTAAAGGCAATGTGTGTAAAGCATGTGTGCCCCACTTCAAACAGTAAAACAGTGAAAACACCACTTACCAAGATTCCACACCATGTTAGAAAAATAGTACTTAATTTAATAAATAAAACAAAACCAAAACGACAAAAGTCCAATAAGTAAAACTTGAGATATGAATTTATAAAGAATAAACTGTAAAATAGCGCTTAGAAGCAATAAGCATTTACTTGGAATATCTGGTCGCGCCGGACCAGGTCAAAGTAAAAAATTCAGGCCGACCAGGATAGAGCTCGGGCCGGATATAGGGACCCAGTGAGGCCAGCTTAACAAAAATGTATTGATCCTGGCTGCGTTGACGTAGAAGATGGGGGCCGAAGCGATGTTATGTGCCGTTACACGCAAAGCTGTGATGCGGAGATTTGGCGTTGCCGCCGAAGATGCCGAGACACTGTGTACAAGTGGTTCCAAAGGCGATGCATCGGGGCCTATCCACACAGTACAGGCAATGTCCCAGTTCTGATCACGCCATAGGAGCGATGCGCTGGTTCTGCTCCATGCAATAGGAGCGATGCACCAGTTTTGATCCACACAATGGTGCTGGTTTGAAAGAGGGTGCATGGGTTTTGCACCTTAGGCCTCGCTTCGAAGGGTCCAGGACTGGGTTGGCACCACTAACTTGGCAGGGCAGACTCACAGATGGCAGAGTCCAGGTGCAGAAGCAGGTAGACTGGAAGTCTTTTATGTCCCTGAGACTTCAGATCAGGAGGCCAGCCAGTTAGCCTTAAGATTCAATCTGGGTTTTAGTGATGCATGGTCCAGTCCTCTTCACACAGGGAGAGGAACAGCAGGCAGTAGAGCAGCACAGCAAGGCAGGAGTCCAGCAAAGCAGCAGTCCAGCAGAGTGGCTGTCCTTCAGCAGCACAGCAGTCCTTCTTCCTGGCAGAGTCTTCACAGGTCCAGAAGTGTACTGAAGTGGTGGTGTCAGAGGTTCAGTGTTTATACCCAGTTTCTCTTTGAAGTGGTGGAGACTTCAGAGACAGGTTTTTGAAGTGCACAGAGGTCCTCCCTTCCTGCCCTGGCTTCAGACTCACTACAGAGGGATATGCAGCCATTTGTATTGGGACACGACACAGCCTATTCAGGAGTGAGGCTGGGTCCAGCTCCTCATTTCCGTTATCCCAGGATGGCCCATTAAGTCACACCTAATCTCCCATTGTGTGTGGTTGTCTAGGGGGAATACGGAAAGCCCAGATGTCACCCTTCCGAGACGTTTATCAGAGACAGGCAGCAGGCACCAAATGGCTAAAGTAAGAAAATGCCAGTTTTCTAAAAGTGTCATTGCCTGAACTGTAATTTAAAATCCGACTTCACCATAAATTAGGATTTTAAATTCTGAATCCAGAAACACCTGATTTAGGGGTCTTATCTCTTCCCAATTGGACATGACACATAAAATGTAATAAGGTAATCCCAATGCTATCCTATGAGAGATATAAGCCTTGCTGTAGTGATAAATGAATTTAAAAGTTTTTCTCTAGTAGAACATTTAAAACTTAAAAGTACATGTCCTGCTTTTTAAATACATTGCATCCTGCCCTCGGGGCTGTCCAGGGCCTACCCTAAGGGTGACTTATATGTATTAAAAAGGAAGGTTTGGGCCTTGCAAAAGGTTTATTTTGCCAGGTCGAAATGGTAGTAGACCTTGCCAGGTAGAAAGCTCCCCCACCAAACAGCACTGCCTGTGTGCCCTGACCCTGCCCCAGCTGCCGCTTCTCAAGAAGTTGGCCTCAGGTTTGTAGTGTCGCTGTCTTTATCTCTGTATTACCCCTCGTGTGCGCCTTGCTCTGTGCCCTCTTTTTCCTTCTGTACCCCTCGTGTGCCCCTTGTTCTGTGCCAGTTTGTTGCCTTCTGTACCCCTCTCCTTGCCTTCTGTTCCCCTCGCTGCCCCTTGTTCTGTGCCCGTTTTTTGCCCTCTGTACCCCCGTGTGCCCCTTGTTCTGTGCCAGTTTTTTGCCTTCTGTACCCCTCTCCTTGCCTTCTGTTCCCCTCGCTGCCCCTTGTTCTGTGCCCGTTTTTTGCCCTCTGTACCCCCCGTGTGCCCCTTGTTCTGTGCCAGTTTTTTGCCTTCTGTACCCCTCTCCTTGCCTTCTGTTCCCCTCGCTGCCCCTTGTTCTGTGCCCGTTTTTTGCCTTCTGTACCCCCGTGTGCCCCTTGTTCTGTGCCAGTTTTTTGCCTTCTGTACCCCTCTCCTTGCCTTCTGTTCCCCTCGCTGCCCCTTGTTCTGTGCCCGTTTTTTGCCTTCTGTACCCCCTCGCTGCCCCCTTGTTCTGTGCCCTCTTTTGCCTTCTGTAACCCCTGTGTGCCCCTTGATTCTGTGCCCGGTTTGCCCTCGGTTTCCCTCGCCGCTCCAGTTCCCACCGCTGCGTCCCCTGCGGCCCCGCCCCACTTACTGCCCATTCGCTGCCCCTGCCCCTGCCTCCCGCCTGCTCCTCCCTCCCACCTCCCCATATATTGCGGCCGCTGCGCGGTGAGGAGAGCGACCCTTGACCTTGCCAGGTAGGTCGCTCCCCCACCACACAGCAGTGCCTGTGTGCCCTGACCCTGCCCCAGCTGCCGCTACTCAAGAAGTTGGCCTCAGGTTTGTAGTGTCGCTGTCTTTATCTCTGTATTACCCCTCGTGTGCGCCTTGCTCTGTGCCCTCTTTTTCCTTCTGTACCCCTCGTGTGCCCCTTGTTCTGTGCCAGTTTGTTGCCTTCTGTACCCCTCTCCTTGCCTTCTCTTCCCCTCGCTGCCCCTTGTTCTGTGCCAGTTTTTTGCCTTCTGTACCCCTCTCCTTGCCTTCTGTTCCCCTCGCTGCCCCTTGTTCTGTGCCCGTTTTTTGCCTTCTGTACCCCCCGAGTGCCCCTTGTTCTGTGCCAGTTTTTTGCCTTCTGTACCCCTCTCCTTGCCTTCTGTTCCCCTCGCTGCCCCTTGTTCTGTGCCCTCTTTTGCCTTCTGTAACCCCCGTGTGCCCCTTGATTCTGTGCCCGGTTTGCCCTCGGTTTCCCTCGCCGCTCCCGTTCCCGCCGTTGCGTCCCCTGCGGCCCCGCCCCCCTCACTGCCCATTCGCTGCCCCTGCCTCCCGCCTCCCAGCTGCTCCTCCCCATATATGGTGGCCGCTGTGCGGCCGTGCAGTGGGCGCGCCGCTGGCGTGCCGAAGGCAAGCCCGTCTGCCCCCGTCCGCGCCTGGTCCGCGCCCAGTGTCAGACCCCCTGGTCCCCGCGCTCGCCACGACGACCGCCGCTGATACGATGCCAGCACACTCCACGCTCTCAACCCCGGACGGACCCACACCTGCATCAAGGCCGCCCCGAAGCGCACACACGGTCCCTTCACCTGCTGGAGCTGCAGCTACACCAGCCTCAGAGCCGCTGAACCACCCGCCAAGAAGGACCCCAACCACCTCCGATGCATCCTACTGAACACCCGCTCCGCGCGCAAACACGTCGTCGAGCTCTGGGAGCTGCTCGACACATCAACCCCGGACGTCGCCTTCCTGACAGAGACCTGGATGAACGACTCCTCCGCACCCGACATCGCCATAGCCATCCCAGACGGCTACAAGATCACCCGCAGAGACCGCACCAACGGAGTCGGAGGAGGAATCGCCATCGTCCACAAAAACAGCATCAGGATCTCGACCAGCACCGACGACACTCTCAGCACCGCTGAACACATGCACTTCCAGATCCACACGGACCCCAACACCACCCTCGTCTACAGACCCCCCGGACCCCGACCCCTGTTCAGCGACTCCATCGGCGACTTCATCAGCATGCACGCCCTGACCTCCACCGACTACATCCTCCTCGGAGACCTGAACTTTCACCTTGAGAACAACAACGACAGCAACTCTGCCACCCTGATCGACAACCTCGCCAACCTCGGACTGAGACAGCTCGTCACTACGCCTACCCATTCCGCCGGACACACGCTCGACCCCATCTTCTCCTCAAGCTCCCACGTCTCCTTCAGCCACACCACCGAACTCCTCTGGACAGACCACCGCTGCATCCACTTCGCCTTCCAGAAACCCACCACACACCACTGCACCCAACAGATCCCCCGCCGCTGCTGGAGCAAAGTCACCGAAGACCAACTACAGGCAAACCTCGCTCTCAGCCCACCCACCGACCCCTCCAACACCGACGACGCTGCCCGCAACCTCAGACGATGGATCGACAACTGCGCCAACACCCTCGCCCCGCTGAAGAAACCCACCCACAGAGACAACAGCAAGAGAGCCAGCTGGTACACCCCAGAACTCCTAGCCTCCAAGCGAAGCTGCCGGAAACTAGAGAAGAAATGGCACAGTGAAAAGACACCGGACAGCCACGCAGCCCACAAAGACGCCATCCGCAACCACCATCACCTCATCAGGTCCGCCAAGAGGACTCCTTCAAAGACCGCCTCGACAACAACGCACACAACAGCAAGGAGCTCTTCAACATCGTGAAGGAACTCTCCAACCCCAGCTCCAACACCAACGACATCCCGCCGTCGCAAGCCCTGTGCGATTCCCTCGCCACCTTCTTCCACCGCAAGATCGCCGACATCCACGACAGCTTCAACACCCAGACAGCCCCAACAGACATCGACACACCGGACTCTCCGCACACCATCGACCACGACCCCTTGCCAGCCTGGGCCAACGTGAGCATCGACGACACCACTAAGACCATGAGCACAATCCACTCCGGCTCCCCATCAGACCCTTGTCCGCACCACATCTTCAACAAAGCCAGCAGCTCCATCGCACCCCACCTGCGCAACGTCATCAATCTCTCCTTCGAGACCGCGACCTTCCCAGAGAGCTGGAAACACGCCGAGATCAACGCACTACTCAAAAAACCCAAGGCGGACCCGAGAGACCTCAAGAACATCCGGCCCATCTCCCTTCTTCTGTTCCCAGCCAAGGTCATCGAGAAGATCGTCAACAGACAGCTAACGCGATACCTCGAAGAAAACAGCATCCTGGACCCATCCCAGTCAGGGTTCCGCAGCAACCACAGCACCGAGACTGCCCTCATCGCCCCCACCGACGACATCAGTACCCTGCTGGACAACGGTGAGACCGCGGCCCTCATCCTCCTGGACCTCTCCGCCACCTTCGACACTGTCTGCCACCGCACACTACACGCACGCCTCCACGACGCAGGGATCCGAGACAAGGCCCTGGAATGGACCACCTCCTTCCTCTCCGGCAGAACCCAGAGCGTCCGCCTCCCCCCATTCCGTTCCGAAGCCTCCGAGATCATCTGCGGCGTACCCCAGGGATCCTACCTCAGCCCGACACTGTTCAACATCTACATGGCCCCGCTCGCACACATCGCCCGACAGCACGACCTCAACATAATCTCCTACGCCGACGATACTCAACTGATCCTCTCCCTCACCAAGGACCCCCTCACCGCCAAATCCAACCTCCACGAAGGAATGAAGGCCGTCGCCGAGTGGATGAAGAGCAGCCGACTAAAGCTGAACACGGACAAGACAGAGGTCCTCATCCTCGGCTCCAACCCTTCAGCCTGGGACGACTCCTGGTGGCCAACGACACTGGGGGCAGCCCCGACACCCACCGACCACGCACGCAATCTGGGAGTCATCCTCGACTCAACGCTCTCCATGACCAAGCAAGTCAACGCAGTCTCCTCCTCCTGATTCAACACCCTCCGCATGCTCGGCATGATCTACAGGTGGATCCCGACAGATACAAGAAGAACAGTCACCCAGGCCCTCGTCAGTAGCAGACTGGACTATGGAAACGCCCTCTACACGGGAGCCCCGGCCAAGCTCATCAAACGACTGCAACGCATTCAAAACGCCTCTGCACGCCTGATCCTCGACGTACCACGCCACAGCCACATCACCCTCCACCTGAGAAACCTGCACTGGCTCCCCATCAACAAGAGGATCTCCTTCAAACTCCTCATCCACGCACACAAGGCACTCCTCAACAGACGACTCTTCTTCTACATCCCCAACCGCCAGCTCCGCTCCGCCGACCTCGCCCTCGCCACCGTCCCCCGCATCCGAAGAACAACCACCGGCGGCAGATCCTTCTCCCACCTCGCCGCCAAGACCTGGAACACCCTTCCACTCAGCCTACGACAGACCCAAGACCTGCTGACCTTCAGGAGGCTACTCAAGACCTGGCTGTTCGACCAGTAGCGGGCCCCCCCCCTTATTCCCCAGCGCCTTGAGACCCTCGCGGGTAAGTAGTGCGCTCTACAAAATTCTTGATTGATTGATTGTAGTGTAAACTGCACACACAGGCTCTGCAGTGGCAATCCTGAGACATGGTTAAAGGACTGGGTGGCACAAACAGCTCTGCAGGCCCACTAGTACCATTTAATTTACAGGCCTTGGGTACATGTAATGCACTATACCAGGGACTTATAAGTAAATTAAATATGCCAATTGGGTATGAGCCAATATTACCATGTTTAGAGGAGAGAGCACATGCACTTTAGCACGGGTAAGCCATGGTAAAGTGCTCAGAGTCCTAGGGCCAACAAAAATGAGGGCAGAAAAAGTGGAGGAGGACGGCAAAACGTTTGGGGGTGACTGCAGAGAGGGCCATTTTCCAACACCACTCTATCTGCAAGCTGCACAGTAGAGTTGGGGTTAGTGTTGGTGCGTCTCAGCATTTTCCCTGCAGTCTGTAGGTGGTTTCTTATGCTGTGATACCATAGAGGGTTAGTTAGCTCCAAAACCATCAGTTTTAGATCCTGGATTTCAGACTTTATAGATAAGAGTAGTTTGCCTGCTTACACAAGTTTGGTGATGGAACATAGCTGTGCTGGGGTGTTAGTTTGTGTCTTTTGGAAGCTTTACTGGGATTGAATCTTTCAGGTTCTTCCGTGATCTTAAGTAATGCGAAGCTATTGTGCAGGAGAGTTGCGGCACAGAGTTAGAGAGGTCACCCGCTAACATTCCAATAGTTATTTAGGCTCACTGCAGCTGAGCGGCCTTTGCACAGAAGTATTAAAAAGTGGATCTGACAGGCCCTTTCTTGGGTTTTCAAAACTTTTTGCCAGCTTTTAGGTCTAGGATTCCCCCATTCTGTTGGTGGCCCTTTATCGCCCACCATAATTTCAACTTCCTCTATCATGTAGTCGATGTCTGCTATAGTGCAGTTTCTTTTCACCCCACGGGGGCTTGATGCAGCTTTTCTCTTCCCCATTCTATTATAAATGGAAGGCTCATAAAAAGTCACAGATCATCCACCCATTAGGAGCGAGGAAAGTTTCCGGCAGTTACTCTTGGGTGCACAAGAAGGGTCGATTCAAAAGGGTTAGCAGAGACCCAGGATTACCTTGCCAGCGTGAGGATAACAATCAAAAGCTGGCTGGTTACCTAATGGCAGATCTAAGAGGAGTGGTCCAGCCCAGCCTCCTCCATGTTGAAGACTGGCTCACGCTTGGCCTGGGCTTTGCCCACACGCGTCCCACGCAGTGGGGAATCCTCATGCGCTAAATAGCGCTGTGTGATGGGTGGGGCTAGCCTCCTCCATCCCTTATTGTCTGGGTGGATGCTGGGGCTTGGAATCCCCTGGCAGAAAGCTTGGCATCTAGGACAGGGGAAATTACTGTGTGCCACATGGAGCCTGCCTCCTATGCCCCCTCCTTGTCCAGTTGGGTGCCTGGAGTCCCCAGATAGCAAGCTTGCCATTAGGAAGTTAGTTGTTTTTTAGCTAAGGCTCACGGGGAGATGCCAGAGATTTCTCCCTCTACTCCAGGTAGATCCTCTCTTAGGGAAAAGTCTCCCAAAAGATCTTCTGGTAAAAAGCTCAAAGAGCTCCATTGCAAGAAGAAGTGCCCTTCTTTTTCTGGGAAATGGTCCAGCTCCCGGGAAATGCAGAACTCTTTCTGATCATTGGATACGTTCTCAACCCTGAAAAAGATGAGACTAAAGTTTCTGGCTCCAGTAGCCAATCCTGAGCAGGTTGAGGCTTTCCATACAGCTATTCTAGAACTGTTATGGAGGGGGCTCAATCCTACAAGTTTGGTGACTCTGGCTGCTCTAACCCAGATGCCTATTGAGGCTCTGCCTCCTTGGGTTCTGCTATCCGAGAATAAGCCAAAACCAGCCAGTATCATTCCCCATTTGGTCATAGTCTCCTAGTGCTGCCTATGGAGCTGAAAACACTGCCGCCTTCTAAACCGTTAAGGCAAACCTCAGGGATGTGCCCTTGCAGAGCACCTTCTTAAGGCTCAGAGATTTCTCTGCATGGATTAGTTGTTTAGCTCCGACTCTAAGGCCCTAGCAATGCCTGATAAAGATTATGCCTGCTCAGAGCAGGATGATTCGGAGGCTGATTATCACCTTCCCAATTATAATACTGATGTTGGCTTGCATTTGGATTTATAAAATGTGAGTGGCCTAGACACTTCACCAGAAAAGGACATCCTTTATCCCTCCAGTCTCCCTTCAGAGGAAATTTCTTAATTACAACTGTAGTGTGAAAAGAAGCTTAAACCTTGGAATTGAACTTGCGGTCTGTGGATGCGAAGTCTAACATTTTGATTGAGATTGTACAGTCCTTCTCCTAAATGGTGGAGCCCTTGCTTCCATTTAAGGCTTTCCTTGATCTTGTCATGGCTGCGTGGGAGAAACCCTTCTCAGGTCCAGCAGTCCACAGACAGATGCCATAGGTAAAACTTCTTCAAAGCAAAACCTGAATACCTTTCATGATAGTCAAAGAAGATTGACTTAATGAACCCCAGAGTCTTTGCATCCAGTAGCATTGTCCTCTGCACTGTGAATATGCCCTGTCTTCTGGGACAATATGTTCATAACCTGGGAGCTGGCAAATGTTGTTAATTAGCTTGTCATGTTACATGAGGCACTCATTCTCAGATTTGTTCAAAGACCCCCGGTTCTGGATTTTGAGTTGACTGTAGTTCATGGATGTGGCTGTCATGCTGCTCCAGCGCACCCAGATGCCTAACACTGGCTTCTCTGGGAATGTCCAAGCCACACCGATAGACATGCCTTTTGGTGACAGGCAGCTATTGTGAGAGAAGGCTGACTCCTCCCTGTAATGTGTCAAATAGAGCAGAGCCAGAGTTCACTTCCTGGGCCTAGCCTCCAAAGAGAAGCAATTTCATCAGCAGTATAGGAAGTTTAAAAACTATTCCAGGGCAGTACGTTCCCAGCGGTGGCAACCTTCTAAGCATTTCCAGAAACCCCAAAACCTACTGTGCCTTTTTGTGGCAGTGGTGGCTATAAGGGATGCTACCAATAACAACAACAGTACATCCTGTATCTCTGCCTTCTCTGCTGCCTCAAATCCTTTTGACTTTGTTTCACCCGCTTCAGCCACCATCATCTGATGTGGGAAGGTCTCCAATTTTGCAACTATTAGGAGTCAATGATGACACGTCAATAGAGTATCTCTTTCTGTCCTTCCATCAAGATTTTCCTTCAACTATGACGTGGTCTCCAGCACATGGCAAGATATTGGACGTGGGATTTCTTGCCATGCTGAGCAAGGGGATCATAGAACAGATTCCTCTGGGGTAAGGAGGCACAGGATTCTAGTCACTCTACAGTTTAGTCCCCCAAGAAAGATGGCAGTTTCAGACCCATCCTGGATCACCGCCTTCTGAACTTTTTCATTTGGCGGGACAAGTTCAAGATGTTGTCCCTGAGCCAAATTCTTCTGGCCCTAAATGCGGGGGAATTGATTTGTAAACCTGGATTTCTAAGACACCAGTTTTCATCTTTAAATTTTCAGGCATTGCCTAATGTTCACTGTGGGATCCCTGCACTATCAGTTCACAGTCTATTCATTTGGGTTGATGCCCATGCCTCATGTGTTCATGAAAGCACTCACATATGTGCAGCTTCACTGTAGTGCTCAAGCAACGCACATATTTACATACTTGGAAGGCTGGCTAGTGAAAGTGAAGTCCTGACACGGGTGAAAGAGAATCTACAGTGGACGAATGGTCTCCTCCATTCTTGGGCCTTACCATCAACACCTAAAAGTCCTACCTCACTCCAACGCAGAGCCTGACCTACATAGTAGCGGTGTTACACTGTAAGTAAACTGGCTTTACACACACACACACACACACACCCACCCACCCACCCACCACCCCACCCACCCACCCACCCACCCACCACCCCACCCACCCACCACCCCACCCCACCCACCACCCCACCCACCACCCCACCCACCACCACCACCCACCACCCCACCCACCACCCCACCCACCACCCCACCCACCACCACCACCACCACCACCACCATTTGGCCTTCTAGCTTGGTTTATTCACTCCGAGAATGCACTGAGGTCTGCTAACCAGACATCAGTGCCGGTATTATTATCCATTGCAAAGTGTATGTCGAATTGGCTATCCCCAATTGGCAAGTCCTGACTTACTTATAAGTCCCTAGTATATGGTACCCAGGGTGCCAAGGGCATGTAAGACAGAGTCCACCTAGGGCTGCAGCACTGATTGTGCCACCCTGAGTGTGTCAAAGTAAAAAATGGCTCATAGCCTGCCACTGCAGACTGGAAGGGCAGTGTCACACTGCTAGTTTGACTTTGCCACTCACACCAATGGCAAAGCCACCACTTCCCTAAATAATATATGTAAGTCTCCCCTAAGGAAGGCCTCAAAAGCCCTATGGCAAGGAGCTGCATAATATTAAGTAGGACATATATAACTATATATGTCTTAGCAGCAAAACCTCCAAATTGTTGTTTTGCTGTGAAAACATTAGTAGCCCCATTGGCTAATACAGGGTTACGGGCTGGCATCCCAGCTTTGCTAACTTCTGAATGGGACTACCCAACTGGATACTGTTGGGTATCAAATTAATTGTGTCAATAAACCCGACCTAATGCCCAGGTCAAACTTAATGTCACTATTACATTTAGGCAACTTTCAGAAAGTTGCCACTCTGTGCCCCAGTGATCCAGTAGCCTCAAATGGGTTGGGACCCACAGATAGTTTTCTGCCCACCTGGGAAGTAGTGTTAATGACTCCCAAGCTTAGGATCAAACATAGTCTGCCGCAGGGTGAGGTGTTACTTCCCCTTCGACTGAAACCACTCAGCGTGTTAACCCAAAAAGCAAACTTCAAAGGGGAAGTCACCTTTGATGGGCAAATGGTGATAACACTCCAGAGGAGCTGCCCTTTCTTTAGGTAGACAAGCTGGAAACCGGGACAATGAAGGAAGACCAGTGCCCAAACCATTTTTTCCATGGGCGACTAGCCCCCAGGTACCCACACGTCTAGGGTGGGCTACTGAGCTCCTTGAAGCCAAGGAAGGGTCCCGACATCTTGAGAATGTGCGCTGGACCCGGGAGTGTCGTCAAAGTGCAGATTGGTCGCTCCAGAGGGACACTAGCCCCCACTAAAGGACCAGAAGCCCAGCTGCTGCTGTCCTTCTACCCTCTGGATTCATGGGACCACAACCTCTGTGTCTGAAATTTCCCCACATCACCAATGTACCGAGGAACCACCACAATGGCACCCCCGTTCACCGCATTGCAACCAGAGCATCCATGAGCATCTTTTCATCCTGTATCCCCAGTGAAGGAAGTGACCCGAAAAGTCCACTCGGGTCACTCATGACCACCTTCTCTGCCTTCCTACAAATGAAGAGTCGGTCAGACAGTAGAGAATACAAACCAGATTATTTATTGATATTACACTGCAGCGGAGCCCAGTCTGACCAGCCTCCTAGGATGTCTGTCGAGGGACTGCCTTCAGAATCCTTGGTAAAACATAATGTTCGAGGCATGTGAGCTGTAGATCACATGCTTTGCATAGATCGCCATCTGGTGTTGGGCCCGGACGTTTGCACTTTGTTTTTGTTCGAAGAAGTCTTTCCAGTCACGAGGTAGGTGACTCCTCCTTTCGGTGATAGTGCGCATGGGCATCGACTCCATTGTTAGATTGTTTTTTTTCGCCATCCAATTCTGCCCCATGTGCTATCCAAGTACCCCTGCACCGATCTTCACAACGTGTGCAACTTGTGTTTGTCGCCTGCCGATCCGATCGAAGAAGACGCTCCGTGACCGTCGGGCTCGACGTCGCGAGATGCAGTAACAAAAGGACTCCGCTCCAGACATCTTCGGAGAAGAAGATGAACAAGAGCTCCTCGAGGCACATGGAGCCGAGGAAGATGAGGAACTACAGATCGACGTCTCTGAAGAGGACTCCGATATCGAGTAGGATGTCACACCCGAGACTCCTCTAACCCCCAAAGCTCCCGTTAAAAAGGCTCCGGTCCCTCCTCCGCCTTTGGGCCAAGGTCGGCACCGAGATAAAGTTTCTAACGCCCCGCCTAAGGGCTCGGCACCGAAACAGTTAATAAAGCCTTCCGGCTCGGGATCGAGCCGTTCTTCCGGACCCGAAAAGACTTCGGCTCCGAAACAAAAGTCCTCGGATCCCTCAAAAGCTTCGGCACCGAAACATGCTTCGGAACCGAAATCCTCGGCACATAAACCCACGGCTCCGAAAACTTCGACACCGAAATCTTCCGCGTCGAAGATTGTGGCTCTGAAACAGAAGTCAGTTCCTCCTTCATCGAAACAACTTGTTTTGGACGTTCCGCCTGTTAAAACGGACCCCAAACAAAAAGAACTGGTTATAAACCCTAAAACAGGGCATATTTCTGCAAAACTACCCCAAAAGAGGAAACCAGAGCACGAGGAATCTGATCAAATCCCTCTAAAAAGAAAGAATATGGGAATTAACACTTCTCCTCCACCTCTTTCTCTTTCCTCACCTCCTCCTTCTATAGATCCTAACCTGCTCATAACACCCGCACATTCTCCTCAACCACAATCTCCAATACAACAGGATGATGATGATGTGGATCCACATTATGGCACACATGGGGATGTATCACAGCTATATGCTCCAGACCCCTGGGTAGATTATACTACGGATCCTAATAATGATAACAATCCAGATCTTTACCCATCCAAACCTTCTCCTCCTGATGTCAATGTGGGGTTTACAGAGTTACTCAATAGAGCTGCAGAATACCATGAGGTGCAACTCCATAAGGAACATCTTGAGGAGGATTTCCTATTTGAGACACTGAGTGCATCACAAAAATCCACGCATACACTACCCATGCTCAAGGGTATGTTAAAACATGCTGATGAGGTGTTCAAGGACCCTGTGCGTGCTAGGATACTCACACCCAGAGTAGATAAAAAATATAAGGCAGCTCCTACTGATCCAATTTTTATAAGAGGTCCGGTTCCACTAGATTCTCTAGTAGTTTCAAATGCTCGTAAACGGGCGAACTCTCAATCAACAGGAGATGCTCCACCTCCAGACAAAGAATATAAATTGTTAGATGCGTCAGGCAAAAGAGTGGCGGCACAAGCGGCCAATCATTGGCGCATACCCAATACGCAAGCACTCTTGGCAAGATACGACAGAGCTCATTACGATGAGTTAGAGCAAATAATGCAATATCTGCCTGATGAGCACAAATCCAAGGCACATGACCTCATACAGGAAGGGAAACTTATTTCCAACACTTCTATTAGGTGTGCTCTGGATGCAGCAGACACTGCCTCACGTGCTATTAACACCAGCATTCTTCTTAGACGCCATGCATGGCTTAGAGTGTCAGGGTTTAAGCCAGAAGTCCAAACAGCTATATTAAATGCGCCCTTTAACAAGGAACATTTATTTGGACCAGCGGTGGACACTGCATTAGTGAAAATGAAAAAAGACACTGAGGTAGCTAAGTCTATGGGAGTGCTACAAACACCATCAAATCGTGGCTCATTTCGCCGATCCTTTTATAGGGGAGGCTCGAAGTCCATTTCTTCTGAAGGGGCCTCTACCTCATACAGAGGCAACACTCAATCACCTTCTACCAGAGGTTACTTTTGAGGTGGATTTCGTGGAAGCAATGGCAAAGGAAGAGGGAAAGGTAATACACCCCGTACTTCCCCAGCCACAACCAAACAGTGACTTGCTTCTCCTTGCCCTCGACCATCCCACACCTGTCGGGGGACGTCTCTCTCAATTTTTCCCAGTCTGGAATTCAATCACATCAGACAAATGGGTTTTTACAAATTATCCACTCAGGTTACTGCCTGGAGCTTACAAGCAATGCTCCAAACTTTCCACCAAGAACACACAAACTATCTCCAGAACATTTACACCTACTCAAACAAGAGGTACAAGCTCTTCTGGAAAAAGGAGCTATAGAACCCGTCTCACTACAATATCACGGGGCAGGAGTGTACTCTCTTTATTTCCTAATTCCCAAAAAGGACGGTTCTCTGAGGCCTATATTAGACCTCCGAGAATTAAACCTCTACATTCAATCAGATCACTTCCATATGATCACTCTCCAACAGGTACTTCCTCTGTTAGAACAAGGCGACTTTATGTCCACTCTGGACTTAAAGGACGCATACTTCCATATTCCAATACATCCCGCTCACCGCAAATACCTCAGGTTTATGATAGCAGGACAACATTATCAATTCAAAGTACTTCCATTCGGAGTGACTACTGCTCCCAGAGTGTTTAACAAATGCCTAACAGTAGTCGCTGCGCATCTGCGAAGACAACATGTTCACGTCTTCCCATACTTGAACGACTGGCTTATCAAAGCCAGCACTCTCTCGAAGTGCCTACAGCACACTCAGACAACAGTGCGCTTACTGCACAACCTCGGATTTACAGTCAATTTGGCAAAATCCAATTTTCAGCCCTCCAATACACAAGCTTATCTAGGGGCCACTCTAAATACTCAAAAAGCTCTAGCCTATCCCAATCCAGCCAAAATTCACAATATTCAGGCTCTCGTTTCCAAATTTCAACCCAACCACTCATTGCCAGCTCGGGTATTCATGCAACTACTAGGAATGATGGCATCTTGCATCATGATAGTTCCTTATGCAAGACTGCAAATGCGTCCCCTCCAGGAATGTTTAGCATGTCAGTGGAATCAGTCTCAGGGTCTATTAACAGATCTGGTGTTGGTGGACGGCCACACTCATCGCTCTCTGCAGTGGTGGAATCCACACAACCTTACAAAAGGGCGGCCTTTCATCGACCCAATTCCACAAACAGTACTAACAGCAGACGCATCGCTCACTGGTTGGGGAGCTCATCTCCAAACTCACACAATTCAAGGATTGTGGAGCCAAAACCAAAAGCTCCTACACATAAATTATCTGGAACTGCTAGCACTATTTTTAGCGCTCAAAGCCTTCCAAACTCACCTTCTAGGCTAAGTTGTTCTGATACGCACAGACAACATGACAGCAATGTATTATATACAGAAACAGGGAGGAACACACTCCCTCCAGCTGTCACACCTTGCACAGGACATTTGGAAATGGGCCATTCATCACAAGATTTATCTCCTAGCGGAACATCTCCCAGGAGTGGACAATCATATTGCAGATCTCCTCAGCAGACAGAGGCAGCAAGTTCACCAATGGGAACTTCACCCTCAAGTTCTCCTCCCCTTCTTTCAAATGTGGGGCTTTCCGGAAATAGATCTGTTCGCCACACACCAAAACGCAAAATGCCCAAACTTCGCCTCCAGGTATCCACACCCATTATCCATGGTAGGTAGGTCGCTCCCCACCACACAGCTCCGCCTGTGCTGTCTGCCCGCTGCTCCTGTAGGTAAGATCGCCCTCCGCTTGTGGCCCCGGTGCCAGTTTTGTCTGCTTGTCTCCCCTTTCCTTTCTGTGCCCCTCGCTGCCCCACTGTTGTTGTGCCCGTGATTTGCCTGCTTTCCCCCGTTTTCCTTCTGTGCCCCTCGCTGCCCCACTGTTGTTGTGCCCGTGATTTGCCTGCTTTCCCCCCGTTTTTCCTTCTGTGCCCCTCGCTGCCCCACTGTTGTTGTGCCCGTGATTTGCCTGCTTTCCCCCCGTTTTTCCTTCTGTGCCCCTCGCTGCCCCACTGTTGTTGTGCCCGTGATTTGCCTGCTTTCCCCCCGTTTTTCCTTCTGTGCCCCCGCTGCCCCACTGTTGTTGTGCCCGTGATTTGCCTGCTTTCCCCCGTTTTTCCTTCTGTGCCCCTCGCTGCCCCACTGTTGTTGTGCCCGTGATTTGCCTGCTTTCCCCCCGTTTTTCCTTCTGTGCCCCTCGCTGCCCCACTGTTGTTGTGCCCGTGATTTGCCTGCTTTCCCCCGTTTTTCCTTCTGTGCCCCTCGCTGCCCCACTGTTGTTGTGCCCGTGATTTGCCTGCTTTCCCCCCGTTTTCCTTCTGTGCCCCTCGCTGCCCCACTGTTGTTGTGCCCGTGATTTGCCTGCTTTCCCCCCGTTTTTCCTTCTGTGCCCCCGCTGCCCCACTGTTGTTGTGCCCGTGATTTGCCTGCTTTCCCCCCGTTTTTCCTTCTGTGCCCCTCGCTGCCCCACTGTTGTTGTGCCCGTGATTTGCCTGCTTTCCCCCCGTTTTTCCTTCTGTGCCCCTCGCTGCCCCACTGTTGTTGTGCCCGTGATTTACCTGCTCTCCCCCCGTTTTTCCTTCTGTGCCCCTCGCTGCCCCACTGTTGTTGTGCCCGTGATTTACCTGCTCTCCCCCCGTTTTTCCTTCTGTGCCCCTCGCTGCCCCACTGTTGTTGTGCCCGTGATTTACCTGCTCTCCCCCGTTTTTCCTTCTGTGCCCCTCGCTGCCCCACTGTTGTTGTGCCCGTGATTTACCTGCTCTCCCCCCGTTTTTCCTTCTGTGCCCCTCGCTGCCTATCGCCATTCCCGCCGCTGCGTCCCTGCGGCCCCGCCCCCTGACTGCCCATTCGCTGCCCCTGCCTCCCGCCTCCCAGCTGCTCCTCCCTCCCACCTCCCCATAAATGGCGGCCGCTGCACGGCCAGCGCAGCGGACGTGCGCAGCGGGCGCGCCGCTGGCGCGCCGAGGCGCGCCAAGGCAAGCCCGTCTGCGCCCGTCCGCGACTGGACCGCGCCCAGCGCCAGAACCCCTGGATCCCACCGATGCAACACCACTCGACGGACCTACGACGCCGCCACACTCACCGCACTCAATGCCGGCCGGAACCCTGCCTGCTACCGAGCCTCACCGAGACGCACCCACGGACCCTTCACCTGCCAAACCTGCCGATTCACCTGCCCCCTGACGTGCACCACCTCCGCCAAGTCGAGCAACAGCAGCAACCACCTGAAATGCATCCTGCTGAACACCCGCTCCGTCCACAGGCACGCCGTGGAACTCTGGGACCTGCTCGACGCAACAGCACCGGACATCGCCTTCCTCACCGAAACCTGGATGAACGCCTCCTCAGCGCCTGACATCGCCATAGCCATCCCGGATGGATACAAGATCACCCGGAAGGACCGCGTCAACCAGACGGGAGGAGGCATCGCCATCGTACACAAGAACACCATCCGCATCTCGACTAACTCCGACGAGACCTTCACCGCCGCCGAACACCTACACTTCCAGATACACACGGACCCCAAGACCACCCTCCGAGGCACCCTCATCTACAGACCCCCGGGACCACGCACACTATTCAGCGAAGACATCGCAGACTTCATCAGCCCGCACGCCATGCCCTCCGCCGACTACATCCTCCTAGGGGACCTCAACTTCCACCTGGAGAACAACAACGACAGAAACACCACCGCCCTGCTGGACAACCTCGCCAACCTCGGACTCAAGCAACTGGTGAACACGCCCACCCACTACGCCGGCCACACGCTTGACCCCGTCTTCTCGTCCAGCAAGCACATCTCCTTCAGCCACGCCACCGGACTCCACTGGACCGACCACAGCTGCGTCCACTTCAGCTTCAGAAAGACTGCGACCCACCACCACCCGCAACAGGCTCCCCGCCGGAGCTGGAGCAAGATCACCGCCGAGCAGCTCACCGCCTCCCTCAGCCAGAACACACCCACCGACACAACGGACCCAAACGAAGCAGCCAGCAACCTCGCCAAGTGGCTGACCGCCTGCGCCGACGACCTCGCACCACTAAAAACCCTCCCAGCAGACCCGGAAGCAAGAAAACCCCTTGGTTCACCAACGAACTCAAGGAATCCAAGAAGAACTGCCGCACTCTCGAGAAAACCTGGCGACTCGACCAGACCACAGACAACAGGACCGCCCTCAAGCACGCCACCCGCAAACACCACCAGCTGATCCGTGCCACCAAGAAGTCGGCACTCAAAGAACGACTGGACAACAACGCCCATGACAGCAAGGAACTTTTCAGCATCGTCAAAGAGTTCTCCAACCCCAGCGCCGGAAACAACGACATCACCCCCTCGCAAGACCTCTGCAACTCACTCTCCGCGTTCTTCCACCGCAAGATCACCGACATACACAACAGCTTCAACGCACAAACAACGCACCCTACCGCCGAACCAATGCCCGCCACCACCACCCTCTGCAACTGGACCCCGATCAACACCGAAGACACCACCCGCACGATGAACTCCATCCACTCCGGATCACCAACCGACCCCTGCCCACACCACGTCTTCAACAAAGCCGACGCCACCATCGCACCCCATCTCCGGGACATCATCAACTCCTCCTTCCGCACCGCCACCTTCCCGGAGAGCTGGAAGCACGCCGAGCTTACCGCCCTCCTGAAGAAACCAACGGCGGACCCCACCGACCTCAAGAACTACCGCCCCATCTCGCTCCTTCCGTTTCCGGCCAAAGTCATCGAGAAGACCGTCAACAGACAGCTTGCCGCCTTCCTCGAGACGAATGGATCCCTCGACCCCTCGCAGTCCGGGTTTCGGGCCAACCACAGCACCGAGACCGCCCTTATCGCAGCCACCGACGACATCAGAACCCTAACCGACAACGGGGAAACAGCTGCCCTCATCCTCCTGGACCTCTCCGCGGCGTTCGACACCGTCTGCCACCGCACCCTAGTGAAGCGCCTCAGCAACATCGGAATCCGAGAGAAAGCACTGGAATGGATCATCTCGTTCCTCGCCGGAAGAACCCAGAGAGTCCGCCTCTCCCCGTTCAGATCCGAAGCCACCGAAGTCATCTGCGGCGTTCCACAAGGATCCTCACTCAGCCCGACCCTCTTCAACGTCTACATGAGCCCCCTCGCAGCCATCGCACGCCGACACAACCTCAACATCATCTCCTACGCCGACGACACCCAGCTGATCCTCTCCCTCACCAACGACCCCACTACCGCCAGAGCCAACCTGCACGACGGGATGAGAGACGTCGCCGACTGGATGAGGAACAGCCGCCTTAAACTGAACTCAGACAAGACGGAAGTCCTCATCCTGGGCTCATCACCCTCCGCCTGGGACGACTCCTGGTGGCCCCCGGCCCTGGGCACCGCACCCAAGCCAACGGACCACGCACGCAACCTGGGCTTCATCCTGGACTCCTCCCTATCAATGACCAAACAAGTCAACGCCGTCTCATCTTCATGCTTCAACACCCTGCGCATGCTCCGCAAGATCTTCAGATGGATCCCCACTGAAACCAGGAAGACCGTCACCCAGGCACTCGTCACCAGCCGACTGGACTATGGGAACACCCTCTACGCCGGAACCACAGCCAAACTTCAAAAGAGACTCCAGCGCATCCAGAACGCCTCCGCACGACTCATCCTGGACATCCCCGACACAGCCACATCACCGTACACCTGAAAGACCTGCACTGGCTCCCCGTCAGCAAGAGAATCACGTTCAGACTCCTCACCCACGCACACAAGGCCCTCCACGACCTGGGCCCAAAGTACCTCAACGACCGCATGTCCTTCTACACGCCCACACGCCAGCTACGATCAACCAGCCACGCCTCGCCACCGTACCACGCATCCGCAGAACCACCGCCGGAGGAAGATCCTTCTCCTACCTGGCGGCCAAGACCTGGAACTCCCTCCCCACTCACCTTCGGCGAACCCAGGACCATCTCGCCTTCAGGAAGCAGCTCAAGACCTGGCTGTTCGAGCAGTAACTTACCCCCTCCCCCAGCGCCTTGAGACCCTCCCGGGTGAGTAGCGCGCTCTATAAATGCCGTGATTGATTGATTGATTGATGGATGAACTGGTCAGGGATATTTGCTTACGCTTTTCCGCCTCTCCCACTCATTCCACTAGTGGTTCGGAAACTCAGGCAAACATTCCTCACACTAATCCTAGTAGCTCCCACGTGGGCTCGTCAACCGTGGTTCACTACCCTCTTAGAGCTATCAGTGGTTCCTCATCAAAAACTACATCTCACATCCAGTCTCCTCACACAGAGCCATGGAGAGTTAAGACATCCAGATCCCAAACCTCTAAATCTTGCGATCTGGCACCTGAAGTCATAGAGTTTGGGTATCTAAATCTTCCACCAGACTGTATGAATATTATTAAAGATGCTAGAAGACCTACTACAAGAGCTTGTTATGCAGCAAAATGGAAGCGGTTTGTTATTCATTGTAATAACAACCACATCAATCCACTGGGCGCTTCTACTCAAAATATTATTTATCTGCTACATTTACAACGTTCAAATTTAGTGTATACCTCTATACGCTTACATCTCGCTGCAATAGCTGCTTATCTTCAAAACAGACAGCATCTGTCACTCTTCAGAGTACCTGCTATTAAAGCTTTCATGGAGGGACTTAAAAGAGTTATTCCTCCAAGAATTCCGCCCGCCCCAGCCTGGAATCTCAATATTGTCCTTACAAGGCTAATGGGGTCACCATTCGAGCCTTTACATAAATGTGAGCTACAGTTTCTCACTTGGAAACTAGCTTTCCTCATTGCTATCACATCACTCAGGAGAGTAAGTGAGCTTCAAGCTTTAACCATAGAAGAACCATTTTTACAAGTACACCTAAACAAAGTGGTTCCTTGTACTAATCCTAAATTCTTACCTAAGGTAGTTTCTGCCTTCCACATCAACCAATCTGTTGAGTTGCCTGTATTCTTTCCTCAACCAGATTCTGTGGCAGAACGTGCTCTACATACTTTAGATGTAAAAAGAGCATTAATGTATTACATAGAAAGAACAAAATCTTTTCGTAACTCCAAACAACTCTTTGTGGCTTTTGCTCCACCACACAAAGGCAATCCCATTTCTAAATCAGATATTGCAAGATGGATAGTTAAGTGTATCCAAGTATGTTATGCAAAAGCTAAGAGAACTTTACTAATTCCCCCTAGAGTGCATTCTACTCGGAAACTGGGGGCTTCTATGGCTTTTTTAGGAAATATCCCCATAGATGAAATCTGTAAAGCTGCAACATGGTCTACACCACACACATTCACAAAACACTATTGTGTAGATGTGCTAGCTAGACAACAAGCTAATGTGGGCCAGGCAGTTTTACATACACTATTTCAAACCACTGCAACAGCTACAGGTTAGCCACCGCTTTGGGAGATTACTGCTGTATAGTCTATGCAAAGCATGTGATCTACAGCCGACATGCCTCGAACGGAAAATGCTACTTACCCAGTATGCATCTGTTCTTGGCATTTAGAGCTGTAGAATCTCATGCGCCCACCCACCTCCCCGGTTACCTGTACCTGTTCCAGTATTATCTTACTTAGATAACAACACATGGACATCTCTATTCTACTCTTACTTACTCCATTCTCCCCCTCTGCGGGAAAACAATCTAACAATGGAGTCGATGCCCATGCGCACTATCACCGAAAGGAGGAGTCACCTACCTCGTGACTGGAAAGACTTCTTCGAACAAAAACAAAGTGCAAACGTCCGGGCCCAACACCAGATGGCGATCTATTCAAAGCATGAGATTCTACAGCTCTACATGCCAAGAACAGATGCATACTGGGTAAGTAGCATTTTCCATACATTTCCAATACCCACAAGACACGCCCAGGCTGGAAATTTCCAGCTGGGACCAGTTACACATGCAGAAAGACAGAGGGATAAGTTTCAATTCTGAGTCTGAGCACACACTATCTGTGCACCAAGGTCACTCTGCCTGCCTTCGCAGCTAAACCAGTGGGAGCAGGCTTCCATCTCATGGGAAAGGTATCCAGAAGTACAAAACAATGTATTCATTAGCACAGCGAGGCCCAACCTTGAGAGACACAAATGCATCACAGCAGCTTTCTGCTGAAGCAAGCAACATGAGACAGAAGCTTAGTTTCAATCATAGAGCAAAATGGCGGCTAAAATTAAAATGGCGTCATGAATGCTAACTTAACACAGTGTAAAGCATGAACAAGGGGACAATAACATTTTCAATTCCAACATTCCCTCCTTTTATCATTCATTGCTGATTTTATTGGTGCCATCAGGTAAGGGTCTTTAGAATTCTAAAGATAGGGGGAAAAAAACTGTTCAATCACTGGCTACTGTTACTAACTTATGGATTATCTGTCAGAACTAAATACTCTGAGGCTAAACACGCGTGGTGTCAGCATTGATACACAGCAGGCACAACAGGCTGGGAGACAGTGCATACAGGGGCATATTCTTCGTGTCAGCAACCCTTTTGGCTCAGGGCAGGAACATACTTTTACATTGTAGCTGATGAAATATACGCTACGTAGATGGGGCGACAATACAGTGATAAGGAGAAAAGAGAAGCAACATTTGTAAACTAAACATGAACTTATGGCCCACAAGCAAAGTCAACATTACGATGCAGGATCTAAGACGGGCTTGTTGTTATGTTCAGTCTGTAAGTGAAGTCATATGTGCTCTCACCCACCTTAATCTTCCCCGCCCCTGAATACAAAACTAACTGTCATATCAATCACCGTTACAGACATCTTCTTAATGTACACATTCATTTGCAGTGCGGAAATCAATAAATGTCATATCTGGAACAGAAGAAAAGGAATTGAATGTGCACCAATCGAAACAATTGAATTGTCAGTGTATGTCTTCCTGTGGTCCCCTCTGTGAGGAGCCAAAGTATCAAACATGTGTTCAGAGGGAACAGGCGTCATACAAATAAAAGAATGCACCAAATATCTTAACAGACCACCCTGACCAAACAGGCCCATTTTTCCCGGAACGCGGGGCGGTAAAAAGCTGCTCTTCCTCCCTAATAGAGCGACCAAATGGGTAAATAAAAAAAATAAAAAATCTTGAATCCGAAGAAAGGACATGCAATGGAGCCAATGGGGATAAAGCAAGGAAATGGAACAAAGTTCCCAGCGTCCATCTGGGTCCCGCTGGCGGACCCCTATTGTTCATTAGGCGTAGGCGCTGTTGAGCACCGGCGGTGGAGCTGTTCGTCTAGCTCAGATCCAGATCCCACGTTGCAGGGCAAGGTATTTCTTTCTTTAGAATCACAGTCCATTTGCCCTGTTCGTTGACTGTCCAAACAATGCACCAATCTCCCTTTCCCTAAGCTATTTTTGGTACCACGGGCAGGGTACGTTCGCCCTATTATTCAGCAATGCAGCCCATCCCTATTAACCTGACTTTCCCTTTGGTGCACTGTTCCTCCATTGGGGGCGTAGATTGTACCTTGTCACTCCAGGCACAGAGGGGTCAGGCTCAAGGGGACCAAGGGGCAGAGGCTCAAACGCATGCGAGCCCACAGGCTGGGGCTCAATGGGCTGGGACTCAAGCACAGGTGGACCAACAGGCTGTGGCTCCTGGATAGCCCCACCTTCTTTTGTTTTTCGGTGGTACTGCCTCGTCCAGCACTACTTTGCTCTGCAGCTCCGTCTCAGTCTTATTCGTTTTGAATTTCCTATAGCAAGCAGCCAGGCTGGACATCGTGTCTGGGCCCCTCTGATGTGACTGCAGGGCGTCCTGGATAGAATGCAAACTTTCAGTTAAGTGGCAAAGATAAAACTTTATATATTTTCTCTCTCTCAACAATGAGTAGTGGAGTAAGCCTCAATCCATTTACTTAACTCTTAAAGAACAATCAGGACATCCTTCGAATTATTATCCGCCTATTCCTATATTATTCATCTGAAGAACCTCAAAAGGAAAAATGTGTGGTGCGAAATTACCGGGGGCATACGGGTACCCTTTCCAGAATTGTACGTCATGCGCACCATACAGTACACGGGCTGGGCAATGTCTCATCATAACCACAGGAAATACATATGCATCTGGCAACATTCTTTTTTCTTCCCTGGCATATTAATTCACCATCCCTCGTCCCTTCAAATGTGCCGTACTTTCAACTTAAACATTGTGATTTCCGGTACCCACCCAGCAGGGCCTGCTACAAACATTCTTTTAATTTCATTTTGATCATTTTCCTTAGCTGTCTGATCTGCAAACACATTATCCCTTCCCACATCATCAGTTACTTTCCGGTGGGCACTACACTTACTTACAATTCACAACCCAGTTACTCGGGCTAACTGATAAGGGACTCGTGATGTCTCTGCGACTGTATGTAGTGTTGTGGTAACATGAGCAATAGTGGTGGTGCCACCTGGGAATTTAAACAAGAACCATCGACATATAGTTCCCCTTGAGGATCAGATAAGGGAACATCAGTCCAGTCTACCAGTCCTTTCATCTCACTTTTCCTTTTCAATTCCATCATTTGGCAGAAGGGAGGGGCAGTAACATGGCTGACTTCAAGGTGGCACATCCTTAAATCTTTATATTTTTCGTTTTTGCGAACAATGCTAATTTTTGCGAACAATGCTAATTTATAGCCAGTTAGACGTGCACTGTTAAGGTGCTGTGTCTCTTTTTATTCAAGGGTGTGTTCACAGCATGGTGTACCATAACTGTGAGATCAGTGACTAAAAACGAGTCCAATCGATTGTCTTATAGAGACGGCCACCGTCATGACCGCCCCTAGACAGCTCGGGAGGGCTCTTGCGGTAGCGTCAAAGACAGAAAGCGCACAACAAGCCGTCTCGTGTACTTACAACACAAAATATCACGCAACAATTTATGTACAAAGCACAGGAGCCGAAGAAAGCGCAGTTTGTTAGTTGCCCAGGTGTTAGTTGCCCAAAAGACTGCTTCAGGCATTCAGGATAAAGACTGCTTCAGGCATTCAGGATAAAGACTGCTTCAGGCATTCAGGATAAAGGCTCATGCACCTCATGCACTTCTTTTAATGTGTTAGTTCGCCAAGGAGCTAATCTCCTACCCCCCCTTCGACAGTAGATGACATAAGTAGGTGACCTCCTGTCGACAATACTTACCTTTTGAAAAGCATTCTTCATGGCCATTCGAAGCTGAACGCAATGACTATTCAACTGCACTGTCCCTACATCTTGGCCCTCTGTCTGAAGCTGTGAACAAGTGGCTAATCTTTCCAAATTTTATTTTTTATTTTTAACCATAGATGCTCTATCTTTCTGCATAGTCCCAAGAAGCGCAGCAGAACCCATGACTCCTACCATCCAATGTGAATCCGGACTAAGACCTATTATTGAAATAAATAATACTGCCAAAGAATGTATTTTATATTAGTGACAGAAAATCATTGAACAGCAGGAGGAACCATTAGCAGAAACATAGCAATGACTAGAGCAGCAGAAAGTTGGAGAACCACATTTTCCTTTTTTTCACACAATTCAGTCACAAATTGTAAACACAATCGAAATAATGGGGCTATTACAATTCAACAGTCGTCTCCTCAACCACGCCTTTCTCAACCAAATCCTGCATCATGCATAACAAGGCTCGCTGCCCCGCCCATTGTATCCAACTAGAAGGGATACGAGGCAAAGTAGCATTGTCTATAGCTTAGATCAAAACCGGCAATATCTGTAGAAATACCACCTCTGCATCGCCTGTTACCCATAAAGTAAATGGGGCATCTGCAAAACTCAGGGGGGGCAAACACTATTCACTACTTACATTAAGACCCATCATCATACATTCACCTGCCGGAGAGCAATAATAATAGGATGCCAAACCCATCACATTCTCACCACAATTAGACATTAACACAAACTGAGAATCCACAGTAAAAGGACCAATAGTCAAAGCAAGAGGGCGCAAAATGTGTGTTACTGCTAATACGTCCGAAAAAACCCATCGAAACAGTCATAATATTGTGCTATGTTAAATACATAACAGAAAGAGGCAATGTAGACCAAGTACTCTCAAATGTCTACAACCAGGCCGCTATTTCAGAAAACACATTAGGAACTAATCTGTGAACAAACAATCAAATCCCCTTTAAAGACACAAATCCTGCCAACTATAATCTAGAAACACCTTCACTCTCACATCTTTCCCCTGGCGCCAAGCCGTTAACTCACATTACCCATGCATGACAATACATGACAATGCGGCCTAACAAAATAAATATCCCTGTTAATATCACACAAAATCTGCGGCGCAGCATCGTTGGAAACACTGCTCCTAGAAACCAAGCAACATAGCAGTCATATTCCTAAGGACAAACTGTTGCACAAAAGGCTCATTATTTCTATTACATTCCACACACCTACCACACAAACCCACTGAGCACCTTTATTAGCTATTACCCTCTTTCCTTCATTTCCCACTTCAGATCACACGTACGGACCCACACGTTCCTCCAATTTCGTCCAGTCTCTATCCTCAAATCCACATACCTGTGTCCCAGTACTCACTAATATTGTGGGATGAAAAACCACAGTGGGAATAGCAACAGAAATAACAGACATTATCATCACTGCTGGGGTTAACGAAAAAGGACGCTGAGGCAATATGTGTGTCAGGGGTACTAGCAGTCATAATGGCCACAGGTGACTGAGACAAAGAAAAGCAAGATATGCCATAGGAAACACAGCCTGAGCGGCATGGCAGGAGCAGAAGCAGCAGAAATAGAAAGAACAGCTGTATAGATCCTCAACTATTCTCTCACAAAGCATATTGTACACAAAGTACCCCATAAAGGAAGAAAAACCTGTTTTCTATGGAAAATGAGGCATAAAAGTCAGTCAGGTCTCTGAAAGTGTTCGTGAAATATAATGCAATGGTGAGTTCAACATATAGCTAGATCAATCATTAATAATTGCAAAATCTCCCATGAAGAGAAATAAATGCATAGGACAAATGAAAACTGTACAAAGCCTGTTAGTCAAAACATAAAACTTAGACTTCTAGCATCTAAATCTGCCCTCGTGCCGTGCTGTTTATCTCTGTTCTGCCTCTTCTGTGCCTCTCACAGAAGCTGCCCAAATGAGCCCCTCTTTTCTCTTCTGCAGAACTCGCTGTTTATGTCTGTCTCCCTTTTCCTTGCCTCTCACAGAAGCTGCCCAAATGAGCCCCTCCTTTCCCTTCTGCAGAACTCAAGGAAAAAGGCTGTGTATTTCTGCATGCGTCCTCTTCATGAAGAGACAGAACAGAAACGGCGAGAGAAATTCCATTCTTATCTCAAACCCAGAAAATGAGCCTTCCAAAGCAAACTAAATCACGAGCGGTGTATTTCATCTTTCAAAATCCTTTTTATTCAGCACAAATACACGCTACCTGGAATGTTCGAAGCGCCTTTTCCAAATTAAATACACATTCTATAGTGAGGTCAAATCCAAATTAAACACACTCAAATCAATCATGAATTAATTACTTGAGCATTCCTTACACTACCCATCAGACTGAAAGCATCAGCATCTGAGCAGGGCACATTCATTATTTTTTTTTTCTTTGTACTTTTCATGCACCGAACTTCTGCATGCCACTTTTAAAATGCAATTTAACTTTTGTCATTTGGCAATGCCTAAAACTAGAGGTGAAATCTGAGCGCAATCAGCGCACCCTCTTTTTTATTTTTTTTACATCATGCGCTATAACTTTCTTATTTTACATTCTCCCCTTTTTGTACATTCCTTCTTCCTTTCTCAAACCATTCGTCCTATGTAAAAGCAGACATATATATTATTACTATATTTTTTTTCCTGTTCAAAAAAACCCATCAGCCGTTTCAACTCGGCATTGTCCCTCATATATTTGTGCCATAACGTACTAAACATAATAGGCCCAAGACCATTCTCCGCGCGCATCAATATTAACAGTGCCTCCTGTAGGCGCCGGCTGATCTTCTTCCAATGGGCTTCTGCAGAGCAACAATGACAACAAGAGACTCATTCCAGGCATTTTCAAAAAGGAGCCAAATTCATTGTTTTGCCTGGCAAAGCAATTGCAAGTTCTTTTTTTTCTTTTCTTCAAGACGGTCCTCAGACCGAACCAAATGCAACCCGAAGTGGCACCATGCTCACAAAGAGCCCAAACAAATTCAAGCGATTGTTCCAAAGACGGTCCTCAGACCGTGTCAAACAAAGGAAACCACAAATCAGTCCTCAGACTGTACCAGAGAGACTGGCTCAAGCCCCAGGCATTTTCAAGAGTAAGCCAAATTCACTAAGTTGCCTGGCTGGGTATCCGCAGACACCCTGTATCTCTAAACGGTCTGCAGACCTACCAAGTTCACAAACAAACCAAGAAATGGTCTCCAGACCATATCCAAAATTATTCAAGACGGCGCCATATTTACCAAGAATCAAGACAGAAGCTTAGTTTCAATCATAGAGCAAAATGGCGGCTAAAATTAAAATGGCGTCATGAATGCTAACTTAACACAGTATAAAGCATCAGCAAGGGGACAATAACATTTTCAATTCCAACACCAGCATCAGGACCACTCCATTATAGTCTATGACGGTCTTGCTGTAAAGGCTGGATCTAGACTGGAAAATGCTCTAGTGGCCAGGTAACTGTCCAAATCTACCCCATTGCCCCCCTGGACCTTCATCCTGTCGGATTTAGTCGCCCAGGCCGAAGTAGTCAAAATAACTTTTGCAAACTTTGTGTTGATCAATGCTTGTTTGCGCTTGGAATTAAAAGTGATAACATCTTTGAAGTATCATATCTCTGGTACCCTCCCATCGATTTTCCCATCCTGCACTCTCAAAATTCATAAAAATATACTCTAGTTGTATAAATTGGTGTTGTGTTTCTTTTGTGTTGTGTGGCTTTCATATTTCGTTGTTTGGTACTGTTAAAGGCTTTTACACTAAGTTCCTTTGTACTAGCCTTGCTGCTCGAAAGCCGTAGCTACCCAGAGTTGAGCTTAAGGTTGTTCAAACAAGCCTGACTTGGATCAGTAAAGGTTTTGTGTGTTTATTCCACGATAAGGCCCACAGCCATATCATATAATACACCCAGATCCTCACAGACACAAACCACATGAAGGCTTTTCCTCCTTCTTAGAGGATCGTGGATATTCCGAGAGGATTCTCATGTTTCCAAATCAGACACAGATCCTGGTTCTGCAGGCCTTATGTCTGCGGGGCTCCATGGGCTTGTGCATCCTGTTACGCCAGATAATGGATGAAAGCCTTCCTTTTGTGTCTGCGATAGCAGTGGCTCCAGGATCAAGGGAGCCCCTCAGCTCAAGTGCAGATCCTTCGATCAATATCTCTGGCTATGCACTGGTGAATGAACCTCTTCAGTCTTTTGATTGGTCATCCCTTCAACCTTCCATAAGCACAGGCTACCATAGCCTCAGCTAGGCTGGAGTACCTATCCAGGTGTCAGGATGGGCGAAAGGCCTTTGGTCCATGTCGGAACAGTGTCTGCACATACATGTGCTGGAGCTTTAGACGGTACGCTTGGCCATAAAGGTATTTCTTCCTTCCATCTCGGGTAGAAACGTTCAAATTCTGTTGAATACCTCCACCTCCATTACATCAACAAATAGGGTGGTGTGGGGTTGTGGATCCTGTGTTGTAAGGCGATTCACCTGTGGTAGTTCCCACAGAATGGAGGTTTCCCATGAACGGCTTATCATGTAGTCTCTCTCATTATGAGAGTGGACACTTACAGTTGTCTCTAATTGGAGGACTATGAATGAGATTTTCTTCATGAAGTGATGGAGTTGATCTTCACCATGGTCTACAACAGTAAGTGTTCTCCATTGAATATGAATTTGAATGTCTCCCTGGCAGATGCCTTAAGGTTCAGCTCGTCTTAGGATCTCCTTATGCTTTTTTGCCAATTCTGTTTCTGTTAAGAGTCCTTCGAAAGTTCTGGGAGGATTTGGCATAGCTCATCCCAGATTGAGCAAGGATGATCAGTAATCTGTTGGCACTCTCCATTCAGCTACCTCTTTTTCTCCCACACAGAGTAGACCTGCATTCGCAATGGGATGGTCAGTTCCTCCTCCCCAATTCAAAGACTCTAGGGCTGCACACATGGAGATTGAGCGGTGCCTGCCTGAGTCCTTTTTGATTCGTGATGAGGTTGCATATGTCATATTGGCATCCAGGAAACCTGCTATGAAATCCTTCTGTGTGAGTCACTGAAGGAAATTTGTTCAGTGGTGCGAGTTAGAAGGCATAGATCATTTTAAATCCAATAATTTTCATGTCCTGTGATCTGCATTTGCCTCTTGCTCAGCAAGGTTTGTCATTGGTTATGGCTAGGGGCTGTTTGACTGCCCTGTCTGCATTTATGTGTCCTCTTGGCCAACAATCTATGCCTAGATCACCACTAGTGGCACATTTTCTCAAATGTTGCTTAACTTGTTTTCTCCCATTCTGTGTATTGTTCCTCGTTGGGTTCTGAATCTTGCGTTAATTTTCTTGAAGCCATTCCCTTTTGAGCCGATGAATAGTTAGTTGCCTGGTAGGCATCTCACCTTGATGACAGTATTTCTGATGGCAATTACATCAGCTTGTAGGGCCAAAGAACCTCGGGTCCTCTCATTCACCTTTCATAATTTTTGACCCAAATTAGTTGGTTGTCACATCTGCCCTTTCATCTTAAAGTGAGTGGTACCAGCATTTCAGATGGGCCGGCATTTCATATCATCCTTCTATTTTTCTTCCCATCCTACCAGAGAGGAGGAATGGTTGGATAGACTGGGCCCTGGACATGCTGTTACTTATTACATCACACATGATAAGACAGAGTGGATGATCAAGTCTTTTTGGGCTTTGTCTGAACCAAGAAGGGCAAGATGGTGACCAAAGCAACATTTTGCATTGGATCGTTCTCTCCGTTAAGATCTGCTGTGACCTACCGAAGATAGATCATCATGAGAGCATTCACACCCATTGCACAGCCAGGAAATGGGGATAGAGGTACTGCTTACAAGTAAAGTGTGGCTCATGCATGAGGAAGCAGTAGTCCAAATCCACTCTCGCTAGGTTCCTTTCAGCAAAGGAAAAGCTGGTGGTTATCATGGAGTGCTAGCACACTGCGGCTACATGTGCATGGAGCACATGCAGCGTGGCGGCACGCTGGCAATGAACTGATTCCCAGCAGGCCACCAACTCTCGGTGCCCTTGAGAGCCTGCAACCATCTTAGATTATCAGGTATAACTATCTTGTGGTTCGTGGCATCCTTTCCTTGGCAATCTAGGGTGACCAACTGGCATGGGTGCAAATTCAGGACGGTGAGTGTAAAAATTCAGGACAAACTGTCAAAATTCAGGACACAAATTCAGGACAGAAGGTCAAAATTCAGGACAAAACTTCGGGACAAAAGGTAAGATTTACAGACACATCAGTGCCATTGTGAGATGTAAAAGTGGCACACATAGGATGTAGATAATTGGGACCTGCAGTGCTGAACTAGAGTGCTATCCTCCAAGTAGCCAGCTTTATGTCTCAGATTGCTTCAAGCATTTCATTTCTGTTGAGCTCGTGATGACTTGCATAGGGAGCCCGTTCTACAGTTCATTTGCCTTTGGGGGAGACTACAATCCCCAGGATTCTTTGCGGCCAGTGTGCTGCCACCGACGCCGTTTGCCCACACGCTGCTGAGGCACTCATAAGGGCCAGGGGACTCCCGCAGCGCGGGAGCCCGTTCTACAGTTCAGTTTCCTTTGCCTTTGGGGGAGACTACAATCCCCAGGATTCTTCGCGGCCGGCGGGCTGCCACCGACGCCGTTTGCCCACACGCTGCTGAGGCACTCATGAGGGCCAGGGGACTCCCACAGCGCGGGAGCCCGTTCTACAGTTTAGTTGCCTTTGCCTTTGGGAGAGACTACAATCCCCAGGATTCTTCGCGGCCGGGGGTCCTGCCACCGACATCGTTTGCCCACACACTGCTGAGGCACTCATAAGGGCCAGGGGACACCCGCAGGATGGGAAGTGCGCGGGCGTGCCCGGGCCGCACCCGGGCAAAGGGCGGGCCTGTCTGCGCCCGTCAGCGACAGGAAGAGGCAGGGCAGGGCCCCTTCTCTTGGCTTTTCTGATTGGAACCAGTGACCTGAGGACCTGAAGCATATAGTGCGTACTGACCCTCCAGCCAAGGTTCGTCTTTCTTATTCTATACTTTGTTTCTACTGCTGACATTGACCCGTGCCTCACGATCGCCGTGGAAGTTGACATTTGCTTTTGAAATCCAGGGGGCCTGAGGATTGATAGCGTGATCATTTTCCGTTGACCATTGTTCTAATTTTTAATAACCGTTATTTGTCTGCTATCCGTGTTTCGTTTAAAAAAAAATAATAACAAAACTTCCCATCAACGTCACCTGTTGGGACCCTTCTGTCTACATTGGACATGGTAAAAAGAAGCATCCGGGGGGGGTTAAATCACTGAGGGATACTCTGCCATCCTCTTCTATTTTGAACTATATACGGGCGCCATGGGGCATTGGAAAAGCAGATCACATGTGTTGAAGAATCTTTGCCTAATTGCGCAAATAATATCTCTGGTAACACTGGTAGTACTGGTAACTCTGCCCTGATACCATCTGCCCCAGTTGTAACTCCTATCGACACCCCTAGCAGTCCACCTGTAAATGGACAGCTGAAAGCTAGGGACCTTGACATATGCAAATCAAAATCCCCATCCATTGCAATACCAGATACCCAACCGCCTAGAAAGTGCTTTAAAATACCTTCAAATACGATCCCTCACACCTTTCCCCTCTTTACCCGGGGGTGCGGGAGGGGGAGGCAAACGTACTAAAAAAACACTGCCTACCAAGGAAACTTTGGTTACCAAACCCACTAAAAACCTAGCTAACCATCAGTGCCCTGAACACGTTGCCTTTACTGCTCTCATACAGACCCTTTCTGATACACTCATGACCGCACTCAGCTCCCTTACTGAGCAATTAAAGGGGTTTGAGAGGAACGTGATAACTCGATTGGATAAGTTGGGTTTGACTCGTACAATATCAGCCCACCCTCAGCACCCCAGAGACCCCTCAGCCAACGGAGGGGGATGTTGTATCGGGATACAACATCCCCCTCCGTTGGCTTCTGCGCAAACCACCCAAGGTACTTACCACCCTCCTTTTACAGCTTCAACAAGGGCCGGCGAAATGAACAGCCCCTCCCTGCCTACCCTACGAAGCAATCAGCACCCCTTGTTTATTCCTCCAGAGAGGGTAGGAGCTGTAAACAACTTCCTGGGGAGTAGACCTAATCCTGTCCCATTACATATGTCATTTCAACCTGACCCTAGTATTTTTCCTTCTACCCTTCCTACTCATGTTACTTTAGAACCGCAACAGGTTTTCCCTACATCCAAAATGGACCATCTAGAGCTACCGCCGCAGCCATACCATATGTGGTAATCTTAGCCAACGTCCCCAAAGTTTCTAGCTCAATATCTGAATCATGGGAGTCCCTCCGGAATAAAAGCTTAAATTGGCTAAATGCAAGGGTAGGAGAGTTAAATGGGTAGGTCCAGGTAGTAAAACCCTGGAGGGTGATTGTGTGGTGCTCTCGTTTACATCTCCTAACTTAGTGAAGCTAATACTAGAGAAAGCTAGCCTACCATCCCTCACGACTAAGCAGATTGCTGTCTTACCTCTTGGTTTCTTTTATCAGCCGCCTGCCCTGTCCCAACCAGGAGCCTGCCCACAACACCAGGCATATTTTTCTGCCTCTCAATTCTCACCGATTGAAATTTCTAACAGGTTCGATCCCCTCTCCACTCTCTGCGGTGTGGATTGACTGAGGGATTGTAACCATCCTAGTGATGGTAAATTGTGTGCCCCGTCATATATTCAGAATGCCCACGGGTCCCCTGTCCGGACATCAACGATGTTTGTAAGCGCAATAATCCTTGCCCTGTCAGGTTACCCAACCCAAGCACTGTTGTTGATCCTACATCATCAAGGCTTACCCCTCCTGTTACTAAGCCTCCCGCAGAAGTTATCACGACTTTGTACTGGATCGTCGCTGGCTTACACAACAAAAGTATTATGAATGAGTGGTTGGATTTTATTAATGATTTTTACATTCTATGTCTACAGGACGCGTGGTCAGTGGACCCAATACATTTAAATGGTTTTAAAACATATCATTGTCCAGCGATTCTATCTAACTGCGGACGTCCCAAAGGGGGCTTGTGTATTTATGTATCAAACTTGTTGTCCCCTTTGAATACAACTGTAATTGCCACTAATGTTTTTTACCAAATTGTCATTTTACAATTGTCTGCACACTCCTCCATTGCTATTCTCAACTTTTATAACAATGCTTGCAGTCAGGAAATCATTTTAGCTCTTAATCGTTTAGATCATGACCTTGAGACAGCCTTTCCAGTTGCCTGTAAGAACCCAATAATTCTGTGGGGTGGTGATTTTAATATCCGCGCATGCCCGCACCCATCTAAAAAGATTTGTGGTTTGGTGTCCTCTGACAATAGTGACATTACCCATTTCTCCCATTCAGGTTATGGGGAATCCCTAAATGACTTGCTTTTTAAACCCAACTTGTCCTTTTGTAATGAGCTTAGCAGCACTCTGGTCATAGTGAGTAGTACCTATAATGGTAGAGGCGAGAACAGCGTGATAGATTTTCTACTTTTTTCCCAGTGTCACGCTGAGCTGGTCCTAGGGTTTTCTGTATATGATATCGCAATTAGCGATCACTTCCCCCAAAGTCTTACTCCAAATATCAATCTTTTGACGTAACGGGTACGCCATAAGATGGTCCTTGGTGGACCCGCTCAACTTCTTAGCAAAATTAATTTGGGAAATGAGGGAGGCCTTCGAACAGTGCCTCGATGAGAACACGGAGCCATATGAGTTCATCCAAGCGTTTGACCATATAAAGAAGGGCATCGGCGAAGGGCTTTATGTTAATCAAAGCAAAACCAGGGCATCCCACCCTGGCTGGTTTGATTTGACCTGCTCTAAAGCACATAGAACTCTAAAACTCGCTAGAAAGCCGCGACAGGCCATGGAGGTACACGAATGTAGATCCGCATATAAATTGGCCATTAAGCAACGGAAAAAGTTTTTAAAGGAGTATACCTGGAATTGTTTACTTGAAGCCAGTTTGTCTAACAACAACATTAAGTTCTGGCGTATTATTAATTCTCCTTCTTATGACCCTGTGGGTTGCCCCGTGCGGAGATAGCCATTTCTGAGGCTACTTGGCTAGCCCACTTTACAGACTTGTATTCCACCACGAATGACATTGTGACCCCCCAGAACACTGTATTTTTTCCTGGGGAGCCGGCATCTACCTCACCCCTTAATCAAAGGAATTACCTGGTTTTCACTTTGGATGAAGTGGTTGAAGCACTGAAATCTAGCAAGGGTGGTAAAGCCCCGGGTCCGGACGGGATCCCTATTGACTTATTTAAGTCCAACATTGACCTGTGGGGCCCCATTATTACTTTACTATTCAGGGCCTGTCGGGAAAAGGGTTTCTTGCAAACCTGGCCTGCATCTCTCATTGTCCCAATATACAAAAAGGGCGATCAAAACAGTCCAGCACAGTATAGGCCAATTTCCCTTTTAGACTCCCTAGTGAAGGTGGCGGGACGCATTCTTTTAGACCGACTGCAGGACTGGGCAGAATCTAACAGTATTCTCTCGGACCTGCAGTACGGCTTTAGGCCTGGGCTGGGGACCACAGAACAGGCCATCAATTTGGACTTTTTAATTGGCAAATACACACTCATTAAGGAAGGGAATTTGTACTTGGTCTTTGTGGATTTATCTTCCACTTTTGACTTTGTGGTACATGAAAATCAATGGTCCATTATGACTAACCTGGGAGTCGATTGCACTATCGTACATTTTCTCAGAGACTTGTACGCGCTGGGCCGCGGAAGAGTACGCTACGGCATCAACAGCAATTGTACAGAGCCATTTAATATAAATAGAGGGGTACGACAAGGATGCGTACTCGCCCCCTTTTTGTTTAACCTTTATTTGAACAGTGTAGGGGCAACCTTGGTAAGCAAGTGAGCTGACTTACCCCAAGTAGGTCATCGCCCAATTCCAGCACTCTTTTACGCGGACGATGCCGTTTAAATGGCTCGTACTCCCCTCGGACTCCAGCGTCTAGTCGACGAATTTGCTACTTTCATGCAGGATCATGTCTTGAAAATTAACATTGGCAAAACGTTCGCCATGAATGTTGGGCGTACGGCCTCCCGATGTCGGGATATCTTCATCGAGGGCACAAAAATTCAGCACACAACTACTTTCTCTTATTTGGGGATAGTATTCAGTCGTAATGGGAAGTGGCAACGGGTTATAGAATCTAGGCAACTTCAATTCAAAAGAACTACAAGGGCCCTGCTAAAGTTTGCTAGCACTCAATGAATTAAACATCCAAGAGAAATGCTGACCATCTACAAGGCTAAATGTAGGTCCACTGCTATGTATGGTTCCGAATTATGGGGACACGGGCACATTGATAGTCTTCAACTTGAAGAAAATGCTTTTCTGAGAAATAGTCTTGCAGTTCCGAAAAGTAGTGCAACCTATGTCTGTCACTCAGAACTAGGAGCCCCTTTTGTAGCAGACCTGATTAGGCTACATCCAGTGCTATTATGGCACAAAATCTGGTCATCTGAATATACTACACTGAATCGATCAATTATAACTGATTGTCTTGGATCCTCGTCAGCCCTTAAAATCTCTTGGCTCAAATTCTTGTCCAACTTTCTGTCAGACATTGGTCACCCTGAGTACTATGATCACCCCGAGAGCTTGGCTCTCGTTCAAAGAAAAGTACTCAAAATGAAATGCTTATCACTACTAGAGGAAACGAGATTAGCATCTGAAATCTCGAAACCATCTGTCCTGAGGAATCAGATGATACTGACCAGCTTTAATATGCAATTTTACCTAGCCAATGTGTTCAATGTGCCCCACAGGTTTGTGCTGACTCGATTCCTTTTGGGTATTTTTCACCATTTAATCAGCTTCGCCACTATTAATAACTGGTCACATGACCCGGGTAAAAGGAACCTGTGACAATATCTCTATGCAGAGCACATTGCACACTGTTCTGTTTTGCAGATAAGGAGGAATCGTGATACCCCTGTTACAGCAGCTGGGTTTTGTGCAATGCCGGCCAGCCTTCCTATACCTGCAAACGTTACCTAATATTTATATATGTGCTGTAATGTCTCGATTTCTATGGGCTGTTATCAATTGCAGGAAGCTGTTATAGATTGATACCAGGAAATGTAACTGAGTGTTCATTTGACGATTGTATTTGCACTAGTATGTATGTACTGTAGTTTTTTACTTATCAATGTATTACCAGGAAAATGAAATTGAGTATACACTGGATTGTTGTATTTGCACTAGTATCTATGTACTGTATTCTTTTTTATTTATCAATATGTTTTACATTTTTCTCACTGTTTTTTTAAAATTTTATATGGATATATCTGTAGCTTTTATGAATCATGTGTGAATTCGAATAAAGCTTATTTTGATTAATTGATTGATTGACTTGCATAGGGGCTGGTACAGTACTGAGTAATGGATAAGACCCATAGCAGACAGATCTTGTGGAAGGGTAAGAGCATTAAGCAGGAAAAAGGAGTTATTAACCAGCCTGCTTGAGCTATAATTATTTCACACTGCTGAGCGTTATGGTATTATTGTGGGTCAGAGTGGTTAGGAGTTAATATTACTATATAATGTCCTGGTTAGTGGCTAGCCATATATCAGCCCTCCTTATTTTTCCTGTATATTGGAAATAGTATACTGATTGGGCTGTTTCATTTCTGTGAGCTGTAAACTGCAGATTCTCATTGATGCACAGAAGTGTGCTACAGACTAGAAACTGTATACACCGTTCAGGCATAATTGTAGGGCAGAAGGATGCACTGTCTTTTACATACTGAACATTTTCTATTGAATGGAACCAAAATGCCAACATGCAGTTTTACTGATAAAACTATATAGCGCACAAATACTAATGTGTGGAAATGTGGTTTCGGCAAATACATATCATTTGAACATCACCAAGTAAAGTGTCTTGATTGTTTTGATCCTATTGCAACTCTGTTTCCAGCACACTTCTGAATTACAAACAAGTGGTCCATTTGTGGTTTCCTAACTGCTGATATGTTTTGAAACATTTGCACAGTTCATTTGCAGATATTTTTTTTTTTAACATAACTTTTTATTAAGGACATGGTTTGCACAACAGATAACATACAATCAAGTACTCGTGGAGACCACATTCGGCAATAATCGGTTGATAATTACAAGGTCACTTATATGTTATATACATTGGCATTAAACTTCATTATAACAGACTGTCTGATAACATGTCTCTTTGGGGCTGCGGGGGTTCACAGAGACCACCCCTGTAGTCATTCCACTTCCCCCAAACCTGTGTCCATTTGGCAGGACATCCCCTGGACTCATATAGCGTCCTTTCTGACACCATGCACCAGTCCATGTCTTTCCCCCAGTCCAGTAATGTTGGTGGTGTCTGCCCCCTCCAGTTTCTTGCTATATTCCTTTTAGCTATCATTAGACCAAGTGTTACCCATATTCTTTCTTTATTGTTCAGGTCTGTTGGGCCCCAAATGTTCAGGAGGTTCAATTTGATGTTGCAGTCAGTTTTATATCCCATTACACGTTCCATACGTTTCTTTACTGCAGACCAATATCTTTGGATAAGCGCGCACTCCCAAAGAATATGTATAAAAGTACCCTCTTGCCCACATCTCCTAAAGCAGAAAGTTTCATTACTAAGTCCCATCCTTACCAGCACAGATCCCGCAAGGTATATTCTGTGTAGTATTTTCAATTGCACTAGTCTGAGCTTGGCGGAGATTGCGGTTTCTCTGGGAGAGGCGAGAGCCTCAAGCCACTCCCCGTCGTCTAACCCAGCCACGTCGTAGTCCCATTTTGTTCGGAGCCGCACTAAGGGGTCGGCCATATTATTCATTAATTTGTTATATATTAGTGATATGGTTTTTTCTGGGAGGTTTCCATCCAGGATCCTGTCTTCCAGCGGGGAAGAGTCTGGGGGCATCTCGCCCTTCTGTATCACCGCACTCAAAGCATGTCTGATCTGTAAATATCTAAAATACTCTGAGTTGGCCAAATCATACTCTAACTGCAATTGGGGAAAAGGAATCACTCCCCCACCTTTCCACAGGTCGCCCACTCTGGAAATGCCTATCAAGTCCCAACGATCGAATCCAAGGGTGTGTCTCAAGTTTCCGAGTAGGTCAGTGTCCCAGAATGGGGTAGCAAGCGTGATCCTACCCTCCCATCCCAGACTCTTCGCCATACCTGGACCACATGCATCGTGGGTCCTGACAGCCTTAACTTAGCCGGGTTGGTATATAATGCCCCTGCAAAACCTCCCGCCGAGAGCAGCCATCTATCCATGAGGAAACCAGGATCCTCATGTGGTCTATATATACCCTGATTTATTGCGGCAAGTTGTGTCGCCAGTAGTATTTTTTTATATCTGGCAAGGCTATTCCTCCATCATACCACCCCAACGTTAACTTTTGGGTGGCGATTCTGGGCGGTTTCCCCTCCCATAATAGTTCCCTTAGAACATTGTCAATGGCTTTGAAATAGTTTGATCCCACTGGATGTGGCGTGTTCTGTAAGACGTAGAGAAACCGAGGAAGGGACATCATCTTAAAAAGGGCCGTCCGCCCCAGTAGAAACAGAGGGAGCGACTTCCAATGTAAAATGTCACTCTTAAGCTTTTGCAGCGGGGGCTGCAGGTTGTGTTCATAAAAGAAAGCCGGGTCTTTGGAGACTCGGATTCCTAAGTATTTAAAATCTAGCGCTGCTTCTGTGATAATAAATCCTCTTGGTAGTGCCGGTTTATTTCCATTAAGTACATAGATGACAGATTTGGACCAATTAATCCTGTACCCAGCGAATTTGCCGAACACTATAAAGCCATATTCTATTCAAGGAAGTTGCCGGTGATGCCAAGTATAAGAGGATATCATCGGCATACAATCGGCATACAATGAGATGCAGTCCTCCCATCCCTCCGCCCAACTCAGCCCTCTGATAATAGGGTCTTTCCGTATCCACATTGCTAATGGCTCGAGTGTTAGGGCGAAAAGCAACGGGGAGAGGGGGCAGCCCTGCCTGGTGCCTCTGTGAAGCATGAAGATAGGAGATTTCCTGTTATTAACTACTATCTGGGCTAGAGGTTCCGTATATAAAAGGCGAACCCACCCCACAAACTCGGGGCCAAAGCCAAGCTTTCTCAACACTGAGAACAGATAAGGCCATTCGATCGTGTCGAACGCCATGGTCGCGTCCAAGGACACCATCACAGCATCTTCTTGAATCGTCCCGGCTCGGGCCATCACTCCGTGAAGCCTTCGCAGATTAAGGGACGTATTTCTGGCTGGCATAAATCCTGATTGATCAGGGTGCACTAATTTTGCGATCACGCGCAATAAGCGATTGGCGAGTAGTTTAGCCAATATCTTAGCTTCTGCATTAAGTAACGATATCAGTCTATACGATGGGCACACGTTCTTGGGTTTCCCCTCTTTGTGAATGACCACGATCGTTGCCAACCTTTGGTCAGCGGGAAGTAGGCCCCCCTCTTTACCGGCTTGGAACATTTTAACCAAATGGGGTGCAATTTTACTTGGGGCAAGTTTGTATAGCTCAATGGGCAAACCATTGGGACCCATTGCTTTACCTACGTTCAAATCTTGTATTGCTTTTTGTACCTCAGTCTCCGTTAAGTCTTGTTCCAAATCCAATCGTTCCTCTTCAGTAAGTATTGGCAGCGAAATATCTCTCAAAAAGGAGTACGCCTCCTCCTCTGTATGCGGTGTCTGGGATGCGTAAATGTTTTGGTAGTATTGGCCAAATGCATCTGCAATAGCCTGTGGCTCGGTGAGTTGTACCCCCGAGTCCACCACCAGCTCCGCCACAACTCTGCTTGCTTGTTCCCTATGGTCTAACCAGGCGAGTAGCTTCCAGGCTTTATCTCCTACTTCATAAATTCGACTGAGTGCCGCCCTATGTCGTGTCCTTGCCGCATCCGTGGCTAGAGCTACATATTCCCTCGTCTTGATTTGCAAGGCGTGTTTTGTCTCGTCTGTATCGTCTTCCCGGATTCCCTCCATATGTAGTATGTCTGTTTCTAAGTGGGTTAGCGCTGCCTGCTTCTCCTTTTTAAGCCCTGAGATCTGAGCTATAGCTGACCCCCGGATGACCGCTTTATATGCCTCCTATAGAGTCCAGGCCGAATCTACTGAACCTTCGTTCTCCTGAAAGTAGAGTTCAGTGTCCCGTATTACTTTCCCTTTAATCTGGGGGTTCTTGAGATACCAAGGGTTGATTGGGATCGTCCTTCCCATGTTTGATTCCCCCACTTCCAATTGACACCAAATGGGCGAATGATCCGAAATACCACGAGCTAGATGCTTTACCTCTTTAACATTGATCATCTGATCTGCAGGTGTTACTTTATAGTCTATTCTAGACATACTTCGGTGGGCACCCGAGTAGAATGTATATTGCTGCTCAACTGGGTGTAGCGTCCTCCATGTATCCACCAACCCCATTGCCCCCAGGAAATTATGAATTTGCGTTCTGGCTGATGGTAGAACCCTAGGGGGCCACCGATCCAAGGAATCGTAGACAATGGTATTAAAATTGCCCCGATCATTAGCCTACCCTCCGGCAACTCTAGGATGAGGGCACCAAGGTCCCTGAATGTCGGAGCCTAAACCCCGGCGGCACATAGGTGGAAAGCAGGTTCAGCGTTTTCCCCTCCCACTTCCCGGAGATTGCTACGAATCTGCCCAGATTATCTGTCCATGTGCGTTCAACAGACATCGACAGGTTTTTCCTAGTCATGATACCCACCCACCGTGAGCCAGACCCAAATGCAGAGTGTGCCACAAGCTTAAACCCCCATTGTGACAGTGTGTGGCATGTATTAGCTAACAAATGCGTTTCTTGCAGCAAAATCACATCTGGGGCGTTTCTTTTTATAAATTGAAGCACAATTCCCCTTTTTATTTTGTCCCCCAGCCCATTCACATTCCACAACAGCATCTTCAGCCTATGTACAAAGGCAGTTGCCATCTACACTCAAAGTAGCAAATCGCTCCCTCAAGGGTAAGTCCTCGCATGTCTCCACATTTTCCACCATCGACAGTGGCCCGCCAGCCCTGCATCTAATAACTGTGCCCCTATCTATTTTGCCCTGAGTGACCTCTCCATTATGCCATCCAGTGCCCATCATGTACAACCTGTTGTCAAAAAACAATAAACTTCCCCGCCCCCCCCGTCCTGTCACTCGAGATGTCTCCATGTTGCGAATTAAGGTATTCGTGGAGCGTTTCGGAGAGTCTGAGTGACTGGAGCCCCTCCCCCTTACTGTATCAAACTGTGTCCCCCTCCCTGCCTCCCTGCATGGCGGTCTTGGAACCTCCCGCCACCCCCAACTTGCAGAGTGCCTATCGCCCACCCCTCTAACTTGTGGTGCGTGTGCCAACCCCATCCCCGTTCAATCATTATTTACAATATTGCTGAGTTACAATTGCAACGTTACCAGAACCTTATGTTCGAACAATATAATACAGTCTTGTACCTGCAAAGAGTGTCCGTGCCTTATCTCCCCCCCACTTCTTTATCTGGAAGGGCAAGGACGAGCTGGGCCCGGGAGAGAAAGTCCATGGGACCCATGCAATCACATAACGTATACAGACCAGCTCTCATTCACCGCCCTCAGTCAACGAGGTGTTCCCCGCCAGAGTTCCTGCTTTCTGCTCCTCTCGAGATCTTCCTGGTTTGCACCGTCAAGCTTGGTGATTCCCCTTCCCGGCCACTCGCCAGCCCTCCAGCCAGTCCCATGCTTCTTCAGGCGTGTTGAAAAACCAAGCCTTTCCTTCCGCTTCCACTCTCAGCATGGCTGGAAAGAGCATAGCGTATTTAATGTCTTTTTCTCGCAGTGCACGTTTGATGTCGAGGAAGCTGCGTCGTTGACGTTGCACCCGGAGTGTGAAATCCGGAAAGAAGGTCACCTTACTGTTGTCCAACTCAATTGGGGGTGATACCCGGGATGTTTGGAGTATAGCATCCCTATCCCTGTAATTAAATATTCTTGTCACTATAGGTCTCGGGGGGGCACCAGACTTCGGTCTGCCCCCAGGTACTCTGTGTGCCCTCTCGACCGTAAAGAATTTGGACAGGCTAGTGGGTTTCAGACGGGTGGCGACCAGCTCCTCCACGAACAAGTCCATTGCCTGTCCTTCTGATCGTTCCGGGACCCCCAGTATTCGGACGTTGTTGCGCCTTGAGCGCCCTTCATATTCGTCCAGTTGGGCCTCCATCCGTTCACCCCGGGCCTGAAGCTCGTCCACTCTTTGCCGAAGGGCGGTTGTATCGGTAACTAGGGACCCGGCAGTCGATTCGACATCTTTGAGCCTCGCGTACATGGAGCGCATATCCGCTTCATTTGCAGATATTTAAAAGTTGTGTGTTACAAATAAACTCACAGCTTACAGCCTTTGTTTTCCCACCCCCAAGAAAATTTGGGAAAACATGGTGCATTCTACAACACATTTGTCATTATATATCAATTGTATTAGCTTCTAAAGCATAGTAAATGATGACTTTACTGTGCACCAGTATACGACAATCTTTGATGGGGCTCTTCAATGATTCCCTCACTATCGCCAACAGTGTCTCTCTCTCGCATGTATTTCATTTGTTTGTTTTATAGCGCCTCTCATACCAGTGTAGGGAGCCAGAGCGCTTTACATCACACACACATACAGAGACAATGAATCATACGTGTGTAAATCCGTGCATAGAAAATGTTACATAAGGCAACGGGGAGACTACAAGGTGTAGGATGCACGTCACCCATACTAGTAGGCATTTTGTAAGAGTGCTTGGTCTGAAGAAGCTCAAACTCAGGATTCAGAACATAACACTGTAGTTAGCTTTGACTTTAAGGATAAGAATTTATTACTTCCAAAGAAACCTTTTTTAGCAACATCAGGATAATGGAAAACTGGGAAGAAAACATAACTTTGTAACCTGTACCATGCAGCTTGGATGCAGCTCTATGATGGCAGTTCATAGCTCACAGTGCTAGATTACGTATATATCTTATGAACTGCACAGTAAAAAAAGAGTCTCAGTGACAAAAGCAGTAACCCACTAAGCTCTGCACATAAAATACACATTCTTTGCAGCAGGCATTTTAACCCTCTGTGCTACCCTAGATGATTCAAAACTGCCACTAAACAAAACTCCCATCTCTCCCCAGCAGGTACATTAGTCACCAGAGTTATCGTGGCACTTTATTGTTGCCTGAAAACTGCTGGATATACAAGGAACTTTGAAGTGCCAGCCCCCAGTAACAAGCCTCCCCACCCACCCTTCCAGCCTCCCAGGGAAACGCCCAATGCGGGTACTGCCAGCCCGGCCTTGCTACCACCCTCCAATGGTGCCCCTCATCTTCACCTAGACCCTCTCTCATGCGTATTTAATTTCTTTTATAGTGCTACTCATCCGAAGTATGTACGGCAGGGTGTCAGAGTGTGTTACATCACACATATATTATATTTAGACAATGACTCATAAATGTGAAAGTCAATGTATAGGAAATGTTACTTAAGACATTGAGGGCTACAAGGTGTAAGAGTCAGATGTCATCCATACTGGTAGGCAGTGGCGTAGCGTGGGCAGGGCCACAGGGGCGGTTGCCCCGGGCGCAATATTCTTAGGGGTGCAAAATTTTAAAAGAAAAAACATTTTGGTGAAAGGGACTCGAGTCATGTCGGTGCCGTTGTCTGCAAAGTGCAGGTTATGTTGTCTTGCCCGCCTTTCCCTGCAGAAGGGCTGCATGAAGCCGTGCCCTCATGCATCTCTCATGGCCTCGGGGCAGGTAGAGGGATGCTTGCGCTGTTTTCCGGTGGCATGGGAGCAGTGCCGCACAGCGGCACAACAGCGGAACATCTCTTGTGATACCACTGCGCCGTACAAGGAATTCGTTTCTGCTTTTTGGCAGGCAGAAGGAGCATTTCAAGCCCGAGTTTCGCGCTTGCTGCATGACGTCATGGGTTGGTTTGGGATGGCGGGTTGAGTCACCTGGTGGTGGGACATCCATTAATTCTTTCATCCATCATTCAGTCTTTCACCATTCATTCTGTCCTTCCATCTGTGTGCCCATCAATATCCAAACCTATTCAACCGTTTCCAAACCTGTCCATCCTCTATCCTTCCATCCATCATTTCACTCATCCATCCCTCTATCCACCCTTTCACTCATCCAGCCATCATCCATCCATCCTTTCACTCATCCATCCATTTACTCATCCATCCAACCATTTACCCATTCACCCATCCAGGCATCCGCTCACTTACTCATCCAACCATCCATTCACCCAATCACTTATCCGTCCATTCGTCCATCCATTCACTATTTCACTCATCCATCCATCCTTTCTTCCAGCTCTTCACCCTCCCTTTCACTCATCTATGCATTCTTTCACTCATCCAATCTTACATCCTTCTTTTCAGTCATCCATACACCCATTCACCCATCCATCCTGTCAATCATCCATCCATACTTTCACTCATCCATCCATCCTCCCTTTCTCTCTCATCCCCCTTTCACTTAGCCATCCCTTTACCTACCCATCCATCCATCCACTCATGAATCCATCCATTGACCCTACAGGGCTCAAAAAATGCACTTGCCTGCTTACATTTGCGAGTCAGATTCAGTTAGGGCAACCTATTTTTAGATCCTACTCCTCTTTCTGGGGAGTAGGAAGATAAACTGACACCTGACCTCTGCCTCTGAAAGCAGAGCAAATGTGACAAGATAGCAAGATTTAAAGGCATCTTTATTGCCCACAAAGTGAATGAGCAATAAAAATTATTTTAAATCTTGTTAACTTGTCACATTTGCTCAGCTTCAGAGCCAGAGGTCAAGTGCATTTCAGTTAGGTCGAGTAGATGTTTCACGTTACTAGACCTGCAGGTCTAGTGCCATGTTTTGGATTTTTCGAGCCCTGCCCTATCACTCATCCACCCTTTCACTCATCCATCCATCCACCCTTTCGCTCATCCATCCATCCACCCTTTCACTCATCCATCCATCCACCTTTTCACTCATCCATCCTTTTGCCCATCTACCCTCCCTTTCACTCACTCATCCATCCTTACATCCACCCTTTCACTCATCTGTCCATCCATTCCCCCTTTCACTTATCAATTCATCAATACATCCATCCTTTCACTCATCCATCCACCCTTTTACCCATCTATCCACCCTTTTACCCATACATCCACCATTCCGCCCATACATCCACCATTCCACCCATACATCTATTTATTTACCCTTTCTCTCATCCATCCATCCTTCCGCTCACTCATCCATACAACCTTTCTCTCATTATCCATCCATTCACACTTTCACTCATCCATTCATCCTTTCACTAATCCATCCAGCCATTCACCCATTCCTTCACTTACTTACTCATCCACCTTTTCACATTATTTATGAGCTGAGCCTTTGTCTGCAGAGTTGCAGACAGAAGTGGCCCATCAAGAACTTCACCCCTGCTGTAGTTCCTAAAGCAAGGGGGTGGGGAGGGTTCACTATGCCCCTGCACATAGGCAATCTGAAAACTTGGAAGCCATGAGTCATGCATGATGCACAGTGCCAGGACGTGAGGTGACTGTTGCATAGCGTTGTTTCCAGGGCTTTAAGTGGGTTGAACAAACTTGGGGGTCTCGCCAAAGGGCATGTCCGATGTAATTAAGGGCGTGGCTTAAAACACAGTGCTAAAAATCTGTGCTTAGCATAGTGTGCTGCCCGACTGGTAATCTGCTTCTTCTGTTATTACATCCAGATATATAATACATTACACCTACAACAAGCCAGGACTATTGGCTTTGTCAATGGTTGTTAGTTGCATAAAATAAAAAAGCAGCAACTATGGCTTTGTTGTATATAAGTTGTATATAATATTGAAAAAGCTTCAGTTCTAAAATGATGAGACTGTGAAAGAACTATAACCTCTTCTTTTTGACCATTTCAAATATTTTTATTGGTTGTTTTCAAGAAGGAGAAACAGAAATAGAAAATAAAATAACAGTGATATATGTCAAGCAGCAAGATGACATTAGCTCTATACATCCTTTAAGAGGTACACAATAATTCAAACTGGTGTGATAAACAGTGGTTATTAAACACAGTGTTTCATTGTTCGAGTAAAAGTTATGAGATCATATTTAGGCAGCCAGCTGTACAATGATGGCTAATTTAATACACCTGTGAAATAAGGACAAAAATGAAAAAACACACACACAATCAAGAAATAAAGAAAACTAATAAACATCAAAGAAAAAAAATAGGGAAGAGAGATCATTACGATCAGCATAAGAGGGAGCTAACAGTGTTAATAGGCAGGTGACCGATAAGAGTGCCAAGAGAAAGGGCCATGGCGACATAGCTTCTCAGGAAGTTCATGGAGGTTTATGTGAATTGAAATATGTATCTAGACTATCCCACATATGTCTAGTGGGAGATTTCTAGGGGGAGTTTTGGAGAGCGATATTGTCTGCGCCCCTAAGATGAGCAATCCAGTTCAACCAGCATTTAAATGATGCTTTTTGTGTGTCTTTCCAGTTATTCAAGATAATTTTAACCACAGAAGTGAGTAGAAGGTCTAGCAGGGCTATAACCTCTTCTTTTTAACTTATTTCGCTGGCTTCTTTTCATGAACTGGATTCTGTACATTTCTTCCATCTGGTGAGGTGCAACATTTTTCTTTATGTACTGTTAAAATAGAATGTCCTGCCCTAAACCAAGGCAGGAGAAGGCCCACCACATGCTTTAACGGCCCAGACTGGCCCATTGTCATTCTGTATGTGACAATCAGCCGGCATACAGAATGACAATGGGAGGGGTGCGGCTGCTCTTGTGCTCAGAGGATGAGTGTGAGGCGGCCCCATCAGGGAGCTGAGGCTTCTCGCAGGGGAACAGTGCTGTTCCCCAATGCCCAACATTACGGACAAAAGGCGTCCGTAAAAGAGATCATCACAGACAACGGACGTGAGATCCAAATCACGGACTGTCCGTGAAATTTATGTACTGTTGGTCACCCTATGGCAATCGTGCTACAAGTATTTAGGAATTTCTCGCCTGACCTAATGCTTTCTTATGGATCTTTGATGGGCATTGGAATTATAGAGAAGTATCCAGAAAGTTGTGTTGTTGATGAAAGTGAACTCTGAACAATTTCCTTTAACATTATCCGAACTATTAAGACTGGGTTTGTATATTCTCCTAAATTTAGCCTGTGAAGTCATATGAAGGATTCTTAGAGTGGACTGTTGTATATTTATATGTGATTGTCATATACAAGGTATTAGCTTTCTGTTATGCACATATATTTTTGCTAAGGGTAGGGATTAACAGGATGTTAATGGTATTGGTTATTTTGTAGTTGTACAGAAGTGAAGTAGAAACTATGAATATAAAGAAAGAGTGTAATCACAGAGCTTGAGGTAGTTATCCAAAAGGGGTAGAACTGCACATGTATGTTTGAGATCCTAATTTGTCATAGGTTTAGTTTTCAGGAATTACCAGTTTCATATCGAAGTACAGAGTGCTGGTTACACGTAGAGAGTGCTCCGGTATATCCATTCACAATCAGTTATGCTGAGCACTCTCAATGACATAAGATATTTCTTTGTTCTGTAAAGACGCACTACATTCAGCAGACCTCATTGACCAGCAGAAGTGTTGAGGCTAAATGGTGGAGTCCTGGGTCTCTATTCTCTCTTACCCTATTTCCATTTCCCCTTTTATGCTTTTCCCACTGGCCCTCGTAACCCTGTATATGGGGCTACAGGTAGGGTAAATAAAAGACAGAAAAGACATCTGTCGTGCGCACATATTCATCCTTGCATATTTTTGCCAAGCACTGCTTGCTCACAGCTGAGGCACGCAGTGACAGGTACTTTGTTCATGCTGTGCTGCACGACTTGGTTGGATATCAGCACTTCTCATTCCCGCTCCTGCAAAGTATTTCTTTGGGGTTCATTCGTCAGGTGAAGAATCTGCAGAAAGATGTTTCCATCAGAAGAAAAGTCCCATACCGCTGGTAACGATATTTCTGGTGAATACATAATCTTCCTGCTGAATCCTTATTGCTCCCCACCACTGGGAGTTAGTGCGGAGATTGAAAAGATACCAAGGTATACAAACATATTGAATGCTGTATTTGTCACTGTCATTGAAACTTTCTTGATTCCTCTCCTCGTGCCTCTATGGGCATGAAAAATATTCAGGAATTGACGTTAGCATGTCAGTTGGTGCCTAATTACTTCTTCGACATGTGCGGAGACGTACTTGCAGCTTAAGCTAACTGCCTCTGGTCGTTCTCGAGAGATGTTGCTGGGGAAATATTTTCCGGACCAATCTGAAGCCTGGAAGGATTATATGTATGGTGAGGAATCTGCATGAAGAATACTTATCCACCTCAAATATTGTTACCAAAGGTAAATAACTTATTTTTCTTTCCCTCATTGTAATGTCTTACATTTACACCTTTTTTGTTGCAATGTTTTGAGAATGTTGCAGGAAACATGTATACTGGTATTTTCTGGTCCGTTTACTTGAAAACGGATTAATAGTCCTATTGATTTGCAACCATATCTCATAATCTCTTTATCTCTACACCCAGATGGAAATCTTTTTTTGGCAAGCTGTGCGCAAGATTGCGTCATAAGAATCTGGAAGATCTACTTGAAGGCAGAAAGAAATCCTGAAAACCTGAATTACAGTGAAAGTGTCAATAGTATCAAGCTGAAAGAAAAGATTCTGTTTCTTAAAAGTAAAAGTAGGTTATGACTGAAAAAATCTAAAAGTATTATTTTAACAAATGCATTGATTTTCTTAAACACTCCAGACACGTTTTGCCTTTTGTTATCTGTGAGCCTTAGTACCAAAGCCAGTGGACAGTCTCAACATAAAAATAAAAAAGATTTATAATATGAAACTTACATTGGCAGTGCACTTCATGGGAGAGGGAAATGAGTGGTCATCAGAAGATACAAACACAAAGTGATCAGGTTCAATTAAAAAATTTTCCTCAAATGACCCCTCGTAATCCAAGTGAATTAGTAGCATGAGTAAGTATAGGCTCATTAAGATGTTACTTGAGAATGACCTCTCAAGGTCAAGCAGGAGCTTTTTTAAGGGCAGAATATATCATCCCACTTTCCCATCCACCTATGCTTCAAATCAACTTGGGTCTTCAAACTTCTTGATAGTATCCATCTGTGTAATCATGTACATTTTCCTTCATATACAGTCTGGCACCAAACAAATAATTGCACTTTCAGCGCCACCAGAGATCTCTTCGATTTCAAATCTTCAACAACTGATTCATAGCAATGGACAGAAAATAGTAGTCTTCAGTCATTCATTATCAGTTCCTTTGTTAGCATTGAGGGAACATAAAACTACATTGTGTCAGTCATCTCTTTAGTGTGATGAGTGGAGTTCTGCTCGCATCCTGCATGCATTCTTCTCACACACATTGGCCTCCAATATGTGGAAGTTCTGAGTAGTTAGAACTTCTGTTACCATGCTGTAATTCCTGACATATTTACTCCAATTAAGATTTAAGCATCACAGAAGGGGGAATAACTGTCCTCTGAGCAGGTGGTACATGTGTGTGCTGAAGTCAGTGGGAGGAGGGTTGCAGAAGAAAGCCGAAGATGTTGCCTGGTCGAGTAGAGCATTAAATGCTCCTCCCTGGCCTTGGCAGATGTTCAGACAAGAGCCATCGGCGGAGCGGAGTCCCACTGCAGCCCTTTCCCAAAGTATTTTTACCTGCTGGGTTTTCTGGCTGGTAAAATTTAATCCAGTGTTCCAGCAGTGGAGATGTAGTAACCCCAGCCTACTTCTAATTATGCGGAGCAAAATCCCACATAGGAATTTCACTATACGCAACTTGTAATCAAGGCCAAAATGTCAGGGTTACTGGGATCAGAGCCAACTCTCCCCTTATATGATCCATTTTTGATTCGTACCTTACTGCTGCTGGAATCACTAAACAGCAGATGAGACAGCAGATGGTGCAAGGAGAGCATGGGGTTTTTCACTGACTTTGTGGTTGATTTTTCCAATGTTGCAACATGCTTTCTTTTACTTCAGATCAGAAATACAGCCACTAAAATAACACCTTATTTGGTGTACTGTTAATGTTTTTAGATATTTGATGTGAGTGAGATGTTTGAGCTGTGCAAAGTGAGTTCCTAAATATTTCTTTAATTGTCAGTGGTTGTACTAAATGGTCAGCATTTCGGCTCTATGTACAGAGTTTAGAGTTTGTCTAATTACCAGGATACAAGTTGAGGGTGAATACAAGTGGACGGCTGTCATTCCCCTATTTATAAGGAGAAGGCTTATTTCGCTTGAACTACTAGCCAATGCAACTGCCTACTAGTTCATTGGCAAATTCTGCATGGAAAGTACTTTTGGTTGGAAGGTCAAGTGAGTTAAGTACTTTCTGCACTCCAATATGATTCCTGACACAGTGGACTCCGATTTTCATTCTTCCAGGGCCAATAAAATAGGATCAATAAGTTTTGGAATAGTGGCAGCTGTAATATACAGCTCTTTAAAAAAAATTATGTTCGAGGCATGTGTGTCTGTAGCTACACATGCTATGCACACTTCTACCATCTAGTGTTGGGTCCGGATTTGTGCAAGTTGTTTTTCTTTGAAAAAGTGTTCCAAGTTACGAGGTAAAGTGACTCCTCCTCTCAGTGATAATGTGCATGGGCATCAATTCTATTGTTAGATTGTTTTCTTTCTGCCGTCTGGTTCGGACATGTTTGGTGGCGTTCCGTTTGAGACCGCTTCGGACTCCCTTCGGTTCGTTACACCTTTTCCCATTCGTCAGTATTGTTGGCGATCTAGTTTCCCTTCACGTGTATCGAAATAAATATTGAAAATCTCACCGTCGGTTCAGTGCGCTTCAATTGCGGTCTTCGGGCCTTGCCCATTCGGGCCTATTCTTTCTACCATCGGCTTCCATCCACAATGCGTTGCTAATGGAACGGACTCACTTTTGTTTTTACCCTTCCTGCCACACAAAATATCTGAGGACCGACCTCCATCAGGTTTGCAACCCATGTCTGTCCCCAGATTACAGAGAAGAAGACGGTGAAGCAACATTGAGGGACCGTCGGGTGCGTCGCAGAGAAATACTGCGCAGGGAGATCGAGGATACACCCGAAATCCTCGGGCAACGAGATGTCGAAGAACATGGGGAAGAAATCATGGAAGCCTCTGCGGATGAGAAAGAGGCCTTCTCCAGCCAAAAATCTTCATCCGAATCAGAGACGGAAAGAAGTCTCCAAATCGAAGACATTTCTCCGAGTCAATGTACCGTGAGTACACATGCCCCTGTAAAATAAAATTACTGGGAGACACTTGGGACAGAGTGAATATACAGCTTCTGGGCCTCCACTGCCAAAAGGCCATGGAAGGCACCATACATCTGATGCGAATGCCCCCGCCCTTGAGCTCTGCTCCAAAAATTAAGCCCAAATTGCCACACCCCGCTTTGGTCTGACCAGCTTCGGTTGCAAGCCATTCCACTCATTTCTCGGCTCCCAGCACCCCACAGCCTGACAAACCGGTTCCAACCAGTTTCGAGTATAAAGGCAAGGGCTCTTCAGCACCGAAAGACCAGACTCGTTCGGCAATCCACTTTGGCACCGAAAGAAAGCTCTACTTCCGCACCGAAGGGAAAACCTTTTTCGGTTCCACAACCTGTAATCTCCACAACAGACTTGCCTTCCAAACCAATCCTCCAGATTAAGCAGGAGCGGCTCCATCCGAGGCAAAAGACAATACATATCCAGCCTCAGACTGGTCGAGAAATAGCAAAAGCTGTACAGCCTCAGCCTCAAACATCTTGGCACCAGCTTTCTTTTGAAGAGGCCATTGATATGCCACCGCCTCCTAAAAAGAAGAAAAAGGACATAGCCACCAGTTCTATGCCTCCTCCTTTACCTCCTTCACCACCACCATAACCACCTCTTTCTCCACCACCACCTTCACCACCTCAGTCATACACTGGTACAGGGGACATTACACCACAGGAGTCTCCACAATCTCCTCTTGGAGATGATGATGGAGATAATTCACATCCTCAACCTACAGATGCGTGGGACAACTATGATGTCGATCCTCCAGGGGATACGGATCCTGAGCTTTGTCTAGCCAGACCATCACCTTCTGATGATGCTTCTTCTTGCACCTCAAAGCAATGACTCCTTTTTTATTCCCTTCGACCATTTAATACCTATCGGGGGGAGACTACAACAATTTCTCAATACTTGGAAAAAATAACATCAGATCAGTGGGTGGTGAACACTATCCAACATAGTTATTGTCTGGAGCTCATCACCACATCTCCAAACATTCCATCTCCAAGACACAATCTTTCTGTAGAGCATCAACATCTCCTAAAACAGGAAGTAGAAGATCTCTTGCTAAAAGGAGACGTAAAACTAGTCCCTATTCAGTATCTAGGCACTGGATTATACTTCTACTACTTTTTCATTACAAAAAAGGACTGATCATTAAAGCTCATATTAGACCTCCGGCCTTTAAATTATTACATACTATCTGAACACTTCCAACTGGTGACTCTTCGGGATGTGACTTTATGTCAGCACTAGACTTAAAGGATGCCTACTTTCATATTCCCATTCACCCAGTTCATCGCAAATACCTCAGATTTGCTACAGCAGGAAAACATTACCAATTCAAAGCGCTCCCCTTCAGTGTCACAACTGTGCCTCGTGTGTTCACCAAATGCCTAGCAGTTGTAGCAGTACATCTGCGCTGACAGAACATTCATGTCTTCCCATAGTTCAACGACTGTCTCATAAAAGCCAGTATGCTTCTCTTGTGTACACACTCAAACCACTCTCAATCTTCTGCATCGACTGGGATTCACAATAAACATATAAAAATCACATCTTCAACTATTACAAGTTCAACCATACTTAGGGACCGTACTCAACACACAGTTGGGTTTAGCCTATCCAAATCTCAACATAATCCAAAATATTCAAACGGTGTTGCTCAAATTCCAACCCAATCAAAGCATAACAGTCAAAACAGTTATGCAACTCATGGGCATGATGGCATCCTGCATTGCGATAGTACTACATGCTCGACTGCACATGTATCCGCTGCAAGAATGTCTAGCACGCCAGTGGTCGCAATCACAGGGTCACTTACAGGATCTAGTGTTGGTAGACAGCTGCACTCATTGCTCTTTGCAGTGGTGGAACACTCAAAATTTGTCAAAGGGGCAGCTTTTTCTCGACCCTGTTCCCCAGATCATTCTCATAGCGGATGCATCCCTTACGGGATGGGGTGCTCACCTACATCATCTTACAGTCCAGGGTCTTTGGGAACCCAAACACTCGGGCCTCCATATCAATTACCTCGAGCTACAAGCGGTTCACTTGGCATTGAAAGCATTTCTACTTCACCTCACAGACAAGGTTGTCTTGGTCCGCACAGACAACATGACAACTATGTTCTATTTACAAAAAGGGGGGGTCACACTCTCTACAGTTGTCACACCTGTCTCAGACGATTTGGTGGAACATCTTTCTGGAAAGAACAACCAGATTGTAGACCTTCTCAGCAGGATGCTGCAACACGTCCATGAATAGGAACTCCACCCTCAAATCCTTTTCCCATACTTTGACAGGTGGGGGTTTCCACATATAGACCTCTTCACAACAGCAGAAAACGTAAAATGCCCAGACTTCGCCTCCAGGTTACCACATCCTCAGTCCAAGGGCAATGCTCTATTGATGAACTGGTCAGGGATATTTGCCTACGCTTTTCCACCTCTCCTTCCATTTGTGGTTCAGAAGCTCCGGCAGACGTCTCTCACCCTCATCCTATTCCCCACTAAAAGCTTCCTCTCCACCCATATCTTCTCACTCAGAACCATGGAGAAATATGGCATCCAAACCCAAAGGAACTCATCCTTGCGATTTGGCTTCTGAAGTCATAGAATTTGGTTATTTAAATCTCTCATCAGAATGTATGACCATTTTTAAGGAAGCTCATAGACCCACAACTAGATCGTGTTATATAGCAAAATGGAAACAGTTTGTTTTCTGCTGTCATGACAAAAACATGAATCGGCTTGACACAACTGTACAAAACATTGTTTGTTACCTTCTTCATTTACAGACCTCTGGCCTTGCTTATACATCTATACATCTACATTTAGCTGCAATGTCTGCCTACTTGCGAAATAGGCAACAACTATCTTTGCTCAAAGTGCCAGTTATTAAGGCGTTCATGGAAGGCCTTAAAAGAGTAATGCCACCTAGAGTTCCACCTGCCCCTACATGAAATCTCAATATTGTACTTACTAGAATTATGGGTCCACCATTTGAATCATTGCACAAATACTCCCTAAAATTCTTATCTTGGAAGGTTCCATTTCTAGTGGCCATTACTTCACTTAAGCGTGTCTGTGAGCTCCAGGCTTTAACCTTGGAGGAACCTTTCTTACAACTACATAGAGATAGGGTGGTTCATAGAAGAAACCCAAGATTTCTACCAAAGGTAGTTTCATCTTTCCATCTTAATCAATCAGTTGAACTACCCACTTTATTTCCACAACCAGATTCAGTTGCAGAAAGGGCCCTTCATACATTGGATATCTGAAGAGCTCTTATGTATTATATTGACAGAACTAAACTGTTCCATAAAACGAAACAACCTTTTATTGCTTTTTTCCCCCCTCACACAGGAAAGTCCATGTAAAAGTTAGGCATTTCTAGATGGAAAATATAATGCATTCAAAAATGGTATGGCAAATCTAAAAGAACTTTGCCCACACTACTTAGGGCACACTCTAAACGTCAGATAGCAGCATCCATGGTTTTCCTGGGTAATATTCCAAAAGCTGATATTTTCCAAGCAGCTACATGTTCTACACCACACACTTTCACTAAACATTATTGTGTGGATGCTTTAGCACACCAACAAGCCAATGTAGGTCAGGCAGTGCTACGTACTCTCTTTCAAACAACAGCAGCACCCACAGTTTAGCCACAGCTATTTAGGAGGGACTGCTTTACAGTCTATGCTAAGCATGTGTATCTACAGCCACACATGCCTCGAACGGATTATGTTACTTACCCTGTAGACATCTGTTCGTTGCATGTAGTGCTGTAGATTCACATGCGCCCCACCCTTCTCCCCGGACACCTATGGCCATTGCAGTTAATTCACAGTATCTTACTTGCATGGACATCTCTTTGCTGACACTTTTAGTCCAGTCTCAGCCGCCTGTGGGAAAACAATCCAACAATGGAGCCAAAGCCCATGCTTATTATCACTGAGAGGAGGAGTCACTTTACCTCGTGACTCAGAACACTTTTTTGAAGAAAAACAACTTGCACACATCCGGAGCAAACACTAGATGGCAGAAGTATGCTAAGCATGTGAATCTACAGCATTGCATGCCACGAACAGATGTCTACAGGGTAAGTAACATAATCCCTTTATTGGCTTTTTCATATAACCACTTTACAATTCCAAACATTGTATAGTCATATGCAGATGGTGCTATCAGCTCAAAAGAAAGATACCTTACAAGTTTAAATTCTGCATATAAAGAACACAGTCAAAGCTGACAGTGCATTGCCTCAGTCTTACAATAGCAATAATTAAATACGGTGGCTTTGGCCATGTTAGCGTGGTAAGAGGCATAACATGAGGGTACCAATATGTGTGAATATGCATGGCATAACTGCTATTACGGTTCATCAGTAGATAAGATAAAAACACATAATAAAAACATAACTGGGGGAGTGGGAGAGGCGCATGAGGTGATAGGGTGCAGGAAGAGTATACCAGAGGCTAGGGCAAGCAATAAGTTGTGGTTGAGTCTCACCATTGGGTATCCAGTAGCCAAAAGGAGGTACAGTGTGCACTACTGGCAGATGAATAAGATAGGCAACGAGAATGAAGTGATTGAATGACCAGATTGCAGGGTGCAAGGCAAAACAGCAGAAGGAGCTGCACGTATCAAGCCATTATAGGGAATGGGGCAGTGTCTTTGCTGGGCGCGCTAGCCCTGGCACAATGCCATGCTTATACTCTGCTAGTGTACGTCTGTGAAGGTAGGTTGCCGTTTTTAACCTGAGCATGAAAGGTTTCCAGGTGCTCTTCCCATCTCAGCAGAAGACCACAGGCCTCCTCACATCAAAGGAGAGTGCTCTCAGTCTCTGCTCAAGAAAGGACACACTGGTGCCATGCAACCACTAGTGGGGACACCACCTCTTCCCAAGGGTGCATGATGGACCTCAACGCTAAGATGAGGATTTGGGGCATAGCTGTGCGATGTTTGGGCCATTTGAAAAGACAGAGGGCAGCTATGTTATAACCACCCAAGTTGGCATACCTGGAAAGTGCCTGCAAGTGCTCAGTAACTGCAGCCCAGTAAGCAGCCAGTGCAGGACAACTCAAGAGTATGTGCTGCAAGTCAGCACCTGTTAGCTGACAACGGGTGCAACAGGAGTCCGCTCCTGGAAAGAGGTTGTTGATCTTCCTGGGTGTCAGATAGGCCCTGTGTAGAATATAAAGTTGTGTGAGCTTCATTTGGGCATTTCTAGATGCAGTATAAGGATGGGAGAGGGTGCTCTCCTATTCAGTATCATTATAAGTTCCCTGGTGGTCCCTTTTTGCCTGCAGCACTTCTAAAGGGATTAGCTTATGAGTCAGCACTGCTTTAGTAGTTAGCCATCTTATCATATGTCGTCCAGTGCTCATAGGTTGGAGCGAATATAGCAGTTTGTGTGTGGGACGTTCCGCTATAGTTATCTATCATCCTTGGCATAGTGTGTATAACAGGGCGTTGTGAGTTAGAAAGTGCCCAGGAAGTATGCCATACTGCGTCATGAGTTATTCAAGGGAAAGGAGTGAACCCTCTGAAAATATCCCCCATTGTCATCCCAGGGTGTGTCACTGCTTATGTTTAGTAAGAGCAAGAGTATTTCTGGCATACAGTAGACTAAGAATCAGGGTGGCTGGAGCATATGGAAGGGCCTGCCTCATAACGCAGAAAGCTCTGCAATAATATACGTACGCAACCTAAGTGAATCGAGTCGGTGGGGATATGTGATGCAGCCAACTGCACAGAAATACCTAAGCAGTTCAGTCAATGTGTACAGTGCCTTTGTGGTGGCAGTGTTGTTTAGACTGATGCCATTGGAGCTGGGAGGCATGATAATAATTGTTGGACCTGGCTCTATCTGCAGGGTCGACTCAAACATTTTGCCTTCACTCCCTCACTTTTCTGAATCCGGTTATGTTGATTTTTAGGACTCTGTGCACTTTACCTCTGTTACCCAGTGCTAAAGTGCTTGTGCTCTCTCCCTAAAATATGGTAATATTGACCTGCACCTGATTGGCACATTTAATTTACTTATAAGTCCCTAGTAAATGGTACTATCTGTACCCAGAGCCTGAAAATTAAATGCTACTAGTGGGCCTTCAGTAATTCTTGTGCCACCCACTTAAGTAGCACTTTAAACACGTTTCAGGCCTGCCACTGCAACTTGTAATGCAATTTTAAACTGCCATTTCGACCTGGCAAAATAAACATTTTGTCAGGCCTAAACCTTCCTTTTTAATACTTATAAGTCACCCCAAAGGTAGGCACTAACAGCTCCTAGGGCTGGGTGCATGGTGTTTAAAAAGTAGGACATGGGTACTTAAGTTTTACATGTCCTAGCAGTGAAAAAGTCCTCAAGTAATTTTTCACTGTGGTAAGGCCTATCTCTCCCATTGACTCAAGCCCTTCCTCCTGCCTAATGATCTCAAGACCGCAACGCAAGCCCTGGTTCTATCCAGACTAGACTACGGAAACACTACCCTCACAGGCACAGCAAAATCTCACCTAGCCCCCATGAGAACAACTCTAAACGCAGCAGCAAGGATGATCACTGGAGCAAAAAGGCACGATCATATCTCACCCTCTCTGAAAAACCTCAAATGGCTCCCCATTGAAGCTCGATGCCAGTTCAAAACTGCCTGTCTCACCCACAAAGTCCTTCACACTGGCAAACCAGTCTACCTTGCAGCCAAGCTCACCAAGGCAGGTCAGGCAAGAAACCTGAGGAGCACCAGCAACCTACTTCTCATTCCCCCAAAGAGACACAAACAAAAAGCCCTGGCTTGCTCCTTTTCGGGAAATGCCCCCAAAATCTGGAACTCCCTGCCAGCAGATCTCAGAACCAACCCCTCCTTCGTGACCTTCAAAAAAAACTTAAGGACCTCCTCCTCGCCCGACACCTTTAACCTTCAGACCATACACCGTAGTACCTTCCCAAAGACTCTCCATTTTTGCTCTGTCTGTCTGCTCTCTCTTATTTACCTGTGTACATGTTGTAAAGCGCTCTGATACCCTCGGGTCTTGTCAGCGCTATATAAAACTCTCTAAATAAATAAATAAAACTGGGTTAACTTTACATTTTATAAGTGATAACTTTGGATTAGAAACGGATATAGATATGCTATTTAGAGTCAAATTAATTATAATTTAAAATCCTCTTTAATGGTAAAGTTGGATTTGAAGTCACAATTCAGAAAATGCCACTTTTAGAAAGTTGCCATTTTCTTGTTCTAACCATTTGGGCCTTCTGCCAGTTTCCTGGGTCACGTTACAGTGAATTGCTGTGCTGTTGTGGGTTGTATATTGCTGTCAGACATTGAGACTAATGGGGCTAGGTGTGGACAAGATGGCTGGAGGCAGAGCTGTACCCTGCCCCACTTACACTTCAAAGGGCTTTGCTTCCAGCACACACAAAGGGACCTGACACCAGCCTTTTGTCATCCCAGACAGTTTGGAACCTTGACAGGGGAAGGGAAGAACTTTCCAGAACCAGGTGTGGGGATGAGACAGGGAGTCCCCCCACACAAAGGTTGGCACCAGGTATACAAAGTATTGGCCCTCCAGAACCACTCTCCAGATCACTTCTGGACCTGTGAAAGATTCCAAAGAAGGACTGCACTGCTTCCCTGCCACTGGAAGGACTGTGCTGCTGCCCTGCTGCTAGAAGGACTGCCCTAGTGCCTGATGAAGGAAAATTGGACTTCCTCCTTGAAGCCAGGGCCACCAGAGTGACTCCAAGGCCTAGCTGGCTGGCCTCCTGTGTGAGCTACAGGGACACAACAAGCTCCAGAGACCCAGCAACTTAACTGCCTATTGCTGCTGTTCTCCCTGGAGTGAGTCCTAGCCCCCAAGTGGAGCTCTACCCCAGGTCTTGAACCCTGGGTGTGATGCTAAAGTGGCCTAATCCTAATAAAAACCAAGACCTGAGACTTTGAACATTTTTCAGCAAAAACTGCTCTGAGAACCGACAGAAGATCGTGACCTACTGGCTAGCCGTTCTGACAAATGTGCATCGCCAGTGGAACTTCATCACAGCTTCCGGTATGATCTTTTCTGCAGCAGCAAATCCTCTTCACCAGAACCTCCTGGCAAAGGTATCTGGCCTCGTGGAGCATCTTCGTCTACAGCCTGCAGCCTCGTCCCACTGTGTGAATTAGAGCTCCAGAAACACCCCTAAATCCGAAGGTAGAAATCTTCACTGGGCTCAACGCTGACCAGCACCCCATCGACAAAACCAACCTCTTTGGCCTGAAAATCCAGCTTCTTGTGTGTGGTGCTTTTCCTGCCTTTGTTGACAGTGTCACCAAGAGTTCATCAGTCGGTTCCCCGTTGTCGATGACTCTTCCTCGGATACATCCTGGTACCTTGCCCCGCTGAGACTCTGCTTTCTCCAGAACATTTTCCGAAATTTCTTCTACGTCCGACACTAGGCCCAATTCTCCCCTTGTATCTGACCTGTGCTCCATCACAACTGGCGTTAACTTTTGACTTTGACCCGGTCTCGTGCGCCCAGATACCCGCAGTTGGCACATGTCTTTTAGGCTCAATTTTCACACACAAAAAAGTTTAAAAATTAATAACTTGGTTCTACTGATTGGATTTAATTTGTTTTTTGTTATTTTATTTATTAAAATGTACTCTATTTTTCTAAATTGGTTTGGGATTTTTCTTGTGTTGTGTTTTAACTTTATTACTGTTTGTGTGCTGCTACTTTATACATTGCCTTTAAATTTAGTCTGACTGTTTTTTTCCAGGCTACCAAAGGATTAAGCACAGGTTAATTTACTAACTTTTGTGGTTCACCCTGACAAGGATTGTGGTTGCTGCCTGATTGCGGCTCCCACCCTCCCCCCCCAAACCAATATCCCAATTTCTTACAATAATGCTTGAAATTAGGTACCAAAGGCTGCCTTCATCAGGCGAATGTTGAAGCTTCACCAGTGCCACTCTGCGTCTGGCCTTACTCCAGATCACCTCACTGAGTAGGGCTTCCACTGAACGGAAGAATGTAGCATGTAAATGCAGCAGCAAGTTGGCAAAAAGCATAATAATATAGCAGGCAGGGAAGCATAATCATATTCGAGAGGGCAATTCTGCCCGTCACAGACAGAGTTAAAGTATGCCAGAATGCCACCTGGCCCGACGCCCTGTGACAGCCTGTGTTACATTCCCATCCAGTAGATCACTATCCGAGGGATATTTTCTTACACCTAAATATTTAAAAGTGTGTTACTGCCAGCAGAGAGCAGTCTACCCTATTACTTGTGGTATCTCAGCAGCAACTGGATTAAGAGAAAACACACAGTTTCTGCCAGTTAACATGCAGTCAGGATGCCTCATGAAACTCACCTAGAATCTCTGCCATGTCCTGACAACCCACTGTGATGTCCTTAGGATATAGAAGCAGGTCGTCTACATACAGGGAATCCCCATGTGTTCTATTCCCTACAGGGATGCCCCACTGAGCCCCTACCATGACGAAATCAGGTGGCAAGAGGTTCTGTCGCCTAAGCAGAGAGGAGAGATGGCACCCCTTGTTGTCTCCCCTTGTTTATTACCCCTGTATATGGGGATGGGTTGCGGTATGTGGCGGCCTGTGCATACGCATGCCGAAGAGCATGCATAAAGGAGTTGAATAAGACTTACTGTGTGATTCCCAAATCCCAGGCGACACAGCATTTCTGAAAGGTAAATCCAATCTAGGGAATCAAGGGCCTTTTCCAGGTCCAGCACCAGACATGCTGACATAGGAAAGAGCAAAGGGGCGAACTCTTTGGTATAAAAGGGCCGGCATATTTTCAGGGACGTCCTATGTCCCGGGATAAATCACCTTTGGTCGTGAGTAACCAGGTAGGGTAGTAAGGTTAATAGCCAATAAGCTAGGACCTTTCTCATGATCTTATAATCTGTGTTTAAGATTGCCAGCGCGGGTACGAAGTATATTCCGGGTCCTCCCTGGACTGGAAACAAGCATCCTTGGACCGGTTTCGGGGTTTCACCCCTCATCAGCCAGGCTAGCTTGACTCCAATGGCATGGAGAGAACGGGACCCACGTCGGAGCATACCTGTCCCATTCGGGGTGACAAATGCAAAAAGAACAATTGATGGACAGAATGCTGAACAATATCAAACCTTCACCCCAGTACAGACGGAGATCTGGTCCTCAGTCCATCATTGTTTTGCTCCCTATTCCATTCCAGTTTAAACCCAGCCATATGTAAATCAGTTTTGACCCTGCTCCCCATGCGACCAGTCCAGCCCGAACTGCCAGGCCAGGTCTTCCCTGGACCTGAAACAAGCATCCTGGGACCGGTTTCAGGATTTCACCCCTCCTCAGCCAGGCTAGCTTGACTCCAGTGGCATGGAGAGAACAGAACCCACGTCTGGGAATACCCGTCCCACTCGGGGTGACAAATGCAAAAAGAACAATTGATGGACAGAATGCTGAACAATATCAAACATTCACCCCAGTACAGAGATCTGGGCCTAAATCCATCGCTTATTTTGCTCCCCATGCCATCCCAGTTGAAACCCAGGCATATGCAATCCAGTCTTGACCCTGCTCCCCCTGGGAACATTCTAGCCCGAACTACCAGGTCAGAACCATGAGTCTCAGAAGAAGAAACATTCACATGCGTAACAAAAGGGATTGCTAGAATGAGTTTTGCTTATTTGATGCAATGACAAATTAGAAGCTTTGGAAAGAGAGAAAATTGAGGGAAGAAGCAAAGGAAGCCCAGGAGAAGTTAGAGTGTCCGCCCTCATGCCCCTTTCTTCTGAAACTTGGAAACAAATCTTGGGATAAGATTATTTCTGGACCTGGCATAGACATCCACTTCCAGAGATCCAACCTTTTGTGTACTAACATGAAGATGGGATGAGTCAAGATGAAACCGTGGGATGAAAGAAATAACATCGTTAGATGGTTTGCCACCGCATTTTCCATTGCCCAAATGTGAAAGGCTGATCGGTCTAATGATAAATTATGTTCCACCCAACTCCTGATCTAGAAAGCCAGAGAGGCCAGAAGCAAAAGGAACAAATGATGGACGGAATGCTGAACAATGCAAACATTCACCCCCAGTCACAAAGACCCGGGTTTAATCCATCGTTCTTTTGCTCACCACGCCACTCCAGTTTGGACCCAGCCATATGCAAATCAGCCTTGACCCTGTTCCTCATGGGAACAGTCCAGCCCAAACTGCCAAGCCAGGTCCTCCCTGGACCAGAAACAAGCATCCTAGGACCGGTTTCGGGGCATCACCCCTCATCAGCCAGGCTAGCTTGAATCCAGTGGCGCAGTGAGCAGGGGACCCACGTCTGGGCGTACATTTCCCACTCAGGGCGACAAAGGCAAAAAGAACAAAAGGACAGAATGCTGAACAATGCAAACATTCACCCCCAGTCACAAAGATCTGGGTTTAATCCATCGTTCTTTTGCTCACCGCGCCCACCCCAGTTTGGACCCAGCCATATGCATTTCAGTCTTGACCCTGTTCCTCATGGGAACAGTCCAGCCCGAACTGCCAAGCCAGGTCCTCCCTGGACCAGAAACAAGTATCCTGGAACCGGTTTCGGGGCATAACCCCTCTTCAGCCAGGATAGCTTGATTCCAGTGGCATGGAGAGCACGGGACCCACGTCTGGGCATACCCGTCCCACTCGGGGTGACAAATGCAAAAACAACAGTTGATGGACAGAATGCAGAACAATGTCATACATTCAGCCCAGTACAGAGATCGGGCCTAAATCCATCGTTTTTTTGCTCACCATGCCATTCCAGTTTGAACCCAGCCATATGCAAATCAGTCTTGACCCTGTGCCTCATGGGAACAGTCCAGCCCGAACTTCCAAACCAGGTCCTCCCTGGACTAGAAACAAGCATCCTAGGACCGGTTTCGGGGTTTCACCCTCTTCAGCCAGGATAGCTTGATTCCAGTGGCATGGAGAGCACGGGACCCACGTCTGGCCATACCCGTCCCACTCGGGGTGACAAATGCAAAAACAACAGTTGATGGACAGAATGCAGAACAATGTCGTACATTCACCCCAGTACAGAGATCTGGGCCTAAATCCATCGTTTTTTTGCTCACCATGCCATTCCAGTTTGAACCGAGCCATATGCAAATCAGTCTTGACCCTGTGCCTCATGGGAACAGTCCAGCCCGAACTGCCAAGCCAGGTCCTCCCTGGACTGGAAACAAGCATCCTAGGACCGGTTTCGGGGTTTCACCCCTCTTCAGCCAGGATAGCTTGATTCCAGTGGCATGGAGAGCAAAAGAATGATGGATTTAACCCAGATCCTTGTGACTGGGGGTGAATGTTTGCATTGTCCAGCATTCCGTCCATCAATTGTTTCTTTTGCATTTGTTGCCCTAAGTGGGAAGGGTATGCCCAGACGTGGGTCCCGTGCTCACTACACCACTGGATTCAAGCTAGCCTGGCTGAAGAAGGGTGATGCCCTGAAACCGGTCCCAGGATGCTTGTTTCCGGTCCAGGGAGAACCTGGCTTGGCAGTTCGGGCTGGACTGTTCCCACAAGGATCAGGGTCAAGACTGATTTGCATATGGCTGGGTCCAAACTGGGGTGGTGTGGTGAGCAAAAGAATGATGGATTTAACCCAGATCCTTGTGACTGGGGGTGAATGTTTGCATTGTCCAGCATTCCGTCCATCAATTGTTTCTTTTACACATCTCTGTGTGCCATGCCTACAACCCACTGCCTTTGCATAGATCAGTCACCCCTATAGCTGGGTGCACTATACCAGTGGTGAGTGTACAGGTGCATGAGCCCTGTACCCCTACAGTGTCTAAGTCCATTCTTAGACTTTGTAAGTGCAGTGCTGCCATTAAGAGTATATGGTGCTGGGAGTTTGTCATTACGAACTCCACAGTACCATAATGGCTTTACTGAAAACTGAGAAGTTTGGTATCACACTTCTCAGCACAATAAACCCACACTGATGTCAGTGTGGGATTTAATGAAAAATGCACTCAGAGGGGATCTTAGAGATGCCCCCTGAAAAACGACCTAGTCCACGGCCCGAGCTTGAGTGGGCAAACACCACGAGGAGGTCCCCCCGGCGATCCTAACCCGAGATCCGGCGACCCCTGACCTGCTTCAAGCCTGCAGCTGACGCCTGCAGCCTAAATCCGGAAAGTTCCCCCAACCGCGACCAGAAGCTGGTAAGAAGATCCGACCCCAAAAGGCACCCTTGCACCCGACGCCCCACGGCCTTGGGTGGCCAAACCGACAGTGCCTAACCAACCCCTAACTTCCCAAATTATCTCTCGAAGTGGTGGTCGCACCCAGAAGACCTTCGTCCCCAAGCCTGCAGTGCCTTTGCAAACCGGAGGTTCCCCATTGAAAAAACAAGGCTCCCGACGTCGAAACAGCACCCTGCACCCGGCCGCCCTAGTGCAGCTGAGGGTGCACCTTTGGGACTACTTTGTTTCCCCATTTGCCCTGAGCTAAAGTCCAGGAGCTCTGCTCCCACAACAAAGTGGCCTGCTCGTCAGAAGCCACCAACCAGAGGCCCCCTATCCCCCATTGGATAACATTGGGCCTCAGCACTCTGCACCCGGCCGCCCTAGTGCCGCTGAGGGTGTAACAAGAGTGCATCCTTGACCCTGGGGGACCCCTGAGTCTACCCCAGAACCTCAACTCCCACTACCGAATACTTACCTTATAACCGATAACACAATTTTCCTCCATAGGATAACATTGACTGTTTTTCTTGGAAGTGTGGAGTTTGAAAACCTAAAGAAATTATTTAAAATTGTACTGTTTAACAAAAACGATTTTACTTACCTGTTTACAGGAAATGTCCCAGAGTAGTATACAGGTATACTACTCAGTGTAAGAAAAGTAATCTCAAAAGTAACTTACCTGTAACTTTACTAAAAAGCCCATTCAAAGTATATGTACTGTATTCTGAAAAGCATTGCATTATCAGTAACACTACTGTAATCAAATCAAAGTACATTTACAATTGTAATCCAAACTGTGTTACAATCTGTATATTTCCTGCAAAGTACTTATCACTTACCTGTGCCAGGCTTGCTTGGTTCTAGGAAATAAAATAACTAAAAGAATATTTTTTTACAAAAACAATTGGTCTGAAGTTGTCTTTGATTGTGTGAATTCATTTGCTGACTGAGTTTGTCAACAAATGCTTAACACTGTCCTCTGATACTGACCTACTGCTCGACCACACTACCACAAATAGAGAGTGAGGTGCTATCTAACTTTACCTCTGCCTACCTTTGGGGTTCCACTGGACTCTGTACACACTATACCTCACTTTGGCATAGTATATACAGAGCCAGCTTCCTAAAACAGAATGCTGAACAATGCAAACATTCACCCCCAGTCACAAAGAACCAGGTTTAATCCATCGTTCTTTTGCTCACCACGCCACCCCAGTTTGGACCCAGCCATATGCAAATCAGCCTTGACCCTGTTCCTCATGGAAACAGTCCAGCCCGAACTGCCAAGCCAGGTCGTCCCTGAATCAGACACAAGCATCCTGGGACCGGTTTTGGGTCATCACCCCCACATTAGCCAGGCTAGCTTGAATCCACTTGTTCTTTTTGCAGAGACCAGAACCAGCAAAACCATTACCGACTGCTTGTTGATGTGGGCCTTTTTAACTGTGTTGTCTATATGGACTAGAACCACTTGGCCATGTAAATGAGGAGCAAATCATAGTAGAGTCTAGTATACTACTGTAAGGTCACTGCATTTTGACAAGTACAAGCTTTCTAAAGGAAGCCACTGTCCTTGTGTTGACAAGGATCTTAGAGTTGCTCCCTATCCAAGTTTGTTTGCAAATTTAGTTACCACGACTGGTGATGGAAGTCATAAAGGACCGCCTCCCTCTACCTTTTGCGGAAAGAAGCCACCACTGAAGAAATTCCCAAATGCTGATTAAAAACAGTAAGCAGATGATTGAAGTCCAGGGATGAGGGAAACCAATGGTGACATAGATGTTGGAACAAGGAGCTGATATGCAAGCATTCTCCTCAAACTACAAAAATGCAGGAGTTAGTACCTTTGTAAATATCCTTGGAGTAGAGGTCAGACCAAAGGCCAGCATTTGAAATTGCCAATGCAGACCTCCCACAAAAAATCATAGAAACTTTCTAGTTGGATGGATTGGAGTGCGTATGTAGGTATTCTGAATATCTTTGTCAACCATTTCTCAGGATAGATTAAGGGAATCATGTGTTGTAATGTATCCATTTAGAAATGTATTTTCTGAATGAAACAGGGCAGTCCGTTAAGATATGTAATCAGATGAAAGTCCACGGAGGCTTTCATAATTAGAAACACAGGGGGGTAGACCAAAGGTCGATCCATGCTGAAGGAAGTGCAAGTATTGCTTGTTTGATGACTGAGTCTTCATCTTCTTGCATCGGAACCTATTGTTTGATAGGGTCCTGATGCCAAATTGTGGCTACAATGGCTTAACCTAGATGGATTAATTTGAATTCCCAAGAATATCTGTGGTGTACCATATCCCAGACTCATATGCCTTTGATGGATTTTTCCCAGATGTAAGCCCATCCCCCCACCGGACCATTGTGCAGGGGGCAGCATAGTTAGGATTGATGTTTAGGTTTTCCAGAGGAGGTAGAAGAAAAGGGGACTTTGTTTTGAAATGAACAAGACTGGAACTGGCCTCGACCTGCAGGAGCTTCAGAATATTTTATGATGATGTCAGTGAGAGAAGGATCAGCTGGTTTGGGGTGAGACTTGAAATCCTGCACATTTTCTGGGTTTTAACGTTGTGAAGATGATTATCTAACTGACCCCCAAAACAGAGGAGTTCCCCGAAATGGCATATGCAGCAGGCCTGCCTTTTGGGTTCTGTCAACATTCTAGTGTCATATGTAAATCTGTTGACCAGTAGCCATTTTGAATGTTGTGGCAAAGGCCAGGGCCTTAAAAGAAGCATATGAACGCATGCATACAAAACTATATAGTAAGGTTTAATCTATTGAGGACTGCTTCAGCTCTTCAATCCAGCTGCAGAGACCTCATTAGATCTTCATCCACAGAGAACCCATCAGATATCACAGAGAAGTGAGCAATCAGATTGGCTAATATTTGATCTAGGATCACAGCCAAAGACAAGTCTAGATCTTCTTTAGCCAGAGAGTACAGACAAGTTGGAGAAACTGAGTACATCTGTGTCCCCCAAGGATTGTCCCTCAGCCCTATGCTTTTCAGTGCAGATATGACCCCGCTAGCCAACATCATCAGATCCCTGTCTCAACATCTTCTCCTATGCAGACCACACCCAACTCACCGACGAACCCATCGCCACCAAAACCAACTTCCACAGATGCATAACATGTGTTGCTAACTGGGTGAAAGAGAACTGCCTGCAGCTGAACACAAACAAGACCGAAGTTTTGATCTTCAGCAAGAGCAGCACAAATGGAACAACTCCTGGTGGCCTTCAGAACTCTGACCCGCACCCAGTTAACATGACGGAAACATCAGAATCATCATTGACAACAAGCTCACGTTGAAATCACAGATCAACACTGTCTTCTGCTCCTGCTTCTTCACCCTGCGCATTCTCGACCTACCCCGACGATCCCACATCAGACCACACCTTGTAGTGTAGTTCCTATTTCCCTAATAGGCTCTGCGCATTGAAATAATATAACCTATAGGCTTGACATAGGACTGAGGTCGGTATGTCCCTATCGAGTATATTAAACTTAATTACTTGTGCCAGCTAGCTCAGAGGCCACTAGAAACTCCTTGAGAACAAGAAGGGAGTAGTTTCTGGCAACCGCATAAACATGACCACTTTGTTTCCCTTTAGAATCGGAACACGTCTCAGAATCGTGGAAACAATAGATAACAGTTTCACTCAGTCAATCGTGCATGCTTAGTTTCTACAGAGTTACACAGAAAGGAAAGACGGGCGTTTCAATAAAAAGGGTTTTATTGAACAGTCCTGTTTCTCGTGTAAGAGATATGTGCTGTTACGATCACAAGACAGTATGCAAGATAAATAATGTACCGCGTAAGCAGTAGAAATAAATAATACTGCGCTAGCATTATCTTTTAGCATATATTCACGTACATAAATAACATGAGCTAAAAATGCGAGTACTCATACGATGCGTCTCTAAGCTAGTTCTACCCCAATGTACCTAACCTAGTCTAGGTGTAGGGAAAGGTAAGAAGTAGGTGGAGTATTCTCTAGTGTGATATACTAAGAGTATGTCGAGTCTAGTATGCCAAGAGTCCCTCTAGGTTCTAGTCAGCTCCATACCTTGAGAATGAGAGAGGTGGGAATCTCTTGCCGGATCTGGAACTCTAACACCCTGCGAAGGGAGTCAGAACACTGGAAGCTGGATTCTTCTGCGTGCAGGAATGACAGCGAATTCTCAGTGCGTCAGGCCGGGATACGGGCTCCTCTGAAGTCGAGGTCTCCTCTAACTTGCTTGGGCAAGGGAAGGTATATTTATACCTGGTAGGTGCCTTGGATTGTTAGCATTGACGTAAAGTCGGACAGAGGAAGACGTCAGGAATGAACCCTTAAGGTATAACGGTTCATACATAATAGATGAGTTCTTGGAGAAATCAATAGTCCTGTGCTAGGGGAACTCCCGAAGCTTAAGGGTCTGGTTTCTAAGAACTCGTTGTGACGTTAGGGTGGACGGATGTCGGTGACCATGCCTGTATTTGGAGTGCACGGCTAATGCCTAAATAAGGACTGGGATTCTATGCCTATATAAGGGCAATGCGAATTGTGCCTATATAAGGACATGATTCAGGAAAACCTATTTACGGACACCTAAAGCGGAATACAACATCCACTCCACTTTCGAATGAACGATAATACTAAATGCTAAACATTTAAATGCTAAACATAAAATTGAGTACCACATGTTGCTAAAAACATTTCTAAAAGCATATTAAAAGAAGTTTAAAAATAAACTGTTGAAATTCAATAGGTACTGTACATTTAAAGCATCGTTTTCATTCTAAGCATATAATGGAAGTAAATGCAACATGAATGAATAAACAGAAATATATACATATGATGAAATGGTTGATAAGTTTTCAAAAATCAAAGCCATTGCATATCATGGAATAAAATGAAATGTTAGACAAGTAAGGTGACAATGTGTCCCTGGAAGTATTCAAAGAAGTCCGTTTTATAAGACTAGTTCTACTGTAAGCAGATTGTTCATTTTGCCATGTCATTTCAAAAAAAAAATTTTAAAAGAAAAAAGTTCAATTCTGGGAAAAGTTCCAAGTTTGAAAAATATGAAGGCCAAATTTCATTGTTGCCCTGGTACACTGTGAGCCGAATCAAAGTCAGTGTATGGGTCTGGCGTAAACATTAGATCATCTATTTCCGTAGCCAAAATATCGTCTACCGAAGTTGGTGACATTTGGAACACCTCGCTCAGAAGGTTAATTGCACAGAGATGAGAAACATCGCCTTCAGCAGAAGATGCAATGTTCGCGTCCGTTGTTACCTGTGTGCCTGTTGATCCATCTCGTACCTCAGCAGCTGCCGGAAGCGTCTGTGAGATCTCAATGAATGCCGTCATCAGGATTGGTAGCCTCTGGGGACAACACAGAGCATGGGCCGTTAACGGGTCCAGCAGAGTATCGACATCAGTTGGCATGACTGATGGGAGTGTTAGACAGGTGTCTAGCACGCATTCTTCACCGCAAAACAGGCAGCGTAGAACAGGTAAGATGCAATCTTGCCAGATTGGTCTGAATGACAGGAACCACGTTGTATTAAGTTCCCGTAGACGAGGCCTGCCCAAAAGCTGTACTATTCGCTCACGGCATTTCCGTTCAAGGAGAGCTTTCTCCACATCGCTCGGAGTGATGTTGGCGAATAGGCTTGCCATAGCGTAGTAGGAGGAATAGAAACAGAATTCCTGCAACAAGTGCTAGAATTAACGGCACACCACCAAACACCGAATGTGCGAAGTTTGGGATGATTCCGAGGACTGCCTGGAAAGGTGCTAATAGTCCGGAACAGATGGTCTTAAATACATGTACAATTCCGCTCGTATCAGACATGTTTAAGATACGTCCCATCATTTCTACGAAATGTATCTGGCAGTTTGTACGAATTAAAGCCTGTATCTCAGTCGAAGTCCTTGCAACTTGTAAATCATAGATTTCTTTGGCCGAGGTCAGAGGCACTGTTTGTTGTATAAGCATGGCTTTCATTCTGCTTAAAGTATCAAATCGTATAAAAGAGACATTCAACAAAGGCCATAGAGGCGACTCCCTGACTGTGTCTATTGGGGCAAACAATACTTGCATACAGCAAGTGACCCTGGAGTCGACCGTTACTAGATATGGGATGCCTGGCAACATGCCACAGCAACTCTGATCATTCAACATGAGGTAACTCCCATTAGAAAGTTGGCCAAACGTTGGATTAATCACAGTAGCCGGTGTACCCTGCTGGTGGTAGGACAAATTTGCCACAGAACCATTACAAGCCCTGTGTAAAGAAATGTCCTGACAAATCAGTGAACCGCTCAGTGCACTTTCACAGTGTGTACCTCTTAGAAACACTTCACGATCCCCACTCCAACATCTATATGTGTAAGGTAAATTCCAGGCTGTCTTAATGTATTCTTTACCCAACCTTTCATATTTGCCTGCTTGCATTTGTTTGAGGCAATACTGAAACTGAAAAGTAGTCACAGGCAGAGTGATTTTGCCATGAATAAGCCATTCTGTAGCTGGTTTTTCTGCCACCGTGAATGGTAGTTTTTCCAGTTTTTCAATGCTCAGCACTCTATACTTTGCTCCTCTTTGTGCCAGTTCGATTTGTTTATCAGTTAGATTGTATTCTGCAAACAGAGCCGACGTGTTGATAAAACGCAAAGGCACATAGCCCGCACGCAAAGATTGCAGCGTCCAGCTTAATAACATAATAGAACGTAACTGAGACTGGCCTTGCTGTAACATGGCTAAATCTTGTTCCAGTATGTCAATAGCAGAGGATACAATGTTGTCCAATGAATAAATTCTGGATGACAAAGTTGTTAACCCACTGTCGACCACAGAGAGAGTTTTCTCTAAATTAATACGATCAAGTTCACGTATTCGTTCTGCGGCCTCTACCTGTGACACTTTCCATGCTTCATTATAAGCCGCATAGATGCCGGCATATATGAAACGTTTTTGACGCGGTTTTCTTGGTCCAAGCAAGAATTCCCTACGGTCTGCGTCTTCTTTAAGTAAAGATTAGTGTTGTTTCACATCCTTAAGTGTAGATTTTTGCAGCCAATCGAGGCATAATTTTCCTACACTGTATGTTGTACTACCCCCGGATGCTGTCTTTGGACGTATCGTGGGTCTGGCCTATGAATAGTAAACCCCTGTGTTTTATTCAGGAATCTTTCTTGACAGATGTTTGTGTCTGTGGGCCAGATCAACAATTTTCTCCAATCAGGATTTGTTCTGTTGATTTGTAGTATTGTGTCAACTGTAACCGCTGCCTGTGTATTGTTATTACTGGCAGGTGTTGGTACAGAAGGAGTTTTCATGTCTTTAATCTTGGCTAAACTAAGGCAAGACGTTTGTTGCACAGTGTCATTCAAAAATATTATTTGCTGAGGGATGATACAGGCTCTAAACAAAGCTTCTATCCCCTGCACTTGCCAATCTTTAGTACCCCAGACAGATTTTGTGTCTATTGTGTCTTTCCACAAGTCGAAACCATGTCTAGACAGTTGGGCAATAAATGCTGCAGAGTAAATCTGTTTTGTATTAGTTAACATAATTTTCAGTCCTGTTTTGTTTACATTTTTATAGTAAAATGTTTCTGGATCAGATGTATTGTATCCTGAAGAATATGGAAACTTTTTAGCAAATGTTTTTGAACTACCTTTTGGTGGTGTAGGACAATGCTCCCATTGGTTAAACATAAACACATTTCTAGGTGTTGCAGATTTATACAAAAAATTATGACCATAGTGGTTATAGCAATACAGCTGTTCATAGTCTGATGAACCCTCTAAATATTCATTATTAGAAAATGCAGCAGACTTTTCTAGGTCAAACATCATGTCATTTACAGTTTCAAAGTCCCAATCATCAGAATAGGTACTGGATGAAACAAAATCACTTAGTGAAATCTTAAATAAATGTGGAATGTTCAAATGTTCCGTAGGGCCGAATATATCGAAATCAGTTTTGTCCCACACTATACCATCCTGTATAGGAACGGCTGTGATGTTCACTGCTGACAAGTCTCTTGTTTCACGATGGGATGATTTGTGTGGTTTAAAAGTAAGTTCACATCTTTACTTTCAATGTCTAAATGGATGTATCTGCCATTTATAAGCACGCTCATAGTCTGTCGCGGGGTAATTGAATGTACGAGGCAGGATGGTATAATGCAAGGGAGTTTATTAGGGCAGCAGGGTTATCGGGGTGAATAACAATGTCCAAATCAACACCGTCCACGCTCTCGTCAGCGGGGGAACTAGCTCTTCGGAGATCACGTTGTCGTCACGGACTTCCCATGTAGTGGTATGCAAGAAAAACAAAAGAAAGCAAGCCTTAATATCAGGTGGTTTTGCAGCGATGAGGGAGGGGGTTAGTGAGGGAGCACCAGTATGCCGGGGACGTGCAGGGATAGGGGGAAACCAATCACCGAGACATGGGGGACTACCCGGTACACAAGGCTATGGATACCACCCACGCTCAACTGCCACCCGGGAAGGAGGTAACCGCCCGTCTCCCAGACCCCCGGAGTCGGTCACGAACCTGTTGGAGCCACGAACCTCCAGGTCCGTGGCTGGGCGCTTGGCGGGGAATGCCTCCTGGCTCCTTGTCGGTCTGTCCGGCGTCGAGGCGAGGTTCCTCAGTAGTCGCGCTGCGTCCTCTGGGTTCCGCTGGTCTTGGGAGTTTTGACCCGTCTTCTCCACCGTTCTGCTCACCCACTTCCTGACGGGTGGTCCAGCCTTTGTGTCGACGAATCCCGATCCGCGATGTCATCGGGGGCGGGCCCTGGCTGCAGGTTGGCTCCGGAGTTAAAGGGCCAGAAACCCGGGATATCCGGAGTCCCAGGGTCGCCGATGGCAACCTCAGCGTCCGGAAGCTGAAAACAAGAAAAGGGATCCGCCAAAGGTGAGTCCCGAGGTCGCCCCATGGGAGCGGGAGGGAACGAATCCTGACATAGTCATAACCAAAGCTAGCCACAGCAGAAAGAAAAATATTCCAGAAATAATCCATAGTTCAATCCATGGGGAAACCAGATAAGTCTTTCTCAGAAAATGAAAAAAGTCTTGTACTTGTTGTTTAAAAGTTCTTGATGCTGGCGACGTCTCAGGCTCACTCAGATCCTCAGAAAACGTATCAAAGTTAATGAAATAGCCAGAAGCAGTTCTGTCAATTGTTGGAATTGCATCAGGATTTGTAGAAATCGCTGGAACCAGTTGATCACTTGTTACATTGGTGTAGACAGGTGTATTTGGACGAACTGTTACTTGAGTTTCAAGAGGGATGAGTTCCATAGCATTGTTGCTCAGTCCGTCATCTATTACTGCTGAATTCTCGATGGTTATCAGTCTTTCAGTCTGAACCTCTTGGATAGTAGCGAGAGGAGTGCGTCTGCTACTAGGTCGGAGTCCACGAGGCCTACTATTTAGTATTGGCCACATACTGTGGTTTGATGAGGTCGATGGACACAAATCTTTTCTCCTTTTTTCCAGCAAGGGGCGGCAGAAGTACTGTTCTTGTTCCGTGTATGGTTAGGACAGGTACTGGTTGTCTGTAAGAAGGTCCAAATTCCTTCTTGTCCGCAATTTTCTCTCTGACTAGATCCCCAACTTTTGGAATCCAGACAGGCCTTGCTGGGACCGCCGGTTTTTCCCCAGTGGTGGTTGGCTGCAGGAACACGTTGCTTTGTTTCGATCTTAGTTCATTTAGATCCTGTAAAACAGCCAAACGATCTTTGATATCAAAGGGTTTATTTTCCACCACTGTGCCTTTACATTCTAGATCAGGCACCCACATTCTTGTCCCAAATAGGACCTCCTATGGAGTGACCCCCCCTAGAGAACTTCTTGGCAAATTATTTAATGAGCGTTGGACCCCATAAAGATGTTTGACCCACCCATCACCCGAACCTAATACCCTAGCTGTTATAGACTGCTTTATGTCCCGGTTTTTCCTTTCCACAACAGAATTTCCCTCAGGATGAAACTGAGAGGAGTACCGCAATGCAACGCCCAGACTGGCCATGGCTTCTTTGTAAGCCCGAGAGCTAAACGCAGGGCCCTGGTCAGAATGTAGCGTGCCTATTGCGTATGTGCCGATAAAGACTCGCAAATCTTTTATAACAGTTTGAGCGTCAGCCGAGCGCTGAGGCCATATCCATAGGAACCTTGACTTAGTATTTGTGGGATTGCATTTGTCCAAAAGGACGCCTGTACGTAGATAGTCTAATGCTGTCTAACAATGGTGTCTGTACTGGGCAGGCTACTTCGTAGCATGGTGTCTGGTGGCGTTCTGCATCACGCTGTACCTTACAGTCTATGCAGTCATTGATGAAGATGTGAATATGTGTATTCATTCCAGGCCACCAGTACATCTCTTTCAATGTCAATATTGTTTTAGAGATCCCTTGATGTAACAGACCCTCCCCCAGATGTGCTTCATAAATCAAAGCTGCTCTACGTTCCATGTTTGGAATTACCCTATCCCCCACTCCAGGGATTCGAGCAAAGGAACGTTGTTCGCATCAATTACATAAGAGTACTTGAGTGGAAACTTTTTGGTAACGCTGCACCACTGCCTTTGCTCGTAGCATTGACAGCCAACATTATCTCACTGTCTATTCTCGTTTTTGAACGAGTGATCGCAGCTACGGAAGCCGTCTGAACAGCCCCCTTTGCGGCTTCGTCAGCCAATGAATTCCCTGCAACGTGAACGCCATCACGTAGATGACTCAGCGTGTGTATCACGTGAGCCTTTGGTAATACGCTTTTTAACTGAACTACTTGTTCCCCAAGCGTTGTATGCTTTATTGTGCCACCTTTTGCATCTTTGAACCCATTTTCAAGCCAATTTTGTATATATTCATTATACGACTGCACACAGTAGAAAGAATCGCACACTATTAGTGTGGGGAATTCGCGATCTATACTTTCAAGTGCCAGTTTGAATGCTTGTAGTTCAGCTCGCTGAGCTGTGCAATCTCCTAGAGATTGAGTTTTAGTGACCATCGGTCTGAAGTTACCATCGCGCATGCGACCTTTAACGATTGCGCACGCTGCACTGTATGCTTGCTTACTCCCTGTAGTGGGTTGTGCGGATCCGTCAGTGTAAATTATGAATTCGTACTGATCGAGAGGCAGAATCTCAGTGGGCAGAGGACATTCATGTTCATATTGCAGGAACGCTTGTGTTTTTAAATAGGGATCAAAAACATATTCAACATCTGTTGCAGCAAGAGAATTAACCCATTGTATCCATCTAGGATGTAATGCTTTAGCATTTGGAATGCTCGCTTTTGTGACCGCCTCTAAAGCCGGTACTGGGGTTACGACAATAATGCGTTTCCCTTGGGCTAGAGCTCTTTCTTTTGCTACAGCGGTTTGAACTGCTGTTAGTATTTTTTCAGTTGAAGTGAAGCGCATTTCTGCTTGTGTATACAAATGTGATTTGTATGCTATTGGTACTTTTTCACCCTCATTAAATGTTAAGTAGGTGAATCCGCATTGCCCCAAAATTATTCGGTTCACCAAATTGCGTTGACTTACGCGTGTTTGTAAGTGATTTGTTGCTAACATGTTAGCTTGGAGTGAACGCAAGATTTCTGTGTATTCATGTGTCCAATTTTTGATTAAAAAATCAGGTTTGATTAGTGCGTAGAGAGGTTTAACCCTTTCTGCGTAATTTAGAATGTAAGTTCTTCCAAAATTTAGGAAACCCAGGATGGATTGTAAATTTTTCAGTGTCTTTGGAGGTTGGAGCAGCGCACACCTTTGTAAAAAGTTGGCTGCCAAGCTCTTGCCTTCACTTGAAAGCTCATATCCTAGAAAAAGGACATTGAGATGGGCAATTCTGGATTTTTTAAAGTTGAACTTATAGCCCTCAGAGGCGAAGCCCAGTATAATGGTGCTCACCCTGTTCAAGTGTTTGTCCAGGTCATCGTCTGTCAGATAGAAGTCATCGACATATGACAATGCCTCATTATCAAAAATTTGTAGTAACTCTGTTACCCTCGCTGAGAATAACCCCGGGCTGTTCTTGAACCCTTGTGGGAGTCGACAACATTGACGCTGGGTCCCCATTATTGAGAAAGCTGTCAAGTACCTGCTTTCAGGTGCTATGTTCTGACAAAAGAAACCATTTGAGATATCAAATGTGGTTTTATATTTTTTACGCACAATGTTATTCATTAATGCTGTATTGTGTGCATTTTGCACTGCAAATGTTTTTGAACAAGTGTTTAAGTGTCTGTAATCCAAGACTAGATGATATGTATTGTCTGGTTTGGAGACAGGAAACAAAGGATTGTTCACTGAAGAGGTGCATGTTTCAATCACCCCTTGATATTCAAGTTGATGTAAGATCTCCCTGACCTGTTTTTTAGCTTCTTGCTTTATTGGGTACTGCCTCTGTGCAGTAGGTTCATTTTTTAGATGTATTTTATGGTGAGGTGAGTCCTCATCCCATCCTACATGATTTTTGTATAATGCTGGGGCCTGGGCAACTGCCCATTTCCTGGCATAAGTATATTTTAGATGAATTGGAATATGGTTGGAGAAGGCAGGCATAATGATGTCCTCACCATGTGGGCACTCCCTGACAAATTGTGGTGGCCAGTCTTTTTCTGCTAGAAGTATGTCATAACCCCTTGAAAGTTTTTCCCAAAAGAGTGTTTTCACCTTTCTCGGTATGTCTCCCTCCATTCGGAGTGTTATTTCATATAACTTTTGTGGAGTACTAACCCTGGTGTCTACAGTCTCAACTGTGATGTACTCATTCAAGTCCACTGTCTCCAGAAGTTCCTTCAGGTTCTGGCGAGCTATTGTGACTTCTGCCGCACTGTCCAGCATTGTCTGAGCCCATTCTCCGTTCTTGAGTTGTGTTCTCAGTATCCTTGGCATGTCTGATCTTCAGACCTGCTACCTTCTTTTTTGAGAATTGAGGTTTTGATCGTCTTTCGATTTCACGCGTTCTTCTCTATGTTCTGACCGTCCTCTTCTTTCCGATGTCTGTGACGAGATCTGAAAGGTACGTGAGGAACGTGTATCAGTATCTTGATACCTGTCAGGCTTTTTTAAATTATCCCTATTCCTGAGGTTATACCTCCTTTCAGAGGGCTCCTTTTGAGGAGACCTACTTCGGATTGAGAACGTTTCTCGTTTGAATTTTGTTTATTAGTTTACCACTTCTTTTTAGAAGATGTAGGAGTTTGTTTAATAGAGTCCTTCTCAGGACTTTCAGATAGTTTTGGCTTTAATGGTCTTCCACCCAAACTATCTCTGCCTAATTCTGCATAAGATTGTTCTATTATTCTGGGTAGTTCTGTTTGATGTTCTGTAACATCGAATTCCCTTAATCGTTGGCGGATCGCCACTGCTGCTGCCTCCCCTTTAATATTAGATAATATTATTGTTGAGACCTGGTCGAAATTTTTCAGTAATTTCATATCTGAAAGAGACACGTTAGTGACAGATTCCTTACCTTAGAATATCCCCAGGCGTCAGGCTGAACCCGGAAAGTTTTTGCGTAGCAGTACCCTTGCGCGTCGGTAGGCGGCGTCGTGCGGCTCCGCGTCCGTCGTCGGCGTCGTGATCGCCGGGATGACGTCGCGGGCAGTACTTAGACGCCGCCCCTGCGCGCTGACGTCAGTTCTTCTTTTTCCGCGCCAGTAAGCGCAGATCCGGGAAGAGCAGTGCCCTAATCAATTTTTGACTAACTTTTTTTTGTGAATTTTTTCACTGTTTCTTCATCGAGTCTTCACGACTCCTAGGTGTCGTAGGGATGCCCGGCTTCAAGCCATGCGGAGCCTGTGGTCGCATGATGTCGATCACGGATCCGCATCTCGAGTGTCTCTTCTGTCTCGGCCGAGACCACGACACGAAGTCGTGCCCTGACTGCCGGAAACTTCATCCGAAGGCTTTGCGAGAGCGGTCTCGAAAGCTACTCGAGGTCCGGCAGTCGGCTCCGCACCAAGCCCCGGTCCCGGGAGAGGTCGAGGGGCCGGTCGCGGAGTCCCCGCCGGTCGTCGGAGTCCAAGTCTTCGCGCTCCTCGGGTAAGTCGGAGCACAAAAAGTCTAAGAAGCATCATCGCTTTAAGACTTCGCCTCGCCGGTCTCGTGACTCGGCTGAGGCCCCAGTCGGCATCGTCCCCGCGGCCCCGGACATGCCTGTAGAGCCGCCCCCGCATTACCCGTCCTTTCCGGGTTCGGGGGCGACTCCGGCCGAAATACAGGAATTCCTGTCGGCCATGGCCCGCCTCTTCGGGCCTTCAGGTCCCTCCGGTGCGCCTTCGGGCCCCGCGGGCCCTGATGAGGTTGCCCCGGCGCCGCCGTCGACTTTGGTCCCGGCGTCGCCTGTCCCACCAGCCTTCATCCCGGCCTCTGCTCCGGCCCCGGCCTCGATCCCGGCTCCGGTGGTGCCGCAACCCCCATCGACGCCGGTTGACCTAACCACGCCTCCGCCGATGTCCCCGGTGCCGTTCCTGACGCCGTCCGTCGGTGCCAAGACGCAGCCCTGTTTCAAACCTTTATCCGTGGGTATACGTCTTGACAGGGAAGATCCATTGCCCAACTTCACCTGCAACCATGTGTCTGTATGTAAGTTTGTCAGCAGGTTTAGTAAGGGCTGTGGCAGCCCCCATTTGTGCAGTTTATACCATAATTTGGAGCGGTTAACGTGGTCAAAGGCGGCCTTATAGTCAATGAAGCATAGGTATAGGGGTGACCGCGAAGCCTCAGCCTTATCCATGAGCATTGCCATACTTAGGATATTGGTTAATGTTCCGACTGATTTTACGAACCCAGTCTGCTGTAGGGGTATTGCAGATTTTTCTGTGGCCCATGCCTGGAGGTCTTCTAGTAATGTGCCAGCGAAATATTTTGCCTCATTGTCTAGTAAAGCTACTAGGCGATAATTTTGTGGTACTGACTTTCCACCGGATTTATGGATTGGAGAAATGATCGATCCTTTCCAGGAGCTAGGTAGAATGTTTAGCATCCTTATTTCTCTGAACAGTGGTTCCAAAGCTTCAGCCCAGAATATTGCATCCTGTTTGTATAATGCTGGTGGAATTCCATTTGGACCAGGAGCACCTTCCCTTCTCCCCTTGCCTATCTGCCTTTTAATAGCTGTTACCTGAGAGCTCTGGAGAATCTCCGTTGGTGTGCCGCCCCTTGTTTTCTCAGAGTTGTTGGAGTTTCTTCCAGCACCGTCCTTGATTGTCAATTGGCGATCTGGTTCTTTTTGAGCATTTAGGTCCTGTTCCCTAAGTTCCGTGCTTGTTTGGAAGTGGGATTTTAACTATTTTACCCAATCTTCCTCTGCGATGTTCGAGGAGACGCCGTCGTGATTGTAATGAATGAGTTCTTTTATGGTGTTCCAGAATCTGGCACTATTGTTGTGTTTGACATCAGCGAACAATCTAACCCAGAATTCCTCCTCCATGTCTCTATTGGCATATCTTTTTAGTTTTTTCAAGTCTGCCCTTTGACTCCGTAGTAGTTCCAATTGGGTTTTGTCGTTGGGCGTGTGCCGGAGATGTCTTAATGATTGGTAGATGTGTTTTTCGGCGAGCTTGATTTCTTGCTTTGCAGTGTGTAATAAGGGTTTTGTGCCACTGAATCTTTGCTGGTTTGGAGGTTTAATTTTTGAAGCATAAACTTCCATCGTTATTAGAAAATTTAGCCATTTCTCGACTTATAAAGTGCTGCTTTGCAATATCCAGCATCTTGCTGTCAGTGGCAATCTTGAATTTTATTCTTTTTAAATTGATGGTAACATCTAATCCATATGAAGCCCGGCAGCGTTCAAATGCTGGAATTATGGTTTTTAACTTTATTTCCTGCGGCCGGTGATCACTGTCGCCTTTGTTGCCCAAGCAAAATGATGCAATTTGATGAAATAGACATACAGAGACGAAGGTGTAGTCCAAAATTGTGCTTGTTCTGAGTGAACTGTGCGTAGTTACTGGGGGATTGTCTTCTACTGATCTGCCGTTTAAAGCCCTTAAACTAAGGTGTTCCAGCTCCTCTAAGATTGATTTACCTGATTTAGTGTATTTGCCCGAGTGTGGTTCCCCTTGCAGTGGAATATTCCAAGTTATGTTTTGCTGGAGTATCTCTTCATCCGAGGAGGAGCCCATTAAATTGTAATTGAAGTCCCCCGTGAGGATGAGATCAGTGGTAGGGCCTTCTCTTGTGCATGATTCCACAAAATTGCACATTTCCTTAGCTGATTTAATTTTACGTTTAGGTTGCATGTATACATTTATTATCGTAATGCTGCTGTTCCTTGTATTTGTTGTTGGTGAGAAGGATACTGTTACTGCTAATAATGATTGTGATTTGGAATCGAATGAGCGGGCTGTGCGAATAATTGTGTTTGAAACGTAAGTGACCAAACCTCCTTGCATGCGGCCAAATCTTGCCATCTTAGTTGCTCCTTGGAAAAAGCGTGAGAATCCTTGGAGATGTGGTGGATCGGATGCCCAAGTTTCTTGCAGAGCTACTATGTCAAATGCCCTAATGTAGGTGACAAAATCCAGGTCCGCTATTTTATTGGTGAGCCCATTTACGTTCCAGGAGCATAGTCGTACTGCCCCATTTACATTGCCCATGTATGGGGAGCAAGGATCACGTCAATCCGTTTTGTTGTTTATGGTTCTCGAGATTCAGCAAGTGTTTTATTCCCATTCCTGCTGTGTAAGGGGGTTATGACAGGTTCTAAGACCCTCCAGCTGTTGTCCAATATCCGTGTTGGATTGCCCTAGTGCTCCTTTCAGAACTGATGTAACTCGTCTGTTTCTTTTCCCCTCTGATCCCCTCATGAGTTGCGGGTTTAGCGGGGCAGGATAACCCGTTTTGATATACGGGGCGATGGTTATCCCCCAAGACTTTAGAATCTCGCTTTCTATAAGTATTTTATGTGCAGTTATTGAGGAGTTCCATGTTGCTCTTGTTTTTTCTCCTGCCATATGATCCATGTGTTTGATGAACTCTATTGACTCTAGGTCTGTCGTCCTTATCTCCGTCAGTGAAGGAATGTGGGAATTGCAGCCGCAGAATGTTGCCTCGATTTAAGACATCGTGCCTTCCTTTGGAGATGTATTCTGGAATGAACCATATGGCATTTGAGTCTTTCCCTTCCACCTCTTTGGAGATGTTGTTGTTGCCTCTTTTGAGGGGTAGCCCGTCCTCAGTTTCAGAGCTACCCTTTCCCACTTGCTCCGTAGGTCCTGCTTGCGTATGTTGGACCCTATCTGTCCCATTTTCCTTGTTTCCTTGCAGTTTTGTTCCTGGGTGGGTACGGTTGGGCTCCTGAAGTAACCCAATGTTGGTGTCAAGTATTTGGAGGTTGGCTGAGCTGTTGTTCAGAAGCTGCCTGTTCAGTGCCTTTACATCTTCCCTATTATTGAGGTGACTGTGGATGGAGTTGATCGAGTTCCCCGGAGTAGTGTTCCTCACTTCAAACATGGGTACAAGTGGAGGCCCCAGATTTCCCTGGGGCCTAAGGTCCTGCTTTATCTCAGTTAATTGGGTGCTCGTTGTTGTTTTTTCTTCATTTCTATTTTTGGGTCGGTTTACGGAAATAATTCCAGTGGACTTTCCCTTTAAATGTGACTGGGGAGATGCATCACCCTCTGCCTCACAGCCACGCTCAGATCCAGTGCTTTCTTCTTCCCAGTTGGAGAATTTTGGATCGTGCTAGACATATTGGCAATGCACTTTGTGTTCGTTGCCTCTAATAGTGAGTTATTTTGACCTGATGTCTCTTTTGGCACTGCCATTGGCCCGAAAAGTCGTTAAAATCCATCCATATTGAGGGTTTGTTTCTGATTCCTGCCCTTTCGTTTTTGTGCCCGTCTTTGTTTTGCGTTCAATTTCATTTCCCCCGTCTCTGCCTCAGCAGGTTCCCACATGTGAGTTTGGCTAAGTGTCACGGTTGATGGTTGCATGCTGTTCTCATTTTTGGCTTTGATTTGTGAATTCTGGTTCATTTGAACAGAGTGATCCATTGGTGTGGGCACACCCCGGTGGGTCACTGTATCGTCACCCGTCCCCTTCGGCGTGTGCCCTCCTCTAGTCTGTATTTGGACTTGATTAGATGCTTTCTTCAGTTGTGTGCAGAGGTTGGTCAGCATTGAAGGCAGGGTTGCTAATTTGTCCACAATTGGGCAGCATCCGCAGGCGCGATGCTCAGCTGACGGGTGCTCCTGAAGGTTTTGTAGTGTAGTGTTTAGCGTCCCCAATTTGCCATCGATGGCTGCCACAAAAACTGCCAAGGTGTTCAGAAGGGTTAGTTGCATGTCCATTTTGTCGGTTTGATATTGCAAAGTCTCTACTAAAAGCTGCACGGTTTTAAGCAGGCTTGCCCAGGCGTCTCCACGGTCTAATTTTTGCTCGTTGTCTTTGAGATTGCCCAGGTCATTACTGTCGGCTGTTTTTTCTGTGTCAGTTTGATGGGTTCCAATTTTATGTATTTTACATTTAGACGAGCATTTAAGATGTTCGTGTGGCCTTTCAGCTGCCTGGGGGACCTCGATTCTTAAGTTTTCTGGGGATTTACACCTGCATGACTCTTCCTGGTAGGTTGCCAAGAGTGCCTCCCACTCTTCCTTTTCTAAAGATGAGTACTGATCTGACTCTTCCCGATCTTCCATCATGCAGGTTTGGGTCGTCAGTCGATTCATTTGACAAGGGACAGTCCGGAGTTCATATTCTGAGCTCAGATTTTCCTTGGTGTTTTCCGGTGCACCCCCTGTGGTCTTCAGTTCCTCCGAGCCGGCCGTTGTCGCCAGTGTGTTTCCTGTAGGGTTTCCAAACTCTTGTATGTCTAATGGGTCAGTTGAAACGCAATTGCCCCCGTCATATTTGTATTGGTCCACAAGTTTAGGCTTTAAGGCCTTGATTGCCGTCGGGGCTATCTTGCGCTGATCCCTTGGTGTTCCTGTGAAGGTTTCCCATATTTCCTCTAGTTCTTGCTTTAATTCCCAATCTTGGGATATCTCTTGAGTGGCCCCAAAGTGCCGTTCCTTGGGCTTTTTCTCCGTGGTCTCCGGTGACTGTAGGACTCTGTTAACAGGAGCACATTGGCCATGTGGAGCAGGTTTGTGGCTGTCAAATCCAGCTTTTTCATCCATGCCTCCTTCGCCTTCACCTTCTGTCGCTTCAGTCGCCACAGTCGTCACCGTCTTGCCACTATCCTCTTGGCGTATAGGCGGGAGTGGAGTTGGAAGACCTGTGGCCGTGGTAGGGCACGAGAGCAGGGTGTCCCCTGCATGCTTTAGAAAACAGAATTTTGTATCAATTTTGGGCTGGAATAGGCGATGTTTGACCGTTAACCCCCCCTGCATTGTGTTTCTTGGTTCAGGTGTTAATGCAACTATAGTGTCCACTTCCTGTGCTGCAGGTCTAGTTTTTGCCTGAGGCTCGCCCTCCAGCTCAGCGGGTGTTTTTGGCTTCCTTTTTCGCTTACTCACACTGCTTACGCTGTTTGTGCCTCTGGCAGTTTTGGTTGCCCCGCGTATCCGCCCTGACCTCATGGTTTATAGTACTGGTAGATCCTGAGTTGTCCTTGGAGGTCTTTATTTAAGAGCGCTTGGGAAAATTCCAGCGGGTATGAAGGGTATTGAACTAGAATGAATTGCCAATCTGTGTGGCGAAAATGAAGTGAAGTGAAGGTATTATTTGGCCCCCGCAGTGAGCCCGATAGACCGATGGACCGATTGTCCAAATCGATTATTGGGCAATTTTCAGGCTCAAAACAGTTTGCCCTGGTTGATGGTTAATTGATTAGGCAGGCAGACAGCTGAGCAAATTTAGGCCAACAACGCTCTGTGCGCACAGCTCCGGCTCTCGCAAAACCAGGAGTGGATCCTCAACGATGGTGGACTGTGCGGGCGCCCAAGCAGGAGTGACTATAGCCCACGCTGTTTGCCTTCCTGGTGTTGCTTTAATTGAGTTTGTACGGCGCTTTACGGCTCTGCGGAAGCACGTAGTTAGGTGTTAGGTATTGACTGGTATTAGGTGTTAACTGCCAGACAGCCCACAGACCCCGCAAGACCCCGCAAACCTGTGAGCCCGGTAGGCACAAGAGCTGTGGCTTAAGGCTTAAGCGGGAGCGGGAGCAGGAGCAGGAGCTGCAGGGGCTCTACCGCTCTACCACACCTCCTCTTTTCACCGGCACTCAGGTGGGTCTGGTAGGGCCGCTTCCCCGGAATCGTCCGGCCTTGCACCAGCTGTGCTCGCCGCCCTCCAAACCCCACGGGCCGCCAAACCAGCCCCGTCACAACTCGCAGGCTGGCTGGCTGGCAATTCCAAAGTCCAGTTTTTCTTTTGCGGGGGAAATCGGGGGGAAAATCAACCGCAACCCCCGGCGGCGGCAGAGCGTAACGGAACGGCGGGTCAATGGAGTGGAGCGGAGAACCGCGGCAGCCTCTCCTCGCGGTGTGCGTCCTCACTCTGCTGCTGTGCTGTGCAACTGCCAAAACCCGGACCAAAGAGTAAGAATACTGCAATAGGGTAGTGCTGGTCTTTGTTCCCTATGGCTCGCATGTGCTCCAAGACACGTTTCTTGGCCATATGCTTGGTACTCCCCACGTACCACAGGTCGCACGGACACTCGAGGACATATACCACATGAGTGGAACTGCATGTGAGTAGTTTATTGATGTATATATTAGTCCCTCGAGTTTTGTTGGGGTATTCTTTTCTCATTGTGCTGTTACGGCAGGCCTTACAGTGGCTGCAGGGAAAAAATCCCTGCAGGGCAAAGTTGTTGGGACTGGCATACGTAGTAATATCATTATGCACAAGGGTGTCCCTGAGATTGCACCCCTTGCGGTAGGTGATACGTGGTCTTTCGGTAATAGTATTCCCAATGATGGGATCCTTGGTCAAGATTTCCCAATTTCTGGCTAAGATTTTCTGGACATCATTGGCATTGTTACTGTACATGAGGATGACCCTGGTAGTGTCACTATCTTCCGGAAGGAGTCATTGCAGTTTTGGACATTGACGGAGGGAACTGTCCCTGGATTTGGAGACCGGCCGTCTCATCGCTAGATTCTCGGCGCCACGAGGGAACAAAGCAACGCGTCTTAGAGGGTGAGCGTTTCTAGTTTTTCAGCGGTGTGGGGTTCTCTCTGCGTCTCACGACGCGGAGGGTAACACCGCAGCGGAGTGCTCGGGATGCGCACGGCTCTGACCGGCGTTTTGTCTGTCCCATGCACAACGGGCAAAGAGAACTGTATTGGGAATATTTATGAGCTAACAGCTCTTTTCAAGTGTCAATTTACGCTTACCAAGTATCTACCTTGTGCGATCTCGCAACTTTTGTGGACTATACTCATTAATCAGCATATGACGGCAGGAGGAACTTGACATTTAACAAGGGTGATACCAGAGAGGAAGGTATTGTTTGTCTGGGGTACAAATGAGAGACAACCAACAATATCATTATGGAAGATGATACAGATAGACGAGCGGTGGCAAGTACTTTATATTTGAGGGCCCCAGGGAAGGGGCAAAGAGATCACGCAGAGAAACCTCGTGAGTCCACCGTTTTAGATCTATTAAAGAAATTAGAGAAGTTCAGCAAAAATGAAATATCGAAATGGTGGGAGGCCATCTCCCTCCAGGATTACGTGGATAAAGAAATGGTCCCGAGAAGATTGAGAATATATATAACTCTCTCCTACGAGTCACCAGATCCAGGTATGCTGGAAGAGTGGGCAATGAATTCTGCCAAAAGCTCTAGGACAATGATGGAAATACTTATAAAGTACGCATGGAAGGATAGAGATGCCCGTCTAGTCAGCATTAAACAACTAAGAGATGAGATTGCCAAAAGTAAAGAGCAAGATATTGTAACGAAATTTATGAGTGAAATGAGAACAAGACTTACCCACTAAGAGGACGACATCAAGCAGAGGAAACAAAGGAAATTACACCGTGATTGTGTGGATTATGAGACAGGGCGAATTCTCACATACAGCCGGAAATATGACCATATGTACGAGATAAATCTACAGAATCCATCTAAACCGGCCATGGGGTCACCTGATGAATCTAGGGAAACTTCCAGTGAAGCAGACATTGATACACCTGCAACTTCAATCACATCAGGTAGTTCAACATCAGGCAGTGACACAGATCTAAGGCCAAAGACTTTTTTAGACGAGTACCGGCTGCTACGCCGGGGACGTCAGACCACGAGAATTACGCCCAAACCCAAGACCAAGAACACCAACCAACAATGAAGAGGAAGGGGAAGAGGCCGGGGCGGCAACGAAAGAGGAGGAAGAGACTCCACCAGAGGTGGAGGAAAAGTGAACAACATGGAGCGCATGGGAAACACATCAACTCGCTCAAAAACAACCTCATAATGGATGAAACAAAGGTAAATGAAAACATCATAAACCTCTCCAAAAGATCACTCAATCAGTTAGAAAAGGGAACTCTGTGCCCTGGCCTCTCCTTCTGCCCCACACAACCTCTTGATTATGTAAATACACGCATTGACATTTTCAAGTTCTGCCACAAACTAAAATTAAAGAAATGGCACAAACTGAAACCCTGGGACAACACCGATAGCAATATCAGGAAGAACAAACAACGGACATGCAACAATGAGGAACTGAATATCAGTGATATTGATACTCTTATTACCATGCATGCATTAGAGGGGAATGTAGAGAATACCAATGTAGATATACATGAAATCTTGAATGATCTAGAGATTGTACATGACAAGGCTGCCCCATCTGATTTTAAACCCAAATCTACTTTTTTACCGGTGATGCCCCATGACAGCATAGATACTTTCCAGGATATGGTGTCCAGTCAACTCCTTAGTTTTAAAAGCAAGACAAGTGCCAAAAAGGGTCATCCTCCACAATACAATCTCACCATGGCACAGAGAGAAGCTATAAAAACTCTGGCCAAGGATGATACTGTTGTCATTAGACCTGCCGATAAGGGGGGCAATGTGGTCTTACTCGACAAAGACAAGTACATCAGAGAAGCCACCCGCCAATTGCATGATCCCATGTTTTACACCAAGGCGACTAAAAATGATTATAGGAACAGTGTCACAGGTATTTGGAGCCGCCTTGTGGATTGGAAGGATCAGGGCCTGTTGGAGTGGGAAGAATTTTACTTCTTCAAAAGGGATTTCCCCAAACTCCCGGTCCTATACCTCCTCCCCTATGTCCACAAGGACGCTACCAATCCTCCTGGCAGACCAATTGTGTCTTCCAGAGGAAGTGCACTAGAGAATGTCTCACGCTATGTCAACGACTTTTTGAGGGATGAAGTCACCATCTTACCCTCATACGTGCGAGACACCAAAGATTTTCTCACCAAAATACTTGATATACCCTGGCACACAACTTTTTTACTTATCACCTTAGATGCCAACTCACTCTATACTAAAATAGAACACGAAGTTGGCATCAAGGCTTGTGCCAAATATCTAGCGAAACGTCCTGTACGTTTCTTGGAGCATACCAATATGCTCCTCGAAATGATTTGTTACTGTTTACAGAACAATTTTTTTCTATTCAATGGTGACATCTATAGGCAGACCCTTGGGACGGCCATGGGTACTTGCTTTGCCCCCAGTTTTGCGAATTTGTTTCTGGGGGCATGGGAAGAAGAAATCAGAAATGATTCCACCCTTGCCTGAGATTTTGAACAGGTCGTCGTTTGGCTAAGATACATCGACGACCTGTTCATCATCTGGGATGGTACTGAATCTGAAGCCAACCAGTTCATACAGAAACTCAACACCAATAACATCAACTTGAAACTCACCGGCAATATGAGTAAAATTTCGGTTGAGTTTTTGGATGTCAAGGTTGAAATCACCAACAACCAAGTACAGACCAGACTATTTAGGAAGGCCACTGCTGGCAACAGTTTACTCCATGCGTTGAGCAGCCACCCAGAAAACCTTAAATGGAGCATCCCCTATGGGGAGCTCTTAAGGGCTAAACGCAATTGCAGTACCGAGGAGGCCTTTGCATGTGAGCAGGATGTCATGCTAAGTAGATTTGTGGAAAGAGGATATCCCAAATGGGTTCTCCGCAGAGCTGTGGAGAAAGTCAAATTGGTGTCTAGATCTACCACTCTGGAAGAGAAAGCCAAATCTACTGTCACTATCCTAACACAGGAAGATAGTAACACTACCAGGGTAATCCTCACGTTCAGTAACAATGCCAATGATGTCCAGAAAATCTTGGCTAGAAATTGGGAAATCTTGACCAAGGATCCCATCATTGGGAATACTATTACCGAAAGACAACGTATCACCTACCGCAAGGGGCGCAATCTCAGGGACACCCTTGTGCATAGTGATATTACTACGTATGCCAGTCCCAACAACTTTGCCCTGCAGGGATTTTTTCCCTGCAGCCACTGTAAGGCCTGCCGTAACAGCACAATGAGAAAAGAATACCCCAACAAAACTCGAGGGACTAATATGCACATCAATCAATTTCTCACATGCAGTTCCACTCATGTGGTATATGTCCTCGAGTGTCCGTGTGACCTGTGGTACGTGGGGAGTACCAAGCATATGGCCAAGAAACGTGTCTTGGAGCACATGCGAGCCATAGGGAACAAAGACCAGCACTACCCTATTGCGAGACATTTTGAAGCGTTTCATTATTATGACAGCTCCAAGCTCCAGTACTTTGTCATAGAACAGGTCCTTACCAACACCTGGGGGGGCAATAGAGAACTGCCATTGAGGAAAAGGGAGTCGAAACATATCATAGATCTGGGTAAACTGTATCCTGGGGGACACAACATCGACGAAGAGATGGCAATCCACCTGTACAATGATTAAGAGTTGGGTCACTCCCCACTGACCTATGTCCGAATGTTCTGCCCTCCCCCCTTTTTTTCAACCTTTATCTACACCTTTTTCCAAACTTTCGCTTACCTTCAAGCAGAATTATCTCACCCTTACAAAGTTGAACCTTCCAGTCCAGCTCTACATGCGTACCTAAATAAATTGTATCTACCTTTTTCCATTCTCTTCTTCCATTTCTACAACTTTCATATTCTGTACTGTCTCGATTTTCTATCCATTTATCCCACTGTCTTCCGACATACATGCTCATAATTGTTTTCGAGAGATACACTCGTTATGCTCTTGCTTTTTTTTTTACAATTAGCTTATGTACTCTCTATAGACAGGTGAGACAGTATGTGAATTTTCTCTATTCACTTTTTACAGCAGGAAAGGAAGGGACCATCAGACCCGATTTTTCAGCTTTTGGGCTCCCTACCCTTTTCTTCACATCGGATTGTTACCATGGCTTTTGATCTCGTCTACCCCAGATAAGAATTGTTCTACTCTATGCACTTTTTCATTTTGTTTTTCTTCATGTAGCATGTTTTCTGGATGCATTATTTACTCCCACTATGGGGATGTCATGTATTGCTTTGGACACAACCATGGACTTTCAGTCAGAAAAGATACATACATTCTGTGGATATCATGATTTTGAGTCATTTGTTTGCCCACTTGGGGAACACATTGTTCAGTACTCCGAGCAGGTACTGGTCATTTGGCTGCAACAATTTTTTCTTATGGAGATGCCAACATCTCAGACATTTATGTTGTGGCGGCACCGTTCACCCAATCAGACTCCGATGTTGGGTAACATCACCAGTGGCACTATGCCTCAATGACAGTATACTCTAATTCATACTACTGTAATACTTTTGTATTTAGCCCAATCAACATTCATGGTGCCCAACAAATATGTCACACTTAAGTTACGCTTTGCACCTCTTTGCTGCAGTTGTTTCCACTCCGATATGGCCGACATGTTTATGCAGCATTGGTGTAATCTGACATGTGGTCCATTTTCAATGTTTACTTTTACTTGTATATATGCATTCCAGTACAAGCATTCGCTTATGTGAGCAAGGCCGCTTGATGGACGAAACGCGTCGTGGATTTATGAAGCAATAAATCTTCTTTATCTTGAACTCTGATTTCACTGAGAGCACGCTTTATTCAGACTTTTGTCAGTGTGTATATATGTGTATATATATATATATATATATACATCTTTGCAGCACAATTTTATACAACTGGCATAGTTGATGAATGTCTGTATGAGATTCAAAACTGTTTGGTGTCATTTTTGCTTCTTTACAGTGCATTATGTAACCTTCGAGTGGTCATTTTGTAAAAAAAAAAAATCTTTATACCATTTTCTTTTGGTGTTCATTCATCTTGGTATAATGGGAATGGTTCTGAGAGTCCTTCTTTTGGATTTTATCAGGACAATTCTTTCTCTGATATCTCTTTATTGTTGTGAACACTGCGGATTGCATGACTTTTGTCTTGCACTTGGCCCTTTTGGTCAACGAGTTCTCTTTCCCCTTGGGGGATAGAGGATAATGTCTGATAACTGACAGATGGTTTGTTAGGCGTTTTTCCCCTTTTCCCTCAAAGGCCGATTCTTTCAGGGCCTGTAGGGTTGTTTATTATTTATATGTTCTGTGACAGTGATCATGGATTTTATTAAGAGCCAAGCTCTTGTTCTGCTATTCCTACTTACATTTGGTGGGTTGTTAGTTATGACCGGCTGGTTCTCTTTGAGAACGTCTGCAGGATTAGTTTGCAGACCCTTCTCCAGGGGGTATAGCTATGGTATTTAATTCAAAAGTTAAGGAATCTGCGGCTAGATGTCTCTAGCAGATGTAAAAGTTACTTACCTTCGGTAACATAATATCTGGTAGAGACACAGTCTAGCCTCAGATTCCTTAACGCCCTGCCCATCTTCCCCACTCTGCGAACGACCTATGAGGTAAGGGTTATACCGTTTTTCAGTACTGGTTTTATATACCGTTGATCACTGTCTCAACTTATGTTGGAACTCAACAGAACACTTGGCCTGGCCACATAGGTTTTGTTTAGATGTTCCCATACCATCCATTTCCAAATGTGTGTGGTCGGTAGGGTGGGTGGTTTCTTCTGTTTCATACTGGATCAGACACCAGTGAGGATTCTGTTTAAAAAAGGCACCCCCCTCGAGACAAAACTTTGTAGGTCTGGGAGTAAGGGGGAAATAAACCAAAAATAATAGACAACCTCCCACGTGACCTTAATTACTTCAATACTAGCTAACATATAGCATGGAAACGGGTCATTAACACATAATATCTCCACCCATAGATCAAAATTTCATATATATTTTATTTCATTCTTCTCATCATTAAAAACAATTAGATAAAGATCATGATTTTCATTGTACCATTTCTTTTACATCATTTTTCATTTACATTATTTTTCATTTCCAATATATCGACAGGTTTTAATAGTACATTTTCTTGTAATGATCATAATCCTCATGTAATCTATGCATTAGAAGAATGAGATAAAATATATATGAAATTTTGATCTATGGGTGGAGATATTATGTGTTAATGACCCGTTTCCATGCTATATGTTAGATAGTATTGAAGTAATTAAGGTCACGTGGGAGGTTGTCTATTATATCTGAAAGAAACACAAAGTGATAGATTCCTTACCTTAGAATATCCCCAGGCGTCAGACTGGATCCGGAAAGTTTTCGTCAGCAGTACCCCTGCGCGTCGGTAGGTGGCGTCGTGCGGCACCGCGTCCGTCGTTGGCGTCGTGGTCGCCGAGATGACGTCGTGGGCGCTACTTAGACGCCGCCCACGCGCGCTGTCAGTTCTTTCTTTTTTCGCGCCAGCAAGCGCAGATCCGGGAAGAGCAGGAACCCCTAGTCAATTTTTGACTAACTTTTTTGATGCTTTTTGTCTCTGTTTTTCTTTGAGTCTTCGACTCCTGGTGCAGAAGGATGCCTGGTTTCAAGTCCAGCGGGGATAGTCACTGCATGATGTCGGTGACGGACCCTCACCGCATGTGTCTTTTCTGCCTGGGGCGCGACCATGGCGGCGAAGACTTTGCGGGAGCGGTCCCGAAAGTTGCTGGAAGCCCGGCAGTCGGCTCCGCGCCGCTCGAAGTCCCGGTCCAGAGGGAGGTCGAGGGACCATGCGCGGAGTCATCATCGGCGATCTTCGGGACCCAAGTCTTCGCACTCGGGGTCAGGTAAGGCGAAGCACAAGAAGTCGAAGAAACGCCATCGTTCTCCGACTTCCCCTTGCCGGTCGTGCGACGCGGCTGAGGGTATGGGTGGTGCCACCCCCGCGGCTCCGGCGGAGTCCATGGAGTCGCCGCCCGACTACCCGCCCTTCCCGGGGTCGTCGGCGAATCCGGCCCAGATACAGGACTTCCTGTCGGCCATGGCTCGCCTCTTTGGGCCGTCGGGTCCCGCCGGTGCGCCTTCGGGCCCCGCGGTCCCGCATGGGTGTCCTCGCGTTTCCTAGCCGGCGGCTCCAGCCCCGGCGTCACTGTCGGCTCCGGCCCCAGCGCCGCAGGACACCCTTGGATCCAGGCCTGGATCCCGGTCGACGCAGGTTGACCTTGTTACTCCTCCACCGACGTCGACTCCACCGGCACCGATCCTGACGCCGCCCGCTCCTTGGGACGACGTCGACCTCCGTTTCAGCCCCGAAGTGGATGCGGCATCGTACCGGCGTCGATCAATGCCGTTCTCGACGCCGTTTGAGGATTTCTATCCCCATGTCCCTACTCCTTATTTTAGGCCTGTTGAACAGCCTGAGGAGCAAGGGGAGGACTGGGAGGGGTCAGAGGACCCTCTCGCTGCAGCCTGCGAGTCTGAACAGGACTGGGCTGAGGAATTGGGGGACGCCAGTGGTCTGGATACCTCACCAGACCTTGGCATGCTGTCTCCTCCTACCGTGGCTACGGAGGAGGGAGCCAGTTATGCAGTGGTGTTGCGTAGGGCGGCGGAGGCCCTACACCTCCAGCTCCCTACTGTGGCCGTCAGGACTAACCTCCTGACAGAGGTGCTTCAGCCAGCAGCTACGTCTGCGGAGCCGCTGCTGCCCTTCAGTGAAGTCCTTTCGGACGTTCTTTTGGGCACTTGGTCCAGGCCCACCACAGGGGCTCCTGTGGATAGGAACGTGGCCTGACGCCATCGCCCGGCCCCGGGTGACCACATTTTCCTCTCCCAACACCCCACCCCCGAGAGCTTGGTTGTCCAAGCCTCTGCTTCCCCAACCGCCTTCCCTTGCGGCCTACCGGATAGGGAATCCAAGAAGCTGGATCAGTTTGGGAAAAAGATCTTTTCTTCCACCAGCTCTGCGCTGCGGTCCGTGAACACTGCATGCCTCTTGGGCCGTTATTCCCACTCTCTGTGGGTTACGGTGGCGAGCGTGCTGCCCCAATGTCCGGAGGAGGCCCGGACTGCTCTCTCCCAGGCTGTTGCAGAGGGGAGAGACGCAGCGAAGTTCATGATACGTTGCACCGCCGACTCACTGGGCAGATCGATTGCAACGACGGTGGCGGTTCGCCGTCACGCCTGGTTGAGGACCACTGGATTTTCGGGGGATGTCCCTTATGGACTTGCCCTTTGATGGCCGTCGCCTTTTCGGCGACAAAGCGGACAGCGCGTTGGAGAGGTTTAAGGACTCACGGGCTACGGCCAAGTCCTTGGGACTCTCGGCAGTCCGCCCTCCTCCGCCTTCCGCTTTTCGCTCCTTTCGTGGCACAGTAAGGGGCGCCCCGCAGCGTTCGCAACAGAGCCACAGGCCGGCGCAGCAATCATCTCAGCGCGGCCGCGGGTTCCGCCGTGGCGGACCAAGGAGCCAGCAGGCGGGTCAGTCCACCACCACCCCGGCCACCACTGCCTCCAAACCTTCCTAGTCCGAACTTTCAGGCCCATCAAACGCCAGTGGGCGGCAGGCTTCGCCATCACCTCCCCCACTGGCGCACCATCACTTCGGACAGGTGGGTTTTAGAGATAGTCCGGAGGGGCTACTCCCTCCCCTTCGAGACTACCCCCCCCAGCCATGCCACCTCAATACCGCCGCATGTCGGGGGATCACTTGGTGCTTCTTCAGCAGGAAGTTGCGGCCCTCTTGGCCAAGGGGGCCATCGAGCGCGTTCCGACGTCCGAAGTAGGTCGTGGTTGTTATTCCCACTACTTTGTGGTGCCCAAGAAGGACAAAGGCCTGCGTCCTATCTTAGACCTCCGGAACGTCAATCGCTTCCTCCGCAAAGAGTAGTTCAAGATGCTCACTCTAGCTCAGGTGTTGTCTGCTCTCGACCCACAACACTGGATGGTGGCGCTGGACTTGCAGGACGCCTATTTCCACATCCCCGTCCTGCGAGCCCACCGGTGTTACCTACGGTTCACGGTAGGCCACGCGCACTTTCAGTTCACCGTGCTCCCCTTTGGCCTTACCAGCGCCCCTCGGGTCCATCAACGTGCCGAAGTCGCACCTGATCCCCTCTCAGAAGCTCCTCTTTATCGGAGCGGTTCTGGACACGGCGCAGTTTCGGGTCTATCCTCCCGAACAGCGAGTCCGGGATATTCGGGCTCTGATTCCCATCTTTCAGCCCTTGTCCCGGGTTTCGGTCAGAGTGACTCTGAGGCTGCTGGGCCTCATGGCCTCCTGCATCCTGCTGGTCAATCATGCCAGATGGCATATGCGGGCTCTGCAGTGGGACCTGAAGTTCCAGTGGGCGCAGCATCAGGGGAACCTGTCCGATCACGTCCAGATCTCAGAGGGCACTGCACGACAGTTGCAGTGGTGGCTCACGAACCGGCATTGGGTCGACGGCAGATCCCTCTCCCTTCCCCAACCGGAGTCTACAGTGGTGACGGATGCGTCCCTCTTGGGATGGGGCGGCCACATGGGAGAGGCAGAGATCAGAGGCCTCTGGTCTCCGGCGGAGTCCCGGCTCCATATCAACCTTCTAGAGCTGCGGGCGATCAGGCTTGCACTGAAGGCATTCCTTCCCTCTGTCAAGGGGAGAGTAGTGCAGGTGTTCACAGACAACACCACCGCCATGTGGTACTGCAACAAACAAGGCGGGGTGGGGTCGTGGACCCTCTGTCAGGAGTCTCTGGACATGGCTGGAACATCAGGGCATGTCCCTGGTGGTTCAACACCTGGCAGGTTCTCTGAACGTCAGGGCGGACGAACTCAGCCGCAGGTGCATGCTCGATCACGAATGGCGTCTTCACTCGGAAGTGGTGCAAGGTCTCTTTCAACAGTGGGGAGAGCCTTGGTTAGATCTATTCGCCACCGAAGAGAATGCGCAATGTCATCAGTTCTGCGCATTGGAATTTCCAAGGTGCCAATCGCTCGACGACGCTTTTCGTCGCGAGTGGAGCTGCGGTCTGTTGTACGCCTTTCCGCCTATACCACTTCTGCCCAGAGTGCTGAAGAAGATCAGGCGCGACCGGGCCCAAGTCATTCTTGTGGCTCCGGACTGGGCTCGAAGAGTATGGTATCCCGAGCTACTCCGAATGAGCATCGATCCTCCGATCAGACTGCCTCTTCGGGAGGATCTTCTGTCACAGCAGCAGGGGACGGTCCTCCACCCGAACCTGTCCAACCTCCATCTCCTTGCGTGGAGATTGAGCGGCGGCAGTTGATTCCCTTCGACTTGCCTCCTGAAGTTTGTGACGTTATTCTGGCAGCCAGGCGTCCCTCTACTAAAGTGGTATACGCCTGCAGGTGGAACAAATTGGTGGCATGGTGCACCACAAAGGCTGTGGATCCCCTTTCTGCCCCTCTTTCTGAAGTACTACTGTTCCTTCTTTCTTTGGCCCAGCAGGGCTCTGCTCTGGGTACTATCAAGGGCTATCTTTCTGCTATTTCGGCCTTTCTCAGGCCCCCTGATCAGCCCTCTCTTTTCAAGTCCCCTGTTGTAAATAGGTTTCTCAAAGGCATTACACACCTTTTTCCTCCTATTCCTTTCGTGATGCCTCAGTGGGACTTGAATCTCGTTCTGACATACTTGATGTGCGCTCCCTTTGAGCCCCTTCACAACTGTCCTCTTCGTCTTTTGACGTTAAAGACTGCCTTCCTGGTGGCCATCACTTCCGGCAGGCGAGTGAGTGAGCTCCAGGCTCTTTCCTGTAAGCCTCCTTTCCTTTCAGTCCATCCGGACAAGGTTGTGCTCAGGCCCCGTCCTTCCTTTTTGCCAAAAGTGGTTACGGCCTTTCACATTGGGCAGACTATTACCTTGCCCACCTTCTTTCCGCCTCCGCATCCTTCCAGAGAGGAAGAGAGGCTCTACCGTCTGGACCCAAAACATGCGCTTTCTTTTTATCTCAACCGCATACAGCAGTTCCGGGTGGACGACCAGCTTTTTGTTGGCTACGTTGGCACCAAGAAAGGTCGGGCGGTCCTTAAGAGAACCATCTCCCGCTGTGTTGTCTTATGTATCAAAGCCTGTTACTCTTTGGCTAAAAAAGAACCTCCGGTGGGGTGCGTGCTCATTCCACCAGAGCTACTGCAGCCACTACTGCATTGGGACGTAGTGTCCCCCTGCAAGACATCTGTCAGGCAGCCACGTGGGCCTCGCTGCACACGTTCACCAAGCATTATTGCCTAGACAGCCAAGTCCGGAGAGACGGCTTCTTTGGCCGTTCTGTTCTCCGTGACTTTCTGGTGTGATCTTTGTTCGCAGACCCACCACCGGGGTTGGTATTGCTGGGGTATCTATTCTAAGGTAAGGAATCTATCACTATGTGTTTCTTTCAGATGAACAAGTTACTTACCTTCGGTAACGATATATCTGTAAGAAACATTATTAGTGATAGATTCCTTACCGCCCCACCCATCCTCCCCGTTCTGCGAACTGTTTTCTAGGGTTAAGGTCATCCCTTTCAGGGCCCTAGTTTCAATGCACCAGTGGTCAGAATCTTGCATGGCTCTGCTTTCTGGCGCGGAAAGTCGTGTACAGAACTGACGTCAGCGCGCGTGGGCGGCGTCTAAGTAGCGCCCGCGACGTCATCTCTGCGACAACGACGGACGTGAAGCCGCACGACGCCACCTACCGACGCGCAGGGGTACTGCTGATGAAAACTTTCCGGATCCAGTCTGACGCCTGGGGATATTCTAAGGTAAGGAATCTATCACTACTAATGTTTCTTACAGATATATCGTTACCGAAGGTAAGTAACTTGTTCTTTCAGGCACCAGTGAGGAGCAGCATTGATGTAATTGCTCTTTCTTTGAAAGTCTTTGTTTGGTATCACCACACCTTGTATTGGCATTATCGCTATGCCATGTAATGGTGTGCTTCAATAAACAACTTGGCGTTGTTTTTATAGGTTTAGTTTTGCTATTACCATGCCATTCATTACCATTGATGAATGGTCTATAGAGTGTAAGGTTTTCTTCCTTTACATGAGGGTTATTCACCAGGATGCAGGGTTTCACGTACCCCTGTGCTTCGTTGATTTTTTGGGGGTTTTCTTTAAAATCCATGTCTGGTATTAACATACCATTTGATGTTTCTTCTTTATTAATGTTTCAAAGATTTTTGATCTTTTTGGTACACTGTTTCTGAAACCAGTTTCTAAAGTAGCTCCGCGTTCTGGTGCGGAAGGTTTCACAGAAGAAACTGACGTCTGCGCACCGTAGGGGACTTATATGGCTCCACTGACGTCATGACTGGAGTCGACGTCATCATGGAGCAGTACGACACTGCCCCCGGCGCGCAGAGATACTGCTGAAAAAATATCAGATCTAGAATGCCTAGGGAGAATTCAAAAGTTAAGGAATCTGCAGCTAGACTGTGTTTCTACTGTGTTTCTACCAGATATTACGTTACCGACGGTAAGTAACTTTTACGTTACGAGGATAGTGACAGAGGGAGCTAAGGAGAGGAGACAAACGATAGCTCTTGATGATGTTTGTAGTCATTTACCATGTCAGCGTGGCATATGATTGTCAAGATGGGTAAGCATGTCGAGCAAGACAGTTCTCTGAATTCCTGGCAAAGGAAACATATGCATAGGCCCCATTTTTTATCGAATTGTGACAGTCTGCAGTCAATCACTGCAGTTAGCTTTTCCATGCCCAATTGACTCCATGAAGCTCCATAGACTCCATGAAGCTCTACTCTATGAAGCCAAACTAATTTAGACGGGAGGGTGTCCGTACCCCACTTGGCCAGTATTGTTTGTTTAGCTGCGCAGAGTGCAAGAGTGATGGCTTTACCTTTCGAGGAGTGTGGGGGTATGTGAGTGTGTTGGGTAATCTCAACAAGACGTATCTAGGGAATCATGGGATAGAGGTGTCATACATCTCATCAATATCCGCTAAGACCTCCGCCCAATAATGCTGCAATTTAGGGCAGTGCCAAAGTATGTGTGTCAATGACCCAAGCTGATCACACTGCCTCCAACACCTTTTGTCCCCTCCTGGCTTCCACTTAGCGAGTCTCTCCGGCATGTAGTACCAATAGTGCATAATCTTAATGAGCGTTTCTTTGCCATTGGCACTGCTGGCAGAAGGGTAGGCGGGGTGGGGGATGTCAGCCCACTCCTAAGGGGAAAAGGGCTATTCACATTCTGCCTCCCATCTCCGCTGAGCGGTGGATGCTGTCTTGTACTGTGGAGTGTTAAGAAAGGCGTAAATGTCCGATAGGTGTTTCTTGTCTGAGGTACGTGAAAGAAGCCTTCGCTCAAAAGTTGTGAGAGGGCGGCTAGCATGTGGTTTAATGTGGGGTTGCGTGACCCAATGTCTAATAGCTACGTATTGCCAATGTGCAGTATCAGGGATGTTAGTCTGATTGGACTTGAATAAAGTCCAATAGGCCATCTAAGCCAAACAAGTCGCCCACTCTTTTTCATCTGGCAAGCTGCCCCTGGGTGAAGGAGGCACCATAGGTCGCAGGGGGAAATCCGGATTATCAAGTATCAGTGTTTGTGGTGAGATGCGTGTGGACAGTTTTTTTGAGATTTGTGTTTTGTCTCAGGTGCCCACCATAGCCCCCAGGACTGGGGAGATGTAGACCCCCACTGTCCAGTGCAGTTGAGGGAGCTAGGGTATTTTCCAAATATTTATCCCTGCGATGGCTTGGTCTATGAAGCACCAATGTTTCTCTGACACGGGTCGGGACCACTCAACCATGTACCCAAGTTGCGCCGTTTGGTAGTAAAGTGTCAAATGACGTACCCCCAGCCCACTCTCCTTCAGTGGCCAATATGCTTGTTTTTTTAACATTCAAGCTTTTTTGCCTTCCCAAATGTAATGCTCGATTAATTGTTGCAACTTTCCCAGGACAAGTGCAGGGGGTGGAAGTTGCAGGGTCTGCATCACATACAGTATTTTTGGTAGAAGCGTATTTTTCACTGCTGCCAATCTCCACATCCAAGTGAGAGAGTATCCCGTACAGGACAGCAGGTCTGTCCTGGCAGTAGAAAGAAACGAACCATAGTAACATTCCGTCGTTTTCACTAGGGTGGCATGAATCCGCAAGCCCAGGTATGGAATACCTTGCGTGGACCAAAGGAATGGGAAGAGGCAGTCCAGTTGAGTCCGTCTTCCTGCGAGACAGTGAGACTCAACATCATTGTTTTTTGTAGATTGACTTTAAACCCAGAGATTGTACTAAAGGTCTCCAATTTCGAGACCAAATGGGGGAGAGATGTTAAAGGGTGATTGAGTGATACCATGACATCATCTGCATATAAGGCCAGTTTGTGCTTCCTGCCTCCCATCTGTATGACCGTTATCCGAGGGTTGCCCTGTATCTTCTCCGCCAACGGTTCCATATACAGGGCGAAAAGATGGGGGGACAGAGGGCAGCCCTGTCTAGTGCCTCGCATGATATTAAAGGAGGTCTGCCGCACTCCATTGACTCTGACCTGCGTCCTTGGGTTAGCATAATTGCACCATACCCACTGCTGAAAACAGGGGCATAGGCCGAAGTTAGTCAGCACCTCATTCAAGTATGGCCAATGCACCCGGTCGAATGCTTTTTTGGCATTGACCAATATCAGTATTGCAGATATGCATGACTGTTGGGATTTGTTTATAAGATGACAGAGGCACTTGGTGTTATCACTGCAGCGTGTTCCGGGATGAATAGCACTTAATCAGGGTCAACTAAGCCTTGCATATAGGGGCCACGCGCACCATCCATATATTTGTGAACATTTTGTCATCCACATTCAGAGATATGGGACGATAAGATGTACATTGTATTGGATTCTTCCCCGGTTTGAGAGTCACTATGATGAAGGCATCTCTCATGGTATCAGTGAGTGTGCCCATGGAGCTAAACGAGTTGTACAAGTGGGCCAGGAGGGGGTCAAATATGAATGCAAAGGAGTTATTGAAATCGCTAGGGAAGCCATCCTGGCCAGGCGCCTTCTCTGTTTGTAACTGTGTTATGGCCTCAAGTACCTCCACTTGCTGTATGTCTTGGTCCATCTTTTCGGCATCACTATCTGGAATGTGTGTCACAGGAAGAGGGGCGATATATCGGGCCGCTTCTTCCTCACTAAGTGTCTCAGCGGTGTACAGTGCATCATAGAAGTGTTTAAATTCTTGTGCAGTCTGCGAGTCTTGATTACACCTTGTGACCCTGTGGTGTCTTGATTTCAGATATTTGGTGTCTAGCTCCATAATGGCTTTACTAAAAACTGGGAAGTTTGGTAGCAAACATCTCAGCACATAAAACCCACACTGATGCCACACTGATGCAAGTGTGGGATTTAATGTACAATGCACTCAGTGGGCAACTTAGAGATGCCCCCTGAAAATCGACCAGCCCTGGTGTGGTTCCCGAATGGCTGCCTGCCATTTCCACCACCAGACAGGTTTCTGGACCCCTGGGTAGAGGGCCTCCACTCACTGGGTCCAGAAAACAAAGCCCATCCTGGGCAGAGGTGTCATGCCTCCTCCCCCAGGATGGGCTGCACCCACAAAAAGGGAAGCTTCAAATGCCTGCCACCTTTGGACTCTGTCCCTGCCCTGTGCTGTCGCCAGCAACTGGCTCCCACCGGTTCTGACCCCCACTGGGGCGGGAGAATCGGCGGGAAATCCAAGTTGGGAAGAGAGGTGTGCCCACCGTTGCCAACCCCACCCCTCAGGTGAGGGAAGCGAGGTGAAGCACACATCTCAGTCCCCTCCATCTTGAAGATGAGGGGACTCAGCCATTTAGGAAGAGGCTCATGTCCCCCCCCAATGGAGGGTAGCATAATAGGGGGTGTGGGTGTACCCACCCCAAGGCAAGGACCCATTGGTCCCAACCTACACACCCCTTTAACTCCCCTAAATGTAGAATTTAGGGGCAACCCTGAACCTTGCCTCCTCAGATTCGAGGAAGAAAGAAGGACTGAAAAGTCGTGCTGACCCAGGAAGAAAATGAGGACACCAACTGAATTGGCCTCAGCCCTACCGGCCTGTCCCAACCACAACCTGCCTACAGCTAAGAAACTGGCATGTCCAGCAGCAGCAGACCCCCATAGCCCGGAGGACCTACCTTGCACTCAACTAACAGTCTCTGTCTCCCGTGAGCACCGGATTTGCTCAAACCAAGGACTAACCGTCAGAGTTCGGACTCCGCGATTCTGCACCACTCTACACCCGGCCTCAACGGCCTGAAGTAGAGTGGCCCCATACTCCAAAGAGGTCCCCCCGGCGATGCTAGGTTGGGATCTGGTGGCCCCTGACCTCCCACAAGCTTTGAAACTAAACTTGCAGCCTTTACTTGAAGGGTTCCCCCTGACCACGACCGAAGGGGGTAATACCACTGCCACCTGACTGAAGCAGTCCAGGAAGTCCGACTGCGTCTGTCCGACTGACGATGACCGCGACCGATCGCAGCCTAAGGAAACCGATGCCTACGACACCTCAGCCCTCGATGCCTTCCCGGCTTTGGGTGGCCCAACCGACGGTATCCAAGCATCCTCCCAGATCCCCAGACACCTTCCCAGTCGTGGGTCGCCTCCAAGATATGCTCCCAACCGAGCCTGCAGCTTTCCGAAACCGACAGTCTCCACTGAGAAGCCCAGGGACCGCGACGTCCGCTTTACCTCCTGCACCCAGCCGCCTCGGTGCCGTTGGCAGTGCAGATCTTGTCAGTCGTTGGCCCCTGCAGTGCCGACCGCAACCTTAGGAGCTTGGCTCCCACACCCAAGTGGCCTGCTTGCCAGCAGACCCCAACCAAAGGCCCCCTTAGCCTGTTGGCTTACTTTGGGTTTATAACATTTGTTTCCACCTTCTCCATTTGATATGCCTCAGTGGGACCTCAGTCTCATCCTCACCTTCCTTATGTGCTCTCCCTTCGAGCCTCTGCGCAATTGTACCCTCAGGCTCCTTACCATTTAGACGGACTTCCTGGTGCTTCAGGCCTTGTCATCCACGCCCCCTTACCTCACCATTTATAATGGTGCTTCGCACAAGAGCCTCCTTTCTTCCAAAAGTGACCACTCCATTTCATGTAGCCCAGTCCATCACCTGCCTACTTTTTACACTTCTCCGCATCCCTCTAAAGAAGAGGAGCAACTCCACCGTCTGGACCCAAAATGGGCGTTGTCATTCTACCTTGACCGCACACAAGAGTTCCGGGTGGACAACCAATTCTATGTGGGGAATGTCGGAGTGAAGAAGGGACAGTCCATACAGAAAAGGACAATCTTACCATGGGCCATACACTGTATCAAAATCTGCTGCGCATTGGCTAAGAAGTAACCCCCTGAGGCTTTGCGTGATCATTCCACCAGAGATAAAGCGCCCACAACTTCGTTAGCTCGTGGAGTTCCAGTCCTGGACATCTGCCAGGCAGCACCGTGGGCTTACCTGCACACTTATACCAAACACTACTGTCTGGACAGTCAGGTCCGTAGGGATAGCCATTTTGCCCGTTCGGTCCTGCAGGACTTCCTTGTGTGAAATTGGTCAGCAGACCCACCTCCGGGGAGATATTGGTTGGGTATAAATTCAACGGTAAGGAATCTGCTGCTAGAAGACTCTATCAGATGAATAAGTTACTTACCTTCGATAACACCTTATCTGGTAGAGACTCTATCTAGCTACAGATTCCTTATTGACCCACCCATCCTCCCCGCTCTGCAAATGGATTTCTAGGGAGAGGGTTTTTTCCCTTTCAGGGCCCTAGTTCTCCGTACCAGTGGTCAATGTACTTTGTGGCTCTGCATTTCTGGTGGGGAAAGTAACGGAAAGTAACTGACGTCAGTGCGCCTAGGTGGCGCCTATATAGGCACTGCGAACATCACTTCCGGCGCGGACGACACCAACGTCACCATGTAGATTCAAACTACTCCACCTACAGGTGGGCAGGGGGTACGGCCTATCAAATAAGGGGTTACCGAAGATAAGTAACTTGTTCAACACCACTACTCCTGATTAGTTCTCATTCACAACTAGACTGTTATCCCTTGGCTGCTAAGCCTTTTGCCCCTAGATTGCTAAGCCCTTTTTGGCTATTTGGCGAAGTTTGTGCTTAGGTCTCCATAACTTTTTTTCCACATACAGTATCCATGCCAAATGTGTGTCCTTTTTCTGCAGCATGCTGGGGATTCTAAAGCTACCCAGGGTTTGTGGGTTCCCCTGGAGGGGACTGAGAAAATAGGCAAAATATAACTTAATATATTAATTCATATGATTTGTAGGTTTTCCAAGAACCCGAGGTACCCAGAGCCAACAACTGAACTGCACCTTACAATGGTTTTTCATTGTGCACAGGGTATAGAGCAATTCACCTGGTAAAATAAGAGTGAAAAATGGATATCAAGGAAACCTATGTATTTCTGAAATAGACACCAGATACGGAGTTTAGAAGCAGTGGTTATTTGTGCATCTTTGAATTTGTGGGTAGCCATGCTAGCATGTGATTCAGAGGGCATTTTTCAAAATGTCTTCTTTCTTACACACTGGCTTGCCTTTGGAAGGCTCAAATGCAAAGAAATACCATTGATTATAAATGTTCCACTTTTCAGTAATCCCACGTCTCCCAATAAAAATGGTACCTCACGTGTGGGTGGGACTGGTGCCTGCGACAGGAACAGGACATGGACACATCACATTTTTTCTACTGAAAACTGGCCCTTTTTTCCAATGTGGGTAGCTGTGCATTGTGGATCCTAGCTCAGTGGTCACCTAGATAAACCTAGAAAACCTGTACATTTTTTAAAACTAAACACCTAGGGAAACCAAGGTTGAGTGACTTGCATGGCTCCCACCAGATTTGTTACCCAAGATACCTTGCAAACTTTGACTTGAAACGCATTTTTCTCACATCTCAGTGAGGAAAACTTCTGGAATCAGCAGGGAGCCATAAATGTCCTACCTCCTATCATTCCCCCAAGTTTCCTTATAAAAATGGTACCTCACTTGTGTGGGTATGGCTGGTGCCCGCAACAGGAAAGGCACCAAAACTCAACATGAACACATCATATTTTTCACAGAAAAATTACCCTTTTTTTTATTTTGCAATGTAGCTATGGATTTTGGGCCCTAGCTCAGCGGCACCTAGGGAAACCTAGCATACCTGTACATTTTTGAAAACTAGACACCTAAGGGAATGATTTGTGTGGCTTCCACCATGTTTTCTTACTATGGAGTCTTTGCAAAGCTTGACTAAAAACAAACATTTTCACCATATTTTTGTGATGGAACATTCTGGAATCTGCAGGGAGCCACAAATGTCCTGCCACCTACCATTCCCCTAATTCGCCAGATAAAACGGTACCTCACTTGTGTGAGTAGGCCTAATTCCTTTGACAGGAAAGTCCTCGAAATAAAATGTGAAGACATCAACATTTTCTGTCACAAAATTGATCTGATTTGGCATTAGGGGTAGCAGCTTTTTTTTGCCCAGGGATCGATGGCCACCCAAGGAATCCTACCAAACCCAGACATTTCTGAAAACTAAACACCCAGGGGAGTCAAGGCTGGTGTGCCTCATGTAGAACTGCAAGGTTTTCTTACCCACAATGCCATGCACACCTCAAATGTTGCCTAAAATTGCACATTTTTCTTGCATTTCTATGACGTAAACTTCGGGGATCATCAGGAATCTACAACATTCCTACCACCCAGCGTTCCTCCACTTGTCCCGATAAAATGCTACCTCTCATGTGCGGCTTGCATAGTGCCTGCGACACATCAAACCAAGGTCAATGGGATTCTAATGGAGCAACTCTCATTGACTCAGGTTTGATTTGTGCCTGACAGAAGCACTAAGCACAGCCACACAAGTGGGGTAGCATTTTTATTGGGACAAGTGGGGGAATGCTGGGTGGTAGGACTTTTTTAAGTCACTGAGGTTTCCAGAAGTTTACCTCACAGAAATGCAAGGAAAATGTGTGATTTTAGGCAAAGTTTGAGATTTGCATGGCATTGTGGGTATGAAAATGTTGTGGGATCCACACCATCCTAGACTTCCCCAGATGTTAGGTTTTCAGAAATAAAGCAAACATAAGGAGATGATGGACGGAGCACTGAAACCTTTCAGACACTCACCCCCGTCACTATTAGATCTGGGATGAATCCATCGTCGTTCTTTAGCTCACTTGCCACCCCAGTTCAGACCCAGACATATGCAAATCAGTCTTGACCCTGTTCCTCCAGCCCAAACTGCCAAGTCAGGTCATCCCTGGAGCGGAAACATGCATCCTGGTACCGCTTTTGGGATAACACCTTTCATCAGCCAGGCTGCTTGTTTCGAACTTGAGTTCTCCATAAATCCAAATCTTTACATGAACCTTATAGAATCATCGATATCTTTAACAAAATATGAACTTTCGACGCATTACAACGACGCATTACAACAATGTACAACACATTTCAACATGATGCAATTTTCCACTTGTTGCCCTCTAATACAGCTCAACACGAGAATGATCACCAGATCAATATGACATCGTGCGTGTCGTATGACCACATGGCGTCTCGCACTGCTCAAAACCCTATTAATACTCACCAAATCCACTCATTAGACGACATGCATGCACACTCTGGCAATGAAGCGAAAAATCTCCACAGTTCCGCCACCAAAAATTGGCACTTATTAGCCCAATTAATTAGTGTTAGTTATGTTAATGAGATTAATTGCCTCCTTGTCTGCATTCTCCACCAAAAATCTGTTGACGCTCTAAATAAAATAATTAAGAGGGACGATGCATAGCATCTGGACTATCTGGGTCTTTATAAGATTGAGTCCAAGCCAATCAGATAAACGTACACAAGACAGAGTTCCATGTTAAACCTTATAGGTTTATTCAAAATTTAGATTATGACAGAAGGAAAACATTGGTTAGTCAATAGCATTCAGTGACTCACTAGTACATCAAAAGCAAATAATTTATCAGCATAAGTTCTACCTCTAAAGAAGGCAAGCAGCCAGAGCTAAGTATAGTTCAGCAGGATAGCCAACATAGAGTCTGCCTGCAAAGAAAAGCCCAAAAAGACTAGCACATGTTCCAAAACATCATATTTTTGGGGGTTTTAGACAGAACAGCCACTCACATTCAGTGGTGAGATGTGATGAAATAGGGTTGAACTACCAATATATCATTCCAGTAAGCCAGTGATTATCCTGATACATAAGATGCAGTTAATAAGATAAATCTAAAAACACCTACTTCTACAACATATTAAATAACAAGGTGCGTATAGCAAATGAAGCACTATTATTATTATTATTATTATTATTTAAGCTTGTATAACGCAACAGCTACCCACAAGGGGTCTCCCGGCGCTTGAAGCCAGGTAGATCGCAGGCAGAGTATGGATCTAAATGAAATTAAAAAGTAAATGGCATGACGTTTACATAATACAGAAATACAATAGTCAGTTCAACTAATGAATGGTCCCTAGGAAAGGCTCGTGCTGAAGTCCTAGAACGTTACAAAGACAGGAATATCGTGAACATGGCTTCATAGAAAAGAACACAAAATATACCACCATTAAAGCTTCTGTTCAATGATTAATGATTTTACTCAATTGGAAAAACGCACAAGGACACAAAGAGATACAAAGTATTTGCTCAAGTATAATAAAAGTGCACTATTACTTTGCGAATGCGAGCAATTGCAATTCAAGCTAATAGGCCAAGTCAGGTTAGCTAAGGCTTACCTAAAGTAGGCATTATTTTTCTGTTTGATAAAAACACTAACAGGTTTAACGATAGTGGCAGGAGTTGTAATGTTATTCATTTGGTAGAGTTGATGGCAGATCACCAAAGTGATTTATTGTACTTTCTAATGTGTTTTGTCCAAAATCATGTTACAAGAGTGGCTACCAGCTCGAATGATCACAAATGTTCACATAATACTATTTTATTCCATGTTAGTTTCTCAGTGATTAACAAGTGACTTGAGTTGTTACTGTTTTTGCAGTCCTCACTAAGTCATCTGGAAATTTTGAATATCACAATCATCTATGATGGAATTTCAAATCACATTTAAGTTTGTGTACATATGTCTTAACATGCTAAATATAGTTCAGCTGCGTTCTTAATTTAGCTTGTTTTATTATTTGATTTAGATGCAGAGGCCCAGTATGCAGTTACTCTAGAGACTTTGCTTTCTGGACATGAGAACTCTGTATATGCTGTTCACTGGCAACCTTCATTTATAAAAGGTAAGGAAGAAATTGAGTATACCGATTTGTGGTTACACTGATAATTGAGAAAGCCAGTAGGTTTGGCTTTTGGACTGTAACTGAACACATCCTACAGGCTTGCGTGCACAAAGGCCAAAATAACTACAGAGATTATTTTTCAAAGAGACAATAAGGCACACATGCATGCAGACAAGCACACATGCATAGAGACATCAGTGCACACAGAACACCATTCATACATAAACACTCTACGGCAGGGTCACAGAGTGATGTGCATCAGCAGAGAACAGGATTATTTGCAGTAGGGGTCACAAAGGTACCTCAAGGGGGCATGACAAGGGACTTTGCTGGATCAGAAAGTAATGTGCACCGGGGAGCTTAAGAATGTGTCTCGTTTGAGCCATTCTTGAAATGTCCTATAAGACTGCTAGGTGATGTGCCTGACGTGAGCCCAGGAGATGTGCCTAAAGTGAAGCCTGGGATGCTATGCCTCATTAGAGCACCTCATGGGGGCACTAGCTGCTGTGACCAATGGGATCACACTGTTCTGTGCATTGGTGAACTGGTTGTTGTGCATCCCGGAAGATGTACTTTTATGGGAAACAGCTCTGTGAATCATAGTGGCACAGATTTAAATGCATTAGGGGATGTGCCTAAAGTTGTGTGTCACGCATTCACCCACTCCTGAGTGTTTGGCGATCAGCATTTGCATACTGCAATTTTCACCTGTAGTTATAATGTTAATAGCAAAATGAAAATTCTCAAAATGCCAGGCTCCAGGGTCTAGAATAGTAGCACAGGGTATGGGCCACTTGGTTCTATGCACATGGATATTATGATAGAAAATAATCTCGAAGCACGCCTCTGTTCATTTTGATGTAATCATGACATGTTTTTCTTTTGGTGCTTCATAGCTCTTTCAGCTTCGTCTCTTTCTGCATTCTGATTAAGAAAAAAATGCCTCAACTAACAATTAGAGTTATTGTGCTTGCATCATGAAATTTCAGTAGCCATTACAAAACGTGACAAGGAAAGATGTAAGCAGGCCTGTAATCATTATCTTATGATGATATATTGTGAATCATTTCCCTATACCCCCCAGACATTTTATGGTTTTGTTTGGAATAATTATGCATATATAGTGCATGCTGCATGTTTATTTGGGAAAGATAGTATTTCAACATATGATATAAGCACATAAATGCAGTCAGTGCTTAACGTAATGTTCGAGGCATGTGAGTCGTAGATCACATGCTTTGCATAGCCTGCCATCTAGTGTTGGGTCCGGATGTTTGCACTTTGTTTTTCTTCAAAGAAGTCTTTCCCAGTCATGAGGTAGGTGACTCCTCCTTTCGGTGATAGTGCGCATGGGCATCGACTCCATTGTTAGATTGTTTTCTTCCGCCATCGGGTCCGGATGTGAATTGAGGCGCTCCGGTTCAACACTGTTTCTTGGGTTTTCCTTGACGCGCAATTCACTACCCTCGACGGTATTGTTTCTCGATTGCGTTTTCCATTCTCCGCGTATCGTTTCGACTCACGGTCTTCGATCGGAAAACTCTTGGAGGGCCATTGGGCCTACCCGCGTCCGGCTCGCTAGCAGTCAATGGAACGGACTCCATTCAAGCTTTGTCCCGGGTGTCGCGCTAAGTTTCCGCGCACCGACTTGCACGAGGTGTGCAATTTGTGTCTATCCCCGGAACACGACGAACAGGACTGCGACGCGTGCCGATCGTTTCGATCTAAGAAGACGCTCCGTGATCGTCGGGCTCGACGTCACGAAATGCAACATCAAAACAGCTCCGCACCGGACATCTTTGGTGAAGATTCCGATCGAGAAGAGTTCCTCGCTTAAGGAGCCGAAGAGGAAGCAGAACACATCTCCGTGTCCGAGGCCGACTCCGACATGGAAGAACAGGAGCAAGTGACACCGGGTCAGCGTACCGTGAGTACAGATACCCCCCTGCCACAACACTTGCCAAAGAAAAAGGCTCCGGCCTTCATCTGCCCTCAGGCCAAGGTCGGCACCGAGAAAAACTTTCGGACGCCCCGCCGCCGAAACACAAGGCAAAGCCTTCCGGCTCGGGATCGAGTCGGCCCCATGCCGGTTCCGAACCGAGACCTTCGGCATCGAAGTCGAAACACGTCGTCGTTGCCATCCCCTCGCTACCGAAGAGTAAATCTTCGGAGCCGAAACTTTCAACGCCGAAAAATACAGCGCCCAAAGAAAAAACGACTTTACCATCAAAAGAGCCTAGTTTCGACGTTCCGCCTACAAACACGGATCCGAAACAAAAAGAACTGGTCATCCATCCAGACACTGGACCCATCCCAATCAGGGTTCCGCAGCAACCACAGCACTGAGACTGCCCTCATCGCCGCCACCGACGACATCAGGATCCTGCTGGACAATGGTGAGACCGCAGCCCTCATCCTGCTGGACCTCTCCGCCGCCTTCGACACTGTCTGCCACCGCACTCTACGCGCACGCCTCCACGACGCAGGGATCCGAGACAAGGCCCTGGAATGGACCACCTCCTTCCTCGACGGCAGAACCCAGAGAGTCCGCCTCCCACCTTTCCGATCCGAAGCCTCCGAGATCATCTGCGGCGTACCCCAGGGATCTTCCCTCAGCCCAACACTGTTCAACATCTACATGGCCCCGCTCGCACGCATCGCCAGACAGCACGACCTCAACATTATCTCCTACGCCGACGACACTCAACTGATCCTCTCCCTCACCAAGGACCCCTCGCCGCCAAAGCCAATCTCCATGAAGGAATGAAGGCCGTCACCGATTGGATGAAGATCAGCCGACTAAAGCTGAACACGGACAAGACGCAGGTCCTCATCCTCGGCTCCAACCCCTCAGCCTGGGACGACTCCTGGTGGCCAACGACGCTGGGAGCAGCCCCGACACCCACCGACCACGCACGCAACCTGGGAGTCATCCTCGACTCAACGCTCTCCATGGCCAAGCAAGTCAACGCAGTCTCCTCCTCCTGCTTCAACACCCTCCGCATGCTTCGCAAGATCTACAGGTGGATCCCGACAGACACAAGAAGAACAGTCACCCAGGCCCTCGTCAGTAGCAGACTTGACTATGGGAACGCCCTCTACGCGGGAGCCCCGGCCAAGCTCATCAAGCGACTGCAACGCATACAAAACGCCTCCGCACGCCTGATCCTCGACGTACCACGCCACAGCCACATCACCCCCCACTTGAGGAACCTGCACTGGCTCCCCGTCGACAGGAGGATCACCTTCAAACTCCTCATCCACGCACACAAGGCACTCCACAAAACTGGCCCAGCCTACCTCAACAGACGACTCTTCTTCTACGTCCCCAACCGCCAGCTCCGCTCCGCCGACCTCTCCTCGCCACCGTCCCTCGCATTCGAAGAACAACCACCGGCGGCAGATCCTTCTCACACCTCCGCCAAGACCTGGAACACCCTTCCACTAAGCCTACGACAGACCCAAGACCTGCTGACCTTCAGGAGGCTACTCAAGACCTGGCTGTTCGACCAGTAGCAGCACCCCTTCCCTCTCCCCAGCGCCTTGAGACCCTCGCGGGTAAGTAGTGCGCTCTACAAATTCTGTGATTGATTGATATTCACACTAAACTACCAGAAAATAGGAAAATGGGCCTACAGGAGGACTACCACATTCCTTTAAAGCGCAAGAATGTGGGTACTAACCCTTCTTCTCCTTACATTGCACCTCCTTCACCCACTGACCCGAATTTGCTTATCACACCCACGAATTCTCCACCACTATCACCTGATCCACAAGATGAGGGGGATGGGGATGCAGATAGGCCACAGGACATTAATGATCCATGGGAGGACTATGACACAGATCCGAACACTGACAATGATCCGGATCTATACCCTTCCAAACCCTCACCACCCGATGACAACATAGGGTATATAGAGCTACTTAATAGGGCTGCTCATTACCATGGGGTGGAATTACACAAGGAGGCTCTTGAGGAGGATTTCTTGTTCGAAACCTTAATTTCCTATCAGAGATCTACTCAAACATTACCTATGCTCAGGGGAATGCTTAAGCATACGGACGAAACTTTTAAAGACGCGGTGCGGGCACGAATTATTACGCCCAGAGTAGAGAAAAAGTACAAGCCAGCACCTACTGACCCCACTTACATCAAGGGTCAGCTTCCATTAGACTCCCTTGTAGTTTCCAACGCTCACAAAAGAGCAAATTTACAATCCATAGGTGAGGCCTCTCCTCCTGATAAAGAGTCAAAATTGATTGATGCCTCCGGTAAAAGAGTAGCATCGCAAGCAGCCAATCATTGGCGTATTGCAAATGCACAAGCTCTATTAGCTCGCTACGACAGAGCTCATTACGATGAGCTAGAAAAATGAATGCAGTTTCTGCCCGATGAGCACAAAACAAGGGCCAATGACCTCATTCAGGAGGGTAAATTAATCACTAATACCTCTATTAGGTGCACATTAGACGCAGCAGACACAGCAGCCCGCGCAGTTAACACCAGCGTACTGCTACGCAGGCATGCTTGGCTGAGAATCTCAGGGTTCAAACCCGAGGTCCAAGCCTCTATTCTCAACCAACCATTCGATAAAGAACACCTCTTCGGCCCAATAGTGGACACCACCTTAGAGAAAATGAAGAAAGACACTGAGGTTGCCAAGTCCATGGGTGCTTTGCAATTACCTTCCAATAGGGGAGCCTTTCGTCGCTCCTTTTACAGGGGTGGCTCCAAAAACATTTCACCAGAAAATCCCTCCTCCTCTTACAAGGGCAACAATCAGTCGCCCTCAACAGAAGGTTACTTTAGAGGTGGCTTTAGAGGTAACAACGGTAAGGGAAGAGGCAGAGGCAACTCAACACACACTTCCCCTGCAAACACCAAACAGTGACTTCCTTCCGCTACCCCATATCATTCCACTCCTGTCGGGGGACGTCTCTCCCAATTTCTACCCGTCTGGAATACAATCACATCAGACAGATGGTTTCTACAAATTATCCAATATTGTTACTGCCTCGAACTTAGAGACACTCCCCCAAACTTTCCTCCAAGGTCACATGTGATGTCCCAAGAACATCTCAACCTCCTCAAACAAGAAGTTCTCTCTCTGTTAGAAAAAGGAGCTTTAGAACCAGTCCCATTACAATATCAAGGGGCCGGTGTATACTCCCTATACTTCTTAATTCCCAAGAAAGGCGGGTCTCTCAGGCCTATACTAGACCTCGAGACCTGAATCTATACATTCAATCGGATCACTTTCATATGGTGACACTTCAACAAGTGCTCCCGCTCCTTCAGCAAGGCGACTTTCTGTCCACTCTGGACTTAAAGGAGCCTACTTCCACATCCCAATACACCCCGCTCACCGCAAATACCTCAGGTTTGTGATAGCGGGCCAACATTATCAGTTCAAAGTGCTCCCGTTCGGAGTCACTACCGCACCCAGGGTTTTCACTAAATGCCTGGCAGTAGTCGCAGCTCTTCTACGAAGACAACACATTCACGTCTTCCCATGCTTAGACGACTGGCTCATAAAAGCCAGCTCGCAACACAGCTGTCTGAGACACACTCACAAAACAGTGCAACTGCTCCACGATCTTGGATTCACAGTAAATCTGTCCAAGTCCCATCTCCAACCCTCCAACACACAAGAGTACTTGGGAGCCACTTTAAATACACAAAAGGCTCTGGCCTACCCCAGTCCGGCCAGGATCCGCAACATACAGGCTCTACTCTGTCAGTTTCAGCCTCGACACTCATTGCCAGCTCAAGTGTTCTTGCAATTACTAGGGATGATGGCATCTTGCATCATAATAGTCCCTTATGCAAGACTTCAAATGCGTCCCCTTCAAGAATGCTTAGCACATCAGTGGAACCAGTCTCAGGGTCAGTTATCAGATCTAGTGTTGGTGGACGGCCGCACTCATCGCTCTCTGCAGTGGTGGAATCCACAAAACCTTTCCAAAGGGCGGCCCTTCATAGACCCGGTTCCACACACAGTGCTAACAGCAGAGCAGACGCATCGCTCACTGGTTGGGGAGCTCATCTTCAAACTCACACAATTCAGGGCATGTGGAGTCTGCAGCAAAAGCAGCTTCACATAAATTATCTAGAGCTTCTAGCGATTTTTTGTTGTTGATTTTTTTATTTATTAAGGAGTTTTATATAGCGCTGGCCAGACCCGAGGGTATCGGAGCGCTTTACAGCAGATTCAGGCAGGAATCACATAAAAAGGCATAGGTATACATATTGGTTCATCTAGTGCTCAAAGCCTTTCAAGTTCATCTAGTAGGCAAAGCTGTCCTGATACGTACAGACAACATGACAGCAATGTACTACATACAAAAACAGGGGGGGACACACTCTCTCCAGCTGTCACAAGTAGCACAGTCCATCTGGAGGTGGGCCATACGTCACAACATGTATCTTCTCGCAGAACACCTTCCAGGAGTAGACAATCAAATAGCAGATCTGCTCAGTCGACAAAGACAACAGATCCACGAGTGGGAACTTCACCCTCAAGTTCTCCTCCCATTCTTTCAGATGTGGAGCTTCCCGGACATAGACCTGTTCGCCACACACCTAAACGCAAAATGCCCAAACTTCGCCTCCAGGTATCCACACCCATTGTCCAGAGGCAATAGACTATGGATGAATTGGTCAGGGATATTTGCGTACGCTTTTCCGCCTCTCCCACTCATTCCATGAGTGGTTCGAAAGCTCAGATAGGCGTCCCTGACACTAATCCTAGTTGCTCCCACATGGGCCCGTCAACCCTGGTTCACCACCCTGCTGGAGCTCTCAGTAGTTCCTCACCAAAAACTACATCTTACACCCAATCTTCTCACGCAGAGCAGTGGAGAAATAAGACATCCAGATCCCAGTTATCTCAACCTTGTGATCTGGCACCTGAAGTCTTTGAGTTTGGCTACCTCAATCTTCTGCAAGACTGCATGAACATTATCAAAGAGGCTAGACGTCCTACCACAAGGGCTTGCTATGCAGCAAAATGGTAGAGATTTATGGTCTATTGTAATAACAATCAAATCAACCCGCTTGATGTTTCAGTTCAAAACATTATATGCTATCTACTGCATCTACAACGTTCAAATTTAGCGTACACATCCTTACGCTTACATCTAGCTGCAATAGCTGCATACCTTCAAAATAGACAACATCTGTGTCTCTTTAGAGTGCCTGTCATTCAGGCATTTATGGAAGGACTTAAGAGTCATTCACCCAAGACTTCCACCTGCTCCAGTGTGAAATCTCAATATTGTCCTCACCAGACTGATGGGTCCACCCTTTGAGCCATTGCACAGATGTGAGCTGCAATTTCTCACTTGGAAGGTAGCTTTCCTCATAGCTATCATATCACTGAGGAGAGTAGGTGAGCTTCAGGCACTAACCATAGAGGAACCATTTTTACAAGTACACCAAAACAAAGTGGTTCTTCGCACTAACACAAATTTTTTAGCCAAGGTGCTTTCTGCCTTTCATATCAACCAATCTGTTGAGTTGCCTGTGTTCTTCCCTCAACCAGATTCTGTGGCAGAACGTCATTTACACACCTTAGACGTGAAAAGAGCATTACTCTATTACATAGAAAGGACAAAACCTTTCAGTAAGACGAAACAACTCTTTGTAGCATTTGCTCCACCTCATAAAGTCAATCCCGTATCAAAATCAGGTATTGCACGGTGAATAGTCAAATGCTTTCAGACATGATATGCAAACGCAAAATGAACATTAACAATTCTCCCTAAAGTGCATTCCACCCGCAAACTAGGGGCTTCTATGGCTTTCTTAGGAAATATCCCCATAGATGACATCTGCAAAGCTGCAACATGGTCTACACCTCACACATTCACAAAACACTATTGTGTAGATGTATTAGCAAAACAGCAAGCTAATATGGGCCAAGCAGTTTTACGTACACTATTTCAAACCACTGCAACAGCTACGGGTTAGCCACCGCTTTGGGAGATTACTGCTATATAGTCTATGCAAAGCATGTGATCTACAGCTCACATGCCTCGAACGGAGAATGCTACTTACCCAGTATGCATCTGTTCTTGGCATGTAGAGCTGTAGATTCACATGCGCACACCCGCCTCCCCGGGTACCTGTACCTGTTGCAGTAATATCTTACTTAGATACATACATGGACATCTCTATTCTACTACTATTACTAACTCCATTATCACCCTCTGTGGGAAAACAATATAACAATGGAGTTGATGCCCATGCGCACTATCACCGAAAGGAGGAGTCACCTACCTCGTGACTGGGAAAGACTTCTTCGAAGAAAAACAAAGTGCAAACATCCAGACCCAAGACTAGATGGCAGGCTATGCAAAGCATGTGAATCTACAGCTCTACATGCCAAGAACAGATGCATACTGGGTAAGTAGCATTCTCCTTATTTATGCTGGAATACCAAATCTAAGAGTTCATCATCATCATCAAATCACTTTATTCGGATTTTGAATAAAACCCATAAAAGTCCCAGAACAGTATATACAGAAAAGTCTATCGTTAAAAAATCTACCAAAATACATCAAACCCAGGTCACAGGGATAAAAAAATACTGATAAAAAGTAAGTGTATGTTTTATGTTAAAGAAGCAAATAATAAAATTCAATACAACAAACTGGGCACAAAAAACAATACTACCAGGTTCACATCTCAGCTATCCCTTGTGTGCATATGACAATTAATGACAACTGGCACAAAGCCTTACAGCAGATTTTAAAAAGTTAAGAACATAAAAGACAGTATTGCCTGACAACATTTGTAAAAAGATAAGAGCGGGACGAACCTGCCTGAACTTAAACTTTTTAAAAATGGGGATAATGAAAGTCTTCCGGGGTGCCTCATAGTCACTACAATACATGATGACGTGGAGCATGTCCTGTGGAGACATAATGTTGCAGCCACAGGACATTAAACTCTGACCCCTTTTACACCTATGTTGCTGCGCAAGGAGAAGATATAAAAAGATCGAAGCGGAATCTGGTCAATAAAAAACGTTCATAGCCACTTAAAGGTCCTAAAAGATATGGTTCTTTGGCCTGTACGGTTTTCAGGATAATAAATCTGCGTACACTAGGCGTCCTTAACTCCTGGTCTTCCCTGTCTGTGATTCGCTGTCTAAAAAAAGACTCCTTAGCCTCCAGGTCCTTCCTGTTCACTGAATCTGAATTTGAAAATAGATCAGTTCTTCCCAGGCTAGAGAAACATTCTTTGATATAATTGAGCCAGGGGATATGGTTGACATGGTCCAAGGCCTTACAATCCTTAGAAATCCGTTTATTTAAAGTTGTCCCCTGACTGAGCCAGATTTTCAACCACAGTGATAGTGGGCGAAATGACAGCAAGTCAGAAAGGTAAGCCACACCCAGCTCCTCATGTACTGCTTGGGTTGAAACTCCCTGGGGTACACTTAAAGGACGTATCAAAAAGCGATTTTCGACTACTTGTAGTTCCTTGAGGGAAGTATATCCCCAGATTTCGCTACCATAGGATGCCTTGGAAATGCATTTAGCCCGGTATATTTGCAAGAGAACCCCAATCGGTCTCTTTCCTATTCTCGAAGCAAAATTAAAAATAGCGGCATTGGCTTGCGCTCGTTCACCTATCTTTGTATGTTTTAAGGGCCCCCAATTTCTCTTATCATCTAACAGGACCCCCAGATAGGAAAAAACATCAGTCCGGGGGACTTGAACAGATCCGACCTGGAAAGGGTAAGACTTTCTTGGACGGTGATCCACATGCATCACATAGGATTTCGAGTTATTTATCAGCAGGTCCTGTTCCTCCATGAAAGATGCAAAGGAGTTGAGCAGCGTTTGCAGCCTTCTTGCGGTCTGGGCCATAAGGACCGCATCATCTGCGTAAAGTAGTACGGGCAAACCACGCCGACCCACCTGGGGATAATCCACCTTAGACTTCACTAATACCTTCTCCAAGTAACTAATATATAAATTAAACAAAAAAGGGGCCAAAATACGTCCCTGTTGAACTCATCTCTGTATTGAGAACTGATGCTTAAATTCTTGGGTATATCGGACCTCCGCCTTTGTATCTCTATGAAGGTCTTGCAGTAAGGCAGCAATATCTCCATCGAGCCCCATAGTCTGGCCAAAGTTTTGTTCTATTAACGCGGTCAAATGCGGATGACAGATCCATAAAAGCCAGGTAGATAGTACCGGGGCGAGCAACCGTGTACTTATTAAGGATCATAAACAAATTTAGACATTGGTCCACGGTCGAGCGTCCTGGACCAAAACCGTACTGAGCATCTGCTAGTAAGTTGTTATCTTTTGCCCAGCATGGCCTGCTATCTAGTAAAACGCTTCCAACCACCGAATCCAACAATGAGATCGCCTATAGCAATGGGTACTATCTCTATTACCCTTTTTAAATACCGGGACAATGGTAGATTTGGCCCAAGAGCCAGGGGGGCCGGCTCTCACGGCTGCATTGATAACGGGCGTGAGGGCCGGCACCCACAGATTCAAGTTGGATATATAGAGGTCGGGGGGGGGGGATCCCATCTGGTCCAGGAGCCTTATTACTTGACAGCCAAATGATACCTTTCCTGACTTCTTCGATTGAAAATACCAGGGCGGAGTTCCCTTTGCCCACTCCAGTGACTGTGGCCTTATCAGGGGGGCACTGAAACATATTCTCAAAATGGTGCACCCACTCGTCCTCTGTTATGTGGGCCCCAAGAACATTACCAGCAACCTCCACTAAGAGGGGGCTATTTATGATGCACCAGAACTTGGAGCTTCTCTTTAGGGTGCTTACCTCGATGAGCTCGCTCCATACCTCTTCCTTCAACACAGCCTTATGTCTTGCTAATTCAGCTTTAAAGAACTTTCGGGAGGACTTTAGTAAGGCGGTGTCCCTCGATTTTTGACCTAGTGCCGCCTTCAACTTCTTAGATGCACGGGAACAGGCTGAGTCAAACCATTTAGGGGCCTGATCTAAAGATCGCTGAGCTTGGACATTGAGAAGGTCTGTTATGGTGCTAGAGATTACTTTAAAGGCCTCTATGATGTCACTTGGTGCCGCCTGCGGGTCTATGCAGGTGGCTAACTCCTTCTGGCACAGAGCAGATAAAGAGGCATGAAAAGAATCTGGTGTTATCTAAGCCCATTTTAGCTTTCTACCCCATCTGTGCCTTTCAATATCCCCCTCCTAACTGGCCCCACAAGAGGAGCTAGTGGGGGCCAGGCGATTAGGGCAGATAGTGGATTATGGTCACTATATATACGTGCCTCAATGGAAAAGTCTGAGATCAAATTTAAAAAAAAGGGGGTTGTCACAAGGATAAAATCAATAAACGAGCCACGTCCCCTCCCTGAAAAAGATGGATTAATATACTTCCTGCTGGGGTCTATTTTGCACATGGCTCAAGTTAGGTCAAGTTTGTTTACTAAAGCATTAGGAGAGTCTCCCTGGGAAGTATGCTCAAAATGGATACCCTTCAAACGTGGGCAACCCAGGTTTCCGATACCTGTTCCCCTGGGGTCCTCGCACAGGTGAATGTTAAAATCTCCAACCATCATTAAGTTGTTCTGATCTAAGGGGATCTGGTTTCTTAAAAAGTAGCCCAGTAAAGAAATGTTACAAACGTCTGGGGGGGAAGAGGTAGCGTTGTAAAAGTTGAAGAGCACCAATTTCTCCAGTATTGTATCTTTTATAGATTCACATGCTTGAATCTTCCCCGTCGTCATGGTGGGAGTCCCACGGTAACAGTCAAATAGCAGTATAAAAGCTAAAAGGACAATCTCCCTTGAGAATCAATAGCATTTAATAACCAGTTAGCCTCATTAAAGAACATCCAAACTCCAGCCAATCACATCGCAGACCTTTGAGTATCCATCCCCTGTAGGGCCACAATACCTCAGATTTCTTACCCCACGTCGTGTGTTAGGGAGTCTCCCTGAGCTCTGCTCAGTCACAGTGTTTCTACATTGAACTTTTCAACTTTGAGCTAGCAGTTCCTTTTCCTCAACCTTCTCAACTGAGGTGCTGCTAGAAAGTGAGTTTACTCCTTTATTTCTGTATTTACTGCAGAAAGTCAGAGTCTAAAAAAGGGCTGTTTAGGCCCTGCAAGACTTGTGGAAAGTCCAGTCTTTTCTCAGAAGACCCTCATAGAGAGTGCTTGTTCTGCCTTTACCCAGATCACAAACCTAAAGACTGTAAGCACTGCCGGACTTTTTCATCAAAACCCTCAAAGATCGTGAGGGAAGACTTCTGATTTGGCTTCAAAAGAGAAAATCTGTGAGGGATCTGACTCCGAGAGTGAGGCGAGGACTCATACCTCCTCTAAGAAAAGGAAGGAAGAGGATCCTTCTTCTGTTCAGAGAGATCCAAAGAAATCAAGATCTCAGAGCAAGAAGTCTTTGGTGGAAAAAAGGGCGAAAAAGGAGCAACCTGGCTCGTCTCATGCCCAAAAAAGATCTGGTTCTGCTCCTCCTTCTGCGCCACATACTCCCTTACCAAAAATCCGCCCGTCAACGGGCTTATCGACAAAGCATTCTCCGCCTACGACCGTCAAAACGAAGCCTCCGTCGACGGTTTTGTCAGCGACGTCGACGGTGAAGACGACGACGGCTGTCTCAATGACGAAGACGGAAGTGGTGATGTCGTACGACGGCTTCGGTGAGGAGTTCGTTGACGTCAAGAGTCTGGGGGGGTTCAATTTAATAAAAATTAAACAAGGCAGGGATAGAAGAAAAAAAAACACGCATTGTTTGCAGACATGGTGGTGGGCAGCTACTGGTGTGTCCTAAGCTGCAAAACTTTGCTCTCTAATAGAGAGAAATATGTTGCACTTCGTACAGTAAATCCCAATATGGGAGAAGTGGGATTTAATTCTCTTTGTGTGTACAGGATTTGAGTTGGCATAGAGTCCCCTGAATGAAGGAAAGGGCCTGTTGCAGAAGTAGAAGCATCTTTTTCCATCATAGTATTGGCTGCTGCGCCATATATTCAAATTCTTCCTCAGGCCAGATGCTCCAAAGGAATATTTTTGCCTTTACCCCAGCTAAATTCCTTGCAGCACAAACTGCAAGTGATCATTTTTGTGGACACTTTCTCCTCCCCAGTCAGAGCTGAAAATAATTGCCAGATGATGGCTTTTGGTATGGTCCTTGCATGCTCCTCCCACTCTTGAGGATCTCACTAAAATGCCTCTCTTCAAGATGCCATGTTCTATATTTCTTTTGGTGTATGGCACCAAAAGATTTAATGGAGCTCTCGAAAAAAGAGGGTCAGGGCAGAGCACTGAATGTTCACTCACCAAAGTGCTAGTCCCTAGTCAGGATTAAGTGGTTGGAACATCCTCTGAATGAAGCAATACAGTTAAAGCAACCAATCAGATGTAGCTTTACTATGAGCCACAGGTCCCGCGTCCCATTTTTAGGTACTGCAGTACAGAAATATCTAAAAGCACAGGAATTTCTCTAAAAACTACTTGAGATCTTCAATATTTGTGCCTGTGAGAAAACTCTCAGGCTCAAATGTAATATAAGATGACCCCTCATACTAAGCCCAATTTTTTTCTTCACAAGTACCCGGTCCTGCAGCACTGCCATGGGACCCGGAAAAGAAATTAAAGGCCCAGATGGAGTGACTCAGCACTCTATCTTTGGCGCTATGGGTCCCGCTGGAGTACCGTGGTAAAGCAAATATTTTAAGATGGCGCACAAAGCAGGTAAATATGGATGACCTTGCCACACATATAACAGAAGAGTTAGACACTTATTTTTCCTCTCTGCGATAAGTTTGTGACAAGTTTGTCGCAATTCTTTTCCTTTTACATTCAGGAGCAGGTAGGGCAAATGGTAACACAAACGCTAAAACAATGTATATTCTACTATTTTAGTAGGCACGGACTCCAGTTCAACATGGCGCCCATATTTCAGACGTTGCGGGCGTTTCTGTGAAAGAATCGACGTCAGAGTCAGTGTCAGATGACACATGACCCATTATGCATCACGTGACTCTTTTTCAATCCTGGGCCAGCGGATTACAAAAGGACGGCCTCCACACACTGTTGCCAGATTGGGCTAGATCACGCACAATTGGGCTATATTTTTCCCGGTTGTGCGGTAAAATTTAGGTTTGTGCTAGTTGCCAGATTATAAATATATATACAGCGCTCCAGCAAACTAGTATGTTAAAGCGCTTTATTAGACAAATATTTACTTGGCAGCCTGCTGCAACATCAATTCCAATCCATTCACCGCCTGCTTGACGATGTCCCTGCCCCTCCTTCCTTAAAGTAGCAATATTGGGCTAGATTGGGCTACTTTTAGGTCGGTAGCCAGACGCACGGTTAGCCCTCAACAGGAAAAATCTGAAAATGTAATGCTGATAAACGGAGGGGATTTATTTGTGCAATACGGGCGGGTAATTACTATTTCCTCACTAATGAGCCTATTAAGTGCATAGGCATCTGTTGCCTAGTAAGGAATTGTCTATATTTATGTGTTTTCTCCATATTTCAATCAGACCGTAATACATTAAAATATCTTCTGCCATAAAAGCCACATTAATTTTTCGCAGCACCTCGGATGGCATCACCGCATATTGCAGGAGGATCCCTCTTGGATCATGCGAGCTGCACTTCTCTGAAGCATTAGGCCGCCGTATACTTTAACCAGCATGTTGTGGTAACCCTTGCTTGTACCACGTGTGGCACCACCTCAAATCTCATGGGGATTTTTCCTCGGCCACACATGCTACTTAGTCACTCTTCTGAAACATTAATACGGGTGAGAGGTCAACAGACATTAAGGATCCGTACAGGGTGACGCCATTGTTATTGCCAGATAGATGATGTATCACTAAAGTCCATATTTTCCGGCCATATACCATCATAGGCCCTCACTAGGAGCACAGAGAAGAGTCCATATCTGCCTCTTTAAGATAGGTGTGGTAACTGTGCACTATCTTTCATTCTGCATGAAAACATGTTTAGTGTCATGGGCTGTATTACCAAGTTCTGAGTTGTACAGAGGGATGTATGAGATAGGTGCCGCATAGAGGTGCATATAAGTGATATGACTGGTAGACCCGGAATTTATATGCAGTGTTGGAACCACACATCATCCAGTATCCAGCTGCAGTATGCCCACACGTTCAGTGATGTTGGCTGCAACACTAACTCCTGGGTGACATAGAGTGACTTATGAGAGAGGCCCCAACAAACCGCGAATCTAAGAGGCACTTGCGCTAAAATATAGCTCTAGAGATAACACAAGCAAGTCCACGCAATATAGGCCCATGGGAAAACATTATACTGCTATATTAAATCTTCTACTGTGTTTCCCCACAGAAACAATACATTGCTACAGTGTGGCACAACTAAGCTAATAAGATTGGCCTTGGATATTTCAGTCGATTAGATGAAGTAGTACTACTGTATGGAATGAGGGTAAGATTTTAAGAGACATTAGATAACAACCATATGTCGCCTGGTAAATTAAATTGAAATTTACAAAGCTCACTCCATTGATATTGCCTTACAGAGCTGGATACCAATGTATCACAAAGCTTATTAAGACTAATAACGAACCGTCTGTCTTGCAATGCATGACAATCAGAAATAGTGTAATTACTATTACCTGCGATCTGCGAGCCACAGACATGTACCTGTGAGAGTGAAGATTTCCATCTTCGTATAACAAGGTGCCGGACGAAAGATATCTTCTTTTCCTCTTTTTCTCCTTTTCTCTTCTTTTTTTCTATTTTTGTTTCTCCTTTTCTTCTTGCCATTTTTTTTCTTCCGATTTTGTTTTTCTTCTCCTGTCCCCTTTCCTACATTTTCTTTTTCTTTTCTTTACTAAGGCACGTGGCATGGAACAGCACTCCTGAGCAATCTTGAGGGGTTTTCATGGGGAACATAGATATAAACTCACAGCACGGTGATCACTTTTTGGATTTGAGTTGAGAGCACTTGTAAAGTCTTTGCACCAAAGGATGCCAACCCTCTAAATCGATGCAACTTCTGACTTGGTTTACCTCGGATAGTTCCTTTCGGTAATGAACAATTGAAAAAAATAGTTTTCATTATTTCATAGAGAACTCCCGCCCACTCATTTGAAAAGCTAACTACCAAGAGTGGTCCTGATGAAATTGGTAGTAATGCGCATCCACCGAAACGTATGTTGACCATATGTGGGAAACCTAAAGACAACACAATAGTGGATAATTTTGAGATTGAGTCAATCCACAGAACAACCAGCAGTGTATGTCACATGAATAAACAGAAGTTTCCCCAGGATTGTTGTCTGTGTGCGAGTGTGTTGCCTGTGCGAAAGTGTACTGGTTGGTGAGAGTGATTGCTTGATGGTTTGCTTTTGGGGTCATATGCATGTATTCATAAAGTGATTTTTCATGTCTTTCCGTGTATTTTATTTGTAAATAATATATCTTTGTATTTGTGAAATATGAAATGTTTTCTACCAATCTGATATTTTTGATTAATTGTACGTCTGTACAGATTGATGTCTCAAAAAAATAACAAAATCGTATAAAAATATCAGAAAATGTTGACTATATATGAAAAAATCTTTTAATAAAAACGAATGAATTTTGTATAATCTTGATTGGAAAGACTTTTTGTTGCGGAACCGCCCGTGTGAAGAGCCTTTTGTAGGCCACCAGCAAAGTAATATAGGTCTGACAAGAGTACTTGTAGAGTATTTGTTGTTTTTTTCCCCCTCACTCTTGGACCTCAAAGTATATATAGGGGGAACCCTTTTTGATACTTGAAGAGAAGATACCATGTTGACGGGTTCAACAATATCACAGGGGGTTCAGACAGGATTATGCTGGTGAGAACAAGAAAAAGAAAAATCACCACACACAAGGACTTAATGGTAAACTGTAGAAAGCTGGCTCTTTATATGGTATACCAAAACGAGGTATGTCATGCAAAGAGTCCTGATATTCTCTTATGAGTGGACAGGGGCTTACTCTAGCAATCCCAAGGTGCTCTTCTAGGGGGTAGTGTGGTTGATCAGCCTTAGGCTTATCAAGAGAGGAGTGTGAGACATCTGCAAATATACACAATAGTCAATAAATTATGCACATGACTCAATAAGGAGATCCACACCAATTTATAAAAATAACACGTATCTTTATATATATATTTAGGCACCAGAATCAATATGATCAGTTAAGTACATTTTACGAGAGAAATATTTTACGTTTTAAAAAGTTGACAGTGCATTTTTCAGAAGCTGCAATGTTATCCTATGGGAGGAAAAACAAGTACTGCATTCAGGTTCAGTATTGTGACTTACAAGACCAATCTCCCGGACCCAAGGTGAGTATGGGGCAAGGTCCAAGGCAGCACCAGCAGGTCACCTCCAGCGGCAGTAGGGCGGCTGGGTGCAGTGGGACAAAACAGCATCAGGTGCCCGATGTTAGTCAGTGGAGATCGGTCGGCGGGAAAAGAGGCTGCAGGTTTGGACTGAGAGGCCAGTCGAGCTGAACCCACCAGAGGGCTCGAGTCTTGCGGGGGGCTTGGGGACACTGGTGATCCTCTTCTCCTCGGTCCAGGGCAGCTGGGTGCAGAGGGTCTTTGAGGTGTCGGGTTTCTTCATCTGGGAGCACTCGCGGTTGAGAAGAAGGAACTGCAGAGAGGATAGTAAATACAGCACCAGAACACAGAAACCACTGGCCGAGCTATTATATAGAGGATATGAACATAAGAAACTTATGCAAACAGCACATAAATGTGTGAATTATAGATAGCACTTCATTGTTGGAAAACAAAATAATACAAGCAGCTATTACACTTATCATGGTTCCCACACAACAACATGAACAACAAAACAATGTCTTCAAATCATTGTACAAATATTGTAACCCACTGAAAGGCAATCCAAAGTTACATGAGGAAATTTCACCAACACCACAATTAAGATTCAAGAGAGCAGGTAAGCTGAGAAACAACTTGGTAAATTATAATTCAGGGATCAATGACATAAATACAAGGACTTCTTTAAGCAGTTACTTGGATTCCATATCTGTCATGGCTGCTCATTTTCAAAAATTAGAGCAAAACAAAACAACCAATGACAAGCATGTACTAGAATACACAATACTAAATTGGTTTCGCTGTAAATTTTCATATGTGGTCTGCCTAATCCCTTAACTTTGTGACAAAATATACTTTGACACTGTTCACTGAAAACAAGTATCCAAGAATGCTACCACACACTATCATAAAGCAGGCACTAGGAAACCACTGTTGGGACACTATATCAAATATCATAACTAGAACTGAACATTTTATCTGAAAGAGACACATTAGTGATAGATTCCTTACCTTAGAATATCCCCAGGCGTCAGACTGGATCCGGAAAGTTTTTCGTCAGCAGTACCCCTGCGCGTCGGTAGGTGGCGTCGTGCGGCTTCGCGTTAGTCGCTGGCGTCGTAGGCGCAGAGATGACGTCACGGAGACTACTTAGGCGCCACCCATGTGCGCTGACGTCAGTTCTTTCTTTTTCCGCGCCAGCAAGCGCAGATCCGGTTAGAGCACGTACCTTAGTCACTTTTTGACTAGTTGTTTTTTGGGACTTTTGTCTCTAATTTCTATATTTGACTCCTGGTGCCACGTAGGAATGCCTGGTTTTAAAACCTGCGGGGCCTGCCGCCGTACGATGTCGGTGGCCGACCCCCATGGCGTCTGTCTCTACTGTCTAGAGTGCGACCATGACTCCCGGTCATGTTCCGACTGTCTGGCCATGGCTCCGAAGGCTTTGCGGGAGCGGTCCCGAAAGCTGCTACAGGCCCGACAGTTGTCTCCGCGCCGTTCCAGGTCCAGGGGTCGCTCGAGGGACCGACCGCGGAGTCGCCATCATCGCTCCTCGGGGTCCAAGTCGTCGCCCTCGGATTCCGGTAAGCGACGCCATAAAAGAAGTCGAAGAAGCGCGTACGCTCTCCGACCTCCCCTCGTCGATCTTCTGACGCAGACGAGGGGACCCGGGGTCTTTCCCCGCGGCTCCGTTGGAGCCTGTCAGTCCCGCGGCCTACCCGCCATACCCGGGTCCTTCAGCGACTCCGGTCCAGGTGCAAGAGTTTCTTGCTGCCATGGACCTCCTTTTCGGGAATAGGGCTCCCGCCGGTGCGCCTTCGGGCCCCGCGGTCCCTTTTGGGGGCCCTTGGATGCCGCCGGCTCCGCCGTCGGGGCCGCTGGCGGCTCCGGCGCCCCAAGGTCCTCCGCCAGCGGCTCTGGCCCCGGCGCCGCAGGGTCCTCCAACGGCGGCTCCGGCCCCGGCGCCCCCTGCGGCTCCCTTCCTGGCGCCGCCCTGGGTGCCGTTCGGCCCACCTCCGCCCTTGCCCGTGTTTCCAGCTTGGAACCCGTATTGGGCCTTGGAGCCGGAGTGGCGCCGATCTGCGCCGTTTTCGGCGTCGGTGGAGCATTTCTTTTCCCCTGTGCCTCCCTCGCCATTGCAGCCTGTGCCTCGGGCTGTTGGGGAAGAGGAGGACTGGGAGGGGTCGGAGGACCCTCTTGCACGGCAGTGTGAGTCCGAACAGGAATGGGCAGAAGATTCAGAGGATGCCAGTGGCCTTGACCTCTCCTCTGAGCCTGGGTTTGTGTCTCCTCCCACTCTCATGGAGGAAGGCGCCACCTACACTACACTGTGGTGCTCCGTAGAGCAGCTGAGACTCTTGGCCTTGAATTGCCTACTGTTGCCCTCCAAACTAACCTCCTTACTGAGGTGCTTCAGCCTACAGCAGGTTCTGTGGAACCTCTGCTTCCGTTCAATGAGGCCTTGACGGATGTTTTGATGGGTACCTGGTCTAGGCCAGCCACAGGGGTCCCTGTGGATAAAATGTGGCCAGACGTCACCGTCCGGCACCGGGTGACCCTGCCTTTCTGACAACTCATCCGACACCGGAGAGCCTGGTCATTCATGCTTCCACTTCCCAAACAGCATTCCCTGCCGCTCCGCCGGATAAGGAATCCAAAAAGCTGGAGCAGCTTGGCAAAAGGTTGTTTTCCTCTGCCAGCCTGGGGCTGCGGTCAGTCAACACCACATGCCTCTTGGGCCGCTATTCTCACGCTGTGTGGGACACGGTGGCGCAAACTCTGCCCCAGTTCCCCGAAGAGGTTCGGGCTGTGCTTTCCCAAGCTGTTGCAGAGGGGAAGGATGCCGCGAAGTTCGCCATTTGGTGTGGGTTGGACACCGAGGACTCTTTGGGAAGAGCAATTTCCACCACAGTGGCCTTGCGGCGACATGCCTGGCTGAGGTCCACGGGGTTTTCGGGGGATGTCCAGAGTTCCCTCATGGACATGCCTTTTGATGGTACTCGCCTTTTTGGCGATAAGGCAGACAGTGCGCTGGAGCGTTTTAAGGACTCTCGGGCTACAGCCAAGTCCTTGGGTCTCTCCACCTCCCGCCCAGCCACGTCTACTTTTCGTTCCTTTCGTGGCCGCGGCAGGGGCGCCTCTACCCGTCCGTTCCAAACGCCTGCGCAGAACCAGCCTCAGCGTGGCTGCGGGCGTGGTGGCCGCCGTGGCGGCACAGGGGGCCAGCGTGCGGGTCAGCCCACCTCCGCTCCAGCAGCATCCGCCTCAAAGCCTTCCTAGTCCGTGCTTTGGGGTGCACCCCACGCCGGTGGGCGGCAGGATTCGACATCACCTCCCCCACTGGCGCTCTGTCACTTCGGACAGCTGGGTGCTACAAATCATCCGAAGGGACTATTCCCTCCCCTTCGAGTCTGCCCCCTGTCCATGCCACCTCAGTTCCACCGCATGTCGGGGGATCACTTCGCACTTCTCCAACAGGAAGTCACGGCCCTCTTGGCCAAGGGGGCCATCGAGCGCGTTCCTGGGCCAGAAGTAGGTCATGGATGTTATTCCCACTACTTTCTGGTCCCCAAGAAGGACAAGGGGGGCTTGCGCCCTATCTTGGACCTCCGGAACGTCACTCGCTTCCTCCGGAAGGAGAAGTTCAAGATGTTGACTCTAGCTCAGGTCTTGGCTGCCCTCGACCCTGGAGACTGGATGGTAGCATTGGACTTGCAGGACGCATATTTTGACATTCTCGTCCTGCCGGCCCACCAGCGTTACCTGCGGTTCACGGTAGGCCAGGAGCATTTTCAGTTTACCGTGCTCCCCTTCGGCCTTACAAGCGCCCCTCGGGTGTTCACGAAAGTGATGGTGGTGGTTGCAGCTCATCTGCGCAGGTCAGGGGTGTCAGTCTTCCCCTACCTCGACGACTGGTTGTTGAAGGCGGGCTCGCCCCAGGCAGTCGTCACCCACCTTCAGACTACGGCCGACCTCCTGCACTTGCTGGGGTTCTCCATCAACGTGCCGAAGTCGCACCTGAGTCCTTCTCAGAAGCTCCCCTTCATCGGAGCGGTTCTGGATTCGACGCAGTTTCGGGTTTATCCTCCCGAGCAGCGAGTCCGGGATATTCAGGCTATGATTCCCATCTTTCAGCCTCTATCCCGGGTTTCAGTGAGGATGACCCTCCGTCTCCTGGGCCTGATGGCCTCCTGCATTCTGCTAGTGCAACATGCCAGATGGCATATGCGGGCTCTGCAGTGGGACCTGAAGTTCCAGTGGGCACAGCATCAGGGCAACCTGTCCGATCTTGTCCAGATTTCGGAAGGCACTGCACGACAATTGCAGTGGTGGCTCACGAATCGCGATTGGGTCAATGGCAGATCCCTCTCCCTTCCCCAACCGGAGCACACAGTGGTGACGGATGCGTCCCTCCTGGGATGGGGCGGCCATTTGGGAGAGGCGGAGATCAGAGGCCTCTGGTCTCCGGCAGAGTCCCGGCTCCATATCAATCTTTTGGAGCTTCGGGCGATCCGACTTGCACTGAAAGCATTCCTTCCCTCTGACGGGGAAGTGTAGTGCAAGTGTTCACGGACAACACCACCGCCATGTGGTATTGCAACAAACAGGGCGGGGTGGGGTCGTGGACCCTATGTCAGGAGGCTCTGCGCCTCTGGACATGGCTGGAACATCAAGGCATTACCTTGGTGGTTCAACACCTGGCAGATTCTCTGAACGCCAGGGCCGACAAACTCAGCCGCTGGTGCTTGATGGATCACGAATGGCGTCTGAACTTGGACGTGGCGCAAGGTCTCTTTCTGCAGTGGGGAGAGCCTTGGTTAGATCTATTCGCCACCGAAGAGAACGCGCAATGTCATCAGTTCTGCGCGTTGGAATTTCCAAGGCGGCATCTCGCCGGCGACGCTTTCGTCGCGAGTGGAGCTGCGGTCTGTTGTACGCCTTTCCGCCTATACCACTTCTGCCCAGAGTGCTGAAGAAGATTCGGCGTGACCGGGCCCAAGTTATCCTTGTGGCTCCGGATTGGGCACGAAGATACTGGTATCCCGAGCTACTCAACATGGCGATCGATCCCTCGATCCGACTGCCTCTTCGGGAGGATCTTCTGTCGCAGCAGCAGGGGACGGTCCTCCACCCGAACCTGTCCAGCCTCCACCTCCATGCGTGGAGATTGAGCGGCGAGAGTTGACAGCTTTCGATCTTCCTCCCGAAGTTTGTGATGTCATTCTGGCAGCCAGGCGTCCCTCCACTAAAACGGTATACGCCTACAGGTGGAACAAGTTTGTGGCATGGTGCACAGCAAAGTCTGTGGATCCCCTTTCTGCCCCTCTTTCTGAGGTCCTTCTGTTCCTACTATCCTTGGCCCAGCAGGGCTCTGCTCTGGGCACTGTCAAAGGTTATCTTTCGGCCATCTCCGCCTTTCTCAGGCTTCCAGATCAGCCTTCTCTCTTTAAGTCCTCGGTTGTTAACCGTTTCCTCAAAGGCATTACACACACGTTTCCTCCCGTGCCTTTCATAATGCCTCAATGGGACTTAAATCTTGTCTTGACCTATCTCATGTGCGCTCTCTTCGAGCCCCTTCATAACTGTCCTTTACGTCTTCTTACTCTAAAGACGGCTTTCCTGGTAGCTATCACCTCTGCCAGAAGAGTGAGTGAGCTCCAGGCTCTTTCTTCTAAACCTCCTTTCCTTTCTGTTCATCCGGACAAGGTGGTTTTAAGGACCCGTCATTCTTTCTTGCCAAAGGTTGTCACGCCCTTCCACATCGGGCAGACCATCACTTTGCCCACTTTCTTTCCGCCTCCGCATCCTTCAAAAGAGGAAGAGAGGCTCCATCGTCTGGACCCAAAACGTGCGCTCTCGTTCTATCTAAAGCGCACACAACAGTTCCGGGTGGATGACCAGCTCTTTGTTGGCTACGTGGGCGCCAAAAAAGGTCGGGCCGTGCACAAACGCACCATCTCTCGGTGGGTCGTTTTGTGCATCAAAGCATGTTACTCCTTGGCTAAAAAGGAGCCTCCTGTGGGGCTGTGTGCCCATTCTACCAGGGCAACAGCAGCCACTACTGCCTTGGGACGCGGCGTTCCCTTGCAGGATATTTGTCAGGCAGCCACGTGGGCCTTGCTGCACACATTTACCAAGCATTACTGCCTCGACAGTCAAGTCCGGAGAGACCGCTTCTTTGGCCGTTCTGTTCTCCGTGACTTTCTGATGTAATCTATTCGCAGACCCACCACCGGGGTTGGTATTGCTGGGGTATCTATTCTAAGGTAAGGAATCTATCACTAACGTGTCTCTTTCAGATGCACAAGTTACTACTTGTGTAACGATATATCTGTAAGAGACATTAGTTAGTGATAGATTCCTTACCGCCCCACCCATCCTCCCCGTTCTGCGAACTAATTCTAGGGTTAAGGTCATCCCTTTCAGGGCCCTAGTTTCATGGCACCAGTGGTCGGTTTCTTGCATGGCTCTGCGTTCCTGGCGCGGAAAGTCGTGTACAGAACTGACGTCAGCGCGCATGGGTGGCGCCTAAGTACTCTCCGTGACGTCATCTCGGCGCCTACGACGCCAGCGACGAACGCGGAGCCGCACGACGCCACCTACCGACGCGCAGGGGTACTGCTGACGAAAAACTTTCCGGATCCAGTCTGACGCCTGGGGATATTCTAAGGTAAGGAATCTATCACTAACTAATGTCTCTTACAGATATATCGTTACACAAGTAGTAACTTGTGCAATTCTTAGTAACGGACCACATTAAACCACTACTCAAAGGAGAAAATAGAAAACGCCTCCTACAAAGAAAAGAAAGTGAGAGGATCCTACTGGACTCAAAACAAAGCCTCATTTGTGAAGATGAAATGCACATAGGCAATACTGCTTTTCTCCAATTGCTCCTCACCCTCTTAATACAGTTCCAATTAACAATGAACCAAAACAACCAAACAAAGGACATCCCTGTATAATTTATTTTTAATATTGTTTTTGCTACTTTTAAAATGTTTGATGCAGTGCGAGTGATAAACTGCTTCAAGGATAAAAAGCTTACATCACAATTCCTTACAGCAGTTGTATCAAATACATCAATTTCGCCAATCCATAGTAATTCCACCTCTTGACCCAGATTGTTTTGTGCTTGTGGGGCCATCCTCTTGCTTCATATGTATGTTCTTCCTGTTTCGAACACAAGTCCATGGCAGAGTGCCATGCCTCCATGAAGGGCAGGTCATCAATTATGCACTATGTTCCTCTTTGCGATCATGGTACCCAAACCAACCAGTACTCGTCTCCCCTAAAGCCCCCAATATCTTCTAAGAGTCCTAGCAATGCAATACGAGGTGTGGGCTCAATATGTTTCTCCAGGATGCATGATTGGGTGTACAAGATGGAGGACCAATAGGTCGCAATCACTGGACATTTCCACACCACATGAATGCATTCCTGTATAAATTAACAGGACATTTAACTAATTGCATCAGAAGAGTCAATATACACTGTTTAAAACTTATAACTACCTCCATAACCCAAGTATTTATCACTGAACTACTTCTCTACGTAGTGGGTAAATATAAGAATATACCGGACCAGGAAGTTAAAACGTACTTAAGCCCCCGACTAGATATTAATCTCTACATGAATAAGAAATATTCGTACCATAGAACACACTGATATATTAAAGATACAGAAAGACAGATGTACATACTATTAGACACGTCTAATAGAATAGAATGAAATAACACACACATTATATTGCACCAACTTTTATTTAGCACAGCAAACAGTAACTGAACGTGCACCAAAAATAGCTAGACAATACACATTGCTTTATGAGGTTAGCGACCACACTCGATATATAAGGTTTTTTTACACTCTTAAACCTATATGACTAAAGTAATTCCAGTAAACGATGTAACTATATGAATATTGTATCAAAAACATTAAAGTGCTCAGTTTATATTTTGAGAACTGGGTATTTACAGTACAGTCTATGAATCCTTAACACACAAGTGTCTGATCAAATTGTTGCTGTGGTAAGATATATGGTGCACCTTAATTAAAGAACTTTTATGTGCACAAAGCACTTCACTGCCTTTTGGCTAGGTAAATGCTATAGAAATACCACATACATGCATACAAAGAAATATTTTTTATAAACAAAAGATTCTTTGTTACATTGCCTTAATATATGTTAAATCTATCAAAATGTACAACTACATGACTGTAACCTAGAACAACGACATTTACGCAAATGCATTCCCCTTCATTTCATTTCATTTCTCAAGATATCATCCATTTTAGCACCATGATATAGACATTGACATATTCGAACTAGGAATACAAATTTATGCTAAAGTTACGTCAGCTTCTGTGTTTAACATCCTTACAAAACCAAGTCAGCAGCACAGAACATAGACTAGCACACCACTTTGAGAACCCCTACCACCTGGGTTACAACTGTATTTTACTTTCCTTTGCACAATAGCACTTGTTAGCCGCCCCACCTTTTCTAAGCATCATGTTCAGCTTTACATAAGTCCTATTTCTATTGATGTGCTGACCTCTAGCATACAACAAACCTGTTTTTAAAGTTATTAAAAGATATCTATGAAAACGTAAGAAAATTAAGAGTATGTTTAACACATCCGCTCCACCGATTACCTACCTATTGAGACTTCTTACATACCGCTACCCAATTTAACAATCCCTGACTTCCTCCATAGGTCTGAATGATGCATGCTGGCAGTTCTTACATTCCTTAAAACTACAGATTAATTACAGATGAACTGTGAATTGTGCAAAGCACACCTCATTGCCCTCTTTCCCAAACATGTGCTCTGTTATAATACCAGAGTGTGCACAGCGTTTTAAGGCTAAGGTTATTTTAAAATGTTTTGAAGACAATATTCCAGATAACTATACATTTCATATTAACCTTTGTAACCTTGAAAAATCCTTAGACTTGAATGCCATTAAAGGAAGGCACACGTGTTAAGTGTATCATTGTGAATGTACTGCTGAACAAAAACTAAAGATGAATAAAAGCATGTACAACATGGTATTGTGTTTTTAAAATATCTTTTTATTGGTTCTTTGAAATCATAGCTTCCAAATATAGAAAGAAATGGATTGAACCAAAAACACACCTCTCCCAACAGAATAATTGTGCATAACACCAGTACACGGCCAGTACTACATTCCATCCACACATTTCCAATAAATCACAGTAAAGCTTACAATGGTCTGAAAATTTGTTACACAGATTCCGCTTTGCAGGTAACATGGTACTTTTGCCCTGCATTGAGTTCTAGAATTATTGTTTTGCCATCATGTAACTACATATTTCTAAGACGTATCGTGTTTACACATGTGTACTCTATTAGTCCTCTCTTTGTCAAGTCCTTCAGTCATCTATCCCCAATACAAAATCTCAAGACTCCGGTCCTACAAACCAAACCGAGTGCTCCAAAGTGAAGATCTAGTTCTCCTAACAGTTCCAAAGTTTGTGTTCCTAGATGCTCCATTTTTATACTTGCCGCTTGGCTTGGAATACACTGTCTATAGACATTCTGAGTTTACTCTCCTTATCTTCAGGAAAAAGCTAAAGATTAGTTGGTTACTATGGTTTTCTTAAGACCAGAATCAAGAGAGCACAAAGTGTTGCATATGGTGGGATTCATACGTGCTTTCACTGCTCTTAACATGGCAAAGTGAGTTCAATGGATATTCCTTGGGGATTTTCCAAGAAATTGGTTTCTTAAGCTCTTAAATTTGACCAAGAACACAGTCATCAGGAGGTAGTCAGAAACTTCTCATTGCAGATCCTGCATAATATTATCATATGAAGATTAAATATTACAAGCAGCCAGGATTAGCAAGATTTGGCATGAATGAGCACTGATACACTATTTTCTGGAGCTCGCCACAGTGTCATTAAACATCAAAGGAAAATATTTGAGTTTAAAAAGAGATATATGGAATCAACGCAGTCAAATCTGGCTTTACATTCTGGCAAAACGTAAGGTAACAAAAGAAAACTTAGAATTCATATTTTGGGATGTGGGTGATCCTGGGAAACTGCTGGTATAACAGCAGGAAACGCACAACCACGCCATAACAGACAGCTCAAATGGAGATTTTTCTGGCTGAATGAATAGCAATAGGGAGGTCTAGTGGAACTAGACAAATGGCAGGATTGATGATCTTGAGAAACACAACGTTTGTGGATAAATAGGTTGGTGGAGGCCGGGATAGTTAACATATGTTAAAGATCTTTTTGCTACCGGCTAGCACTGTTAGAGCTCAATACAGAACTGTTCTTACACGGACTACATTATATACTAGGACTGGAAATGACCAGCTGAGAGATTGGTGTGGGGCAAAATTGGGTGAAGGTCAGTTTTTATAGTGAGTTTACATTTTGCACTAATGGCTAATAAAATCAGTGTATAAAAAGAGAGGACATAATCTGACTTGTTCAATGGACTGAAATATTTGATTTTTTCTTAACACTGAATTGATAATAGGGTCTATTGAGTGTCATATTTATGTGCTAATAGGTGTTTTTTATTAGCTCCAACTGTGATGTAGTGTGGTGGGTCATATGTTTTGATTTAAAATAGAGTTTTTGGGGGTATATCATATCACATTACATTTTGAAAGTAACCGTTTGGTCGAAATGCCTAACATGATTGCTACGTGTAAAACCTGTGCTTAATTCCCTAGATGGCAAGATTCATCAACCAATGTGCTTATTGTCTGCATCAATGGATAAAACTATGATACTTTGGGCACCCGATGAAGAGTCTGGCGTATGGCTAGAGCAGGTATGCTTGCATGTGTGGTGTTTTTTAATTTTGTTTTTCTTTTGCCTTTTTTTGGCTTTGTTTGCAATTTTAACCAACCTGTAGTCGACACTTCAGCCCTTTTGTATCTTTTAGACTCCATCATATACACTGTGTTATTCTGGTAACTATATAATCACATTTTGATGGCAATGTTTAAATACTTCCATCTTAAATTTGACAACTACACCACCATTCTACCATACGCTACCATTCTCTATAACAAACATTCCCCTCGTCCGTCATCCTTCCTTGAAGGAAAGTACCTTGCTTCAGTCCATTGAACTCTAACCTCAAGTCTCCTTTTCTCTGTTCACAACCCCTGCCCCATTAATTCCAACTCTATATTGCCCTCAGCTGTTTAGTCATCTGATTTAGTCCTCTAACCAATTGTTTATTTTCTATATTGATTTTCCACTTCCAATTACCAGAAAATTGTTACGCTTGCATAATTTCAACTGTACATTTGTATAGTTTGTAAAAATCTCCAACCATCTGTATTTTTATGAAAACCTACTTCCAACATGTGGATATTTATGAAAACGTATCTAAACTTCTTCCATTGTTACTCTTATAGCTTGCCTCCCCTTTTCCCTTCTTGTAAGTTCTGTAAACAACCACAAGTTGATTTCCCCAGCTCAAGGTGGGTCATATCTGTTGTTGTTCTTTGTAAAGTACTTCTCTCCCCACCGTCGGTACCTTCTCCAGCACACACCCTATTTAGAAGGAGGCAGATGGTGCATATATTGCCCCCTGAAACTCCTCCAGTTTGTCTTTTTCTCTACCAACATGTAGGAACAAATTGGTCAGAAATGTTGGCAGTTTAAATGCCAAGTTTGTAGTGGCTGATCTGCCTCTATGTATGTCTAGAAAAATTACCTTTGTGAAGGTCTGCTGAGCAAAAGTGGCCCAACTTTCACTGAGTGGTAAGATTAAGATCCTTAACGCACTGGAAATCATCACCAGCACGTATGAAAGGCTAGCTAGATATATGTCTCACTTAGGTGTTATATTTCCAGTGGTATCTAACCAATGAAGCAAGAGGGAACATGTATATATTAAAAAAGATTGGAGAGGCATATCTTGTGCCAAGATGGCATTGGAAGGGTAACCTGAGTGCTTCTTGATCTGCAGGAAGAAAGTGAGAATCCTTTGGTCCCCTGGGGTCCTGGCAGAGCTGCATTTGTGTGCCACACATTGGAGGCAGCACCAGGACCAACCAGCGTCAGCTCCCCTCTGAAGCATTGCACCATTAGCCCGTATTTGCAGGAGACAGAGCTGCAAGAACACGCCACCCAAAAATGGCAGCCACATCTTAGAAATGGCCGCAGCTTCAGGGGGTACCCAGGCACATCATGTCTCTGCTAGGGCTGCGTAGCTCTGATGCTCAGGTCGACCCCACTGCAGAAAGGCCCCAGGAGCATTATCGGACGCATGCCCAGCACCTGGGAGCACCAGCCCTGAAGACGCATGGGGCCTACGATAGAGGCCACGACTAAAGGACATCCTTCCACCTGGGCACTTGAGATATATTGGCCCACCCTACAACGGATTCCTGGGGCCAGAAAAAAAAGTACAGTGATTTGTACTCCGGTGACAGCATACTACCCACGAAGAGTCCACCTGCAGGAGCGGGTGGAGGGGGGGGGGGGGGACTCAACACACTAATGTATGCATCAACCCTGCGAAGAAGCATTAGAGATGCCCTAGTTCTGGAGGACATCAATACATAGCTGGGAAGCTAACTCACTAAAGATTCAATTACATTGCATCATCAGAAATGCGCTTGAGCCCACTTTTCCAGGCATGTGGACAACTCTTAAGACTGGAGGTATAAACTACCTTCGACCCTGGAAGCAACTCTTTGAGGTCCACCTGGTCCATATCTTCATGTTCCCAGTGACGTAGCAAGATGTTGGCATGATCGAGCCTTTGTAGTTTAAATTCATCCACACTGCTGACCCGTCACGCACTAGTGATGTCTAAAAACAACCGTAATGGGTCAATCAAGTACTTACTGCAGCACAGCTCCAGCAAAAGAACCAAATCCCTTCACAAGCAAACTCGTCAACATCAAGCAGACGGCAAGAACTTTGTAGATCTGGAACACATTGAAAGAATAGCTAAATCCTTCATGATGAAGTTTTCCAAGACAACAAGGCCGAGATTACTGGGGTCGGAGCGGACCTTTGCCATGGTCTTAAAGTGCAGAAGGAAACGGTGGACCTAGGTGGACGCTTGAATATGCTTGAATGCCCCAAAGATGAGAGGACTCTGGACCTGGACCAATACAAAGCCTGCCTCTTACAACTAAACAATCAAGTAATAGTCATGCTGGAAAAACCAGATTTAGAAAACAGATATTGCCTGTACAACTTACGCATTCGAGGTATGTCCAGGAGCATGGAGGGGAAGAATGTTAAAGCTAATGTTCAAGGCCTGTTGGAAGCTATCCTTAAAAAACTGGAAGACTGCCCCTGCGTTCAAACAGGGCCCACAGAGCATCACCTGTAGGCACAAGCATCTAGGGATTGCCAGACACCCTAGCGTGCTGGCATTACTTAGAAGAAGAAGAAGAAAAGTTATGAAAGCTGTAAGGTTGGGAGGCCCGTTGTTCTACAACAGGGTCCCTTTGCAAATCTTCCAGGACCTCTCAATTATCACGCTTCAGAAGCAACAAGCATTGACCCATCATAACATTCTTGCGGTACAAAGCATCCGCTTCAAATGAGGCCATCCCTTCCGCATCATCTTCAATTGGGAAGGCTGCACCCTAGTGTCTATATCTCTGAAAAGAAACGCTTGCCTTCCTTGGCATGAGTTCACCATAAGACAACACATCGGATCAGCTGCAGACCGAACTCTCGTCCAAGGAGCCCTGAATGGCATGGGGTGTCAAGAAAGAACACATGAAGCACCTCGAAAAGTAAGTAATTCCTGGAGGGTGGCAACCGATCATCTCCAGAACTCCAACACTGGGCTCGCTCAGAAACCAGACTCTCAAAATGCTAATGAAGACATGGACCCAGCCACTGGCTAATCAAGCGGCAGTGGTATATATGTGGGACGGGGGGCTTGTGTTTTGCGTCTAAACTTTACTTTACTGGTATTCTCTTCATGGGGAGGGATCCTTTGCTGGCATTGTTCTCCTACCTTTACCTGTTACAATACCTGACACTGGCAGGACCATGCCCAGTTTTTAACAGTCTGCCACCTCACAGCTTAAGGATAGGATTAGATACCCAGTTATTGATTGGCTTCGACTGAAACCTAAATGGTTTGTTATTGTTGATGCCCTTGGTTTTGGAGTCTTGTTTTATGCTCCATCCCTCCACTAAAACACTTATGACGGCACATAGTCCTCTAGCCTGCAGCCTTTCACTCCCTGCCGACATGTCGCCCTTCACACTTGCCACTTATAGCATTAAAGTTTTAAACAACCTTGCAAAGAGGGACTCTCTCTCCATAAACTACCAATTTTGAATACAGATGTAGCCCTCCTCGAGGAGACCCACCTGCTCCCCCTGGACCAAGTTCGCCTTTGGTCCTATCTATTCCCCATGCAAACCATTTTCCTCATCTAAGAACAAGACAGGTGGAGTGGGTATTCACTTGAGAAAAGGGTGCAAATTTCACATCAGAGGTTTCCGAAAAGACAATAAAGGAAGGTGTGTGGAATTACGAGGCACATTCAGCGGCCACGCTCTTAATCGCATTTCAGTGTATTGCCCCAACCAGGGGCAGGAGCATTTCTTGTGTCAGGACCTAGGAACTCTTCTTCACCGGGCATAGCAAACCTTTATCATGAGGGAGATTTAAATATAGGGATGGTTGGGGATGTGGACAGAACACAGTGCATACAGGATGGTATGGTAGTTCTGTCTCGTCCCAGGAAATTCTGCCTGGAAGAAGTAGGGCTGGTTGACAATATAGACATCCTCTAAATAGGGATTATTCCCACTATTCACCCGTCCATAAAAGTTAGTCTCGACTTGATCATACCCTCTTAGATAAAAGGTTACACTCAGGAATTCAAGATGTCTCCTAGTGTCCTTTAACCATCTCGGATTATGGACCGCTAACCTGTCCCTAGATCTGTTCCACTCCTAGATAAGAGCACAGGCACAGATGTCTTACTGAAATCCAGCTGCGAGACCCGATAGTCACTGACAATATAAATAGATAAATCAAAGAATACATACCACATAATGATGCTGGTGATGTGAGCGCTAGCACTCTATGGGACATACTCAAGGCAGTACTTAGGGGGGAGTTCATATCTGAAGCCACCAGACTTAGGAACATGAAAGAAGCACTCTCTCTTAAGCTGTGAACAAAGCTCAAAGAAGCCCAAGAAGCCCATAAACACACCCAATCTCAGAAACTCTGGGAAAAAAGTCACCTCTTTAGGAGGACAGATCAGGCTATTAACAACAGATGGGGCTAATTGTATACTGCCCAATCTAGACAACCAGTGCTATGAATCTGACAATATATCAAGCAAAATATTAGCTAATTTTTCCAGAGTGAAGCAGACCAAAAGCTACATTGTAGAAGTGAAGGGCAAAATGGGAACTTTGCATACCAGAGAGGCTGACAATTTAGAATACTTTAAGAGTTATTTATGGACCTTTATCAGGGAGCTCCTGTGAACCCAGGTCGAATGTAGTAAATTTATATAAAGTGCTCAGCTCCTCAGTATCTCACAGACAGACTGGGAATAGCTGTTGCAGCCCATTTCTAAGGTGGAGCCATATCAGAGATCCACTCATCCAAAGCTCTACAACCCTTTTTTATGAGACTTTCAGCACTCAATTAGTTCTCATTCTCACTATGTTATTTCACGAAATAATCAAAGGCAAGAGTGATACCCAGAATGACGAATCCCCGATATCCCTGATCCTAAAGCCGATAATTGCCTCTTACAGGCCAATCTCCTTCTTCCACTCAGATGTCAAAATACTCACAAAAATCATGATGACCTGCATCTACTCAACCATTTGAGACACCCTGGCCAATTCGGCTTTCCCACTGGAAGCAAGTGACAACACCAAGTAGGCCCTCCACCTCAAACAGCGCCAAAGGTATTGGCAAAACAAAAACCGCTTTTCCAATGGAAACTAGTTCCTAACTATACCTACTGCCAGTAGGTAATATATATATATACACACACACACACATCTGGATGTGACCAAGACTTTTACGAGTGTATATATATATATATATATATATATATATGTATATAATCTGATAGAGACATCTAGCTGCAGATTCCTTACCTTTGAACTTCCAGGCTAGATCCGGAAGATTTTTCTTAGCAGCACCCCTGCGCGCCGGTAGGTGGCATCAGTCGACTCCGCATAACGTCTTTGGCATCGTGCTTGTCGTCGTCGTAACATCAGCGTTGTCAATATAACCGTCACTCTGGCGCGCTGATGTCAGTTCTTTTCTTTCTGTGCCAGCTAGCGCAGATCTGTCAAAGAGAGCTTACCCCCTGTCATTTTTTGACAGACTTTTTCTGACTTTTTGTCGATTCCATTTGGTGTGCTAGGGATGACTAGTAAGAAGACCTCGGGGTTCAAGCCATGCGGTGCATGTCACCATGCTATGTTGGGCTCGGACCCCCACTTAGAGTGTCTCTGGTGTCTTGAGCGCAACCAGGACTCAAAGTCGTGCTCCGAATGCTGGGCCATGGCGCCGAAGGCTTTGAGGAAGTGGTCCCTAAAGCTGATCATGGCCCGGCGTCCGGCACCACGGAGCTTGCCTTCGCCAATCCCGGTCCAAGTCTCGGTCGGGAGGAAGGTCCGAGCACCGCTCCAGTGAATTGAAGTCCTCTTCGTCGAAGTCAGGTAAGATGCACCACAAAAACCATAAGAATTTGAAGCGTGCTTCGACTTCGCCCCGTCCATCACGTGATGACGCGGAGAAACCTCGGCGTTCGAGGCCCTGCTCCGCAGAGCAGGTGCCTGGGTTGGTTCCGATCTTCTCTCCCTTTTCAGGGCCGAGAGCAACCCCCGCCCAACTTAAAGAGTTTTATGGCGCCATGTGCGCCATATTTTGTTGGCCTGACCCTGCCGGCGTGCTTTCGGACCCCACAGGCTCAGATGATGGAGGAGTCCCCGTGGGTTCCACGTCTTCGGCTCTGCCCCGGCACCACAGCCTCCGATTGGACCCGGAACCGGCCGGTCGCACCTCCACAGCGACCTTCCCCGGCGGATCGTCCGCCCGAGATACTCGGCGTCGCCAGAACCCACCGGCGGCTCCTCCCCAATCCTCATTCCCAACAACACAGATCCGGAAAGCTCCATGCCGTTCACCCTGCCCTATTCTGAAGGCTTAGGAATAGATGAAGAGGATTGGGTGGGGGAGCAGGATCCCTTAGAAATCCCGCAACCAAAAACATGGACTGGTATGAGGAACTGGGTGATGCCAGTGGTCTGGACAACCCCCCAGATTTTGGCATGCTGTCTCCACCTAACCTGGCTACGGAGGAAGGGGCATCATTTGCCATGGTGGTGCGTAGGGCTGCGGAGGTCTTGGACCTGCAGCTCCGTATGGTGGCAGTCAAGACTAACGTCTTGACAGAGGTCCTGCAGCCTGGTGTCTCCAGTTCGGAACCCTCGTTGCCTTTCAATGAGGCCTTAACAGACATTCCTCTGGGGACCTGTGAATAGAACGATTGCCTGCCGCCATCGCCCTGCACAAGGCGACCCGGTTTTCCTCACCACCTACCCCACCCCAACAAACTTGGTGGTTCAAGCTTCCACTTCTTATGGTGTGTTCCCTTCCACACCTCCGGACAGGGAATCCAAGAGACTGGAAATCTTTGGAAAGAAATGTTTTTCTTCCACCAGTTTTTCCAGAAATGTTTTTCTTCCACCAGTCCGGCATTGCGGTCGGTGAACACCACATGCCTTTTGTGCCGTTACTCCCATTCGATATGGGACACAGTTGCGCAGGTGCTGCCCAGGGTCTTGGAGGAGGACTGGATCCTACTCTCCCAAGCTATCTCAGACGGGAGAGATGCAGCAGAGTTTGCCATCCGATGTGGCTTGGACATGACGGTGGCCGTACGGTGCTGGGCAGAGTGATTTCCATGACGGTGGCCGTACGTCGCCACGTCTGGTTTTTCGGGGGATGTCCAAGCTAACCTTATGGGCATGCCCTTTGATGGCTCCCATCTCTTCGGAGACAAAGCAGATGCCGCCTATTGAGCGTTTCAAGGACTCGCGGGCTACGGCCAAGTCCTTGGGCCTCACTACAACATCTCAGCCTGTATCTGCTTTTCGCTCTTTTCATGGCTACGGAAGGGGCTACCAACCGCGCCAACCCTATTCTGGCCAGAGGGCCCCGCAAGTTAAGCAACCTCTGCTGGGCCATGGACATGGTTCATCCAGACTCTTGTGGGTCAGGAGGCCAGAAGTCTAGCCAAGCCATGATCTCAATCAATCAATCAATCATGTCACTTATAAAGCGCACTACATACCCGCGAGGGTCTCAAGGCGCTGGGGGAAGAGGGGGGTGGTGCTGCTACTGATCGAAGAGCCAGGTCTTGAGGAGTCTTCTGAAGGCCAGTAGGTCTTGGGTCTGTCGGAGGTTGGTGGGGAGGGTGTTCCAGGTCTTGGCGGCGAGGTGGGAGAAGGATCTGCCGCCGGCGGTCGTTTTCCGGATGCGGGGGACTGTGGCGAGGGCGAGGCTGGTCGAGCGGAGCTGGCGGGTGGGGGTGTAGAAGCTGAGTCGTCTGTTGAGGTAGGCTGGTCCGGAGTTGTGGAGTGCTTTGTGTGCGTGGATGGGAGCTTGAAGGTTATCCTCTTGTTGACAGGGAGCCAGTGCAGGTCTCTCAGGTGGGGTGTGATGTGGCTGCGTCGGGGGATGTCGAGGATAAGACGTGCAGAGGTGTTCTGGATGCGTTGCAGCCGTCTCAGGAGCTTAGCCGTTGTTCCTGCGTAGAGGGCGTTTCCGTAGTCCAGCCTGCTGGTGACGAGGGCCTGGGTGACTGTTTTTCTTGTTTCGGTGGGGATCCACTTGAAGATCCTGCGGAGCATTCGGAGGATGTTGAAGCAGGATGAGGAAACGGCGTTGACCTGCTTAGTCATGGAGAGGGTGGGGTCGAGGATGACCCCTAGGTTGCGTACGTGGTCGGTGGGTGGCGGGGCTGTTCCCAGTGATGTTGGCCACCAGGAGTCGTCCCAGGCTGAAGGGTTGGAACCAAGGATGAGGACCTCCGTCTTGTCCGAGTTCAGCTTCAGGCGGCTGGTCCTCATCCATTCGGCGACGGCCTTCATTCCTTCGTGGAGGTGGGCTTTGGCGGTGTGAGGGTCTTTGGTGAGGGAGAGGATCAGCTGGGTGTCGTCGGCGTAGGAGATGATGTTGAGGTTGTGCTGTCGGGCGACGTGGGCGAGGGGTGCCATGTAGATGTTGAACAGTGTTGGGCTGAGGGAGGAGCCTTGGGGTACGCCGCAGATGATCTTGGTGGCCTTGGATCGGAAGGGGGCGAGGCGGACGCTTTGTGTTCTGCCGGAAAGGAAGGATGTGGTCCAGTCCAGGGCCTTCTCTTGGATCCCGGCGTCGTGAAGGCGTGTTCGTAGTGTGTGGTGGCAGACCGTGTCGAAGGCGGCTGATAGGTCCAGGAGGATGAGGGCTGCTGTTTCTCCGTTGTCTAGCAGGGTCCTGATGTCATCGGTGGCGGCGATGAGGGCGGTTTCGGTGCTGTGGTTGCTGCGGAAGCCGGACTGGGAAGGGTCCAGGATGTTGTTCTCCTCGAGGTAGCGGGTCAGTTGTTTGTTGACGATTTTCTCGGTGACCTTCGCGGGGAACGGGAGCAGAGAGATGGGTCGGAAGTTCTTGAGGTCCTTGGGGTCTGCCTTGGGTTTCTTGAGTAAGGCGGTGATCTCGGCGTGCTTCCAGCTTTCCGGGAAGGTTGCTGTCTCGAAGGAGATGTTGATTATTTTCCGGAGATGGGGCGCGATGGCTGTACTGGCTTTGTTGAAGATGTGGTGAGGGCACGGGTCTAGCGGTGAACCGGAGTGGATGGTGTTCATGATCTCGCTGGTGTCCTCGTCGTTGATGTTGGTCCAGGAGAGCAGGCGGTTGGTGGTTGTGGGGGCAGTGGTCTCGGTGGTTGCCGGGGCGGTCGTGGTGTTGAAGCTGTCGTGGATGTCGGCGATTTTGCGGTGGAAGAAGGTGGCCAGTGAGTCGCACAGGTCTCGCGACCGCTGGATGTCGTTGGTGTTGGAGCTGGGGTTGGAGAGTTCCTTCACGATGTTGAAGAGCTCTTTGCTGTTGTGTGCGTTGTTGTCTAGGCGGTCTTTGAGTGAGGCCCTTTTGGCGGATCTGATGAGGTGATGGTGACTGCGGGTGGCGCTCTTGTGGGCGGCGTAGCTGTCCGCTGTCCGTTCGTGGAGCCAGATCTTCTCCAGTTTTCGGCATGTTCGTTTGGAGGCCTGGAGGTCTTCGGTGAACCAGGTGGCTTTCTTGCTGGTGTGGCTGTTGGGCGGATTCTTGAGCGGGGCGAGGGTGTTGGCACAGTCGTCGATCCACTGTCTGAGGTTGCGGGCGGCGGTGTCGGGGTCGGAGGGTTCGGCGGGTGGGCTCAGGGCGAGGGTTGTGGTTAGCTGGTCTCCACTGCGAAACCTTCCTAGTCCGTTCCCCCAGGAACATTCACGACCAGTTGGTGGCAGAATATGCCATCATCTCCACCACTGGCGAAACATCACCTCGGACAGATGGGTGCTGCAAATAGTCAGAAGCGGCTACTCCTTCCCCTTCGAGACTACTCCTCCTTCTATGCCTCCAGTGTACGGCTGATGGAGGATCACCTTGCCCTACTCCGCAAGGAAGTCAAAACTCTCTTGGCCAAGGGAGCGATAGAAAGGGTTCCCGGGCCAGAAATAGGCTGTGGTTGTTATTCCTGCAATTTTCTGGTTCCAAAGAATGACGGATGCCTTCGTCCTACCCTCAACCTCAGAGGCCTCAACTACTTCCTCAAAAAGGAGAAGTTAAAGATGCTCAGCCTAGCTCAGGTCTTGTCTGCCGTGGACCTGGGAGACTGGAGGGTAGCGCTGGACTTGCAGGATGCCTATGTTCATATCCCCGTCCTACATGCCCATTGTCAATACCTGCGTTTTTCGGTGGGCCATGAGCACTTTCAATTTGCCGAGCTCCCCTTCGGCCTCACCAGCGCCCCTCGGGTGTTCACAGAGGTGATTGCGGTGGTCGCAGCCCATCTGCGGAGATCAGGAGTTCCAGTCTTTCCCTATCTCAACGACTGGTTGTTCCCAAGCAGTCGTCTCCCACCTCCAGACTACGGCGAACCTCCTGCGTTCACTGGGGTTTACTGTCAACGTGCCAAAGTCACACCTGACTCCCTCTCAGATGCTCCCTTTCATTGGGGCGATTCTGAACACGGTGCAGTTTCGGGCCTATCCTCCCGAACGGTGAGTCCAGGATATTCAGGCTATGATACCGATGTTTCAGCCTCTATCCTGGATTTTGGTGAGAATTACTTTGAGGCTGTTGGGCCTCATGGTCTCCTGCATCCTGCTGGTGGACCATACACGGTGGCGCATGCGGGCTCTGCAGTGGGACCTCAAGTTCCAGTGGGCACAGCATTGGGGAAATCTCACCTGCCTGGTTCAGATATCAGAGGGCACTGCGAAAGACCTGCAGTGGTGGCAGACAAACCGTGATTGGGTCAGAGGCAGGCATCTCTCCCTTCCCCACCCAGATTTCACAGATCTCAAAGTAGTGATGGATGCGTCTCTTCTGGGATGGAGCGGCCATCTGGGGGAGGTGGAGATCAGAGGACTCTGAACACATCAACACATCAACCTCTTGGAGCTTTGTGCGATCCAATTGGCACTGAAGACCTTTCTACCATCCATCAAGGGAAGGCTGGTTCAGGTGTTCACGGACAACACTACCGCCATGTGATACTGCAACAAACAGGGCGGAGTGGGGTCGTGGACCCTCTGTCAAGAGGCCCTGCATCTCTGGACTTGGCTGGAACAACTGAGTATTAACCTGGTGGTTCAACATCTGTCAGGTTCTCTGAACACCAGAGCAGACAAACTCAGCCAAGGGTGCCTTGCGGATCATGAGTGGCGTCTCCATCCGGAGGTGGCACAAGGCCTCTTTCAGCGGTGGGGAGAGCCTTGGTTAGATCTGTTCGCCTCTGACAAGAACGCGCTCTGTCAGCAATTTTGCTCGTTGGAGTTTCCAAGGTGGCTCTCGCTCGGTGACACTTTTCGTCACAAGTGGAGCATTAGCTTCCTGTACACCTTTCCGCCCATACAACTCCTGCCCAGAGTGCTCAATAAGATCAGGAGCGACCGGGCACAAGTCATTTTTGTGGCTCCAGATTGAGAATGGAGAGTTTGGTATCCCGAGCTTCTGGCTATGATCATCGATCCTCCGGTGAGGCTGCCCCTTCAGGAGGATCTCCTGTCGCAGCAGCAGGGGAGGGTCCTCCACCCGAACCTGTCCACTCTCTGCCTCCTTGCGTAGAGATTGAGCAGTGACAGTTGACAGCTTTTGACCTTCCTCCCGAAGTCTGCGAAGTTATTCTGCCAGCCAGGCATCTCTCCACGAAATCGGTATACGCCTGCCGATGGATCACATTTTGTAAATATTGCACAGAACGGTCCATTGACCCCTTATTTGCCTCTCTAGTAGATATTCTCCTTTTTATCCTTTCCTTGGCCCAGCAGGGCTCTGCGTTGCGCACTTTGAAGGGCTACCTTTCGGACATCTCAGCTTTTCTTCAGCCGCCAGATCAGCCTTCACTTTTTAAGTCCCTTCTCGTGCAGAGGTTTTTGAAGGGGTTACCCCCTTCTCCCTTCCTTATGCCACAATGGTACCTTAATTTGGTCCTTACTTTTTTGATGTGCGCACCGTTTGAGCTGCTGCCTAAATGTCCTCTACAGTTGCTCACTATCAAAAAAGCCTTTTTGGTAGCAATTACCTCTGCCAGGAGAGTGAGTGAACTACAGGCATTGTCATCACAGCCTCCTTACCTGACAATTTTCCCGGACAAAGTGGTACTAATAACTAGGGCATCTTTTTTGCCCAAGCTTGTAACCCGATGGGTTATCCTCTGCATCAGAATATGTTATCCCTTGGCAAACAAGCAGCCTCCTGAAGGCCTTCGGGCCCACTCCACCAGGGCAAACGCAGCTACCACTGCGCTCCAGCGTGGTGTGCCTGTTTCTGATATCTGCCAAGCGGCCACATGGGTATCTCTCTACACGTTCACCAGACACTATTGCCTGGATTCTCAGGTTCGCAGGGAGGGCCTGTTTGGCCGCTCTGTTTTACAGGACTTCCTGTTATAAAGCTTTTCCACAGTCCCACCTCCTGGGTAGGTATTGCTTGGGTATCTGTTCAAAGGTAAGAAATCTGCGGCTAGATGTCTCTATCAGATGGACAGCTTACTTACCTTCGGTAAAGCCTTATCTGGTAGAGAGATGATCTAGCTGCAAATTCCTTACCGACTCACCCATCAATCCCTCACTGCAGACTAGCCTTTTAGTGTCAGGGCGGCTTCCCTTCAGGGCCCTAGTAAGTTTTTTCACTCCATGGTCAGTCACTTCATGGCTACGTGCTTCTGGCGTGGAAAATCGTTAAAAGTACTGACGTCAGCGCGCCGGAGTGGCGGTTATAGTGACGACGCGGACATCACGATGATGAAGAACATGACGCTGACGACGTCTCGCTGAGTCGACCGACGCCACCTACTGGCGTGCAGGGGTACTGCTAAGAAAAATCTTCCGGATCCAGTCTGACGCCTGGAAGTTCAAACGTAAGGAATCTGCGGCTAGATCATGTCTCTACCAGATAAGGCATTACCGAAGGTAAGTAACTTGTCAATTACCTTCTGGTGATAGCCAGGAGTTAGTTGTAGTTAGGACCAAAGTTTCGATAGAAAGAGCATTTTTTGTTTTGGCAATAACTTTGGCGCAAGTTTATACTTTAGTCGGTTGAGCTGCTACGTTGAAAGTTTCAGGGTGATCTGTGAAGCCGGGGCTGAGGAAAAAAGGGGGTTCCCAAAATGCTTTTCCCCATGTTAGGTCTATGGTGAGTTTTTGTTTTATTAACACAACTACAGGCCTATCCACTGGATGGAATTACACCAAATTTGGCAGAAAGCTGGATTTTAGTCTAGAAAGCGTCCTTTTTGTGATTTTGTGTCAATCTGTTCAGTAGTTTTTCAGATAATAAAGGTTAAAAAATCTAGATATCTAGGGACGCGAAGGATCTGCGGGTCCACCTGCGGATGATCCGGAGGGGAAAGGAAGGCCCTGATTGGCTGGCGGTAGACTGAAAGAAAAGTTGCGTATGCCATTTTATTTTCTTGGATTGGCAAGTGTGACGAAAATACACTCTGAAACACATAGAAGGGGTCAGGATAGAGGTATCTTAACCCCATAGTACATATAGAGGGGTCCCTCAGGGACCCCTTATGAGCCCAAAGTTGTGTATGGTTTTTTTTTTTGCGGAAAATTAAAATGTGCGGATCCTCCGCGGATTTTGGCCCAAGTTGAGAAAAAAAAACCATTGAAATTCACAGATGAAACCAAAGGTTACAGCATCATTATAATTAGGCTGATGTTTTACTCATACCAACCCATAGAAATTCAGCAGTCATAGTCAGTGGTTAATTTGTAAAATAAAAAGTGCAGGGGCTCTCCTCAGGAGGCAGCGCTAACAGGAGAAATGTGCTGGTGCAAACTGCCTCCTGACTAGGGCCCGGGCACTTATTATTCTGGAGAGGACCTGGTCTAATGGCTAGAGCTGCTGATCTCGGAGCTGGGGAACCGGGTTCGAGTCTCGGCGTGGCTCAACATCCTGTGATTCTGGGGAAAATTGCGTGCCTTCCAAATGAGTGGGTCCTTAATTGGTGCTATAAGTGCCGGTGCTAAGCACCGGAAAGCACTGGCTCAAATTAAGCAATGGTTATAGTTATACTTTTAGTTAGAAACTATAACTCGTGCCATTATGTAACTTAAGGCAACGAGTCATAATTTCTTAACATAAGTAAATAATTTCCATGGTTTTGTTTGGGTAAAACGTCAGCCTAACTATAATGACCCTGTAACTTTTGGTTTTATCAGTGAATATATATATGCAAAAAATGGAAGCATTGAATGAACTCTGGGTAGTTCCCAAGTTTAAGTGGAGAGCAGCTCCTTTATATAGAGCACCCTGCAACACCAGGGGCACTCTGGATATGCTCACCTCAAATGTCTGTTTTTCTAGCAGAGTGTTTAAGCATAGGATAACATCAGTTTCGTCAACACTGAGCTGAAAAATTACAAAAGCCTTTTACCACTCTTGGCACAGTATTGCAGGTTTGTTAAAATTGGTAAACTACCATCCAAGCTAACCTGAAATTAATAAAAGCAACCCCTGACACGTGTTTAGCTCTAGTTAGAGCTGTTCAGAGAGGTATAGCTTTGTCCAGACACAAGGAAGCACCCAATGTAAGTCAAGACAATATCCTTTCAGGCTTAGAGTGCTGCATACATTATGGAAACAAGCATTGGCAAAGCCAATAGGTCTTGCCTATGAGAGCTATTAGCTTTGGCAAAGTGGTGTAGTCATGATGTATAGCAACACAGATGCTTTGCAGTGAGGTTAAAACTAATTTTAGAAAGCGCTATGAAGGAGCCAGGGCTAAAGCGCTATTTAAAAAATAAAATGCATGTTCATTAGCGCTGGATGCATCATAGTCCTTTTATTTATTATTTTCAACCTTGCGGCACAGCAGCCACTCTGCTATACAGCTTGGCTACAAATCATTGCCGTAGTCGCAATGCCCATGCTGTACAGCAGGCTTCTCCAATGAGTAGCTCGTGAGCTACTGGTAGCTCTGTAGCTACCTATAAGTAGCTCTTGTGTGTTCACCCAAGCCTACGAAATTCAAAGCTTTTGTTTGTTTGCACTAATGTATGTATACAAAAATTCAAAAGGGTTTATTTGAGACGAAAAAATATGTATTTTCAGACCTTATTTACAAATGTTTGGAGAAAAGTTGTTGAATTTAAAAAATATATTTAAAGCTGATATTTGAGTGATAACTCATATGGCACTGGGGCGATGTATTTCTAATAGTATTACATTGGTGCCAGGGACAGTGCAGCTATGGTTGCTATGCATTACCCACGTAGATTTTTTTGCATTACTGCAAGGAGCCATTCCTGATCAGTTGCTATATCTGTAAGAGACAGTAGTTAGTGACAGATTCCTTACCTTAGAATATCCCCAGGCGTCAGGCTGGATCCGGAAAGTTTTTTGCGTAGCAGTACCCTTGCGCGTCGGTAGGCGGCGTCGTGCGGCTCCGCGTCCGTCGTCGGCGTCGTGGTCGCCGGGATGACGTCGCGGGCAGTACTTAGACGCCACCCCTGCGCGCTGACGTCAGTTCTTCTTTTTCCGCGCCAGTAAGCGCAGATCCGGGACGAGCAGTGCCCTAGTCACTTTTTGACTATCCTTTTTGTGAATTTTTCACTGTTTCTTCAACGAGTCTTCACGACTCCTAAGGTGTCGTAGGGATGCCCGGCTTTAAGCCCTGCGAGGCCTGTGCTCGCATGATGTCGATCACGGACCCGCATCTCGAGTGTCTCTTCTGTCTCGGCTGAGACCACGACACGAAGTCGTGCCCTGACTGCCGGAAACTTCATCCGAAGGCTTTGCGAGAGCGGTCTCGAAAGCTGCTCGAGGTCCGGCAGTCGGCTCCGCGCCGCACCAAGCCCCGGTCCCGGGAGAGGTCGAGGGGCCGGTCGCGGAGTCCCCACCGTTTGTCGGAAAGTCTTCGCGCTCCTCCGGTAAGTCGAAGCACAAGAAGTCTAAGCGGCGTCATCACTCTAAGACTTCGCCTCGCCGGTCTCGCGACTCGGCTGAGGCCCCAGTCGGCACCGTCCCCGCGGCCCCGGACATGCCTGTGGAGCCGCCCCCGAATTACCCGTTCTTTCCGGGGTCGGGGGCAACTCAGGCCGAAATACAGGAATTCCTGTCGGCCATGGCCCGCCTCTTCGGGCCTTCAGGTCCCTCCGGTGCGCCTTCGGGCCCCGCGGGCCCTGATGGGGTTTCCCCGGCGCCGCCGTCGACTCCGGTCCCGGCGCCGCCTGTCCCACCAGCCTTCATCCCGGCCTCGGCTCCGGCCCCGGCCTCGATCCCGGCTCCGGTGGTGCCGCAACCCACATCGGCGCCGGTTGACCTAACCACGCCTCCGCCGACGCCGATGTCCCCGGTGCCGTTCCTGACGCCGTCCGGGGCTCCGGACGACGTTGTTCCCCGGTTCTCTCCGGCTCCGGACATGGAGCCGGACCGACGTCGCCCGACGCCGGTTCCGGCGCCGATGAGACCTTGGGTCCCAAATGTCCCTCCTCCTCCATATTTTGAACAAGAGGAGGACCAGGAGAGGTGGGATGGGTCTGAGGACCCTCTCACACAACAGTGTGAGTTTGACCCGGACTGGGTTGAGGAACTTGGGGATGCCAGTGGTCTAGACACCTCCCCTGACACTGGCATGCTGTCTCCTCCCGTGGCTACGGAGGAGGGGGCTAATTTTGCAACGGTGTTGCGTAGAGCTGCTGGAGCCTTACATCTCCAGTTGCCTACTTGGCCGTCAGGACTAACCTCCTGACAGAAGTGCTTCAGCCGGCGGCTTCCTCTTCGGAGACTGTGCTGCCGTTTAATGATGCACTCACTGACGTTCTTTTGGGTACCTGGTCCAAACCCACCACAGGGGCTCCTGTGGATAGGAACGTGGCCCGACGCCATCGCCTTGCTCCGGGCGACCCCCTGTTTCTCTCCCAACATCCCACCCCTGAGAGCTTGGTTGTCCAAGCCTCTGCCTCCCAAACCGCCTTCCCTACCGCCCCTCCGGATAGGGAATCCAAACGCCTGGACCAATTTGGGAAGAAGGCTTTTCTTCCTCCAGTGCTGGCTTGCGGTCCGTCAACACCGCTTGCCTTTTGGGCCGATATACCCACTCCCTGTGGGATTCAGTGGCGGCTGTTTTGCCGCAGTGTTCTGAGGAGGTCCAGACACTGCTTACCCGCGCCATTGCGGAAGGGCGAGATGCGGCTAAATACACCATCCGTTGTGGCCTTGATACCGCCGACTCGCTGGGCAGATCGCTTGCTACGACGGTGGCGCTACGTCGCCACGCCTGGCTGAGGACAACTGGTTTCTCGGGTGATGTCCAGAATACACTCATGGACATGCCCTTTGATGGAGTCGGTCTTTTTGGTTCAAAGGCAGACCATGCGCTGGAGCGGTTTAAGGACTCACGGGCTACGGCCAAGTACCTGGGCCTTTCTGTTGTACGCCCTCCGCTCAGCTCTGCTTTTCGCCCCTTTCGTGGCCACGGAAGGGGCGCCCAGTCACGTCAGCTGCCCAGCCACCGGCCCGCACAGAAAGCGTCTACGCGTGGCCGAGGACGTGGATACCGCCGTGGCGGTTCGAGCAACCAGCGTGCGGGTCAGGCCACCACCTCCAACCCATCCGCGGCCTCCAAGCCCTCCTAGTCCCTCCTTTCCGGTGCACGGCACGCCAGTAGGGGGCAGGGTCCGCCATCACCTTCACCACTGGCGTCCCATCACCTCGGACAGGTGGGTCTTGGACATTGTCCGAAGGGGCTACTCCCTCCCCTTCGAGACCACCCCCCCAGCCATGCCACCTCAATTCCACCGCATGTCAGGGGATCACTTGGTACTTCTGCAGAAGGAAGTCACGGCCCTCTTGGCCAAGAGGGCCATCGAGCATGTTCCGACCCCAGAAGTAGGACGTGGTTGCTACTCCCACTACTTCCTGGTGCCCAAAAAGGACAAGGAGGACATGCGTCCTATCTTGGACCTCCGGAACGTCAATCGCTTCCTCCGGAAGGAGAAGTTCAAGATGCTCACCCTAGCTCAGGTCTTGACTGCCCTCGACCCTGGAGACTGGTTGGTAGCGTTGGACTTGCAGGACGCTTATTTTCACATCCCCGTCCTGCCGGCCCACCGGCGTTACCTGCGGTTTACGGTAGGCCTAGAGCATTTTCAGTTCACCGTGCTCCCCTTTGGCCTTACAAGTGCCCCTCGGGTGTTCACGAAAGTGATGGCGGTGGTCGCAGCTCATCTGCGCCGGGCAGGGGTTCCAGTCTTCCCCTACCTCGACGACTGGTTGCTGAAGGCGGGCTCGTCCCAGGCAGTCGTCTCCCACCTCCAGACTACGGCCGAACTCCTGCACTCGCTGGGGTTCTCCATCAATGTGCCGAAGTCGCATCTGATTCCTTCTCCACAGCTCCTTTTCATCGGAGCAGTTCTGGACACGACGCAGTTTCGGGCCTATCCTCCCGAACGGCGAGTCCGGGATATTCGGGCTATGATTCCGATCTTTCAGCCTTTATCCTGGGTTTCAGTACGGATGACCCTGAGGCTGCTGGGCCTCATGGCCTCCTGCATCCTGCTGGTCAATCATGCCAGATGGCATATGCGGGCTCTGCAGTGGGACCTGAAGTTCCAGTGGGCGCAGCACCAGGGCAACCTGTCCGATCACGTCCAGATCTCGGAGGGGACTGCAAAACAATTGCAGTGGTGGCTCTCGAACCGGCAATGGGTCATGGGCAGATCCCTCTCCCTTCCCCAGCCAGAGCACACAGTTGTGACGGACGCGTCCCTTCTGGGATGGGGCGGTCACATGGGAGAGGCGGAGATCAGAGGCCTCTGGTCTCCGGCGGAGTCCCGGCTCCATATCAACCTTCTGGAGCTCCGGGCGATCCGACTTGCACTCAAGGCATTCCTTCCCTCTGTCAAAGGGAAGGTAGTGCAGGTGTTCACAGACACCACCACCGCCATGTGGTACTGCAACAAACAAGGCGGGGTGGGGTCGTGGGGTCCAGAGGGCTCTGCGTCTCTGGACATGGCTGGAACATCAGGGCATGTTCCTGATGGTTCAACACCTGGCAGGTTCCCTGAACGCCAGGGCGGACGAACTCAGCCGCAGGTGCATGATGGATCACGAATGGCGTCTTCACTCTGAAGTGGCGCAAGGACTCTTTCTACAGTGGGGAGAGCCTTGGTTAGATCTATTCGCCACCGAAGAGAACGCGCAATGTCATCAGTTCTGCGCGTTGGAATTTCCAAGGCGGCACTCGCTCGGCGACGCTTTTCGTCACGAGTGGAGTTGCGGTCTATTGTACGCCTTTCCGCCTATACCACTTCTACCCAGAGTGTTGAAGAAGATTCGGCACGACCGGGCCCAAGTCATTCTTGTGGCTCCGGACTGGGCTCGAAGAGTTTGGTATCCCGAGCTACTCAGTATGAGCGTCGATCCCCTGATCCGTCTGCCTCTTCGGGAGGATCTTCTGTCGCAGCAGCAGGGGACGGTCCTCCATCCGAACCTGTCCAGCCTCCACCTGCTTGCGTGGAGATTGAGCGGCGGCAGTTGATTCCTTTCGACTTGCCTCCCGAAGTTTGTGATGTGATTCTGGCAGCCAGGCGTCCCTCCACTAAGGTGGTATACGCCTGCAGGTGGAACAAGTTTGTGGCATGGTGCACAGCAAAGGCTGTGGATCCCCTTTCTGCCCCTCTCTCTGAGGTTCTCCTGTACCTTCTTTCCCTGGCCCGACAGGGTTCTGCCCTGGGTACCATCAAGGGCTATCTTTGTGCCATCTCGGCCTTCCTCAGGCTTCCTGATCAGCCCTCCCTTTTCAAGTCCCCTGTTGTTAACAGGTTTCTAAAAGGCATTACACACCTCTTCCCTCCTGTTCCGTTTGTGATGCCTCAGTGGGACTTGAACTTGGTTCTTACCTTTCTTATGTGCGCTCCCTTTGAGCCTCTACATAACTGTCCTCTTCGTCTTCTGACTCTGAAGACTGCCTTTCTGGTGGCCGTCACCTCCGCTCGGCGGGTGAGTGAGCTCCAGGCTCTATCATGTAAACCTCCCTTTCTGTCTGTCCATCCAGACAAGGGTGTTCTTAGGACGCGTCCGTCCTTCTTGCCAAAGGTGGTTACTGCCTTCCACATTGGGCAGACCATCACTTTGCCCACCTTCTTTCCGCCTCCGCATCCTTCCAGAGAGGAAGAGAGGCTCCACCGTCTGGACCCAAAACGTGCGCTTTCTTTTTACATCGACCGCACACGCCATTTCCGGGTGGATGACCAGCTCTTTGTTGGCTACGTGGGCGCCAAAAAAGGTTGGGCGGTGCACAAGAGAACCATCTCCCGCTGGGTAACCTTGTGTATCAAAGCCTGCTATTCTTTGGCTAAGAAGGAGCCTCCTGTTGGGCTGCGTGCCCATTCCACCAGGGCAACGGCTGCTACCACGGCTTTGGGCCGCGGTGTTCCGCTGCAGGATATCTGTCAGGCAGCTACGTGGGCCTCGCTGCACACGTTTACAAAGCATTACTGCCTTGACAGTCAGGTCCGGAGGGACGGCTTCTTTGGCCGTTCTGTCCTCCAGGACTTCCTTGTCTGATCTTTGTTCGCAGACCCACCACCGGGGTTGGTATTGCTGGGGTATCTATTCTAAGGTAAGGAATCTGTCACTAACGTGTCTCTTTCAGATGCACAAGTTACTAACTTGTGTAACGATATATCTGTAAGAGACAGTAGTTAGTGACAGATTCCTACCGCCCACCCATCCTCCCCGGTCTGCGAACTGATTTCTAGGGTTAAGGACATCCCTTTCAGGGCCCTAGTATTTTTCAGACACCTATGTCAGATTCTTGCATGGCTCTGCGTTCCTGGCGCGGAAAGTCGTGTACAGAACTGACGTCAGCGCGCAGGGGCGGCGTCTAAGTACTGCCCGCGACGTCATCCCGGCGACCACGACGCCGACGACTGACGCGGAGCCGCACGACGCCGCCTACCGACGCGCAAGGGTACTGCTACGCAAAAAACTTTCCGGATCCAGCCTGACGGCTGGGGATATTCTAAGGTAAGGAATCTGTCACTAACTACTGTCTCTTACAGATATATCGTTACACAAGTTAGTAACTTGTGCAACTGCTCATATCTTGCATATAGTGGCCTCTAATGTAGTCTTATCTGATGTGGTCACTACTACAACACTGATCATATTAGTAGACCCGGGTGATTTGTATTGAACATAAGTAGCTCTTATTACAGAAAAGGTTGGAGAGCCCTGCTGTACAGCATGAACAAAAGGCAATGGCAGAGCCAGTAGTCTAAAAGGCAAGACCTAATGACTGTCAATGCTTGTTAGGTCTCAAGACACAACACCTGTGTGATTCTGAGCAAATCAATTAATCTCCTCATGCATGAAAAAAATATGACATGTAGCAAAAACTCCTATCACATAAAGAAAGCAATTGAGCCCATGCCTTAGTGAAAATACATTTGGAAGCAAATAACATCGGTTGTGACAATAAACATCAATTTCAAAGGAAAAAGGGCTTCTTTGAAGTGTGTGTGGCATAGTGAAACATAGCTACAAATAGCAAGAGGTTCAACAGAATCACAAGGAAGAAAAAAGATAGAAAATTAAAAGTAGTACCTAAATCACAGCACAATCAGTGGAAGGACCGCTATCAAGCTAAATCAATCAGTACCTGGTCCATGCTCCAGCTGAAAGGAGTGCTGCGGCAACAAATGATGGATGGAATGCTGAATGAATCATACATTCACCCCCAGTTTAGAGTTCTGGGTTAAATCTATCATTCTTTTGCTCACTATGCCACCCCAGTTTGGACCCAGCCATATGCAAATCAGTCTTGACCCTGTTCCTCATGGGAACAGTCCAACCCGAACTGCAAAGCCGGGTCCTCCCTGGATTGGAAACAAGCATCCTCGGATCGGTTTCAGGGTAACACCCCTCATCAGCCAGGCTAGCTTGAATCCAGTGGCACAGCGAGCAAGGGGCCCACGTCTGGGCATACCCATCCCACTTAGGGTGAAAATTGCTGCGCCAACAAATGATGGACGGAATGCTGAATGAATCTTACATTCACCCCCAGTCAAAAGATCTAGGTTAAATCCATCATTCTTTTGCTCACTACGCCACCCCAGTTTGGACCCAGCCATATGCAGATCAGTAGTAGTAGTAGTAAGTTTATTGTACATGATTAATTAAAACCTTTACAACAATAAAACAATATTAAAAATTCATTTAAGCGAATTCTTAAAATTACACAGTTCAATTGTGATCATCAGTAGGTGATAAAGTGCAAATGCATCAAGGTCAGACAAACAATTTGAAGTTGTTCTTAATCTAGTGGATTGCAAAGTGCTTGTGCTTCTAGAGCGGTAAACAGTGTGTAATTTACCTAGTCTGGGCAACAGCTTTACAAAATCAGGGTAAAATTAAAAAGGCCTTCCTTAAGTATTATATTAAACTACGCAATTTGGAACCGAGTTCATCAATAGTTCATAAGGTGCTAATGTCTCATAGCCCAAGAAGTTAGATAGAGTTCCTTGAGTGGGCTAGTCTTTAAAGTGCTTGTGCTTCTCTATCTTAAATCCTAGTCGCGGATGTCCTAAACCTCGCTCTTCAACTTGTTTACAATATACTAATCATGTAAAGAATGTTGTGACGTTTTTTGGGAGTCTTCCCAAGGTGGAGCTAGTGCTGACGTTATCGATCTAAAGGCAGGCTGTTCTTTTCCACGTTATGTCATTATTACTTAGACGCTGGAAGTCCATAGATAAAAATTCGGGTGTTTCAAGCTGCCATCGGGCAATGTCTGCTCAGGTTATATTTTGTTGGTCCACGCACAGCATGCTCTTGTGCCTTTTTGATACTAAGTCGAAAAACTTTGTGAGTCATGCAGATCAGTCTTAACCCTGTTCCTCATGGGAACAGTCCAGCCGAACTGCCAAGCCCGGTCCTCCGTGGACTGGAAAGAAGAGTCCTGGGACTGGTTTCGGGTCAACACTCTGCATCAGCCAGGCTAGCTTGAATGCAGTGGCACAGCGAGCAAGGGACCCACGTCTGGGCATACCCATCCCACTTAGGGTGAAAAGTGCTGTGGCAACTAGTGATGTATGGAATGCTGAATGAATCATACATTCTCCCCCAGTCAAGAGATCTGTGTTAAATCCATCATTCTTTTGCTCACTACGCCACCCCAGCTTGGACCCAGCCATATGCAAATAAGTCTTGACACTGTTCCTCATGGGAACAGTCTAGTCCGAACTGCCAAGCCGGGTCCTCCCTGGACCGGGAACAAGCATTCTGGGACCGGTTTTGGGGTAACACCCGCTCATCTGCCAGGCTAGCTTGTATCCAGTGGCACAGCGAGCAAGGGACCCATGCTGGGCATACCCATGCCACTTAGGGTGAAAAGTGCTGCAGCAACAAATGATGGACAGAATGCTGAAAGAATCATACATTCACCCCCAGTCAAGAGATCTGGGTTAAATCTGTCATTCTCTTGCTCACTACGCCACCCCCAGTTTGGACCCAGCCATATGCAAATCAGTCTTTACCCTGTTCCTCATGGGAACAGTCCAGCCCGAACTGCCAAGCCGGGTCCTTCCTGGACTGGAAACAAGCATCCTGGCTAAAAGGGGAGCAAGTGAAGCCAGCATGTGCTGGCCAACTAGAAGGCAGCAAATAAGAGTGTCAATGAAGGCAACACATGTTAAGCAGTGGACAGGCTGCCAGCCTGTTGTTGTTTGCAATATCTCTCGCAAGCAGGAGTGCATGCAGCACATTTGCTGTCACAGGGCAGACGTAAAAAGGGACCGTGGCTGTTCCTTCTTCTGCTCTGTTTTTCTAGATGAACAGTGATCAGCAGAAAGGAGATTGTTTTATGACAATATGTTTATTTTTTCCACGCTTTAAATAATATATGAAAGATCTACTCTCTACATGTTTCTTCACGTTCTGACCTACAGAGTTTGTTTTTAATCTGATTTGTACTAAACAGATTGTAATATCTTACAGCTACAAATATCTGTTATTTGGCGTGTTTGCGCTGGACATTCTACTTTTATTGTTAATGTTTGCAAACACTCTATCTCTTTCATATTAAAGAGCAGCACACCAAGGATATAATTGGTTTGTGTGAAGGGTTATGGTGTGATCATGTACTATAAGGAGTAAACTATCCCCTGTCATACACGATAAGGATATTGGAAGTCACTTCAGAGTTCCATAACTTTAAAAAGTAACTTTGCTTTCGGCCTTTTTCCTCTATATGTTCACGGATGTCCTTGTTGACTTTCAATACTCTTATAATGTACTGCAGGTGGTAATGTATCCCATATATAACCAGACCTCGTCTGGGTGTAGCGACCCTTTATCCTCCAGGCCCAAGCACAATACCACACTGCCCACGCTTCAACTGTTGTTTAGCAGAAAGACATTTTATGCCTTTTCTCTTGACTAGTCTGTCTCTCTAGCTACAGGTTGCTTTTTTACTCTCATCTGTGATGTTTTGTTTTCAATAAAACCACTGTGCCTGGGGATCTTTCTGTGGATTCAGGATAGCTCAGGAGGTTAATGTAACCCCGATAGTTGTCCTATAATGTTCCTATTGCAGAGGTTTCGTCTGAAACTAGCACGGCCACTTTGGCCTTTCATCCTTCGGAGGTCGGTAAAATAAGATGTCTATCAACTTATGATTGTGATTTAAGCTGCCTTTTTCCTTTCTCTGTTTTTCCCAATTAGATATAACAGCCTATGCAATGCCATAAAATACAATAAAATGTGCATTAATAATAAGTAAATTATAATTTTTAGTTAAAAGGATATGTTGCCCTTCCCACTTGCAATACATTTAACGGTGATTTAAATGGCTTGCTTTTGGGAGATGTTAAAGCAGAAGTAATTCAACAAATATCCTGCTTTCATATTAAACTCTTGGAATTTCTGTTCACGTTAACATTACCAGGCCACAAACAGTTCTTCAGGGGGCACTGGGGGTCAGAGTTCTCTGTCACAAAAACAATAGAAAAATTAAAAGAAAATGGAAAAATGACAGAGACAGAAAGTGGTACAAGTATGTTCTTGGTTTTCTTCAAAGAAATGCTTAGCTTGTTTTTTTAGTCCCTGGGATTAAATCTGTATTGATGTGTTTTATATCTGCCATCTATAATGCAATCGGAAGGTGACATGCATGGTGTGACAAAACTGCCTATTAAATAAATAACAGTATGGGTGTGCAAAACTATCTTAATTTTCCTTTGTGTAATTACGTGAAATTGTGGCTAAATTACGCAAACAGCAAAATTGTTTTTAGCGCTATTTGTTTAGCCCAAAATGCGTCCTCTTATCCTTTTTTAGCGCGACGGCGCATTTTGTGTTAAAAAATAGCGCTAAATCGCACAGTTGTCCCTGGCATTCTGTTTGTTCATGTTGTTCCTCTGCTTCCAGCAGAGGATTTTTCCCCATACTTATGGAAAAATATGCAGCATTGTGTAATTTTTGAAATTTCGATTATAAAGTGCAAGCGTGGTGAAGAAAATTACACAAGACTACGCTGTTGTAGCAAACATTTTGTTCGGGTCTAATTAAAAGAACACCATTTAAAATCAAAAATACTCAAATTAATTATTGTGTATAGAGTTGTTCTTGTATTCTTCACCTCTCATTTTTTTGTAATTAAGAGCATAATTTGTTGTCTAAGGAACTAGAAGAGCAGAGTTATAATCCGAGTTATAGGATGACACTGTGTGACCTTTGGCAAATCCCTTTTTAGGTCTCGCCTGAGCCAGCGCGCATGCGCTGCACAGCGAGGCTTTAGTAAGGGCTTTAAACTAGGAATACATGCTCGTGCGTGTGCTTTTCTTTTTTATGTCCCGCTATTGGCCTTTGCATGCGTCTTTCTAAGAAAGACAGCACGCAATTGGCCAAAGGCTGGTGCATGCCCCGCCTTCTCTGGCCTTGGGTGCTTGGGAGCGAGCAGCAGCACCACCATCTGTTTCCAATTATTGCGCCCGCGTCTCGTGGTCGCGTTAATTGGAAATAGATGGCTGGCAGCGCTGTTTTAAAAAAAAATTAAAGTCGTCTGTGGGCCCTGCAAGCATCATAGCCCTTTCCATCGCTACTCCCAGCTGAGAGGCTCCTTCCCTCTTTGTTGCACCAGCATGAAGACAGCGACTGTCGCCTGCTTCGAGACCGCTCTCAAGGAAGCCGTCAGCAGCCGTCGCCTCTTTGAGCACCTCCGGGGCTTTCAGAAGTGGAAAGTCTTCATTCCTCACCTTCCCGGGCCTGACTTCACTCGGGCGCCACGGGAGGCAGGAGTCAGTGCCTGGCATATCTCGCATTCTTCAGGGAGAGGCACTGGCGGAGAGGCACGTCCTCACCAGCAGCTCCCAGCAGAGAGGCCAAGAGAGTGATGGCTGCGTGAGTTGAAGGTTCGAGTCTCACGCACTGCAGTGTTGGCCATGTTCTGATATTGGGTGCAATCCCAACGCACTCACTGGTGTGTAAGTCTGGCAGAGTGGGGGTGCAGTCTCAGTTACTTAGTGTGGATCGCATTCTTCAGGGAGAGGCCCAGCTGAGAGGCCCCTTCCCTCTTTGTTGCACCAGCATGAAGACAGCGACTGTCGCCTGCTTCGAGACCGCTCTCAAGGAAGCCGTCAGCGGCCGTCGCCTCTTTGAGCATCTCCGGGGCTTTCAGAAGTGGAAAGTCTTCATTCCTCACCTTCCCGGGCCTGACTTCACTCGGGCGCCACGGGAGGCTCGAGTCAGTGCCCGGCATATCTTGCATTCTTCAGGGAGAGGCCCTGGCGGAGAGGCACGTCCTCACCAGCAGCTCCCAGCAGAGAGGCCAAGAGAGTGATGGCTGCGTGAGTTGAAGGTTCGAGTCTCACGCACAGCAGTGTTGGCCATGTTCTGATATTGGATGCAATCCCAACGCAGTCACTGGTGTGTAGTCTGGCAGAGTGGGGGTGCAGTCTCAGTTACTTAGTGTGGATGTCACATAGTGCGCTTCAGCCTCATCATGAACCGTAGAGTCAGTAACTGAGATGCAGTCCGCGTCACAAGTTGCGGGGTACACTCACTGGGTTGTCGCCTCAAACCCGGTATACTAGAAAATGAAAATACCACCCACTTTGAACCATATCCCAAACCTAAACAGCAATGAGTGACTATTAGATGCTCGCGAAACCGGCAGCCATTTAGGGGATTGCTGTCCTGAAAAAATGTTGACATTAATTCAGTCTCTCCATCCTTCATTCTTTTTCCTTCTTTTAGTCCTTCACTCTCTCAATCATTATTTCTGTGTTTTTACCATCTTTCTTTCCTCCCTTTTTCTTTTCTTCCTTCTGCCTTCTCGTCCCTCCATCCTTCCTTCCTTCTGCCTTTTTATCCACCCATCGATGTTCTTATGTTCCGTTCATTCGCCCACCCCACAGTGCTGTCATTCTATATTCTTGCTGTGGCATTTATGCATGTCTGATTAGAGATCAGTGTTGCCAGTCAAAGTCAAAAGAGGTAAAAACAAACACTTAATTGTTTTCTATCAATCAGAACTGCCAGATTTCACCCCCACTCAAGCTGCTAAAGTTGGGGGTTCATGATGCCCTTGGTCCTAGTCAGGGACTGCAGTTCCACTCAACGAGCGTGTAGTCTGAAGTGTCCGTCTCCCACACTGAGGTGTAGCCTAAAACATTAGGGTGAAACCTTACACAACGAGGTGCAGCCTTACTCAGGGTGTGAGTATTACACTGGGCACTGGTTAACTCATAATCTGTTAGACTGGGGTGGAGTCTCACCAAATGATTGTCTGTAGCAGTGGGATATAGATTGATTCTTTGAGGTGGAGTCTGATTCACAAAGGTAACCTGCAGTTTTGAATAAGTTTACACTTTTGAGTAAGTTTCCTACCTTTCAGTATTCACAAACTCCGAGTGTAAATTGCTACTCAAAACGCAGTAGTAAGTCCAGCACTAAACATGGCCAACCACTGGTTCTGCAACACCCTCCCTTAGAAAAATAATGGAGGTGGCAGCACCAGTGGTTGGCCATGTGTAGTGCTGGACTTTCTACAAAATTGTAAGTTAGTACTAAATTGCAGTTTGTAAATACGAAAAAATTTGTAAACATGCACAAAAGTGTAAACTTACCCAAAAGTGCAGTTTGTGAATCAGGCCCTAAGCGTGCAGTCTCACCCACTAAGGGTGTCGTAACCTCATGTTAGGTTCAGTCCCACGCAGAGGGGTGCAAACTGACATCGCAGGCTTCAGTCTCACTCGGAGTCTAAGTTTGCAACATTGGAACACACTCTCACTCACTGAGAGTGTTTCCGCTTCACACTCTGAAGTGCAGTCCCACAATCAGGTGCAGTTTTACTCACTGACAGTGCATTTTCACACACCAAGGTTGCAGTATCATATCGAGGAGTAAAACCAACCTCCACTCCCCCGTTATTTATGTCCCGCTCCCCCATAACAAAAAAAATTATAACAAACAAGCATGAGAACAGGCAGGAAGAAGTTACCAGCAGTGCAAGTACAAAAAAACTAGAAGACATTTTTGATGTTAAAATCTTTTTTAATCAGGTTTTTCAGTTTATATAATGTTGTCTTCGTTTGTATAAAGGTAACAAAAATGCTTAACACTTTTTATTATAACTTTTCAACATAATGCACAGCAGCCACAATGCTCTACAACATAGCCAAAAGTTCTGGCTAAACACATAAGGTCCCAGAGGCGAGACCTATTGGCTATGCCAATGCTTGTTTTTCTTTTGGGATGTGTGTCTATGTCGTCGTCAAATATTGTAAGTGCATAGAAACCAGCAATTAACAATTATTTATATTTTCATTAATTTATTTGGTCGGCACCTCCAACGGAAATGGTGCAAATGTTATTTTTTATTTAGATGTTTTTAAAGTATTTAGTGTCTTCTTGAGATCACTTCAGGGCAACGGGATATACAGCATGAAGGAAAAGAAACGGGAAATGGCATGAGTACATAATATATTAGGAGCTATAGAACATGATTATTCATTAGGAGCTACAGAATATGCTTAGAACTCATTGGAGACGGGTGAGATGCCCATATGAAGCTGTGATTAATTACCAATGCTGGACACGTAGCTTAAGATGTAAAGCAGGCAGCTACCTCGTTTTCGGTTTAAAACTCCTTGCATTACACACACTGTCGATGATCTTGCTCAGTGTACCAGGTTGAGGGGGCGTTGCACTGTTTGCGCGCGATTTAAGATCTGTGGTTTTCGAAAAAATAAACAGCTCTTCATTTTGGAAGCCTCAACAGGGTTAAAAAATAAAGCTCCTGCCATGAGAGCCGTTGATCCTGAAAGCACGGCTCCCTTCATGTTCGTTTTGATTCCCAGAAAGGCGTGGGACATTGACGCCATGGCTGCCGTGTATGACGTGCCCCCACCCTTCTGGACACACAAACAACCAGCTCTTTCAAATACGAGGATAGTTCGGGAAACGTGAACCACTACAAGAAGAGCTGCATAAGACAAGCAGGTCTTAGTCATTCAATAAACAAAGTTAAAAGTAAAATTAAAAAGTGGTTTAGTTTAAAGTACTCTTACATAATTAGAACACTGGTAAACAAGAGCAGCAAAGTAAACAAGCAGCTATTTTGGAGCGGTGGTGGGGTGGGCAAGCAGTGTTGTGTGAGGGGGAGGGGTGAGACGGCACAGGGAGATGCAGAAAGATGGAGGCATTTTTTTTTTTTTTTAGCAATATCGCAGTGCCAGCAAAGATGAGGTAGCGGGTGCAAGGAACATCAAAGAATATATTTTTTGCTGTTAGCTTTTTCAAATATATTCTTTTGATGGAATAATGTCGTTCCTTTCACCTGCCACCACGGTTTTGCTGGCACTGCTATGTCAACAAATGGAGACTTGAACATGGATCCCCAGAGGGTGAGGATATGGTGCAGCGGTCAGAGCTGCTGACTCGGGAGCTGGGGATCCGCGTTCGAGTCTTTGCATCGGCTCAACATTCTGGGCAAATCACTTAATTCCCCCTGTGCCCCCAGACAGCAGCTGGATAGCCCTGCTATATAAATCTACTAATGTAATTTAAATTAAGCAACAAACAAAAAAAAAGCGATCTGAGAGGGATGGTGGGGGCGGGGCGGAGACGGCACAGGGAAATTAAGCGACAGCACTGCAAATGAAGCATAATTTAAATTCAGCAACAACAAAAAATGAGCAGGGACCTCAGAGGTGTGGTGGGTTGGGCAAGTGGTGGTGAGGGGGAGGCACAAGGAGGTTAAGTGATAGCAGGGCAAATGAAACTGGGTAAAGTTTCATGCATAAAGTAAACAAAACAGAACACTTAACGAACAGAGGCAGGTCAACAAAAAAAAAGAGTGCTCTCAGAGTATAAATAACCTGAAGAGTAAGAGGACATGTAACAGGGGCAGTCCTCATGGGGGGGATACAAAAGCCCAAAAGGAGGGACTACTAAGTGTATTCACCAATCAAAAGCCGGCATTTACAAACGACAGTAAGAGGAACCAATTAAAAAGATGGGCAGTTCTTAAAGCCCATATTTTAGATAGAGCATGTCTCAAAGAGACAACGCATGCACTGCCTAGACAAGACCTAAAAAGGAAGCAGGGAACTTTGGGTAGTTCCAAGTATTGGTGGAGAGCTGCTCCTTTATATGGAGCCCCTCACCCTCTCAACCTACGCTAAAGTCTCTAAAAGGGGAAACGTTTTGTGACATAAAAGGATCCAGGGGCACAGTCATAGGGCTATGGGCATATCAAAGACAGTTGTGAGGAAAAGTGGAGTCCTTTTGCTACTGAAAATTCCGTTTGCAATACACAAATTGACGTTATTAATGGTCATCTTTATCTCTTGCATTTCTTTCGAAATCAGACTCTCATCTTACCTCTCATTCATTTAATACATCATCCAATGTGTCTCATTCACTACTGTCCTTTACCTTTGTCATGCTTATGTCCATCATTCCCAGTTTCCTTGCATCCTATCCTGTTCTCCCCTCTCTTCTAGTTCACTTAACTCGACTTCTGTCTTCTTTTTTCATCTATTTCTTTGAGTTTCCTATTAAAACACAAATTTATGTCACTCGTTCTCACGCCTTCCCTACTTGTTCTGATAATTTTTCCTCTCCTCTATTTCTCCTGGGTTTCTTTGCATCTCAGTTCTCTCATCATTCTTTGTCTTCTAATTTGTTGCTTACCTCCAACTCTGGAACTCTCATTTTCTAAACTATATCTCTTCCAGTCGTGGCCGGCATGTCTCGCAGGTGGCTGGGCGCAGGGGTGCGCGGGGAGGGGGGATTGTGCGGGGAGGGGAGGTTAATTTAATTAAAAAATAAAAAATAAAGATAAGTAAACTTACCTGGCCGGGTCCCGGGTCCCACATCTTCTCTGCTCTCCAGGAACAGGAAGCAGAAGCAGACAGCCAGGCTCCCTCCCTCCCTCCCCTAAGCCAATCACAAATCTGCTCAAGCAGCATTGTGATTGGTCGGGACGCTGACCAGCCAGGGGCTAATGGGGAGGCTATTTTCTTGCAGCCTACATGGAGAAAAGGTAGAGTGCGCATGACTGGTTTGGGCGGCCCCAGAGGGCCAACCAAACAGTCTTTGCGCACTTTGGAGTGGGCAGGCACACCACTCCTCCCCTCCCCTGCTCTCAGAGTAGCCCCGCCAGCAACCAAACATAAAATGGTAATAACGAAAGTTATTACCATTTTATGTTTCTGCTTCTCGCACTGCGAGAAGCAGTGGGGCGACGCTCTTCCGCCCTAGTGGAGGAGCCGCCCCTATTTCACACTCACCTCTGTCTCTCCCAGTTTTACTGACATCCTACCGCTCATTCTCCCCTTCTCTTATTTACCTTCAACCTGCACAACTCACATTTTCTAATATTTATACCACCCACTCTCCCTCTCACAATTTATATTACCTTTGACCACTAAATCTCTCTTCAGTTCATCTCTTACTTCCCAAATTATTCCTCTCATTCGCTCACTTTCATCATTTAATGCCACTTTCATCACCATCTCTGCCTATAATGTTCTTGCTTCTGCAGCCCCAGTTTTCCAAATACCTTTGTTTACCCCACTCACTCATTTTCAATCTCCTGTCACACTTGTTTCCATTCCATGCACCTTCTTACTTCTCATTTCTGTCTAACTTTTATAATTCCCGAATTCCCCTTTCAGATCACTTAACTTCCTGCTGCTTCCCTTACTCCTCCCCCTTTTTAATTCCATATTTTACACTTGTGGCCTCTCCTCCGCATTTCCTAACTTCATTCATCCTTCAACATCCATGCCCATCCAGTCTATACTCCCTACCATTTTGCAATGTTTATCTCTCTCTTTTTCATATTTGTCTCCCCCTCCTGCAAAGTTTCTCACTCATGAGATTCTGCTTATGCTCTTAGCCATTGTTCAGCCTTTTGACTTACTTTTCTATTCTTTCTGACCATTACTTCCTTTTATCCAACTCTTTGCTCTTTCTAGTCAGTTCCTTACTATATGTGTATTTTCCCGCCCCTTTCATTTTCCTTTCTTAATTCTTCCTCATCCTACAAACACAAATTACAAACAGTACAGGATGAGTCTCAAGTCCGTACATATGGCATCGTATAAGCATGAACATTTCTATGACAGCATACATTCAATAGTGCATCGGTACCGCCTCAGGAGTATTCTTAGGGAAGGGACGGTAGCAATCACCCTAGCATACCTAGCCATTTACCCCATATCCAGCGGTGTTTGGCCGGGCAGCCTCTAGCTTCGTAAAGGGGGAGTTCTTGCGCAGCGCACCAGTCCACCCCCCTGTTCCACGTAGAGACTCTAGGTGGAGCGGGATTTTTCCAAACCATCGATATATTGCGTTTGGCCACTACTAGGGCAGTACCAAGGAACTTCTTATCCGCTCTCGACCCATCCAGCCCATCTGTGACACCCAGTAGTATATTCAGTGGGTTGTGTGGGACCACCCATCCCAGTACCTCCGTGAGCTCCGCCTCTAGGGCATTCCAGTAAAGAGTTATGCGTGGACAGCACCATACCATGTTGAAGAAGTCTGCATAGTCGGTCCCGCACCGCGCGCAGGAGGGGTTCGATGTAAGGCCTGCCCTGTATAGGCGGGTGGGAGGAAGGTAGGAGGCGTGGAGATAGTATAATTGAACTAGGCGAAGCCTGGCTGAGGTCGTTATGCTTCTGGGAGCCATTAAGGCATCCCTCCAATCTTCATCCTCTAGAGGGCCCAACCAAGTCTCCCATCTGGCTTTCAGGGGGTCGAGGGATGTTGGACCATTGTTCGTTAACAAGCGATATATCCGTGATACACCCCCCTTCCCCAGGTTCCCCATGGTGATTTGAGCTTTAAGGGGGCTGTGCTCTGGCAGGGGCGTGCCCGGTAGCAGGTGGGAGTCTAGGGCATGACGAAGCTGCAGATATCTATAAAATTGGGATGGGTGGAGTGAGTGTCGCAGTTGCAGATCTGCAAAAGAGCGGATATGATCACTGACCCAAACGTCTCCCAGCAGGGTGATACCTATGCGGTCCCAACTTTGGAAACCTTGTAAGCCGCCCACCTCCTGCAGCCATGTGCTGTGCCATAGGGGCGTTTGCTGTGTCAGTTTGCCCTTCCATTGAGTGTGTCGCAGGGCCGCCTGCCATGCCAGGAGGACTGTGCGAGTGACTGTGGGGAGATCTTGGGGGATGGGCGAACCGTACATCATGGCTTGAATTTGTGGGAAACCCAATGTTTGAAGTTCGGTTCTATAGGCAGGGTCAGACCACCCCCCGTTGAACCAGTCATGCAAGACCAATAGGCGGGTTGCAAGATAGTAGAGGTGCAGCGTGGTGAGCCCCATTCCGCCGTCATAAGGCGGGATCTGGCAACACGAGAGTGCCATATGTGGCCAGCGACCGTTCCAAAGGAATCTTGTGATAAGGCTGTCTATACTTCTAAACCAAGTGCGTGGGAACTGAAGCGGGGTGTTCTGAATAACGTAGAGGAATCGGGGAAGGATCATCATTTTAAAAAGTGCTATCCTCCCCAGTGGATTTAGAGGCAACTTCTGCCATTTCTGCAAGTCTAGTTTGGTTTTGTTGGTTAGGGGAGTCACATTAAGTGCCCAGGCCAAATCAGGAAGGAGGGCTATCCAAATTCCTAAGTACTTAAACGACTGCCGTCTAATGGGGATGGTAGACTGCCAGTCGAAGCACTCCCGTGAAAGTTGCAAAGGGATAAAGGTCAACTTGGCCGGGTTAAGGTGCAGGCCTGAAGCCTGTTCAAAGGATTGCAGGATTTGTAGGCATCTGGGGCCAGATCGTGCCGGGTCTGCAAGGTACAGCAGTACATCGTCCGCATAAAGGGCGATTTTGTCTTCGTGCGATCCCGGCCAGTTCCAGCCTTGGACTTGGGGGTCCTTGCGGATGAAGTTCGCTAAGGGCTCCATCGCTAAGGCGAAAAGGAGGGGGGAAAGCGCGCAGCCCTGTCGCGTACCCCGTCCAAATGGAAAGGTTTGCGAGAGGGTCCCATTGACTAGCACTCGTGCCGTTGGCCTGGAGTACAGAATGCGAATCATGTGACGGAATTTAGGACCCATGCCCATGGACAGCAAGACGTCTTCCAGGTAACCCCAATCAACAGAATCAAAGGCCTTTTCAAAATCCACCAGGAGGAGCGCTAGGTATGGGGTGAGCCGTTGACGGTTGGCTAATGCCAAGTGCAGACGTCTCAGGCAGTGTCTGGTACCGCGCGCAGGCATAAATCCACATTGGTCAGGATGGACTAGCTTTTCGAGATGTGGTTTAAGACGCTGCGCCAGGATTGTGTCATATATCTTGACCTCTGTATTAAAAAGGGATATGGGCCGGTAGTCAGCGCAGGCTGATGAGGGTGGTTGTGTTTTTGGGATTAGGACAATCGTGGCCATATCGGTCTCCGGGGGAAAGGATCCCGTCTCCAGAGCCTCGTCATATAGGGACGCGAGATGAGGGACAAGCGTGTCACGGTAGGCTGAGTAATATTCTTGCGGGAAGCCGTCTGGTCCGGGAGTTTTCCCGGCCGCCACCAGTGACAAAGCGCTGTGCACCTCCTCATGTGTGATCGGGTTCTCCAAACCGTCTGAGGCAGTTTCGGTGAGCAGCGGAAGTTGGAGGTTCCCCAGAGCGACCAAGTCTCTCAGTGAGGAGTCTGGTTTCTGGGCGGCATATAGGGTGGAATAGTATTCCGCGAAAGTGAGAGCCATCGCTTGAGGAGAGCGGTGGATGGTGCCTCTGGGGTCGTGGACCTCTGGGATGATTCGGTTTGCTAGCGGGTATGACACCAGTCGGTGTAACATTTCCCATTCTTGTCACCCCAGCCGTACACTCGGGCGATGGAGGAGCACCACAGGAGTTTCGCTGAGTCTAGGGACATTTGTCTCAATTCATCACGGATCAGGGACAATTGGCGCTTCTGAGAGTCATCCGCTGATTCAGTAGTGGCTCTCTCGAGTTGGTAAGCCTGAGCTTCAAGAAGAATGAGCTTTCCGTTCCGTGCCTCCCTTTGAACTTTAAGGTGGCACTTAGCAAGACCACGAATTGTGGCCTTACCGGCTTCCCATAGTATGCCGGGGGAGGAGACGGAGCCTTGGTTTGTGAGAAAGTATTGCTTGACATCTTCATGGAGTGCTTCTCTAAAATCCCTATCTTGGAGGAACCAGGCATTCATCCGCCACATCAGGCGAAGAGCCGCGGCAGGGTCGCCCAGGGTCAGGAAGACTGGCGAGTGGTCCGAAATACCCCGGGGGAGGATTTGTATGTTTCTGACTCTACGACAGTCCGGCGCTGGCATGAGGGGCATGTCGATGCGAGAGTGACTACCATGTGCAGCTGAGGTATGCGTGTACTGGGATGCCCGTGGATTCCAAATGCGCCATACGTCACAGACACCCATGGCTTCAGACCAAGTCGCCAGTCGCTTGGCATGCGTGGTGCGCGCAGCGGATGGGACCCCTGTGGCATCGTGTTCAGCGTGCATGACGACGTTGAAGTCGCCTCCCACCACAGTAGTACCATGGGGCAGAGAGGAGAGCGTGCTACCTATCTGGTGGAGGGTTTTTGTGTGGGTGGCTGCGGGGATGCAAATGGAGAGAACGTTCAAGGTTTCTTCACCTAGTGTGCCAGAGAGGGCTACGAAGCGGCCATTGGGATCTTTTACGGCCTGAGTTGGCACAAAGGGTAGGGAGCGTTTCAGGAGGATGGCGACTGAACGTGAGCCCCTTGTGAAGCCGGAGTGCCAGACTCTATCAAAGCCATATCTTGCAAGGAAGGGGCACATGTTGCCCATCAGGTGGGTCTCTTGAAGCATAAGAATGTCAGGGGCTTGTCTTTGGGCCTGTTTCAGGACTGCGGTCCGCTTAATCTTGTCTAACAGGCCGTTCACGTTCCACGACATAATGCTAAGTGAGTTCCCCCTGGATGTCATCATGTCGTGGAAGGTGGAACGAGCCTGGTGTGGCCTGTGGGGCCGCTGTGCAGTGGAACTCCCGGAGGCTGTGGTGTATGAAGTGTGAATCTCATCTGGTGAAGCGTGATTACGGGGCCATATGACGGTATGCAGGAGCTGAGGTGCTGTGAACCTACGAGTGTAGAACATCTAAAAATCTGGGGCAACGGCCCAAACCCTCCCCCCCCACCCTATACTTCAGGAAAGAAAGCATCTGTCGTCCCGAACTTTTAAAGAACAGTAAACTGAAACGTGGTGGTGGACCCCTCTGTTTGAAGGATCAAGGTTAGCATCAGCAGAAGATCTGATTGGATTGAGTTTCGCCTTTGCGCAAATGTCATCGTAGTATCGTTGTGGGATGCGGTCGTAGTTCCCCGTAACCTCTCAGGCGGGAATGTTCGGACTCCGGTAAAGATCCGAGTCGGCAGAGTTTACAGTCCGGATCCTGGAGGAGGAACTCCCTGTAGGTGAATGGTCTCGGGAGTCGGCCTCTCGTGAGTGGTGGGGCTGTGGTGGTGGAGTCTGGCATTTGGATCTCGGGGACCCAGTCCCCGGAGAACTCGACCTGGCCCTGTCCGTCTTCCGGCCTCTGCGGGACTGTGTACGTCTGTTCCACGGGGCAGAGTTGTGGGTGGCAGCGGCCTGAGTCCCCAGGGTCATGGACTTAGTTTTGAGGCTGAGGGGACGTTCCTCTGTCAGCCAGGTCCAGGCTTCTTCAGGGTTGTCGAAGAAGTATGTTTTGTCTTGAAAAACCACGCGTAGCCTTGCAGGGAAGAGGAGCCTGTACTGCAGAATGAGGGAGCGGAGCTTATGTTTCACCTCCGTGTAGGAACGACTCTGGGATTGAACTTCCCTGGTGTAGTCCGGAAAGATCATAATAGTATGATTTTGGTACGTTACCGTTTTCCGGATACGGGCTTGCTGCAGGATCAAGTCTCTATCCCTAAAGTTCAGGATCCGCACTATAATGGGCCGGTGTGGAGCTCCCGGTGGGGGCTTCGGAGCCAGGGAGCGGTGCGCTCGCTCCACGGCGAACCACGTCGAGAGTGTGCCAGCCGGTATCCAGGAGTTGACCCAATCTTCGAAGGCCTCCATCGGGCCGCGCTCCACTCCTTCCGGGAATCCCACCAGGCGCAGATTATTGCGCCTGGATCGATTTTCAGCATCCTCCGCCCTCTTATGAAGTTCTTTAGCTTGGGCCTGTAGGCGGACCATTTGTTCTTTTAGGGTAGTCACGTCGTCTTCGACTGAGGAGATACGGGATTCCGCCTCGGTGATCCTGGCTGTCGCGTTGCGGAGGTCTTGTCGGATCAAGGCCATTTCGACCCGGACCTCTCCGATCTTATTCTCAACTGAGGTTTGCGAGGTAGAGATAGCTTGCAGGATTCTGTTGAGGTCTCCATTCGCCGGGGGTGGACCCTCTGCACCTTCAGGTCGAGTCCCCTGGTCAGTAACCGTGTACTGATCCATGGTGGTCTGAGTCGCAGGCGTCTTTGGTCCTCGGTCCCTCCCCATGATTTAGTGGGCTGGGGGCGGGCTGGTAGTCAGCACTAGTGTGAGCTGGCCACAGATGATCCCCGTGAGGTGAGGGCGCTGGCTGAATCACCTAGGTGGTGTAGGAGTACGACGGATGCTCGACGATCATTGAGTTTAGGGCGGGCTCTAGGTGTTTCCCAGGTGGGACTGTATTGGGCCTCAGTGGAGCTGGAGTCTCACTGATGTAGAGTCACTGGGTTGCCCAGATCAGAGGAGGCCGGCCACGGTCAGGCGTCAGGGTCCGAGCACAGGCGCCCTCGGGGGCGCCGCCTGTATAGACATCCAACGGGTGACCTGCTGCCGCCCCGTCTCCGATAGTGGCCCGCGGCCACCAGTTATCTCAGTGTCAGGTCCAATGGGGTCGAGCGGCGATCCGCCAAGGGCCAGCGCCAGTTCCTTCCCTTGAAGCCGAGAGCACACCCAAACTATCTGGCTGGGCAGGGGTCTTATCAAGGGATCCAGTGGTACGCAGCGCCGTGTCCACCACCCCACGGGCTGGATGCCGGCCAACTTAGGCCCAAGGGAGACCGTGAGGTCAAGCAGGCTGCTGCCAGTCACACCCGGCGGGCCTCCGACCGCGGCGCCGCACCGTGGCGGATGAGGTCTCGGGGGATCCGCCCGGGGGATGGCTCAGGCTCGGTGTGCACCGTTTGCAGAGTGCCAGGTCTTGTGGGAATCCACGGGCCGGTTGAGGCTGCACAAGGCCGCGGGGGGCTCCGGACCAGAGCAGAGATGGCTTAAAAATCTTGTCCAGTATCATCCCAGCGGCCGAGTTATGTGAGTAGGCATTGGCCCTCCCCGGGGCCCGGCGTGCTAAGGTCCGGCCGCAATTGCAGTTCATTGGGGACAGAAGGCGGCGGGGGCCCCTCCAGGCACGGCCCAGCCCAGCCCCCCGTGGTGAGGGTTGCAGCGCCGCAGAGCCAGGCCCGCTGACTGAGGAGTGGGGGGGAGTGCGGGGCCCCCCCTCCCGGCGCCCCCGCTGCACGACCCTGCAGCCGACTCACCTTCCGCCAGGCATGAGCCCACGGGTGCACTGGAGTGGGAAGCTCAGTCCAGAGAGGCCTCTAAGCCCCCAACGGCGTGCCGCCTCTGGGTCTACACAATTTCATTGCCGCTTTGGCCCAGCCACCGCCGCCAAGTCCGGGAACACTCACTGCCACCAGGGACGCTCTGGTGGTGGATCACCGCTGTCCGAGTTGACAGCCGAGCTTCTAGTCCCTACTCAGCGTGGTTGACTGCCGCGATCTCTGTCTCACTGGTGCAGCCTCAATCCCGGAGGCCTGGTCACGCCACGCGGCACGGTCTCCCACTCGGGCTTCTGGAGCGGGGTTGAGCGCGGACCCACAGCTCACCCTCCGACCCCCACCAGGGAGCCGCGGAGCCCGCAGGTGCAGTGGAGGCGGGCCTCAGCCAGTAGGTGGGACGGGACCGCCGCCGGGTCCTCGATGGCTGGCCCGGGCCGCTCACCGCCCGCTGGGCCGCGACGGTCGAGGGGGGGGCACAAACGCTGGCACCCCGCTGCCCGATGCGGCAGCCGATCCCCCAGCCCCTGTGTGCCACGGCCGCCGGCCCCCAACTCCCTCAGTGGTGCCTGAGATGCGGCCAGGAGAAGAAGTCCACGGCTCGGGCCGTGCAGCCTGAGACTTCGCTCTGGGTCACCGAGAGACGGGGACGACCCGCCCCTGCAGTTCTTTCGGACCAAGCACCAAGGAGTCGCTGTGTCCACTGGGTGCTGCGTCGAGGCGTGCCAGGCAGCAGATGGGCTGGACTCACGGTGCTGGACGCAGGCTAAGGCCCCGAGGGCCGGGGGACGGGAGCCACCATCTTGACCAGAGCAGGTTGAAGGCCACAGCCGGCAATCAGGCGCCACAGGCAGTATTCCGGTGTTTTCTTTTGCGGCCGTGCAGCACAGGATATAGCAGGAACGCTGGCGACAGGTGAGAGTGATGGATGGTTGCTGATAATGGCGGATCTTGGAGCGGATGACAGAGGGGTCCGGAGCACTCTTAGAGTGCGACCGCCATCTTGACGCTCCAAGCCACGCCCCCCAATACCCCTTTTCTTATATCTCTTTTGCTTTTTCTATCATCAGCTTTCTTTGTCATGTGCTATCCCAATACCTTTCATTCTCTCCCATAGAGGTGTTTTCAAAACTTTTTCTTTCCTCGAACCCCTCACGTTTTCTTTCCGTTTGTTGTATCTTCATTTGCCTCTACTTTATTGTTTCTTCTCCTTCACTACTCCTTTGCTTCACTCTCTTCTTTTTTAACTCTTATTTTCTTAGTCACCATACTGAGTCCTAACTCCTTCATCCTCAGTTTTCTCACATCCTTCTCCTCACTGGGTTATTTATGACACACTGCCTAAGTGCATAGGAATCTTTTCAAAACTTGGAATATAATGCAATGATCAAAGCAGCGATAGAGCAAGATTCTCGCCCCAAGAACACATACAGAACCGACAGGCGCTCTTCAAGTTTCTCACACTCACAAGAAGCTGTTCATAGCTAGTAGCAGTGCAACCTTCTCTCGCACACCATCAGCAGGTATTACGCAGGTTGCAGCATTGCAAAAGAGAATGATATGTTCGAGGCATGTGAGCTGCAGAGCTCACACTGTGCATTAGATCGCCATCTGGTGTTGGGCTCGGATGCTTGCACTTTGTTGTTGTCTTCGAAGAAGTCTTTGTAGTCATGTGATAGGTGACTCCTCCTTAGGACAATAGTGCGCATGGGCATCGACTCCATCCTCAGATTGTTTTTTTCCGCCATCGGGTTCGGATGCATTTCGACACTCCGGTTCGAAACTCGTTTTTTTTTGCAGCGTTTTCTACTTTTCAACGCCTACTACCGACATCGACATCTCGACGTCCCTTCCTCGATCTCCTTTCCAGCCGTCGACGCGGGCCGTTGGGCCCATCGACGCCGTAAGGCCTACTGCCCATGGAAAGGACGCCATTCCGAAAATGCCCCCAATGTGGAGCAAAGTTTCCACATAGTGACCACCACCAGGTCTGTAATCGGTGCCTCTCACCAGACCATAACGAGGCCACTTGTCCGGCCTGCGCCTCCTTCCGCTCCAAGAAGACAATCCGAGATTGTCGAGCCCGAAGGCACATCATGGCGCACAGGTCCGCTCCGGAACCCGTCAACATCTTCGACGAGGGTCCCGATGTTCCGGAAGAAGACTCCGAAGACCTCGCTATCATCTCCGAGGCAGAGGACTCCGACAGTTCCATCCCTTCAGGGCAGCGTGTGAGTACTACTGCCCCTGCCCCAACCCTCCCTGCAAAATCGAAGGCACCGGTCAGTACTTCGCCTACGGGCCCCAGTCGAGACCGTAAACGTGTTTCGGACGCCCGCCTTCGGGCTCGGCACCGAACAAGAAAACAAAGCCTTCTAGTTCCTCGGCACCGACCAAACCTCATGTGCCCGTTACACCGGCACCTTCGGCGCCGAAACACAAAGACCACCCGGCGCCGAAATCCAGCTCGGTCCCCAAATCCGCCTCCAAGCACGCGGATCCCTCGGCACCGAAACAGAAGCTACTCGACACACCCCTAAACTAAAGCCGGTCGAGCCTGTAGCTAAACCGAAGGACGCCTGACGCCTTCTAAAGCAAAGGAACATTTAAAGAAGCCATCACCACGTTCGGAACCGAAAAAGTCGGCGCCGAAAACTAATATTCAAGGAGAGGAACTGTTTACACCGGATCCCATCGATCCTAATCAACACAAACTTTATATCAATCCTAAAACAGGACATATTTCCTCTGTGCCACGTCACAAGCCTGTCCCTCCGAAGAAGAAAGACTCTTCCACTTCCCCTATGCCTCCTTCTTCCCCTATACCTCTATCTAACACCCCTCCTCTCCACATCCCTATCACACCTCCTCAACCTGCGGATTCTCCCCCACATGAGTATGAGGACAACATGGGGTACGGGGATGACCCTCATAATTTATATCTGGATCCAGATAATCCACCACAGGATGACTGGGGTTATAATGACCCCCAGACCCTACAGACCTCCCCAGCCCTCCACCTTATCCCACAAAACCATCTCCACCAGATGATCACATAGGTTTTGGGCAACTCATACATAGGGCGGCCGTTTTTCATGGGGTGCATATTCACACCGACCAACCAGAGGAAGATTTTCTTCTAGACACTTTTGAACGGTCTCAAAAACGGTTCAAACTTTGCCCATGATCAAGGGTGTCATTAAACATGCACCTGAAATTTTTAACGACCCGGTCAGAGCCAGGATCCCTAACCCTAGAGTGGATAAAAGTATAGACCTGCCCCCGATGACCCCACCTACATCAAAGGTCAGCTCCCCTTGACTCACTGGTCGTTTCTAATGCCAGAAAACGCGCCAATTCCCAAACTTCAGGGGATGCTCCGCCCCTGATAAAGAATCCAAACTGTTAGATTCCTCTGGCAAACGCGTAGCTGCGCAAGCCACCAACATCTGGCGCATCGCTAACACCCAAGCTCTACTAGCTAGGTACGACAGGGCACACTACGATCAGCTAGAAACCCTCCTTCAACATCTACCTGATCAATACAAAACACAAGCCACTGACCTCATTCAAGAAGGCAAACTTATTTCCAATGCCTCCATTAAGTGCGCCTTAGACGCAGCCGACACCGCCGCTAGGTCAGTTAACACTAGCGTGCTTATCAGACGACACGCCTGGCTTCGCATTTCAGGTTTTAAGCCAGAGGTTCAGACTACCATACTAAACCAGCCTTTTAACCAAAACCAACTATTTGGTCCTGCTGTCGACACAGCACTAGAAAAAATGAAAAAGGATACTGACACTGCCAAATCAATGGGAGCATTGCAGTCCCCACAGCAACGTGGCTCCTTTCGCCGCTCCTTTTACAGAGGGGGCTCCAGGAATACCACCGCAGACAGTTCCTCTTCCTATCGAACAAACACCCAAACCTCTCCTAATAGAGGATACTTTAGGGGTGGTTACAGAGGCAACAACTCTAAGGGCAGAGGTCGAGGTAATAATAACAACACCCGTACCTCCACCACTCCCAAACAGTGACTTTCCTCCACTTCCCCCCGACCACAACACCCCTGTCGGAGGAAGGCTATCACAGTTCCTGCCTGTTTGGAAATCCATTACAACAGACAGGTGGGTGAGACAGATTATCCAACATGGCTACTGCCTGGAGCTAACAGCTACCCCCCCCACCATACCACCCAGGCAGCGTCCAATGTCCACAGACCATCTTACACTTTTACAACAAGAGGTACTTTCCCTGCTTCAAAAGCACGCCATAGAGCCAGTGCCTCTGCTACAGCAGGGCACAGGGGTTTACTCCCTGTACTTCCTCATCCCCAAAAAGGACGGCACTCTCAGGCCTATTTTAGACCTCAGACCTCTCAATCAATACATACACTCAGATCATTTTCACATGATCACTCTCCAACAAGTGCTTCCCTTACTACAACAACAAGACTTCCTTGCCACATTAGACCTCAAGGACGCCTACTTTCACATTCCCATACATCCTGCTCACAGGAAGTATCTAAGGTTCGTTCTCAATGGGCAGCACTACCAGTTCAAAGTACTCCCATTCGGAGTCACCACTGCTCCAAGAGTGTTTACCAAATGCCTTGCAGTAGTAGCAGCGCATCTACGAAGACAACAAATACATGTCTTCCCATACCTGGACGACTGGCTTATCAAAGCCAAATCATTCACCCAGTGTGTCCAACACACTCACCAAACAATACAAACATTACACAACTTGGGCTTCACAATAAACTATACCAAGTCCCACCTTCAGCCCTCCCATGTCCTTCAATATCTAGGAGCTACGATAAACACTTCCACTGCTCTAGCTTACCCTAGCCCAGCCAGGATAGCAAGTATACAAACCCTTGTCCCCAGGTTTCAAATGCAACACTCTCTTCCAGCCAGAGTGTTTATGCAGCTCATCGGCATGATGGCATCCTGCATTTTTCTCGTCCCTCATGCAAAACTTCAAATGCGTCCTCTACAAGAGTGCCTAGCGCGCCAATGGAACCAGGCTCACGGACATCTTACAGATCTGGTGTTGGTAGACAGCCGCACACATCGCTTCTCTGCAGTGGTGGAACACCAACAATTTGTCCAAGGGGCGGCCGTTCCTAGAGCCGGTTCCACAAGTAGTACTAACCACGGACGCATCCCTTACAGGATGGGGAGCACACCTGTTACACCATACAACACAGGGCAAGTGGACCACTCAGCAGAAGCTGTTCCACATCAACCACCTAGAGTTACTAGCCATATTCCTAGCTCTCAAGTCCTTTCAACTCCACGTACAAAACAAAGCTGTCCTGATCCGAACAGACAACATCACAGCTATGTACTATATACAAAAACAGGGGGGGACACACACTCTCCACAACTGTCCCAACTAGCACAGGACATTTGGAGGTGGGCCATTCCACAAAACATTTACCTTCTAGCGGAACACCTACCAGGCATTCACAATCAGATTGCAGATCTGTTAAGTCGACAGGCACAACAGATTCACGAGTGGGAACTACATCCACAAGTTCTTCTACCTTTCTTCCAGATGTGGGGCCAGCCAGACTTAGATCTGTTCGCCACACACCAAAACGCAAAATGCCCAACCTTCGCCGCCAGGCTTCCACACCCGCAGTCCAAGGGCAATGCGATATGGATGAACTGGTCCGGCAGATTTGTGTACGCTTTTCCACCGCTCCCACTCATCCCACTTGTAGTACGCAAGCTTCGACAACAGTCTCTAAAAATGATACTAGTAGCCCCCACGTGGGCACGCCAACCGTGGTTCACCACACTACTGGAGCTATCAGTAGTCCCATACCAAAGACTACACCTCTCCCCATCAATGCTAACGCAGAGCCATGGAGAGATAATGCACCCAGATCCATCTCAGCTGAACCTTGCAATTTGGCTCCTGAAGTCCTAGAATTCGGTTACCTTAACCTACCCCCAGACTGCATGGACGTTATAAAAGAAGCTAGACGCCCAACTACCAGAGCATGCTATGCAGCTAAATGGAAAAGATTCGCTATTTACTGCACTAATAATAACATCCAACCATTACAAGCCTCTACGCAAAACATCATTTGCTATTTGCTACATTTGCAAAGATGTAGTCTTGCATACTCATCCATACGTCTGCACCTCGCAGCCCTTGCTGCTTACTTGCAAAACAGGCAACACTTATCACTATTCAAAGTTCCCGCCATTAAAGCCTTCATGGAAGGCCTTAAGCGCATCATACCTCCCAGATTACCACCTTCCCCAGTGTGGAATCTTAATATAGTACTTACCAGGCTCATGGGTCCACCTTTCGAACCCTTACATAAATGTGAACTTCAATTCCTTACATGGAAAGTTGCGTTTCTAATTGCAATCACTTCTCTAAGGAGAGTCAGTGAACTACAAGCTCTAACTATACAAGAGCCTTTCTTACAAATACATCATAAAAGGTAGTTCTCAGAACAAACCCAAAATTCCTTCCCAAAGTCATTTCGCCTTTCCACCTTAACCAATCAGTAGAACTACCTGTGTTCTTCCAAAACCCAGATTCCGTGGCAGAAAGAGCTCTCCACACCCTAGATGTCAAAAGAGCCCTTATGTATTACATTGACAGAACCAAATCTTTTCGCAAAACCAAACAATTGTTTGTGGCTTTCTCTCCACCACACAAAGGTAATCCCATCTCAAAAGCCGGGGTTGCAAGGTGGATTGTTAAATGTATCCAAATCTGCTACCAAAAAGCCAAACGCACATTATCAGTTCCCCCTAGAGCGCACTCAACACGCAAACTAGGGGCATCCATGGCATTCTTAGGGAACATTCCCCTAGAAGACATATGTAAGGCAGCCACATGGTCTACAACACACACCTTCACTAAACACTATTGTGTTGATGTGCACGCCAAGCAACAAGCTTCCGTGGGCCAAGCTGTCCTTAAAACCCTTTTTCAAACTACTGCAACACATACAGGTGACCACCGCTAGGGGAGATACTGCTGTACAGTCTATGCACAGTGTGAGCTCTGCAGCTCACATGCCTCGAACGGAAAATGCTACTTACCAGTATGCATCTGTTCTTGGCATGTAGAGCTGCAGATCCTCACACGCCCACCCACCTCCCCGGGACCTGTATGTGCTCCAGTCCTATCTTAATTAGATACACACACATGGACATCTCTTTTCTTTTCTACTAACTCCATCACTCCCCAATATGGCGAAAAACAATCTGAGGATGGAGTCGATGCCCATGCGCACTATTGTCCTAAGGAGGAGTCACCTATCACATGACTACAAAGACTTCTTCGAAGACAACAACAAAGTGCAAGCATCCGAGCCCAACACCAGATGGCGATCTAATGCACAGTGTGAGGATCTGCAGCTCTACATGCCAAGAACAGATGCATACTGGTAAGTAGCATTTTCCTTCCTCATGCAGGGTATGCACATGCACCACCGAAATAGGACACAGAGCTGCACTGCAAGATTCCCTGATGCAAAACAGGCATAGCAGAGGCAGCTGCTGTGCAAGCTTCCTTCACATCCTTCACACAAACAGGCATACCATAAGCAACATCACTGCAAACTTCTTGCATATAAAAGGTGCAGGGTGGACATTATCATTCAAATCACTCTCACATCAGTGCGTTACAGTGAGCAGCAGCGCAAGCCTCCATTGCAAAACAGGTCCAGCATGGGCAGCAGCTGTTTAAGATTCTCTTGCACTACACATGAAAAATATGAGTAGCAGTTGTAGAGGTCTGCCTTCTGAAACAGTTACAGCACCGGAAACAGATGTACTACAAACATTTTTCACAAGAATGATACACCATGGGAAACGAGCAGCAATGACAGCCACCTTCACAAGAGAAGTACAGTTGGGCTAGCAGCTGTGCAAGCACCTCTCTCCCAAACAGGTAGAACACCACAACAACAGAACACGCCTGTGTGTCAAAACAGGTGATGCAATCTGAAGGGATAGGGTTGCACAACTGCCAGCTGGCAGAAGTGACACCTTCAGTCATTCTTGACGTTTTATCCAAAACCACTGTGCAAACGGGAATTTCTAATCTCATGTTTAATTGATAAAAATAAAAACGACAAGTTCTAGAATACACAGTGATGTTGGAAAAAAATCTAGAATCATATAATTGCGGGAGTTGTGGGTGTGTGTGAAAACGTACACATCACTCTGTCATATTTGCCAGGCATGAATCATGAAATGTGATGAAATATGCTAACTCAATGTGCATCGTGTTAATTTGGATTATGCATTTAAGAAGTATTTTTTAAACTTGTAACCATGCTTTGAAAGTTATAATATATAGGTTTGTGAGGCACCTGCAGGATCAAAATTGATTTTTAAACAATATTTCTTTGGATTTGCAAATGGCTCCAATTTAGATTGTGGTGCCTACTTGGCTTCCATTTCACTTAGCTGTTTTTGGTATCTATTTATTATTTTCACCCATTCAGGCCATTTAAATAAACAATAGAAAAATATTTTGAAGAATTCATAGTAAGATGGGTAAAGAGGTAAGTCTCTGACTCTACACCATGTAAAATGAGCTTTGCATGGGTCATTGGCACTGCGTCTCACTTTCTGAGTCTGGGGCAGCCAGACAAACACCCTGTGCTGGCTTTTGCATTAGTGGATCCCAGTGCAACAATCTTTGTTGGTGCCCTACCCCTTGGCCCATGACCTCCTTCTTCACAGATTCCCTTGCTATGTCCCTCATCTCTCCATAACTCCAATGTATGATGTCAGAGCACACTTTGTCACATTCACATAGTACACAGAGACAGTGATTCACGCAAACGTGTAAATAAATCTTTATGAAACGTTACATAAAACAATGCCAACTGCAAGGTGTAGTAATCGTGTCATCCATACTGGTAGGCATTATATGTTAAGAGTGCTTGGTCTGGAGAAAGACAAACTCCGATTTTAAACTCACAGTGGTTGGGGTTGTCTTTACCAATAATAACTTTTTACCACAGAAAGCAACACTTTTTAACAGCTTTAAAATAACAAAATACAGTTCTCTCCACCAAGTACATTATTCTCCAGATCCGCAGACAGGAAACAGAATGAAAGAAAAGCAGAATCCCAACTGACCTTGCGCCGCTAAAATTTCTCTTCGCAATACGTAGACCACGCATCACATCAGCTGCAACCAAGTACAATAATAAATCCATCAGTAAAGCAGACAGCAGGATCGGAATGCTCTACAAAGTAATCAAGCATGGCATCAGACCCCACCAGACCCTCCAATCCCACACTCAGACAAGTGCAAATGGGGGGGATGGGCATGCCATTATGGTGGGTGCAATCTGAGGGAGTTCCCGCTCAGTGCTTGATGATCCAGTTGCAACCTGCCTCCTCTTCGAAAGCAAGCAGAATATGACAATCTCAAGGAGTCTTTTGGTAAAAGATTACATTAAGGGAGCTGTGTACCTCAGTAAATATAAAGACTGTAGACGTGATCGGTGTGTTTTGGATCTCTGATGCTGGGTGAGAGGAGAGAGCCCCGAGAAGAAGAGGTGAAGAAGTTGCTGGAGTAGGTCCTCCATGGCCGCTGAGAGTGAGAGGACTGTTTTGTGTCTGTTACATGGGTGAATTGGCTACATTTGGTGGCAGCAGCCTTGATATGTTTGTGGGGGATGCAGTGCACTTGAGCGGTGACTGGGGATGGTCGATGCATGGTCATACCTGAACGCTGGAGATGCTCTGCTCCCCCTTGAACCTACGCTGGGTCGCGTCAACTCTGACAACAGATGCCCTAAGCGGAAAGGAGGTGAGGCTCGCAGGGGCTGAGACTGTGCTCGCTAGCACAAAGCTGTGATGGGATGGCAGAAGAGCAATCCCAAATGGTACAAATACACATGTCATAACACAACCTAGCAGCAAATGCCAACTGAGCTGGAATGACAATTGGGATCAAGATTAGAACCCTCAAACTGATGAAACAGTTGGTGTGTGGAAGTGACTGCTACTTCCAAGGTTCATGATGATGATGCTGTATACAATAAAGAGTTGAGATCACAGACAAACCGGCTGCTCGTACCCACCCCTGATCCCTGCTTCCCATGGACAGGGGATAGTTTCACAGAAAGGAGGAAGGCGGACCTCTGTACATTATCCTGAAACTGCGTGGAAAAACAGTGATTGAGAATTTTTCATCTGACTGACCTACGAGGTGGAGACCAATGAACGAGGAGGTAGTGCCATTCCTACTCACACATTCCAGCACGTAGGAGACACTACCCAAGCTCCAGACTGACAGTAAGATGGGAAAACTGAAATCCGCCAAAGATGACAGCCCCGAAGCAGGAGTTAACGTTGATCCGCTGGTCTGAATACAAAATAGATCTCTAGTACTTAACAATAGGGAGGCTGCTTGTCGAGATAAACAATACTCCTGATAAGTTTTATCAGGATACTTGAAACTATAGTGGTAACCAGGGAAGCATTGGAGGCAAAATGAGACTTGTTCATAGTAAACCTAGGATTGCTCAGAGAAAATCAACACAGAGTGAGGGACAGATATGCCCTGAAGGAAGCGTCACTGTTGATGTTGCATCACCAGACAAATGACCTGAAGAACCAGGTCCAAGACCATGCCTGCTGTTTTTTGAAGGAAGGTTGGAAGTTGCGGAAGACTATGCTAGATGCATAAATATCCGAGTTGTGTGGCCCTCAAAAGGATCAGAAGGAGGTGACATGGTCCACTTTATGTAACACTGACTCTTCACTGTGGTGGTGCTGCAGGTTCTCACCTTACTCAGTTGAAAAGATACATCAGGTCCCAGCCTGTAGCTCATCATCCGGATTTAAATAAAGGGTGTTGGTAGCGAAGATTTTACTCTTCTGTGACAAAGAGTGATAGTATGAGAGGCCAAGAAAAGAGGACACATTAACACTGACAACAGTAGGGTGATGATATTCCCTGATTATACCCTGGTGGTATAAGAACAGTAGAACTCATTCCAAGATGTCAAGAGAAAACAGTGTGAAATGGCCCTGAAATATGCACTTCTCTTTCTAGCCAAACTGAAAATAATTGCTGATCAGCATTCTTAATTCTATATACACACAAAGGAGGTATGAGTCTGGGCTGAAAAGTATAAGATCTCTGAAGGGGTAGGGAGCCCCAAACAGCAGCATTTGCAGATACCACATCAGGGATGCAGGACCATCAGAGCCAACACCAGAACATGACAACCCACACAATGGAACAAATGCGAGAAGATAAACTAAGAGCATTGACGATAGCAGTGACATTCAAAACTGACAAAATCTGTAAGCATCGATGGCCCAGATTCAGTAAGCTCTGGTGCAAAATCTGCCACGACGGCCCAGGGGGCGTTGTAGTGAAAGGGCCAGGTTTAACCCCACAGGCGGCAGACAATCTTCTTTGACCTTAAGTGTGACAGTAATCAGGGATCCTTTGAGATTGTCATATAGATTGGTTTATTCTTTGTTCATTCTTTTATTTCTCCTAGGTTGTCATAAAAGAAGGTGACTGAAAGCTTATAGCATGTTGAAAGAATAGACAGTATATGGCTTAGTGCAAAGAAGACTGTGAGAAGGTATGACCAAGTCTGTGAGTTTATAAGATGTAAAAGGATTGAGAGATTTGGTAGGCATCCAAGGGATCCCATCTTGATGACTTAACAACTGCTTGAAGACATGGGAGTCCCCAGGAAGTCATTATGCATCACTTACTGGTTTTCCGAGGGGAGAATGTTTGCTCATAGTTGGCTAAGACGCTAACCCTCCCCTTCTCAATGACTAGTGAGTTGATTACAGAGAATATAAGTGTGGTTAGTTTAAGTTTGCGGTATGGGCGGAAGAGGTTTTGTTTTATGTTCTGGGGAAGCAGGGCAAGGGGTTTGGTAAGGCAGGAAGTGACATCTCAATGGAAAGTAGATGCTTGTGTTGCCTTGTGGTGGGAGTGTGATTCACACGCACAATTCTAGGGGGTGACTCTGACACCATCAGAAACTTGTGGGATGAAATCCCACTGTGGCACCATTTAACGCTTGCATGTTCATCACCTTGAACAGTCATTCTTTTCAGAGACAGTGGGGTACATGTGGCCTTTTTGATGGAATCACATCTGTCTACAGTGGAGGAAGTGAAGTTACAATGCAGATGGAGTGGACAAGTGTTTAAAACAGGCTTTTCCTCCTAGCAAGGTACTGGTAGAAGATAATTTAGATGGCACAGCAACAGTATAGGGGAGCATATATGTCCTACCATTGAGTAACGAACATTCTATGCCACTCTCTCCAGGCAATTGGCAAGATGGACATACCTCTAAGACCTTCTGGGTGGGAACTGCAGTAGGGTTTTGGATGTTGAATGGGATCAGTAACACCCCCAACTCCTGTTAACCCTGATATGCAAAACAGCAGGAGCACTGAAAGTCTGGCTACATAGCTGGTTGCAAGTAGAGTCTTGGGGGTACAGACATTTTTGAAAGGGGGGGGGATATTCTCTCTTTTCATCTGTTAATGACCTGCATGTCAGATAGACCTGATGGTGAGTTCCAGATCTTTGAAAATTTTGGTCCGCCATTCTGAATAGATGGACAGGAGGATCTCAGATTATAGCCCACTTATGTTATGTATTAGAAGGGGGAGGCGACTAGCCCCAATACTCGGGTATCTTCTTCATTGTGTCATGTTTGAAGGTTTACCTTTTCGCTCCACCACAGAAGAAGCTCAAGAAAGATATTTTGAAGATAATGTAGGAACACTTTTGTCACACTTGGCAGAATGGAAATTATTCAAGGTAGCAATGAGGCCACTGTATTTGGATTATAGCAGGAGCTCATAAAGGATTGATTGTGAATTGAATATCCCAATAAGATGTCCCTTAGCACCAGATTTAAATACATTCAGTTTAACTTCTTACACGGTGCCTCTATGAGAAAATAACCAGTTGTAAACCTGTGGGACGATTTCCTGTATACATTTATAGGACATAAAAAGGATGCCTGGATGTGACACTTGACTTGCAGGACATGTATTGTCATATCCCTGTCCTGCAGTCTCTCGGGCGCTGACTGTGGAACCAAGTTGACAAAGGGCAATTTAATTTCTCCATGCTCTCCTTTGGGTTGACCAGTGCATTTCGGGTGTTCACAAAGGTGATGGTGGTAGTCTCTGTCCATCTGCAGAGGTTGGAAATACCAGTCTTCCCATACCTTGACAACTGGCTGCTGTGAGCGTCCTCACCTCACACAGTTGTAAGCCACCTTCAGATGATGGCTGACATCGTTGGCTTTCTCCGCCAATGTGCCAAAGTCACACCGGACTCCTTCACAGCGACCCCCCTTTATCGGAGCCATCCTGGATACTTTGTTTTTTCAAGCAATTCCTCCACCTCAACAATTCCAAAACATTTGGCTATGATCCTGATGTTTCAACCCTTGACCTGGATGTTAGTGAAAGTGACTCTGAGGCTTCTAGGCCTCTTGGTCTCCTGCATCCTGCTTGTGGACCACACCACGTGGCACATGCAGGCTCTACAGTGGGATTTGAAGTCTGACCACAGTAATCTGTCAGACTTGGCTGCTCGACTGCAGTTGTACCGGCGACAAAACCCTCTGTCTGCCCCGCCCAGAACTAACAGTCATCATAGAAGCATGATTACTGGGTTGTGGAAATCTTCTGGCAGAGGTGGAGATCCGAGGACTCTGGACTTCAGTGGAACTCACCTCTGTATCAGCTTGCTGAAGTTGCGAGCAATTTGCTTGGCACTGAAGGTGTTCCTTCCACCCATCAAAGGGGAAAGGGTACAGGTGCTCACAGATTACACAACCACTATGTAGTACTGCAAAAACAGGGCGTTGTGAGGTTGTGGGTTGTGTGCCAATAAGCTCTACGCCTCTGGAAGTGGCTGAACATTCAGGGCATCTCCTTGATTGATAATTTACAATGGGAGGAGGTGGAAGTATTCATATTGGGTTCATTCATCTTCCAAAAGTAACAATGAAAGGGGAGTGGAACAACCAAAAAACCCTTCCTAACCTGGGAATTCTTTCATGTATGTAAAAAGATTCTCACCCACTAGAATTCACTAGTGGCATGCTTCATCCTCGAGTTTTCACCCAGAACACCTATTGTTTCTGGATCAGCTCAACCTACCGAAGAACGGAACTCTTACTAAAGGTATTTGTGGTGGGATCTGTGCTGATTATAAAAACAGAAAAGATGAAAATGGGAAGAAATTAGTGATCCCCTGCATGTGGTATCCAAAGCCCCCTAGGGAAATTAGAGGAGGACGGGGACCCTGTAGTAACACACTAGGAGTCAGAACACAAATAAGCTCTGGTTTAACGTTTCTCCTTGGATACCCCATCTAGAGGCAATATCTCCTCTCATCAGCCCACTAATAGTTTCTGGGTAAATGGTGTTCCTTATCGCCATCACATCTGCTAGGAGTGAGTGCACTCTAGGCCTTTTCTGTCCAACAACCATACTCTTGAATCTTTCCAGATAATAAGGTCATTTGGACAAAGGCAGTTTTCCTGCCGAAGGTGGTTATGCCCTTCCATATAGGGCAATCAATCACCCTGGCGGCTTTCTGTGCTCCACCTCACCCATCTAAGGATGAGGAACGGCTTCACCGACTTGACGCCGAGAGGGCACTTAGATTTTATATTGCTCGATCCAGTGGATACTGCATAATGACCAGCTTTTTGTTAGCTTCTCTGGAGCAAAAAAAAGTGAATTGTGGTGCAGTAGAGAATCATCTTGCAATGGAGTATCCTATACATAAAGATCTGTTATGATGGGCCGTGGGGTGGACGGGGATCCAATCAGGTGTTCCTTGTCTGAGTTTCCAAGCCGGCCCGCAAATATGCTGTGAATTGCTGCGTAAATAGGCTCTGAATCCGCAATAACTTGGAGGCAGTTGTTGTGGCGACAACCGGCTCTGCTGGGAAGCAGTAGCTATTTGGGAACTGGCGATCTCTAGCGAGTGTCACAGGCCCTCACCCGACGTGAAAAAACAGATGGCCGCCCGGCACATGTCCTTGTTTAAGGCCTCGGGCATGGACCAAATGTCGCAAGCGGCCATACAATCACTTTAGGTCTCAGGAGCAGGCAGGGCCGGTTCTAGGATTTTTGGGGCCCTGGGCGAAGGGGAATGTGCGAGGCCCATCTAATTTACTTAAGTGACACCCTCAGGGCTTCGGAAGCTGCTTTGTGCAGACTCCTCCTGGGCCGCAGCTCCCCTCTCTGCCACCTACAAGCACCTCTTTCACAGCTCCTATGGGGCTGAAGGTGTGAGAATAGCTTAGGGGCTGAGAGTTAAAACAGTGCAGACTGTAAAGTGCTGACAATGGGTGTCCCGCAGTGTCTCTCAATGGGCAGCCAGGCAGGAGGCCTAATTGCAGGACCAAATGCGTCTCCTTGCAACTGGCACAAGATGAAGTGTCCCCCTCCCCTAGTCCTCCTCACACCATCCCTGAGAGGCCTAGGGAGGGGGCCTCCTCCTGTAACCCCAATTGTAAACAGACACCTTTCTTCAATGGGATCGGCAGGGGCACAAGAGGCTTGGTGGTGTGTTGCACTGGTGCGGGGCCCCATGCTGGTGGGCTGAGTGCGAGGCCCTGGGCAGCTGCCCATACTGCCCATGCCCAGCGCCGGTCCTGGCAGCAGGGTATATCTTCCAGTTGAATGAGGAGAGGAGGAGCTGTGTGGCCACTGCGAATGGCACAGATGCTGAACTGTAAGTGTGATTAATGCAGAAAAGAGATCAACTGCTTAAGGTGTAGACTATTTAATGAAGACTATATGTTTGTAGCAGGTCTTTCTGACTAGTGAGCGCACGAATAATAGAGACAGTTCATTAACACAGAGGGTCATATAATAGAAAATGAACCCAAGAGAGCTGTCATCACGCAACGCCAAATGACTTCCTCATGTAATAAATCCACTAAGGCAGCAACCACAACAATAAACGATATACTAACTTCAACAAAAACACAAAAAAACTGTGGCCCTGAAGGAATTAATGAAGATGCACCATTAACCAACGACTCTGCGGACATTCCCTCTCCAGCAACAAGAGGCGAAATCTAACTGGTACAGGAATTAAAAAATTACCTTTCCACCCTTTGGTCAGACTTCGCGAAAGTGCTTTCAGACTTTGACCCTGCTGTGCAAAAGACAAAAGCAGATTATAACAAGTGAAATCAATGGTAGCACAGCTTGGCCATGACCACAATGAGTTGGCCGAGTGAGTAATGGCGTTGGAGACCAGTCAGCGAGCACTGTCGAACACCATGGAGGGCTATGAAAATCATCCTCGCAGGAATACCATACGAATTAGAGACATCAGCACAACAGTAACAAACTCAGAACTTGAGGGTCACCTAAAAGCCCTGTTTCGCCAGATTGTAGAAGACCAAGATGAGAAAGAGCTCCTTCTCGATCGCACACACTGTATTTTCGTTCTTTCAGCAGCACTATCACCTCATACCAGATGTTCTTACTATAGATAATTTTTTCCCAAATTAAAGAGCAAATACTTTCAGCTGCCAAGAAAACAGATACCATGCTTTCAGGGTGTTGCAATCTTACTTTTTCAAGACATCGCCATGATAACTTTGGCCAAAAGGCGTGATTTTAGAAATATGAGAACTCTCCAGAGGAAAAAAATCCCAGACAGATGGGGGTTCTTTGCCAGTGAGCTATGCATAGTTGTGTTCTTATAACATATTCCTATTTGGCATTTATCCCTAGCGTCTTGACTGAGTGGTCCTTACAGAGGGCTCTGTGGAGTCATGCCGCAGGTCTGCCTCCTACATCCAGCCTGTATAACTCCGCCAGTGTATGCTTTTCTGATGGTCTGCCTGAGAAAACCTACCAAGAACACTTTGCTGCTCCTGTCATTTGAGCATATAGCAAGAACTGACTCGGCTAGACTCCAAATCGATCCCATGCTACATTTAATGTTAGAAAGTTGTCCTTGTTGTGTAGGTCCCACATCTTACCTCAGTCGCCCCTTATTCATTCTGTGACATGCGTTTTCTTACTCAAGGCATCACTTGGGAAAGAGCTCAGCATTTGCAGCGAAAGTGGTACAAATAGCATTTTCACCATCCTGTTCAACTCTTGAAACTTCAAAAGCTACAACTATGGGATCTCCAGTCCTCTTGTTTGTAGCGATAGATATAACATACTCGCAGGTGTCCACTCATAGTAATCTGCCAACAGATACAGATATCACTCTCTGGTAGGCCACCGCGGAAGGTACGACAGCTGGGAGGCAAGTTAATAATATTCCAAGTACAGGACTACCAGAACTCCTTGCTTATGGGTTGCTTGATGGTCACCAGTTTTAATTTTGGTCTGGACTTAACCCATATCAGAGTAACCAACATGTAGTCCATGTCCCTGAATATTGCTTATGGCCACAGGCATATTGTACCCTTGAACACGTACAGACTTTGGAAAAGTACTACCATGTTTATTCCTGCCTCCCCCCCCCAATATTAACATGGATACTTTAAACCCAGTCTACCTGTTCTTTCATCACTCTGCATATATTTAGTACTTAAGTTGTTTTTCTCCTTGTGTGCCTTCCGATGTGCTGAGGCTGCGACTACAGCTTCAACAGCAGCTTTCTGCTCCCTCCCTCTCCATGGGGGCAGGCAGTAGAGATTCAGTGTGAACCGACTTTCCCTGCCATGAGGAGCAGGAGCACACACCACCAAAGGGTGGTGCATGGCGGCGCCCCTTTTTGCTTGGCAGCAGGGTCCCAAGATATCATGCATCTGCCCCCGGAGGCAAGTGGCATCTTGTGGGAGTTAAGTGACTTTGCCCACCCCCATGTCCCGGGACCACATATAGCCTGCACCGCACCCAGGGAGATGGAGGGCCCCAGAGGGCTTTTGGAACTTTGGGGAGAGGACCCTATGCACCCCATTTCCCATTTACAAACAAATATATATTTGTGTGTGTGCGTTTACACCCACCAGCACCCCCGACCCTGCCCACTTCAGGGGGTCATTTTATTGAAAAAGAGCCAGAGCAGATATCTGCGGTATCGCTTACAAAATTACGTTTTTGACCCCAGGTAGGACCATCTGGGACGCACACAAGGCCTAGGGAGTCAGGGTTTCCCTACCCTGACACCCCCGCCCTCAGTCCCCCCCCAACACATCTTTTTTTCGGGACAAGGGACTAGGGCCTCAATTCTAAGATGGCTGCTGTCACTTAGTTCGTTTTTGATGTAGTGGCAGCCAATTAGTGCTCATCTTGAGATCTGTTGCCCCACGGATCCTCCGCGGTCTGAAATATACAAGGTCTTTTAGCTTTAATTTCTCAAAAACATTTAAATTGATTTTCACTAAATCACCAAAAGCCCCTTCCTTGATGGATCACCCTGAAACTTTCCAGTTAGGAGCCCGAGGGAGCAATATATATATATTTTTTTTACTTTGACGTTTTGTGTAGATTTGTCAAATGGAACCAAAGTTATTAGGAAAACAAAAATTGCTTTTTCCTATGGAAATGTGCTCCTAACTATAACCTCACTGGCTAAAATGTATGTGTGTGCATGTATATATATATTTTTTTTAATATTATTTAAAACACAAAAAATAAAAATGTATTTCCCATGGAAACATGATCCTAATTCTAACTACCCTGGTGGGTTGAAACACGTCATGGCGGCACAGCACGAAAAATAAATAATTGCACTGAATAAGAGGAGTCCGTGCCTTTTTGATTCCTGGTTGTGGAGAATCGAGCGAAAAAGGAGTATTGGATATATATATATATATATATATATATTATGTGCGGTCGCCACTGGGTAGTTATAGTTATGATCATAACTTTGGCCCTGTTTGACAAATCTCCAAGAAACTTTCCAAAAAAGGGCTACTTTTTCACTTGTTTGCGCATAGGAAGTTTCAGGGTGATCCGTCAAGCAGGGGGGGGGAAGGGGGGGGTCCCAAAAGGTATTTTCCCCATTCATTTTTCCATAAGAAATTTAGACACAGCTTCAGTCTAAACCGCAGAATGGAGTTACACCAAATTTGGCAGAAAGCTAGATGTTCATCCAGAAAGAGTTCTTTTTGTGTTTTGGTGTAAATCCATTTAATAGTTTGGAGAATTAAGGTTAGAAGATTGTATAAATCATGCCGCGGAGCCGACAGATCTCAAACTGAGATTTGATAGGCTGCTACCACCTCAACCAGGAAGTGGTGGCATCCATCTTAGGAGTCGGAAAAATGAAAAAAGGAACTGTGCCCCCCTGCGAGGTAGGGCAGAACAAGGTAGGGCGACCCATGTTTGATTTTGGGGGGAGACGCATGCCCCCAGCTGCTTTTTTAAGATGAGGGTGTGCGCGGCCCCTATCCCTGAGCTGCTTTCGACCCCGGGGTCCCCATCCTCGGGGCTCAATTTAATTAATTAGAAAGGGGTGCGCGGCCCTTCTACCTGTCCCCAAATCATAATTTTAAGGGGATGGGGGCTGCTCATCCCCTCTCCCTAAGCCTTTAAAAGGCCCTAGGAACCCCACCCACCGGGCCTGGCTCACCTGATGTGTCCCGGGAGACCCACCCCCAGGACACAGCAGTTTCTCTGCCTTCACCGGCGCGGGCAAGAAAACTTAATTTTCCTCCCACCTGGCAGAAACTTTAAAAATGCTCCAGTTGGCTGGGAGCAGACTTGTGATCTTTTTCCCTACCTGCACTGATGCTGGCAAGGAAACAGATAATCAGATTGCTCCCTCCTGGAGGTAGCAGCATAAATAGCTGCTCCCTGGGGGTGGGAGTAATGCAGCATGCGGGGAGCCAGCTGGGGCCTTGGGGGCCTTGGGTTCCCCCTTGCAGCCCCCAACGTTGTGCTTGGTGGGTGCCCTGGGTGGGCATGGGTCATCCACCTTTAAAAGATGCAGGCCCCGGAGGAAAGGGTCCCCAGGGCCAGAATAAGGCTTGGGAGAGGGACAGTGCACCCCCCTCCCCTTTTATTTATATTTTGACCCAGGGATGGGGTTCCTGGGACCTAATTAGGCTCAGGGAGGGGGGCCATGTTGCCCCTCCCCTTTTTTTCTCGGGGGTTGGGTTCCCGTGGCCTGATAAGGCTCCCTTTGTGGGGGTGTTGCACTGCTAGTTACCCCACATATTACATCACTTTGACATCTTCTATGACATCATTGATAAAATATCACTGCAACATATGCAATGAAATTATTGATGAGAAAACTGTGCATGGTGGGGGCCTGAGTTATAGTTACCTTAAGACACGAGTTATAGTTACTTGAGATAACTGTAACTATAACTGGTGGATTTCTGTGGTTTTTAGAGTTTAAAACGATACGTTGTTTAACATTTCACCTGACTATAACATATATATATATATTATCTACTGGCGGTCGCCAGTAGATAGTTATAGTTAGGACCTATTTTCCATAGGAAATCCGCAACATTCTATTTGAAAAAACTCTTGCGTCGGTTGACGAATCTTCGCGAAATTTTCAAACTTTATGGCCCGCTCCGGTCCGCTCCTATCCTGAAAGTCTCGGGGTGATTCGTCAAACGGGCGCCGAGAAAAAAGGGGGGTCCCAAAACGTGTTTTCCCCATTCATTTTCCCATAGGAAACTTTAGCCACGGCTACAGCCCGAACTGCTGAACGGAATTACACCAAATTTGGCAAAGAGGTAGTTCTTGGTTCAGAAAGATCCCTTTTTGTTAAATGGTGTAAATCCGTTCAGTAGTTGCTGAGAAAATCAAAAGTAAAATCACATATATATCTATGGCCGCTTAGGGTCCGTGTACCCTCCCGATCACGAGCTGCATGCTAATTGGCTGTCAACACTGCAAATCAGGAAGTGTTGGCAGCCATTTTGTCCCTCGGTAGAACCGAGGGACAGAATCAAGTGCGCAAAGCGCAAAAAGGGGGCAGGGTAGAAACACCCTGACCCCCTAGGTCTGCTCAGGGGGTCCCACAAGGACCCCCTGGGCAGAAAAAAGCATTTTATTTTATTTTTTTAAATCGGCGGGATGCGCTTAGGGTGCGCGGATCCCGCCGATAAAAAAAAACAAATCGCAAGTGCGCAAACGCACAAAGGGGGCAGGGTAGAAACACCCTGACCCCCTAGGTCTGCTCAGGGGGTCCCACAAGGACCCCCTGGGCAGAAAAAAGCATTTTTTTTTTTTTTTAAATCGGCGGGATGCGCAAATCCCGCCGTAAAAAAAAAAAGCGAAGCGCGGTCTCCCGCGCTTCAGATGCTATTTTGCCCCCGGGTGGGCCAAGTCCCGGGGGCATGCGGGGGGTGGGTTTATAGTTAATGGGGGGGCCTCTAAGGCCCCCCAAGCCCCGGGGCCCGCCACCCCCCGGGGCTTTCTAATAAAAATGGTGCGGGAGGGCACTGTGCCCTCCCGCAGCCCCGGGGACCGCCACCCCCCGGGGCTTCTTTTTTAAAATTTAAATCGCCTGTGTGGGGGGGGCTCCAGCCCTCCACACGCCCGAGGACCGCCACCTCCCCGGGGCACTAAAGAATTAAATATGGGGGTCCGTTACGGACCTCAGAGCCCCGGGGACCACCACCTCCCCGGGGCTTTGAATAAGTTGGGAGGGAGGCCGCGCGGCCCCCTCCTGGAGCCCTTGATGGCCCTGGGGACCACCACCCCCAGGGCCGGCTCCTGCAGTGTCCCGGGGTGCCTACCCCCGGGACACTGTAGTTTGCTATGACAGGACGGGAGCCTCGCGGCTCCGTCCTGTCATAGCAAACTGCTTTGGATATTGGAAGAGAGAGCAGGAAACCTGCTCTCTCTTCCAATATCCAAGCACATTGCTTTTCCACACGGGGAGCTGCATGTTAGCAGCTCCCCATGTGGAAAAGCAATGCCGGCTCCCCAGGACGCGGGGAGCCGGCAGGGTCCGTGGGGGAGTTGGGGTCCCCCCACGGACCCCAAAGGATAGGGCCAGCCCCGGGGGATGGGGTCCCCGGGGCAAGTAGTGGCCCGGGATGGGGGCCACGCGGCCCCCCTCCGCAAAAATAATACAAATTTTTTTTTTTTTAAAAAGGCCGGCCCCGGGGGATGAGGTCCCCGGGGCCAATAGAGGCCTTAGGAGGGGGGCCACGCAGCCCCCCTCCTCCAAATTATTTTTTAAAAAGTGGCCATGCCCCGGGGGATGGGGTCCCCGGGGCCGGAATAGGCCACGGGAGGGGGGCCACGCGGCCCCCTTCCCCTACAGTATTTTTTTTTTTTAAAAAGGGAAAAGGCATCAGGCATCAGGGCCCCAAAAACTAAAAAAGAAGGGGGGCCACACAGCCCCCCTTCAAAAAAACAAAAACAAAAGAAAAAGACGCGATCGAGCGTCAGGCCCCACCCCCTCCCTTAACCACTCTGCAAACGCGCGCTGTGGCGCGTTTTAAATTGGGGAAATCATTCCCAATCAATACTGGGGGTCCCTGGGGGCCAACTAGCCCACCAGGTACCTCCAGTAGGCGCCCCAGGGCTGGGTTGCAGAGAGGCCACGCCCCTTTTTACACCTCTCTGCAACGCAGCTCTGTGGCGCTTACTGGAGGTACTTGGTGGGCTAGTTGGTCCCCATGGACCCTCAGGATTCAAGGGGACTTAATCCCCCAACTTAAAACGCGCCACGGGGCGCGTTTGCACAGTGGTGAAGGGAGGGGGCGGGGCTTCAGGTGACATGTGTGCAAACAGGCCCCGTGGCGCGTTTTAAGATGGGGATTTAAATCCCCTTCAATCCTGAGGGTCCCTGGGGGCCAACTAGCCCACCAGGTACCTCCAGTAAGCGCCACGGAGCTGCGTTGCTGAGTGTTGTAAAAAGGGGCGTGGGTTCTGAACACCTCTCTGCAACGCAGCTCTCTGGCACATACTGGAGGTACCTGGTGGGCTAGTTGGCCCCTAGGGACCCTCGGGATTGAGGAGGAATTAATTCTCCAACTTAAAACGCGCTACAGGGCGTGTTTGCAGACATGTCACCTCAGGCCCCACCCCCTTCCTTCACCATTGTGCAAATATTCCTCTAAAATCAGCCGAACTACGAATTCCGATTTACTCACCTGTTATCAGGAGAGACCTCAGTGCTGCATCTTTGAGCCCAGTACTGATCCTGAAAAGTAATTCTAACCGTACTTACCAGTAACTTGATTTTCCTTCCATAGGCTAACATTGACTGGTTTCACTTGGAAATTCTTCTAAGTGTGGAGTTTTGGAACTTTATAATATTCCTCTAAAATCAGCTGAACTACGAATTCCAATTTACTCACCTGTTATCAGGAGAGACCTCAGTGCCCAGTACAGATCCTGAAAAGTAATTCTAACCGTACTTACCAGTAACTTGTATTTCCTTCCATAGGAATCCATTGTCTGGTTTTCAGCAGAAAAGTTTCAAAGTGTCGATTTTCACAAACTACAAATATTCCTTAAAAATCGCCTGTATGACTTAAAAGCATTCTTTCAACTGTTTACAGGAGATGCACCAGTGCTGGATCCAGGATCCACCACTGAGTAAGAAAAAGTAACGATAACACTACTTACCTGCTAAGTGAATTTCCTCCCATAGGATAACATTGGTGATTCTATGTGAAAAAGTTTCTAAGTGTCAACTTTTAAAATACAATAATATTCCTTAAAAATCACTACTGTAACCAAAACGCTTTTACTCAACTGTTAACAGGAGATGTCCCAGGACTGAATCTAGGATCCAGTCCTGTGGTTAGAAAAGTAATCCATAAAGTAACTAATTGCATTTAACTAGAAATTCACATTGAGCTCAATGTTGCATTGTGTTTGAAATTGTGTTGCCCATTGCAACAACTGTAACTACTGTACTTAAAAGTCTATTGCCTATTTGCAAAGTATTTAAACTAAAGTAAATCATTCTGAGAAAGTATATTTTGTAATGTAATGTATAATGTAATTACAATGTAATTTAAAAAATAAAATATCTAAAAATTGTTTTAAAAAATGTAGTAAATCAGTATCAAAAAAATAAATATAACAATTAATACATTTAAAAATTGTCATTTACAAAACCTTTGAAATTCACTGAAAAAAACCATAGGTTTCAGACATGTTATAGTTAGGAATTAGCATTTAAAAAACCTTTGAAATTCACTGAAAAAACCATAGGTTTCAGGCACGTTATAGTTAGAAATTAGCATTTAAAAAACCTTACAAATTCACTGCAAAAACCATAGGTTTTAGGGACAGTTATAGTTAGTTGGACATTTCACTCGTACAAAACCCATGAAATTCCCCCGTTATAGTTAGTTCAGCTAACTATAACTCGCGCCCCCGCAATGCACTGCTGATGACGTCACATATTACATCACTCATGACATGGTCAGTGACATCACTGATGATATCACTGATGACATCTCAAATGACATCACTGATGACATCATCCACGTAATAATCTGATGCACCTCCTCACACCCTAATATAACCTTTGATACACCCACTCTAAATTACAGACTGCCAATCGCAAAACCATAGACACTCCAACACCAATAACTACATACCCACTCACTGATTCTTAGGTCTACACACACATCCACTCACTCACCCGTACAGTCACTCATACTTACGGTCACTCAGTACAGGACTATCATATGCACTCATACTCCTATATAGACACTCAAACACCGCCACTCATCCATAGAGGTACTCACACACCTAGTCAGTCATGCAAATAATTAAACACACTGCCATTTACTCACCTATCCAGTTATACACACACCAGCTCACTTACTCATACAAATACTAGCACATTCTTACGCTCTTATACAATCACTGATACAAGCACACACTCATCCATACAGTCACTAACACAATCACACACTCTCGCTTATAGCCATTTATATACTCCAACACACATATATACTGCCTTTCACATATGTAGTTACTCACACTTGTACCACTGAGATATACATTCACTCACTAACACACCCATACACACACTCACCCACCCATTCAGTCCATCACAGATGCACTCTTGAAACCATCCACCCAGTGAATCACCCACTCACACATCTATGCACAGAGTCGCACACACCCCACCCACACAAACACTCAGGCACCCATACAGATACTCCGACAACAAATCAATAACTCATATAGACACTCATGTAGCTATTCACAAACCCATGCAGCCACTTACACAGCAACAGACAGACGGATACATACATTCACCCAGTTTAGTCACTAACCCATGCATTCAGTAAGATACGTTTAATCACTCACTTATAGAGTTAGTCACGCACCTACTAAATTATCCATACAAACACTTATACACCCACTCATTCTTCAATACGCCTTTCCCTATATATATTAAAAATATTTAAACTTTACAGAAACACACAGTCACTGGATGATGTCATCAGTGATGTCATTTGAGATGTCATCAGTGATGTCATCAGTGATGTCACTGACCATGTCATGAGTGATGTAATATGTGACGTCATCAGCAGTGCATTGTGGGGCGCGAGTTATAGTTAAATGAACTAACTATAACGGGGGAATTTCACGGGTTTTGTACGTAGTGAAATGTCCAACTAACTATAACTGTCCCTAAAACCTATGGTTTTTTCAGTGAAAATATATATATATATATATATATATATATATATATTATCTACTGGCGGTCGCCAGTAGATAGTTATAGTTACAACCTATTATCCATAGGAAATCCGCGACATTCTATTTGAAATAACGTTGGCGCCGGTTGACGAATCTTCGTGAAAGTTTCCAACTTGTTGGGGCGCTCCGCTCCGCTCCTAGCCTGAAAGTCTCGGGGTGATACGTGAAGCGGGGGCCGAGAAAAAAGGGGGGTCCCAAAACGCGTTTTCCCCATTCATTTTTCCATAGGAACCTTTAGTCGCAGCTACAGCCCGAACTGCTGAACGGAATTACCCCAAATTTGGCAAAGAGGTAGCCCTTGGTTCAGACTGGTGCCTTTTGCTAAAATGGTGTAAATCCGTTCAGTAGTTCCTGAGAAACTCACAATTAAAATCACATATATATCTATGGGCGCGTCGGATCCGCGTACCCTCCCGATCACGAGCTGCATGCTAATTGGCTGTCAACACTCCAAATCAAGAAGTGTTGGCAGCCATTTTGTCCCTCGGTAGAACCGAGGGACAGAAACAAGTGCGCAAAGCGCAAAAGGGGGCAGGGTAGAAACACCCTGACCCCTAGGTCTGCTCAGGGGTCCCACAAGGACCCCTGGGCAGAAAAGATTTTTTTTTAAATCGGCGGGATGCGCTTAGGGTGCGCGTATCCCGCCGAGAAAAAAAAGAAACAAGTGCGCAAAACGCACAAAGGGGGCAGGGTAGAAACACCCTAACCCCTAGGCCTGCTCAGGGGTCCCACAAGGACCCCTGGGCAAAAAAAGCATTTAAAAAAAAAAAAATCGGCAGGATGCGCTCAGGGTGCGCGAATCCTGCCGAGAAATCGAAGCGCGGTCTCCCGCGCTTCGATGTTAATTGGCCCCGGGTGGCCCAAGTCCTGGGGGCATGGTGGGGGGGGATAATTTAATGTGTTGGGGGCCTCAAAGGGCCCCCAAGCCCCGGGGACCGCCACCCCCGGGGCTTTTTAAAAATGGTGCGGGAGGGCTCTGAGCCCTCCCGCAGCCCCGGGGACCACCACCTCCCGGGGCTTTTTTTTAATTAATTTAACAACCTGTGTGGGGGGCTCCAGCCCCCCACACGCCCCGGGACCGCCACCTCCCCGGGGCACTAACAAATTAAAATGGGGGTCCGTTTTGGACCCCGAAGCCCCGGGGACCACCACCTCCCCGGGGCTGTGCTGATGTAGGGAGGGGGCCGCGCGGCTCCCCTCCTGGAGCCCTTGATGGCCCTGGGGACCACCACCCCCAGGGCCGGCTCCTGCAGTGTCCCGGGGTGCCTACCCCCGGGACACTGTAGTTTGCTATGGCAGGACGGGAGCCTCGCGGCTCCCGTCCTGCCATAGCAAACTGCTTTGGATATTGGAAGAGAGAGCAGGGAAACCTGCTCTCTTCCAATATCCAAAGCATTGCTTTTCCACATGGGGAGCAGCATGTCAGCTGCTCCCCATGTGGAAAGCAATGCCGGCTCCCAAGGGACGTGGGGAGCCGGCGGGACTGTGGGGGATTGGGGACCCCCCACAGTCCCCAACGGAGAGGGCCAGCCCCGGGGGATGGGGTCCCCGGGGCAAGTAGTGGCCCAGGAGTGGGGGCCACGCGGCCCCCTCCCCAAAAAAAGAAAAATTAAAAAAAAATGGAAAGGCCGGCCCCGGGGGATGGGGTCCCCGGGGCCTTAAATGGCCAGAGGAGGGGGCCACGCAGCCCCCTCCAAAGAATAAAAATAAAAAGGCCATGCCGCGGGGGATGGGGTCCCCGGGGCCAATACAGGCCCAGGGAAGGGGGGCCACGCGGCCCCCTTCCCGTTTTTTTTTTTAATAAAAAATTTAAAAAAAGGGGTAAGGCCCTGGGGGATGGGGTCCCCAGGGCATAAAAACAGGAAAAAGGAAGGGGGGCCACACAGCCCCCCTTCAGGGGACAAAAAAAAAATATTTTTTAAAAAACGATCGGGCCCGCAGGCCCCGCCCCCTTCCTTCACCTTTACCCGTACAGTCACTCATACTTACGGTCACTCAGTACAGGACTATCATATGCACTCTTACTCCTATATAGACACTCAAACAACGCCACTCATCCATAGAGATACTCACACACCTAGTCAGTCATGCAAATAATTAAACACACTGCCATTTACTCACCTATACAGTTATACACACACCAGCTCACTTACTCATACAAATAGTAGCACATTGTTACGCTCTTATACAATCACTGATACAAGCACACACTCATCCATACAGCCACTATCACAATCACTCACTCTTGCTTATAGCTATTTATATACTCCAACACACATATATACTGCCTTTCACATATGTAGTTACTCACACATGTACCACTGGGACATACATTCACTCACTAACACACTCTTACACACACTTACCCACCCATACAGTCTATCACAGATGCACTCTTGAAACCATCCACCCAGTGAATCACCCACTCACACATCTATGCACAGAGTTGCACACACCCCTCCCACACAAACACTCAGGCACCCATACAGATACTCAGACAAGCATTCAATAACTCATATAGACACTCATGTAGCTATTCACAAACACATGCAGCCACTTACACAGCAACAGACAGACGGATACAGACATTCATCCAGTTTAGTCACTAACCCATGCATTCAGTAAGATACGTTAAATCACTCACTTATAGAGTCAGTCACGCACCTACTAAATCATCCATACAGACACTTACACACCCACTCATTCTTCAATACGTCTTTTCCTATATATATTAAAAATATTTAAACTTTACAGAAACACACAGTCACTGGATGATGTCATCAGTGATGTCATCAGTGATGTCATTTGAGATGTCATCAGTGATGTCATCAGTGATGTCACTGACCATGTCATGAGTGATGTAATATGTGACGTCATCAGCAGTGCATTGCGGGGCGCGAGTTATAGTTAGCTGAACTAACTATAACGGGGGAATTTCACGGGTTTTGTACGAGTGCAATGTCCACGTAACTATAACTGTCCCTAAAACCTATGGTTTTTTCAGTGAATATATATATATATATATATATATATATTATGTGTGTGTGTGTGTGTGTGTGTGTATATCATTAGCACAGTAGAGCATTACTCACTTGAGAAAACCCTAATTAATGTCCTGAATCTATTCTAGAATCACTTTACAGAAGACACCTACTGGAGCCATATTCACAGAGCTTAGACGTAGTGATTTATGTCATTACATAGGTGTGTTCTTGTAATGGTTCAACATGTTTGTTTATAACTATTGCACATGATAAAGCAATATGGCATACAACTTGCATGTAGATCCTTAGAGTGTTGTATGCTTCTTTATTACCGTTGAAAGGGAGATGAGGGGCATCATAATTCACTCAAAGCTTCAACAGTCCTTGAGTCCTGTAGTCAACATTCAACAATATTAATAAATAGCGTATTACACTCTGCATATCTTCAGTCCATAAAAAAACTTTTTTAGTTAGTAAAGACTCTAGGTGTGTTTGCAGAACCCTTTCTCCTTGCCTCTATGCATACATTAAGCTGACATTTACTACGTCTTGTGTGGTTACGGGCAGTGCATTATATGGCACTGAAGTTGCTTAACTAACTATGACTGTATTTTTTTTATTTCATTCCTAGCTCATTTAAGGGTTGTGAGTAATTCAGCTATTATAGCCATTATTTCTCTGCTCTTATTTTTTTCAGATCCGTGTGGGAGAAGTGGGTGGAAACACGCTCGGTTTCTACGGCTGTCAATTTAGCCCTGAGGGATCAATGATTCTTGCACACGCCTTCCATGGAGCATTGCACCTCTGGAGACAGAATCCATCCATAAAAGTAAAACTTTTGTATGATTAGCAAATCATTAGTTACTCGAATAAAGTGTACTTTCCTTCAGGATTCTGAAGGTTAAGGTGGACTGTTTGGAGTGTTATGTGGGCGATTTTTTGAGAAAATGACAGTTGTCACAGTTGAGTGAATGGCATGTTTACTGCCGTAGTTATTTTCAAATTCATCTTCAAGCTGCTGTAGAATAAGAGGGCTCAGCAGGACTTGTAAGAAAATCTAAGACAACATCATAGCAGAAAGATCGCGGAAGTAAGGGGCATGAAGAGACAAGACACAAACAATGGAGACAATAAAATAAACCTTGACAACTAAAATGCAAATATTATCAGGTGAGTGCTGCTCCATAAAAAAGGCGTAAAATGAGAGAGGATAGCATCACTCTGTTTATCAGGCAGAATCTTTACACAACGGTCAGGGAGGACTGGCTGTACCTTATCGGAGAAATACACTCAGACTGCACATTCTGGGTATGTAGTTGCATGTGGAAAACTTGAGACTGACAAACTGTGGTGTTTTACCTTCCACACAATTGTAGCTTTAGAACATTTTTGTCTGCCTAAGGTGAATAATATGAGGTTGTACTTCCATGTAATGGACTGAGGGCTTGCTAATCTTCGAAGACCACATTGTTCAACTAAAAGACGATGATCTATCCATTTGAATTCTTTTCCACTCATGATCGAACATTCTCTCAAAGATCGAAAAAGGATACATGAATCACAGTTCGTATGGGTGGATTGTTTGGAAGGTGTACATTATCCTTACATGTGTTCCATATGGTGGATTGGTGGGCTGTGTGACCTTCCTAAAGAACACTTTTAAATGTTGAGTGGAGTGTGTAATGGGTTGTCTCTGGATGGTGATTTGAAGTAAAGGTTAAGGTCTTTTAACCATCCATCTAATCTGTGTTAGCTGCTGTTTGCCTGACACCAGTTTAATTCTGACTGACATCCCGCTGGTGTATTCTTCTTCTGGCCTTTTGTGGCTACAGCAAGTAGTCATACCATTTCCCCTAGTCTAGGAGGTACGTTTCCTGGTAAGGATTTGTTGGTCCTTAATTTTCATTTATAGCTATTTCTGTGTTTATCCTAAGTCCATGATTTTGTGGAAAAATAGCTGGGTCCCTGACTGATGTCCCTGGTTCTGATGTTTCCTTGTTGCGGGTCTTTCAATTTACAAACTACCTCACCCGATGCTCTAAGGTTAATCTGTTTCCTGACTCTGGTGTTTGTAATTTGGGATCATGTATTTGTTCTTCAGTGGGAACTGTGTGACGTTGGGTCCTTGAAAGTTTGTTTCATAGGGTTATGTTCCTGCATGACAGAGGGTTCGTGTGTTGACTAATTGTCACGGTCGTGTTCTGTGGTTAGAGGGATTGTTTTGTTTCAGTCTAATCCTATGCTCTGTATATCTTCATTGGCATGGGCAATTTTTAATTTGGGCTTTTATTAACACAGGTATTCTGAAAACGGGCATTTTACTTAACGGTAATGATAGTATAGGTGATCTTGGTTCAAGGAGGCAAATAGAGTTGGGATTATTAATGTTTAGATACATAGCGAGTGTGTGTGTTTGTGTGAGATCTGATTTGTAGACGGGTCTAGCAATATGTTCTTTTCTGTACTGTTGTATCTTACTTTTAGCGAAGGGATGTGTTGGGAATGACCTCGGGTTGGGGGGTCGAGTATTGTTGCTTTCTGTGCTGTGATGTAATTGAGGAGATGGGAAGTGATATGATGAAAATGAGGAGCTACTCAGAGACTTTTGGGAGGTGTACTCATGGGCTTGTTGGAATTTGTAATGGTTGGAGTGTTGTGGATTTAATTGGCACTTTAGAACTCGGGTCAACGTTTCTGGATGTGGTTTTCAGGTGTTATATTGTTTGGGTGTTAGTGGTTTTGTCTTGACCTTGGCCAGACATCTTTCGTAACACAGTACTGCAGCCACTGCCATGGAGTCGCACACAGTTTCATCTCTGTGGGGTAATGTTAGTACCAACAGCTGTACCTTAAATACATTACAAATAGAAAAAGATCAAATGCATGAACCTGTTGACAAACACTTAAATGAGAACCTCTAGTTGCTATCATCTATAAAACATCAGAAGATATAAATGTTGCCGCAATATTTAAGTTTGTTGTAATTGTGTACTGCTGCTTACGCTGATTTCAATGTAATGTCCTTTTATTTTAGGGGGAGTGGACTCCAGCCGTGGTCATTTCAGGACATTTCAACAGTGTCCAGGGTTTGAGGTGGGATCCCGAAGGAGACTTTATAGTAACAGTAGGTTTAGATCAGACAACGAGGCTCTTTGCTCCATGGAAGAAGAAAGACCAGTCACAGGTATATTTATATCAAATAATATATAAGCCAATTGAACCTCCTCCTGTGTTCTCAGTTACAACCATATAACATCTAAGTAGTCTTTTTCTTATTAGATTTTTCATAATTCGTGCATTTAAATGCAGTAATCTACTTATTTGACATGTTAGTTTACTCTCCCCCCACTCTTTTCTGTCTCACTAATGTTTCATTTGGAACATGTATTTAAAAAAGCCACAGTTATAAAATGCAACATGCCTCAGCTCACCCTGTACAAGTGACTGCAGACAAATCTCTTTACCATAGATTGTCATGTATGATTTTCTTCTGAATTTGATTATGTGATTGGAGGGTATTGGGTCTGTATTAGGTGTACTAAGACCATGGTGGGAGCAAAAGGGAACTGTCCTTCTGTGGGAGGAGTTTGGATATTGTCAGCTCGAAGACCGATTCCTTTTTGAAGAGGAAAGTCTTTAATTATTTACTGGGCCATTGATGACTAAGCCAAATTTGTGATATACTGTGGCACAGCACACACTTTTTTATTTCTCTGGTATCACAAAAGGTTTACATTTAGGGTCCCTGGGGAGGCCTTTTGACCCTTTGCTCAAGGCGTTGCAAAAGGGTAAAAGAGATAGAAATAGAGCGACAGAGAATGTTAAAGAGAACAGGAAGAGAGAAAAAGAAAGGAAATGACAGAAAAAGGGAATATGCAGAAGAGAAAGAAAGCAAACAAGAAAGTAAGAAGCAGAGAAAGACAGGGCAAGAAAAAACAAAATAAAGGAGAGAAAGAATGCGGAAAAAATATAAACGGGGAAAAGTACAAAAAAAGGAGATGAAGTAAGAAAGAAATTAAGAAGAAAATGAAAGAGGAAAAAAAAATTGTGAAAGGAGTGGAAGAAGGAAAGATTGGCAAAGGAAGACGTACAAAAAGAAAGAAGGGAGAGCACAACAGAGAAAGAGAAAAGAGAGGAGGCAAGAAAAAGAAAGACAATCGAAAAAGGATGGAAAGTAAGGGTAAGCAAAAGTGAGAAAGAAGGGAAAAGCGTTAATGAAAAAAGAGCATAAGAAAGAAACAAGGAGAGATGGAGAAATGAAAAGTAGTGACAGAAAAAAGGAGAAAAGGAAAGAAAAGTACGATAAGTAAATACAACAAGAAAACTAGAAAGACGAAGAATAACCAGAAAAGTAGAAGACAGAGAATGAAGATAAGACTGAAAGGAGAAAAAAGCAGAGGAAAAAGCAGAGAAAGATAGAGAGATGACAAAATAAAGGAAGGAGAGAAATCAAGAAGGGTGGGAGAATGGGAAAGTAAATAGAGAAAGTAGACAGAAAGGGGGAGGAAAACAGAAAAAATGAAAGCTCTAAGGAAAGAAGTATTGAGAGAAATTTGCTGATCTGGTGAGAGGGTGTACATCGGAGTTATTGGTGTCCTCTGCAGTTCTAACCAGTTTTATTGACCTAACCAGTTTTATTGACCTAACCATTTACATTAGGGATATATTGTCAAAGCCCACATATACTAAGTCTAGTAATACAAAGTCACGTTTTGATAAGGTATGCAGAACAGCTAATGACAAGTTACGCTGGGCATTGAAGCAACTTCCCAGGGACCAGGGGACTATTAGTGCCTGTGGAAAGGCTTATAACCTGGCCCTAAAAAACAGGAAGGCAGAACTTAAAGATGAGAAGTGATAGTTGTCTGCCAGACTAAGGATATGCAAGCTTTTTGTAAATCAGTTTGAGCAGTTCTTGCTCCTGGAGGTTCCCCTGACCTAGTTACCACCCACAGTGCCCCGAGTGGGGCGAATCAAGAGCAGCAGGTCTCGGGGCTCACGGCTAACAGGAGCAACTTAATAGCCCTGCACCCACCCCTCTCAAATTACTTAAACATTTGAATTTTTAAAACTTTTTTATTAACTAAATAAAAACAAAAGTACTACTGACGTCGGCTTCACGTGTTCAGGGAAGCCACTGGAGATGCGGGCCACCATCGTTTGGTGTCATCTCTATCACTGCAGCTTATCATATTAAACATGTATCTGATCGAAGCTTACACAGCTTTAACTACAGACTTTGTTTTGTTGTTGCAGGGAAAGCTACCTCTGTTCTGCTGTTGCCTGTACTATAGCTGCAGTACTTTGTGTAAAAGAAGGTAGCCACACTTCAGCCAGCACTATCCCTTCTCTCTACCTGAGGGAAGCCTGCGGCATACTGGCAACACGTGTTAATCTGAGTACTGCGCTATTTTGCACTGTCTCTACTTTCATCAGCCACGGACTCGTATTGAATGTGTCCAGGGCTAGAAACTGGTATTGGGATTCTTCCAGTGGTTATGTGCAGCTTTTTCTCCCGCTCATGGTCTTGCTGAAGCGTTACTTGTTTGCTCTGTTCTCCAGTTGTCATTGAATGCAAGTTGTTTAAGAAGTATCCTGGAGTTCTCGTTGTAAAAGGTGATGTAGGGAGACTAAGACTTGGTAAAATGTATTAAATATCTAGTTGGTACGTCTAAGTTCGGACTTGAATTGTGACTTATTTGATCACCATTCTTTCCTGAATGTACAAAGATTTACATCTTATTTACCACTGAAACCAACACCATCAAGTCAGGGTTATTATCATTATTCATATCCGCTATTTTTAATAACGGTGTCATAGCAGTGTAAGTAGCACCAAAAGAACTCTGCTTCTGCCACAGTGTTTCACCGGTGTCAAAATAGATTGCAGTTAAGAATTCTGGTCTGCCAATAATGAGGCACCCTGAGGGGACGACCCCACCCAGCTGTTTGATGCCACACTCAACTAGCAGGACATGCTTAGATACTGGCCTTTCCCTCAAGGTGGTGCTGTTGGTCTCGGAGACAGCAGTTATAAAGGCACAAGGGCAGGATAATCCTTCATCTGAACATGATATGTATGGGTTGCTGGCATTGGTAGACTAGTAAATGAAAAGCACGTCCAGGACTTTGTCTTTGTTAACATAATTGGTTAATAAAAATGTATAAGTAACTGCACTATATAAATCAAAATAGAGGGGGGGGACTAGGAGCTAGTTGAGGTCCAGTACCCGTGTTCCATGTAGTAATATAGAACCAAACTGGTGGGTCACTGTTCCTATATGGACACTCTTGTTGTCCACAGAAAGAGAGAGAGAAGAGACTAGGTCTAAACCTCACAAGATAGAGACAATCACAGATGTTGTCTCTTGTTGCCCTCACACATCCCAAGGGATGTCATGCTTCATCATTGGGCGTTGCTCCTCGTCGGGCCAGCGCTGCAATGCCCTATGGGTCCCCCGAAGGGTCGCTTTGGCGGAGATCTTTTAGTAACGTCGTATGATGAGTGAGTGAGATTTTCAGTGAGAAGGAGGGTTCGTGAAAGAGAGTGAGTGAGTGAGTGAATGACTAAAACTGGCTAGGGGATACCGAAATCAACTTTATTGGTCCTGAGGAAGTGCCAGGGATCGTTATGACCGCTGAAGGGCGCGAAACATGTCGACCAAAGAGTCACTGAGGCACATTATCGCCTAGCCAGTAACAAACAACCTACAGGTTTTTTAACCTGTCAGGGGAACCCACACATTAAAAGGCCTTTTTCGGTATCCCCTAGCCAGTTTTAGTCATTCACTCACTCACTCACTCTCTCTCACAAACCCTCTTCCTCACTGAAAATCTCACACCCTCACTCATCATACGGCGTTACTAAAAGATCTCCGCCAAAGCGATCCTTCGGGGGACCAGTAGGGCATTGCAGCACCGGCCCGAAGAGGAGCAACGCCCAATGATGAAACATGACATCCCTTGGGATGTGTGAGGGCAACAAGAGACAAGATCTGTGATTGTCTCTATCTTGTGAGGTTTAGACCTAGACTCTTCTCTCTCTCTTTCTGTGGACAACAAGAGTGTCCATATAGGAACAGTGACCCACCAGTTTGGTTCTAAGTAACTGCACTGTCACCGGTCCTACTCCATGTCCTCACTGAATAAGGTCTTACTGGACACGGGATTATAAACAAAAAGTAAACACCACGACCAAGCTCAAAAACAAAGATGCAGAGAAGGCTGCAGTTCGTCATTTGGAAAGCTTTTTTACACTGGTTCGATTTTTACTCCTAGCTTCTTTTCCTCCGCCGTTTTCACAGTTTTCCCATCCTCGTTCTTCAGGGGGTGAATTTCGGCATCTAAATCCTTACTGTCCATGCTACCACGGTGCGCTTTCTCGAAAGACTAGACACTTTCTGGAACAACTAGGCTTTTCCTGCCACTGGCGATATCACACTGGACCACACTTCTGTTTGGAGACCGCCTCCCCAAGATCTGACAGATGCACTGGGCTCTCAAGTCGTTGAACACGGATTAGTAGAAACCATGTCAAAAATGCATGTAAAAAGACAGCATTAGGTTATTTCCTCTGTACAGATAGCAGCACTTTTCAGCTTTCAAAGCTGCCTAGATTGCTGCTGTTCAAACTACGGAGTTATATAGCAATGGGGTAACCCGAAAAGGCCACTGGACCCGGGTAAATTATGGTACACAAAAGTAATGTCACAGTGGAAACCGTTACATATTATGCACAAAACAAGAGAAACAATAATTACTTCGATCAAAATTAGACCCCAACATTCAAGTCGTTCACCGTTAGTGGTTGTGATTTTATTTCATCACAATATGGGCTAGTATCCAGATTCAATACAACAAAACATTTCAGATTAGAACATTTCAAGCAATGGTGCAAAAGGAGGGGTAGTGAGTGTGGTGAAGGTGAAGTGCAAAAAGGAAGGTAGTGTGTCTATATACATCAACCACAATATTTACAGCCTATCCAGCCAGATGTCTGGCATATACAGAAATGATAAATCATAACACATTGTATCAGATGCAGATAATGAGTCTCTGTCATCAGTGTTTGAACAAAAGAAAAAACAGTGTCGACGTTTCGACCCCTAAGCAAAACAGCAGATTTGTCGCCTTGTGAGTGGGGTCTTCATCAGGGCTGGGGTGATGGAGGGTTAAAAAGCACCAGGAACTTCAGCGAGAGAGCTTCAGGCTGGGATAGTTGACAGCTGGGCCTTGTGGGCTCTCAGGTAGTTAAAGAATTCTTCAAAGGAAAAGCGTAGAGGTTGACCAGTAACCTCTGAACGACTTGAATGGTGGGGTCTAATTTTGATCGAAGTAATTATTGTTTCTCTGTTTTGTGCATAATATGTAACGGTTTCCACTGTGACATTACTTTCGTTCAAACTACGGAGCCTGACTCGGAAGTGAAGGGCCAACAAACCCTAACCAATCCCTGAAGCTGCTCTCATTTAGTTTTCAGCATGAGAGTAGCACCATGATTGGTTGGAGCAGGCTAACACAGCACTCCATTTCTGACTAGGAGCCTGTGCCTACAGTCCGCCTGCCCGGTATACAACCAATATTGGTGCAGGCTGAAGTGTGCATGTCGGGCTGGCCGTTGCAAGGCAGGCAACCAATCCGACATGCACACTTTAGGCTTTAGGAAAGTCAATCTTGCTGCCAATCTGCAGCAGTAATGGCTCCGTCCCTGAGCCGAGACACTGTGCACACTTCACTAAAATGGTCATGGTCATTGACCATTTTTTTTTTTCACAACATAATTTTATTGTTGACATTCGATACAACACCGGGGTCTCAGAGAGCACCCCGTATATATATGTATAATGACAAGCATATGGAGCAACATTTTCAGCAATAATAGCGGATTCAATACACAAGGAAGAAACTGCTAGAAAGATTAATAGCCACAGAAAGGAAAGGCATGAGATGAAAGAACAAAGAAAAGAAAAGAAAGAAGGAGAGAAAGTAAGAAATAACAAAAGGACATCTGTGCCACATTGCCTGCTCTTTAGGAACATAATGATCTCAGGTAAAGAGAAAAGTTTTGCCATCTACATTCAAGGTGATTATAAATTCTACGTATATGCCAATCATTGAGTATCATAGGAGTGGTTCTTCAGCATCGGATGGGGGGGGAGGAGGCTCTAGATATAGGCCTCTATAGTCGGCCCATCTTTTCCAGATTTTGTAATGTTTGCGGGGGCAACCCCTCGCCTCGAAGACCGGAAGCTCCAATCCCATGCAAAAATCTAGACCTTTCTTCCATACCCCCAAGTGACGGTGGGGATTCGTCTTTCCAGACCCGGGCAATATCCCGTTTGGCAAGTGTAAGGCCCAGGATTAAAGAGGTGATGCTTATATCTGTTCCCACCTATGTCTTCCGTAATGTGTAGCAGAGCAAGTCTCGGTGAGGAGGCTATGGTCCATCCCAGGACCTCCGATCGGCATGTAAACACCCCCTTCCAGAACTTGGATAATATGGGGCATGACCACACGGTATGAAGGAATGTACCCTCTAAGGATTTGCAGTGCAGGCAATGTGGGGATGTGATAAGTCCAGCACGCCATAGCCTGTGTCTGGTGTAGTAGGCTCTATGCAGGTATTTGAACTGGATAAGGTGCAGATGAGCCGCAATTGCTGTGCTGCGTGGGGACTCTAGAGCCTCCACCCAATCATCCTCCTCTAGGGGACCCAGATCTGCCTGCCATGTCTCCCTAGTTTTAGACAACGTGGTGGGGGTGTTGTTAATAAGTGTGCAATATATTTTAGTAAACTTATGATCTCCTAGGTCACCCATAAAGACCTTTGCTTCGATGGGATTAAACTCAGGGATTTCCGTCAAGTGGGACAGGTATGGGGTAAATGCATGTCGGAATTGGAGATTGCGATAGAATTGCGTGCAGGGCATAGTGTATTCTGTTTGTATATCTAAGAAGGACTTAAGGGTGCATCCACGCACTACTGCCCCCACTGTATCAATCCCAATGGCCTCCCAGCCCCGGAACCCGGACAGGTGTGTTAGCTGTAATAATTGGCCATTATTCCACAGTGGAGTCTCCCTAGTAAGTTTCCCCCACCAGCCCATCTGGCGGAGCGCCGTCTTCCAAATCTTAAAAATCGTGGATGTGGCGGGTGGTAGCTCACGAAGTAATGTCACTGAATAGAGGACCATATGGAGGGCATTATCCCCCAACAGCCACCGTTCAACTGCATATGCTGGATCCCGACGGTCACCATACCACCAGTCATTGAGGACGAGCAATTGGGAGGCCATGTAATACGCCTGGATATCTGGGGTGGCCACTCCTCCGGTGTAGGTAGACTGAGAGCAGGTCCTTAAAGCTACCCGTGATGCACCGCCCTCCCCAGAGGAAGCGGGCTAGAATCACATTCAGTTGGCGGAACCATGTAGGTTTTATTGGATAGGGATGATTTTGTAACTGGTACAGGAGACGAGGGAGGGATATCATTTTAAAAATGGCGGATCTACTGAACAAAGACAGAGGTAGGTGTGACCATACTCGTGTCTGAGCCCCCACCTGTGCCCATAGGGGGGTGAGGTTCTTATTCCATGCCAGGGTCTGAGACGAGGAGAGATAGACTCCCAGGTATTTAAAGCCATCGGGGGCCATCACCACCTCCTGTGACCAGTCACCCAGCCGATCGCCACCCCGCAGCGGCCATAAAAAGGATTTGCCTCGGTTCATATATAGGCCAGAGGTTTCGCCAAAGATCTGCATAATGCGGAGGAGGCGCGGGCCGGTCCGATTGAGATCCGTGAGAAAGAAAAGGACATCATCCGCATAGAGCGCAATGCGATCGGAGATGCCCGGAGCCCACTCGAAGCCGCGCATCTGTGCGTCTATCCGTATCCAAGCCGCGAGCGGCTCCATAGCTAGAGCAAAAAGGTAGGGAGAGAGCGGGCAGCCCTGGCGCGTTCCCCGCCCGACGGAGAAACCTTCAGAGACCGAATCAGTCACACGGACTGAGGCAGTTATATCCGTGTAGAGCAAACGAATAAAGCGAAGCAGCCGGGGGCCGATGTTGAGGCGATTTAGCAAGGCAAAGAGAAATGTCCAGCTAAGGGAATCAAAAGCCTTGTTCATGTCCGCCAACAGGAGCGCGGCTGAAGTATCAAGCTTGTCGACCGCAGCGATGGCATTGTGGGCACGCCTAATGTTGTGTCGCGTAGCACGGTGCGGCATGAATCCTGCCTGGTCGGGATGAGTCAGCTCAGTAATATACGGGACTAGACGATTTGCAATCACTTTAGCTAGGAGCTTAGCCTCCACGTTAAGTAAAGAAATCGGGCGATAAGACGAGAAGTGTTCTGGTGGACGGCCCGGCTTCAAGAACACGACAATCTCAGCGTGTCGCCAATCAGGTGGGAGAATTCCACAGTCCCAGGAGGCCTCCAGGGCCGCTAGATAAGGTTGTAAAAGTTGAGCATGATATTTTTGGAAGGACTCACAAGGGTAGCCATTTGGGCCTGGTGCCTTTCCCACTCGCATAGCCAATAGTGCGGGTAGGAGTTCATCTGTCGACAGGGGAGCCTCCAGCGCGTCCCGTGCCATATCAGGCAGGGCGCGGGGAGGGAAGTCATCAATAAACTTTTGCACCATGGCCGCCGGCAATACCTCACGGGGGCATAGAGGTCCGCGAAGTAGGCGGCAAAGCTGTCGGCAATGGCGGATGGGTCTGTAAGCGCGGTCCCATCAGGGCCACGTATGTTCGGGAGCGTCTAGGGGCGCAATGTCTGCTGACACAGGCGATGCAGCAGGGCACTTGATTTGTCACCCCACTGGTAGATCCGACTACGCGTGGCGATCCAATAAAGGCGGGCTTCATTAAGGAGCTCGCTGGCGTATGTCTGCTGCACCGTCAGCAATTGTCTGCGCGCAGCCTGTCCCGCTACGTCCCTACTAACGCGCTCCAAATCAAGTAACTGTGCTTCGATTCTAAGTAGTTTGTCACGTCGCAGCCGACGCTGGGCAGTACAGAAGGCAATATCCGCGCCCCGGAGAGTAGGTTTCATAGCCTCCCATAGGGTGACCGGTGACTCCACTGTGTCAATGTTAAGTATGAAATAATCCGTTAAGGACTTAAGCATATGTGCCCTATATTTCTCATCTCGTAGCAGCCATGGCGACAAACGCCACCGAAAGCGGGAGCGCCTGGGGTCTAGGGATAAAAGAATGGACACCGGGAAATGGTCCGATAATCCCCTGGGGAGAATTGTAGCTTCAAGCAATCTATGTGTGTGTGTCTCCGAAAGGAAGACGTAATCTTGGGGTGAAAAGGAATCGTGAGCATTGGAGAAATAAGTGTATGCATATATATCAGGATGTTTAGTTCTCCATGTATCAACCTACCCCAAGCCGCGGACCAGAGGCAATAGCTTGGAGTCCGGAGGTTCCGTAGCCCGAGCCGTGGCATGCCATCTATTCTGTGTAGAGGACATAACATCATTCCATTCCCCCCCGACTATGGTCATCACCGACGGGAGGTCGGTGCAGAGCACTGTCAATTTTTCAAGCAGGGACCACGAGAGGGGCATATACACTACCTAGGACAATGGACTCTCCATATAGTGTCCCGTATATCACAATAAATCTGCCCTGTGGATCTGACCATGTGCGGCTATGGACGAAAGGTATACTACGGTGTATGAGGATTGCAACTCCCCGGGAGCCTCTAGTAAAGCCAGCATGGTATGTGTGTGCAAACCCAAATCGTCCCAAACAGAGTGCCTTAGTGCCCGCTAGGTGCGTCTCCTGTAGGCAGATAACCAGCTCCTTATGTCGCTTAGCCTGACGCAGGACAGCACCCCGTTTGATCTTGCCCAATAGACCATTGACATTCCAACTAAGGACTCGGAGCTCTCTACTCCCAACCCCTGCTAAATCTTGCGGCATATATAATGATGGTATACAATTGAGAACCTAATAGCATGGATGGCATTGGCAATTTCAAAAGTAGACATAGAAGCAGATGTAGTGGCAATAACAAGTAACATCAAACAGATCCAGAAATCCCGTCCCTCCCCCACCCATCCCACCCTATACCTCAAAACAGTAGAAGTATCTGTTGCGGTGAGCGTCGTACCACCACCCCAACGGGGGCAAGGCACAGCCCTACACCAATGAATCCCCATTGAACTGTCCCCAACCATATAGTAGAGTCTCAAATATCTGAGAAAAGAAGATTGGGGGGGAAGCCACACGTAGGCCCATATACAGTGCCATTAGCGTAAGAAGTGCACAAATCGCAACAGTTAAGACCCCCATATCTGTGTCGGAAATTCGAAAGATAGAGAGAAATAAAGAAAATGAATTAGTGTTCACCAGTCAGTCCAGTCGATATACCGCTGTGAGCTGCAGTCTTCAGTCTCCTTGGTGCGACGGTGAAGAGTCACGGAGAACGCCATCGCCCCTGGAGCCGGAGGCGCCCTGAGATTTCGAGCGGCGCCTCGACCGTGATCTCCGGTTTGTGGTCTTTTTAGTCTTAGGAAGGCGATGCGTCGCTTCCCCAGAGGACGACTCCGAATCGGATCGTGGCGGAGTGTGGGGCTTGAGTGTCCGTCGTTCATCTGTCCAAGCAAAAACCTCCTCAGGGGTGTCAAAGAAGAGAGTACGCGATTCATAGATGACTTTCAGCCGGGCCGGAAAGAGTAGGGCATATTGGAGTTTGAGGTCTCGCAGCCGGGCCTTGGCAGCCGTGAATGACTGCCGACGTTGCTGCAACATCTTCGTATAGTCGGTAAAGATAAGGATATGGTGGGATTCACGCTGGAGCTTGCCCGCCAACCTGGCCTGCCTGAGAACTGCGTCTCGTCGTGGAAGTTTAAGAATCTAGCTATAATGGGTTGAGGTCTGGCTCCCGGCGGAGGTTTCTGCGTCAATGCGCGGTGAGCGCGCTCGATGATGAAGCATGAAGAGAGAGACGACTGAGGGATCCAACTCTTTATCCATTGGGTGAGGAATCTTTCCATGCTAGTGTCTTCACACCCCTCAGGAAACCCCACAAAGCGGAGGTTGTTCCTTCGGCCCTGCCCTCGGCGTCCTCTGCTCGGAGCACGAGCCCCTTGGTGATGGATTCTAGAGAGGACACCTTTCTATTGGAGAGAGGCAACCGTATCTTCTCCAGTTGAAATCCGGGTTTCGGCCTCTGTTATCCTGTCGATCGCTTTGCGGAGGTCCTGGCGAATCAACATCACATCCGACCCCACCGCCCCAATTTTGGCTTCAAGGGCGCCTCGCGACTGCATTATCGACGCCATCAATGCAGCATTATCTGGACCAGTAGGACCCTGGCCCATTGGATCCACCAACTGCGCCCCTGCGGTGGCATAGCGATCAAGCGTGCCTTGCTTGGCGTTTTGTAGTTTGTCGCGGGTCATGATGCGTGTCCACAGGTAAGTCCCGCAGAGCCAGCAGAGTAAGAGAACCAAAGAGGCGGTGAGTCTGCACTGCAACCTCAACCAGGATGGGATAGGTGCCGAGGAGGGGGCAGGCGAGAGAGCGGGCTCCTTAGCAGCGAGCAGTCGCTTCAAGACTGGCAGTGAGGCAGGCGCGAAGTCAACCTGCACGCAAGCCGCACCGGGACCTAGCCCAGCCGCTTCCGCACTCAGGCAACCCCCAACCCCCCTAATGGGTGCCACTGCCGGGTCGCGCTCCATCTGCGCAGCGCAGTGCGTGGGTGAGGGCAGTGTCCAGGGAGCACGATGAGAGTACAGTAGGCCCAGGCGTGCTCCGATAGCAGCACCCCCCAGCGTCCCCCACAATGTATAGGCCCTTCACTTGATCTCTGCAGGATACGGGCTGCACGCCAGGCCCAGCGCGATGTAGCTGCCTGCCACGCTGTTTTTGTTTTTGTTTGGCCCCCCAGGGCTATGGGAAAGGCCACGGGTCTCGCAGCAGGTCGCCTGCCCAGGTGATAGTACACCGAGGGGGGGCCCCAATCACGCACAAGACGGGGGCCCGGCCCGTCTAAAGATCAGCCAGAGCCCCACAATGAATCCAGGACAAGTATGGGGGGGTGGCCTCACTCACCCGCCTCGACCACGGGCCTCCGCAGCCGCCGAGAGCGCCCCAGTCCAGGCTCCGGCCCGCAGCAACAGGCTGGCAGGCACAATGGCGGCGGCCACCGCGGCCGTCAGCAGTGGCGTCCTCCAGCGGCAGCCCCGACCAGCCGCGTCACCACGGCCCGGCCCTGGTCCGCACGGCTCCGGGAGGAGTCTGTCCGCAGTCGATGGGGAGGCGAGCGAAGGTCCCAGCCGCGATTGGAGCACACGCCTCGGGAGTCCGCCCAAGCCAGCAGCGGAGGGTGCTAGAGCACAGGCCCCGGGTTCTCCCGGCCGCGTTGCAGCAGGCAGTCGAGTGTCGCAGGAGCCCCGAGGCGTCCGCCTCGCAGGATCAGGGGCAGCTCAGCCGCCGGGGCTTCAGAGGGCGGCTCCGCAGGGTCCCAGCCCGCCCGGCCGTCGATTCCAGGTGTGCGCCGGCTGTCAGATGCCGGAGGGTCCAAAGCGCAGCGCAGCTAAGGCCCAAGCAGCAGGCCCCAGTCTGGGCACGGTCCCTCCAGACGGCCACGCCGCCACCAAATCAATCCCCGCGGTGTGTCCGGCGTGGGTAATAGCTATGTCGGGAGGTCTGCGGCACAATGAGTGCTAATGGCACAAGATATACGGAGGATTTATCGGTGGGCCTCGGAAGCTCGTCTAGAGCGCGTCCGCCATGTTGGACCGTTCGGCCACGCCCCCGCCATTGACCATTTTTACTAAATTATGTTTGCTGCAGCTGCTACACTCACAGCAGGCAGGGCGACTGAAACTGGTCCAAGGATGCTTATTTCCGGTCCAGGGAGTACCTAGCTTGGCAGTTCGGGCTGGACTGATCCCATGGGGAGCAGGATCGAGACTGATTTGCATATGGCTGGATCCAAACTGGGACGACGTGGCGAGCAAAATAACAATGGGTTAAATAAACTCAGATCTATAACTGGCGGGTGAGTGTTTGTAAAGTTTCACACTCTGTTGTGATGTTGCTGCACTCATTTGCCCTAAAGGAGGAACCGCTGCTGCTACAGTGTCTATGTATTTGGCAAATCTAGAAGCAATGTGGCAGACAAAAATAATAGCCTGCCATCAGGGTAGATACCAAACTGAATGAAGATGTTTCCTAGAAGTAATCTACGCTAAAAATGTAAACATGTGCAAGTGCATAGATAATGAGCCAGCATTTCTGGGTTATTGGAGCAAAGTTGACATTATGTACCGCATATGTTGGTGCCAACTTTGGCAAAAAAATTAAGGTAAGGAAGAAGGCCAAAGCAGAGCAACTTTAGTCTGATTTTTGTAGTAGGATTTAAATGCTTCAGACCAATATTTTTGTGGTTGTTTAATTCTATAGGAATTTATTTCAGGCCAAGCTTGACTTCTTTTACTGAAGATATGCTTATCTAATGAGAAGATATCTTTTGCTGGTTTATTTAGTAGTTTCTGAGCAAGACTGTGTTGTAAGGTCTGTTCCCATAGGCCTTCAGCTCCATCTAACCAAAAACTGGCAGCAAGGGCATTGGTCCATGCATTTTTCTTGGTGATTCAATAGAGTTTAATTTCTTCCCAGATAAAGGGTTTAAAAATTAACTTTGCACACATTTTATCGCATGGTCATATTTTGGAAGCATTGCCTATTTTTTTTTATAAACAATTTTATTAGTTTTTATGAGCAACAAAGTGAACAGTGTATCACCATGACATATAAAGCGTTTCAGTGCATTTGTTGAATTTTCCCCCCATCTGGTCTCATGATAGACGAGCCCCATATTGCTCCCCAAAATTTCAAACTTTTCCTGCGAAACATCAACCCAGCAAACCCAGCCATTTGCCCCAGATATGCTCGTGTTTAGCCGGACAGCCTCTTGCCTCATACACAGATTTTTCTTGGTTGGCGCACCAGTCCACTCCTCTACGCCACTTCGCAATGGAGGGAGATGCCGAGTCCTTCCAGGTCGCTGCAATGTCTCTCTTGGCTATCAAAATGGCAGTCCCTAGGAACAATTTATCAGTACGGGAACCATCCATCCCCTCCATCCCCCCCAGGAGAAGGGCAAGAGGACTAAGAGGGACCACCCAGCCCAGTATGCTACTTAGCTCAGCCACAATCGACGCCAAGTATTTGGAAAGAATGGCGCAGGACCAGACCATGTGGTAAAAATCGGCTGGCTCTGTCTCACAACCGGGACATTTTGGGGTCCGGAGGAATCCCGCTTTGTGTAGTCGCACAGAGGTAAGGTATGCACAATGGAGATAGTATGTTTGAATGAGGCGGAGCGTAGCTGATATGGTTAGCACCCTAGGGGCCATCAATGCATCTCTCCAGTCCTCCTCCTCCAAAGGGCCAATCCAATGTTCCCAGCGAGTCCTAAGGGAATCCAGTGCAGACGGGGTATTGTTTATCCGGGATCAATAGATTTGGGATATTCCCCCTTCCCCAAGTTCCCCATAAGGAGCTTAGCTTCCAAGGGACTAAATTCTGGGAATACTGTGTGGTCGGGAATGTGGAGGGCAAGTGCATGACGCAACTGGAGGTATTTGAAAAATTGAGTGTAGGGAGTATGTTTGCTGCAGTTCCCGGAAGGAGGACAAATGCTCTCCCTTCCATTCGTCCCCCAAGCAAGTGATTCCTATCTGGTCCCACTTCTGGAAGCCAGCTAGTGTCCCAACCTCCCGTAGACAAGTCCCATGCCAGAGAAGCGTTTGTAGTGTAATTTTAGCATTCCATTGGGTGTGCCGCAGCGTGGGCCGCCACGCAAGGAGGACCGTTTGGGTTACCGCTGGTAAAGTGTGAGGAATTGAAGCCCCGTAGAGCATAGCCTGGACCTGAGAGAACCCGAGGTTCTCCAGTGTCAGTCGGTAAGCTAGATCCGACCAACCGCCATTAAACCAGTCATAAATCACCAGGAGACGGGTGGCCAGATAGTACAGGAAGGGGTTTGTCATCCCCATTCCCCCATCATATGGGGCCCGTTGGCAATGCGCAAGTGCCAGTCGCGATCTCGAGCCCCCCCAGAGAAAAGTCGTGGCCACCCCATCCAACCTACGGAACCAACTGCAGGGAAGGTGGAGCGGGAGGTTCTGGAGTACATACCGAAAGACGGGACAGAACCATAATTTTGAACAGGGCAATCCTACCAAGGGGGTTGAGTGGAAGTGATTGCCAAAGACGAAGGTCATCTTTCGTACGTTTGAACAATGGGTTGAAATTGAGGGACCAGGTCAGCTCCGGGAGAAGTACTACCCAGATTCTGAGATACTTGAACGAAAATCTTCGGAGGGGGGATAGTTGTTTGCCAGTCTGCGCATTCTCTCAATGCGTGAAGGGGCACCAGGGTGGATTTCACCGGGTTAAGGCGTAAGCCCGACGCTCTCTCAAATTAATGGAGGATCTGGAGGCACCTCAGTCCGTATTGAGCCGGGTCGGTTAGAAAGAGCAGGACATCGTCTGCGTATAGGGCAATCCGAACTTCATGCGAGCCCTGCCAGCGCCATCCCTGTACCCGAATGAGACAAGCCAGAGGCTCTATTGCAAGAGCAGATAGGAGAGGGGTCGAAGCATTGCTTATTAATCCAATTGTTGTTCCATTAAGTTGAACTCAAGCTTTATCTGGACTTGCGAGTAGTTATGTGGGAGTCTGAATAAAGATCAATAAATTTTGCTTCGACTGTTGTTAATAAAAATGCAGAATTTGTCTGGCTAAAACTTCCATTCTGTATGCAATAGTGGGGAATATGTTCACCCTTAATTAATTTTGAAACTGGAATAAATGCTGGATTTCTGTTTTTTCATAGTAGTGTTGGAAAGGCAAGATGCATGGAGGCAATTTTTGGTTTTAGTGCATTAAGATGTTGTAAATGCCTCCCTCGATCATCTAACCATTCCCCCAAGCACTTGTATTTGTTGCTTTTGACCAGACACCATTTTTCTAGATCCCAGACCCCGGATTTTGAAATTTTTCTCCCAAAATTTACTATATTTGTTTTTTCAAAGTTAACTACTGTTTCATTAGCTTTGCAACAGTTGTAAAGAACATCTAACAGCTGCTGTAGGCCAGCGTCAGTTTGTTTCAGAAGAACCACATCATCAGTGTATGAGAATGACGTGATGAGCTAGATGCCTATTTATAGTGGATGGGAATCTGCTGCATCCAGTTGCAGGTTTAGATCAGAGATGTAAAGATTAAAATGCGCTGGTGCGAGCACACAGCCTTGTTTCAGGCTTCTTATTATCCCCAAACTTGACCTGAGCTCAGTGTCCTTATATAGCAGCTGGTCACATAAGAGATTAATCGGGATGTTCCAACTCAGCAGTTTTTTCCATATTAAATTTCTATTCACATGGTCGGAAGCCTTGTTAAAATCTACAAAGCAGGAATAACTGACCTTTCTAAATTTCTTTTTCAATATCACCGTCAAAGCGACCATGTCATGGATGGGGCGAGACCACGTTTTAAAATTAATTTGATTAAACCAGATCAGATTTTTGTTTCGAGCCCAGGATTATAGGTCTTTTAGCAGCCTGGTGAAAAAATAATTGAATTCCACATCCAACCATGCTATCAAAAGGTAGTTGTTAGGATAGACCATTGAGTCTTTTTTTATAAATAAGTTGCATAATTGAGCCACACCATGAAGGTGGGATCGCTTGTGTCATCAGATAGAATCAAATAACCTCAAAAGTTTGCGATCAAACTTCCAATCACTGCTTAGATGTTCCTGCTAGTGTTCCTTTGGGCCCTGGGTCACTATCCACTCTACATCTCTGAATGCATTGTTTGATCATATTGGCACTGTGGACACTTCTCCTATTTGCTTGCATGCTATGGCATGATTTTGGCGTGGAGTATCCCCATTCAGGGAATAGATATGCGTTATCCAAGATTTGTGAGGAATATTGTTTCCTTGCACCTGAGTAGCCCCTTTTTGTAGGTGATTCATAATCTGCCAGAACTCTTTTTGCTTTTTATTATTGCAAGCCGAATAACGTTCCAGCCATTCACGATTTCCCTGATTTTCTTTTGCCTCCGTTTTGTTTTTTGTAAGCCTTGGTTCACTTTACTGAGTGTGTTTGTCCTCAAGGGTTTTGTTTGTTCTCATTTCCGTGTTCAAGAGCTACCTCAGTGCCTTAGGTTCTTTAGTGTATCATTAATTTGCTGGATACAGCCACAGTGGTGGATGTTGTCTGAGAGGCGGAGTGGCTGATGTCTCTGAACTGCTGGTCATTTTAAACAAAAAACTTTTTATTTACAGTTTTCATTTAACAAAGAAGTGCACCACAGTTAACAAAACCATACATGCCAATGATGGACATCATCCAGAACAATAGCAGTGAGAGGAAATTGAAACACAAGCAGAAGAGAGCATATAGGATGGTCTGGGTCCGTATGCGGCCAGTGACGCTCCAAAAGTTCAAGACCCTGCAGTGGAACATGTGGGTGGTGCACAAAAGCGGCTGCAATGAGTCAGAGGTGTCAATACGTGTGTGATGCAGCCAATCGTCCAGGTAACAATATATGTGTTATGGCTGCGAACTGCAGATCCCGCAGCATGCACGTCAGTCCTGAGATGCCTGGCCAGTGTGCTGTAAGTAAGTGCGCAAGGGCAGCCAGATGTCGCAGGGCGGGATGCTTGCGGTTGTAACTGTGTGTTAGAACTGGGGGTCTCTAGTTGGCAGAGGTAGGTACCTTTGACCAAATAGGGACCCTTGCTTCTACGTCAGGGCAAGGGAGTTACACTACTGGATAACCCCTACTCACCCCCTTGGTAGCTTGGCACGAGCAGACAGGCTTATCTCAGAGGCAGTGTGTTAAGCATTTGTGAACACATACAGTAATACAGTGAAAACACTACAGATGGACACCACACAGGTTTTATAAAAATAAGTATTCTTTATATAGACTTAACACAAGACCACAAACGACAAAAATCCACAATACTGTACGCAAAATAGACTTAAAGATGGTAGAAGTAACTTAGTTCAAGTTGATGGTAAGTGCGACAAAGTTCTCACAAAAGTACCTGGATGCATAACGCAAATAAACAAAAAGGTTCGCAGGGATGGAGATGCGTCAGTTCCTTGCTTCGGGGGAGACGATGCGTCGCGCCTCAATGCTTGCGCAGAGTAGGAGATGCGTCTTGGTCCTTACCGGAGAGGAGGTGATGCCTAGATTCTCGTACTGCGTTCCGGTTGCGATGCGACAAGATGGCGCTTCGATGCAATGCGACAATCCGGTGCGATAAGATGGCGCCCTTGATGCGACGACGTGAAGACGATGCGTGCACGCCCGGCGGCCGTGCAGCGACTCTGTAACTTTGGAGCCGCGACAGGCCCTGCAACACGCTTCTCCGGTGATGCGCCGGCGACCTCTGCGGCGGCGACACGCTTCTCCGGTGATGCGTCGGGTAACAGCTTTGCCGAAGCTCGCTTCTCTGGTGATGCGGCGGCGACCTCTGCGGCGGCGACACGCTTCTCCGGCGATGCGACGGCAACAGCTGCGACTGCGACACGCTTCTTCTCGTTGAGTCGCGCTTCCAGCTCCCAGCGACACGCAGGCTTCTGCAGACAGAATTCCCAGCAAGGGAATTCAGAGGGGAGCTGGTGGTGAAGTCTTTTGTCCCTGAGACTTCAGCAGGAGGCAAGCACAAGTTCAAGCCCTTGGAGTAATATTCTGCAAGATGATGAAAGTTCTTTAAAAGTTCCTTCTCCTCTCCTTGGCACTGAAGACACCACTGTAGGCCAACCCAGCAACACAGCACACTGGCAGGGGGGCAGTCCAACTCCTACAGCTTCCTTTGGTTCTTCTACTTGGCAGAGGTTCGTCTTGTTGTTCCAGAAGTGATCTAAAATCTTGGGGTTTGGGTCCCCATATTTATACTGCAAAATCCTTTGTCCTCTGAAGGTAGAGGGGCCTGTACCTAGTCTAAACTAGTTCTGTGCAGTCCTGGAGCACTTTGTTTACAGGACTCCTTCTTTCCTTTGACAGTGTGGGCCAGGGACATCAGACGCACCACAGGAGGTGGAGCCAGCATTGTGGAAGGCAGGCACAGCCCTATTCAGACCCAGGTGCAACTCCTCCCACCACTCTACATGCAGATAGGTCTATTCAGCCCTGTGCTGACTCACCCTGTCTCCTGGAATCCCCCAGCCCCTGTCACTCACAAAACCAGACACACAATATACAACCTAGCAGAGGCAGGCTTGGACAGTTAGGCAAGAAAATACCTACTTTCTAAAAGTGGTATTTTCAAACACAGAATGTTAAAACCAACTTTACTAAAAGATGTATTTGATCATTCTGAGTTCAGGCATACTAAACTCGAATTTCTACCATGTTCCCTGGGTCAGTTAGGATTATAAGATGTTATAATCAAACTGCCCATTCTGGCCTATGGGGAACAAGTAGCCTTGCAATAGTGAAAAACGAAAATGGCTGTAATTCACTATTAGGACATGCCACACACACCAGGGCATGTCCTACCTTATACTTACAATGCACCCTGCCCTTGGGCCTACCTTAGGGGTGTCTGATATGAAGAAAAGGGAAGGTATAGGGACTGGCAAGTGGGTGCATTTGCCAAGTCGACATGGCAGTCACAGACTGCACACAGGCTCTGCAATGGCAGGCCTGAGACACACTTTAAAAGCCGCTTCTGTGGGTGGCACACCCAGTGCTGCAAGCCCACCAGCAGCATTTGATTTACAGGCCCTGGGCACACCTGGTGCACTATACTAGGGTCTGACAAGTAAATCAAATGATCCAATCATGGAGTCACTAATCAATACATCAGTTTAACATAGGGAGCACTTGCACTGTGGCACTGAATAGCAGTGGCACAGTGCCCAAAGCGTCTAAAACCAGCAACCAGATCAAAAACAGAGGAGGCAATCAGAAAAAAGTGGAAGGGAGACTCACGCCAATGGTACCAGGTCTAACACGTGTCCCTTCCAGCTGAAATGTGGGGAGAACTACCCTTCCCCTTGGGAGTTCTCATCACTAAGGCGGAAAAATCTGGACAGACCATCAGCATTGGCGTGTTCTGTACCAGGGCGGTGTTCCACCGTAAAGTCCATCCCCTGTAGGGAAATGGACCACCTCAACAACTTTGGGTTCTCACCCCTCATCTGCATCAGCCATCTGAGGGTCCTGTTAAGTCTGTCTGAACCCGGAAGTGAGTCCCAAACAGGTATGGTCTCAACTTCTTCAGTGCCCAGACCAAAGCAAATGCCTCACGCTCAATTGCACTCCACCTCTGTTACCGTGGAAGCAACCTCCTACTGATGAAGGCTACAGGTTGGTCTAGGCCCTCCTCATTAATCTGTGATAGAACAGCCCCCACACCATGCTCTGAAGCGTCTGTTTGAACAATGAATTCCTTTGAGAAGTTGGGCGCCTGATGCACGGGTGCTGTACACATGGCAGTCTTCAGGGCGTCAAAAGCTTTCTGACAGGTGTCAGTCCAGTTCACTTTCTGGGGCTGCTTCCTGGAAGTCAGCTCAGTCAAGGGTGCAACAATGTTGCCATACCCCTTGACAAACCTTCTGTAGTACCCCGTGAGTCCTAAAAAGGCTCTCACCTGTGTCTGAGTCTTTGGGGGTTCTCATGCCAGGATGGTATCAATCTTGGGCTGTAGGGGCGCCACCTGGCCGCTCCCTACCTGGTGCCCCAAGTACACCACGGAACCCTGCCCGATCTGGCACTTACTCGCCTTGATCGTGAGGCCTGCCTTTCGCAGTGCCATCAACACTTCCCAGAGGTGGCGCAGATGTTCTTCCCAACTGGCGCTGACACTGCAATGTCATCCAGGTAGGCGGCACTGAAATCCTCCAGTCCAGCCAACACCTGGTTGACCAACCTCTGAAAGGTGGCAGGGGCATTCTTCATCCCAAAGGACATAACCCGGAATTGGTAGTGCCCATCTGGTGTGGAGAATGCTGACCTCTCTTTGGCCCCATCAGTTAAGGCGATCTGCCAGTACCCAGACGTCAAATCAAACGTGCTGAGGTACTGTGCAGCCCCTAACCGATCAATGAGCTCATCAGCTCTGGGGATGGGGTACGCGTCAGTCCTGGTGACTGAATTGAGTCCTCGGTAGTCCACACAGAACCGGAGTTCAGGTGCGGCACCAGGCGCGGCAGCCTTTGGGACCAAGACCACTGGGCTGGCCCAAGGACTGTGAGAGGACTCAATCACCCCTAAGGCAAACATCTTGGAGACTTCCTCCTTGATGTAAGCTCTGACCTTGTCAGTCACTCTGTAAGCCTTGTGCTTCACAGGAGGACTGTCCACAGTGTCCACATCATGGACGCACCACTCAGTGACACCAGGAATCAGGGAAAACAAATCAGAGAATTGTCCCAACAGTTGGCGACAATCTTGCTGCTGATCAGGGGTCAGTGTGGCAGATAGGCTGACACCATCCACTGACCCATCTTGCTCTGTTGCAGAAAGGAGGTCAGGAAGAGGCTCAGTCTCCTCCTCCATTCCATCATCTGTCTCTAGGAGCATGCCCACTTCGGACCTTTCTAAGTGGGGCTTCAGGCGGTTAACATGCAGGACCCGCAAAGGGTTCCTTGGAGACCGCAAGTTCACCAGGTAGGTGACATCACTCTTGCGCTCCACCACCTCAAATGGTCCGGTCCACCTGTCCTGGAGCGCGCAAGGCTCTACAGGGGCCATGACCCAAACTTTCTGTCCAGGTTGAAGCTCAATCAGAGTGGCATTCTGATCGTACCACCGCTTCATCTCTTCCTGGCTGGCTTCCAGATTCGCCTCAGCGAGTTGCCTGAATTGCCTGGTCTGGTTCCTGAAGGCCAGCATGTAACTGTATACATCCTGGGGAGGTTTCCTGGGAGATTGCTCCCAGCCTTCCTTGACCAGACTCAAAGGTCCTCTTACCGGGTGACCATAGAGCAGTTCAAAGGGACTGAACCCTAAGGACTTCTGTGGCACCTCACGGTAAGCAAACAGAAGGCATGGTAAGAGGATGTCCCACTTACGCCTCATAGGTTCCTCAAGACCCATTATCATGCCTTTGAGGGTCCGGTTGAATCTCTCAACCAGCCCATTACCTTGGGGGTGGTAAGGAGTGGTGAACTTATAAGTAACACCGCACTCCTGCCACAGGGACTTCATATAGTTGGATATGAAGTTTGTACCACAGTCTGACACCACCTCTCTGTGGAACCCCACACAGGAGAAAATGCCCATCAGTGCACGTCCCACCACGGGGGCCATCCCTGTCCTGGGCGTGATGGCTTCCGGGTAGCATGGTCCACCAAGACCAGGATAAACCTGTTGCCCATGGCTGTCTTGGGATCCAGTGGCCCCACAATGTCAATGCCCACCCGTTCAAATGGGGTACTGACTACAGGGAAAGGTTGGAGAGGAGGCTTGTGCTTCCTTCCACTTTTCCCACTTGCCTGGCAAGTTTGACAAGTCCTACAATGAGTGTCTGAACTCTTCCGCATCTGGGGCCAATGAAAGTGGGAGACAAGCCTTTCAAAGGTCTTGCTCTGCCCCAGATGTCCAGCTAAAGGTACATCATGAGCCAAACCCAGTACGAAGGCTCTGAAGCGCTGGGGTACCACCAGCACACGGGCTGACCCAGGCTCAGCAACCTTAGGCTCGCTATACAGGAGGTCGTTCTTCCAGTAGATCCAATGTGATCCAGACTGATCACCTGTTGCCTGGGCTGTGGCCTGTTGCCGCAAACCCTCAAGAGAAGGGCACTTCCTCTGTTCTGCACAAAACTCCTCCCTGGAGGGTCCTCCTTCTTGCTGCCAATGGGTCAGCTCAGGCAGGTCCCCCAGTTCAGCAACTTGCTCCCCTGTAGGTTCCAGGGCATCCCCCTCAAGGTCTGCCTCCTCCTGGACCGTGGGAACAATGGGGGCTGGTTTCCCGCGCCCCCACCTCTTCTCTTTAAGGCAGGTTCCTGGGCCTTACTTTAAGGCTCCAGGATCTCTTGAACACACTTACTGGCTGCCATAGACCGAGTGGTCACACACGCCCACTCAGGCAGACCCAACATCTACAAATGAGACTTCTCCACCTTAGCCCAAGGGGAGCTCTCTAAATCATTGCCCAACAGACAATCCACAGGCATGGCTGGCCTCACAGCAACTTGGAGAGTACCTGAGACCCCCCCCACTCAAAGGGAACTTGAGCCACCTCACACTGGCTCTGCGAGTTGTCCGCTGCAACTACAGGGAAGAATGCATGAGGGATAACCTGCTCCTTGGACACCAACCGGCAATTGACAGCTGTCACACTAGCCCCGGTGTCCCTCAGAGCCTCCACCCTATGGCCATTGATGGTCACCCACTGCCTGTATTTCTTAGTGTTATCAGGCAGCTGGGTCTTAGGGACCATCTCAAAGTCTCCTAAAGAGACAAGGGACATTTGTGCAGGACCCCGCCCACCTTGGGCACCCATCTCCTCCCCTCCCAGGGCTACACTTGCCAACTGACGGGGTGGTGCACGGGGTGGTGCTTTGGAATCCTTCATGGGACACTGTGCATCATACCAACGGTGGCCCACTTGACCACACGTAAAGCACTTGTAGGGGCCCCTCTGAACAGGTTTACCTGTCGGGCCTCTGGCTTCTTCTCAGGGAGAGGCTGGGAACCCTTCCCTTGGTTCCCTTGGGAATTACTTTGGGGCCCTTTCTGGAACTCCCTCTGTTTACCCTTGTCCCCCCTACTCTTCTGCTGGGGACCCTGCCCACCTTTGGCGGAATCTCCCACATGACCCTTGTGGACCCTGGTACTGACCCAGCGGTCCCCCTCCTCAGCAAGCTTCCTAGGGTTAGTTAACTTACTATCAATAAGGTGCTGGCGTAGCTCTGGAAAACAATTAGTAGATAAGTGCTCCCATGCACACAAATCATAGAGCGCTTCAAAAGTATCCACTTTGCTACCCTTCACCCAACCATCCATAGCTCTGCAAAAGAAAGATACATATTCTACCCAAGTGGTTGCCTCCAGTTTCTTACAATTCCTGAACCTCTGTCTATAGAGTTCTGGGGTCAAACCATGTCATCAGGGCTTCCTTCATGTGGGCATAAGACATCCTATTTTCACTGGGTAGGTCTAACAAAGTATCCCTCTCCTCACTCACAAAGCAGCCCCACAACCCAGCTCCCCAATCCTTCTCAGGGACCCGGTGGGCCAACATTGCTTTCTCATAGGCTGCAAACCACTGCCCAATATCCTCATGCTTATGGAAATCTTTGATGACATCTTTGGAGATATATACCCTGCCTTCTGAAGGCACAGATGGTGCGCTGCCACCAGAGGGATTGGTCTCTAGACCCTTCGCCTTGATCTCTAACTCCCTCAACATCCTCTCATGCTCCATTCTCATTCTCACTCTCTCCAAGGACAACTTGTTATTCTCTATTTCCCTCTGACCCTCCATCTTAAGCTTAGCCATCTCCAGCTTGTGCGCCCTAATTCTCTCCCTGTCTTCCAACTCTCTGGGGGACAGGTCTTTGGAAGAGATGCTACTGCCAGGTGGGGACGGTACCCTCTCCCTGGCTGGAAACTCTGGCCTATCCAGTTGCCCATTTGCATCCCCAGCTGGCTCCACCACCAACACAAGGGCATTTCTTGCTTCTACCCAGGCCCTCAGCGCCTTTTGGTAGTCATCTTTTTTGAAAATGCCTGGTGTAGCAACTTTCAATTTCTTGCTGAGATGCTTGAGCTGTTTCAAAGTGTAGGTTTCCAACCTCTCTTCCTCAAAATCTAGATCCATAGATGCAACAGATGCTGGTCTACTCATGGTAGTAAGAATTGGCAGTTCTCAGGAAAAATAACAGTCCAAGGAAAAAAAAATTCTACCAAAAACTATGTGGTCGCGTTTGGTCTGCACTCACTAGTAGTGTACACCAATTACTGTATATGAGTCACAAATGCAGGTCCAAATCCTCCCCGCTGACCACCAATGTTAGAACTGGGGGTCTCTAGTTGGCAGAGGTAGGTACCTTTGACCAAATAGGGACCCTTGCTTCTACGTCAGGGCAAGGGAGTTACACTACTGGATAACCCCTGCTCACCCCCTTGGTAGCTTGGCACGAGCAGACAGGCTTATCTCAGAGGCAGTGCGTTAAGCATTTGTGAACACATACAGTAATAAAGTGAAAACACTACAGATGGACACCACACAGGTTTTATAAAAATAAGTATTCTTTATATAGACTTAACACAAGACCACAAACGACAAAAATCCACAATACTGTACTCAAAATAGACTTAAAGATGGTAGAAGTAACTTAGTTCAAGTTGATGGTAAGTGCGACAAAGTTCTCAGAAAAGTACCTGGATGCGTAACGCAAATAAACAAAAAGGTTCACAGGGATGGAGATGCGTCGGTTCCTTGCTTCGGGGGAGACGATGTGTCGCGCCTCAATGCTTGCGCAGAGTAGGGGATGCGTCTTGGTCCTTACCGGAGAGGAGGTGATGCCTAGATTCTCGTACTGCGTTCCGGTTGCGATGCGGCAAGATGGCGCTTCAATGCGATGCGACAATCCGGTGCGATGCGATAAGATCGCGCCCTTGATGCGACGACGTGAAGACGATGCGTGCACGCCTGGCGGCCGTGCGGCGACTCTGTAACTTTGGAGCCACGACAGGCCCTGCGACACGCTTCTCCGGTGATGCGCCGGCGACCTCTGCGGCGGCGACACGCTTCTCCGGTGATGCGTCGGGTAACAGCTTTGCCGAAGGCTCGCTTCTCTGGTGATGCGGCGGCGACCTCTGCGGCGGCGACACGCTTCTCCGGCGATGCGACAGCAACAACTGCGACACGCTTCTTCTCGTTGAGTCGCGCTTCCAGCTCCCAGCGACACACAGGCTTCTGCAGACAGAATTCCCAGCAAGGGAATTCAGAGGGGAGCTGGTGGTGAAGTCTTTTGTCCCTGAGACTTCAGCAGGAGGCAAGCACAAGTTCAAGCCCTTGGAGTAATATTCTGCAAGATGATGAAAGTTCTTTAAAAGTTCCTTCTCCTCTCCTTGGCACTGAAGACACCACTGTAGGCCAACACAGCACACTGGCAGGGGGGCAGTCCAACTCCTACAGCTTCCTTTGGTTCTTCTCCTTGGCAGAGGTTCGTCTTGTTGTTCCAGAAGTGATCGAAAATCTTGGGGTTTGGGTCCCCATATTTATACTGCAAAATCCTTTGTCCTCTGAAGGCAGAGGGGCCTGTACCTAGTCCAAACTAGTTCTGTGCAGTTCTGGAGCACTTTGTTTACAGTACTCCTTCTTTCCTGTCACTCACAAAACCAGACACACAATACACAACCTAGCAGAGGCAGGCTTGGACAGTTAGGCAAGAAAATACCTACTTTCTAAAAGTGGTATTTTCAAACACAGAATGTTAAAACCAACTTTACTAAAAGATGTATTTTATCATTCTGAGTTCAGGCATACTAAACTCGAATTTCTACCATGTTCCCTGGGTCAGTTAGGATTATAAGATGTTATAATCAAACTGCCCATTCTGGCCTATGGGGAACAAGTAGCCTTGCAATAGTGAAAAACGAAAATGGCTGTAATTCACTATTAGGACATGCCACACACACCAGGGCATGTCCTACCTTATACTTACAATACACCCTGCCCTTGGGCCTACCTTAGGGGTGTCTGATATGAAGATAAGGGAAGGTTTAGGGACTGGCAAGTGGGTGCATTTGCCAAGTCGACATGGCAGTCACAGACTGCACACAGGCTCTGCAATGGCAGGCCTGAGACACACTTTAAAAGCCGCTTCTGTGGGTGGCACACCCAGTGCTGCAAGCCCACCAGCAGCATTTGATTTACAGGCCCTGGGCACACCTGGTGCACTATACTAGGGTCTGACAAGTAAATCAAATGATCCAATCATGGAGTCACTAATCAATACATCAATTTAACATAGGGAGCACTTGCACTGTGGCACTGAATAGCAGTGGCACAGTGCCCAAAGCATCTAAAACCAGCAACCAGATCAAAAACAGAGGAGGCAATCAGAAAAAAGTGGAAGGGAGACTCACGCCAATGGTACCAGGTCTAACACTGTGCGTACAATTCGCTAGTGGTATCGCAAAAAATGAAGCTCTTAAGCCACTGTGCAGAGGTAGGACCTCTCCCACCTCCCCAGCATATCGCTAACTCGCGCTTCGCAAGGAGAAAAGCAATTGCAATGAATCAACGCACTCCCCGCGGGACGTCACGCACATAACCTAGAATAGCCAATAGGGGGCCAGAGACCAGTGTTAAGTCTGTCATCTGGGAAACTTTGGAGAAAATGTCCACCCAATGGCTGCTTAAAAGGGGGCACGTCCAGGCAGGATGCATAAAGTCTGCATCCATAGCTTTAAATTTAGGGCAGGTCGATGAGGGAGAAGGGTTAATCCTGGCCGAAAGGCAAGGTGTTATATAAGTGCACCGTAAAAATTTGAAGTGCAACAGCTTGTGCCTGTGATTAAGAGATACCGACTTAATCTGTGAGCAACTGTAGGACCACATATCATCCGGAATAGGACGCTGAAGGTGTTCTTGCCACGCCTCACGCAAACGTTCATCCATGGAAGGAAGTAAATCGATGCAGACGCTGTAGAGCCGAGAGACCAGATGTTCCCCGGAGTCATTGATGAGAATCGTAAGGGGGGTAAAGTCATCAGGAGCAATAGGGTATGAAGAAATTTGGGCCCTTAGTGCGCTTTGAATTCGGTGTAATAAAAACCTGTGCAGCAGTGTAGCATCAGTAAAATGGCTATCTTCAGACCAGGAAATGGCGTGGCCATCCGAAAACAAATCGCCAGTAGTACATGTCCCAGTCGAAGCGTTCATACGTGAGGCGACATCTCTGTGGTTCCAATCGTAGGCATATTGACACTGTGCTATTAAAAAATACAGTTGGAAATGGGGTAAAACTAAAGTGCGCCAACTCACCCGCGGTCTACGACTGACCCAGACATGACGTAAGACCAGACCTCGCAGCGTGGCGAAGAAGACGTTGTTGATAGGGATATTGAGGAACGGATAAAGAAATTTGGGGAGAACAACCATTTTAATAATAGCGATTCCGCCTGCCATCAATAGCGGTAGTTTAATCCATCGCTCAACTTGTAATGTTAGTGTATTGATGACTGGACCATATTTCAAGCAGAGGATTTGTTCTTTGTCACGGTGAATATGAATCCTGAGATACTTAACCGTGTCATCCCGCCATTGCAGCGGGAAGTCGTTCTGAAAGGGCTGTGTAGCACGTGACCGGGGGAACATTTCAGATTTGCCCCAATTAATGCGTAGGCCAGAGAAGAAACCAGATCGCTGAATCTCCTGTATAACAGGGTGAAGGTTTGCAGCCGGGTGTCTGAGAAACAGCAATATATCGTCAGCATAAAATGATGTTAACAGCTGGCCCGTAGAAAACTGTAACCCACACCAGATAGGTTTTTCCTGTAGATGGCAGACTAAAGGGTCCATTGCTATAATAAATAGTATTGGGAAGAGAGGGCACCCTTGCTGCGTGCCCCTCGCTAGCATAAAGGAGGCCGAAAGGGAACCATTAGAGCAGATGCGGGCACTAGGCTGAGAATATAGAAGCCGTATTAGGGACGTAAATCCTTGCAGGTGGCCCAGTTTTTGGAGGGTAACATGTAGGAAGGGCCACTCGAGGGAGTCGAAGGCCTTTTCCTCATCGAGAAAGGCCACAGCTGCAGCGGTGTCCGGAGAGATCCGGTTTAACACAGAAAAGAGTGTGCGTAAATTTATAGACGTGGACTTGTGCGTAACAAAACCCGATTGGAGAGGAGAGCTGATTGTTTCCAGAAGAGACAGCCGAGTTGCAAGCACCTTCGCGATTATCTTGTTATCAAAGTTCAATAGAAACAATAACCTATACGATTGGTATTGCAGCGGGTCTTTGTTGGGTTTCGGCAGCAGGACTATTATCGCCGTACAATGGGGGGGGGATATTCCAGCGTCTAATGACTCTGCATAAAGATTCAGAAAATGAAGGGCTAAGAGGTGCTTATATGTTTTGTAAAACAGGCCTATGAGCCCATCTGAACCAGGGGCCTTGGACCCGTCCATAGAGTCTATGGCAGCAGTTATCCTCGAACAAAATTGGTTTACTGAGGAATTGCTGCTGTGGAGAGGACAGCTAAACCATGGCCACCTCCGATAGATATCCCGCCATCTCAGCCCCCACCCCAGTGCAGCGGGAGGTGTAGAGTTGAGTGTAGGAACACAATAATTCCGCTAAGATTGCGACGTTGTCAGGAGCCCGAGTGCCGTCCTAGAGTATAAGCTCCGGAATATATTCACTCCCTCTCTGTGGTCGGAGGAGACGGGCCAGCATGTGGCCCGGGTGCTCCCCCTCACCGTATCGACGGGCCTGCGCACATTTTCTGAGGCAACAGATCGCACGGTCAGCGAGTTAATGAAACTCCTCCATAGCCACCGCTTATTGATACATAACATCGGCCTCAGGAGTGCCTGAGGGAGCTGAGTCCAAGCGACTTAGAGTAGACTCCACTCGCTCCAGAGAGTGACGAATGTCGCATACTATCCCGCATTGTTTGGCTATTGCTATTCCCCGGATGTATGCCTTAAAGGCCTTCCACAGTGTGGCCTGAGAGGAGACAGAGCCCACGTTTAGAGCGAAGTAATCTACAATGGATGTACGCAGTTCATCCTGAAACACCGGATTGGTGAGGGCCAGGGTAGGGAAGCGCCATTGTCTCGACACTCCGCTTGGGAACTGGAGGCACAGGGTCATGCGAACCGGCGCATGGTCTGACATCGTGTGGGGTAGACACTGCACCTCTACTAGCCAAGGGACCGTAGAAAGCGAAAGAAGTCAGTCGTAAAGGCGCAACCAAGTGCAGTGGGGTGCGGAGTAAAAGGTATGGCCAGGGGAGTCCGCATGCCGATAGCGCCATATATCCCCGAGTAAGTGAGATGCACACATGGCAACCAGGACCTGCGTGGCGCGTGGCTTAGTACTCGGGCAAGATGATGTGGAGTCCAGTGCCGGGTCACTACATAAATTAAAATTACCCCCAACCACTATGTGGTCAACACCTGCCCTATCAGGAATTCCGGCCAATGCAAGGAAGAAATCAGGAGTGTCCACATTGGGTGCATATATGTTGAGTAGTAGAACGAATCGATCCGCTAGGCGGCCCCTGATGGCCACATATCTCCCGTCTGCTTCGGAGAAGCTGTCCATGGGGGAGAAGAGAACTGAGTAATGTATCAAAATGCACACCCGAGAGTACATGCTGTAGGAGGAGAAGTACCGATGGGGGCCCCAGGTCGTGGCATAGGTCAAAGGGGAGCTCGGGGACAGGTGTGTTTCCTGAAGGAATGCAATCTTGACCCCGTGCCTAAACAAATACTGTAGGACCTGCTTACCTTTACGGGGATGCCCCTTATGTTTCACGTCATGAAAGAGATCTCGAGTACGCTAGCCGCTGCGGTATTTGTTGTGGGCATGGACTGAAAAAGTCATGTTGGGCATATGTAATGTATCATAGCATTTATTCTCTATGTTTGGTGCATAAACAATCATACATAAAACAACCCCGTAATCTCCCTTCCCCCACCCATCCCAGGCAATAAAAAGCCCGGTGACATCCCACAATAGAGCAAGAAAGAGAAAATACCCCAAAAAGGAAGGAAACCATGGAGGTGTACACCATGAGGGCGAGCAACGGCCCGACGATCTGTGTCAAGGTTTTATTCCAAACTCCCAGGATCGGTTCGATGCTCAAGTGGGTCCACCTCTCAATCGCCCCACCCTCTGAAGCTGTAATAGCACAGAAGGTTGGAGGGATTAAGCGAGGGAAGGAAAGGATGGGGACTGCGGGGAGGGAGACCTATAAAACAACAAACACAAAACAAAACAACATAAGATGAAGTAATCAATTCCACTATGCTTACTATTATCATCTAGCACGTGTTACTATTTTATAGGTCTCTAAATATCTGTAAAAGAAAATAAGGCTGAGCTGCATATCACTCCAATAGGAGAGTGCCTTCCATCATCTGAAAGCTCTTTCTATTTTCTCAATCTTAGTCTAAGAATGAGAAACACCATTTAGTGATATGACTTACGCAATCTTGAAATCATTCACACATACACACGCCTGTTTTACCCACCACAGATACCAAACGATCTTGCATTACGGGGTGGGGGGGTGAGTCAATTCACACACCACATTCCCCTGCTAAGAAAAGGAAACAAATAGCATTATGCTGCATGGATAACCACATCAAGAGTATTCTGTTTGGAAGGCATTAATGTACTCATGCCCTTTGTGGTCCATAGGTAATAGCAAGATACTGTTGTTAATTTCACAACAGTGAATTCAAACAAAACGAATACTCCAATATGCAGGAGGACAATATCAAGAATATGTCATAATCAAAGAGTTTATTGATATCAAGAAATGTAATTCGTATAAAATCACATTGTTCATTCCGTTTCACGGCATGATCTTTTTTAGCCGTGTCGATATTAACCTTCTTGGTAGCCTCCGAAATGTGCCCCTTAATTGAACTAGATCCGATAATACTGATCAGGATTTTTTTGGGCAAGCCCCCACCTCAAGTTATTAGCCTTTCCTTCTCCCGGGCACCCGTTGAATGAGATCCGGTTCCGGGTTTTTTGCACAAAGTAAGGATTAATTGCTCCCGTACAAGAATAAGGAAAACGGTGACAGCGTCACCCTTACCGCCCTCTCGCTGACTCCTGATAGGTTTCTCTCTGCTCTGACCACGTCTGTCTCGGCACAAAATACGCAGCAAGTGACGATCACCGGAGAGGTTCTTTTAACGTCCGGGTCACGGTGTCGTCACTTGTGCATCTGCGAGGATTACACAGGGGCCGCTGGGAATTGTAGTTTGACTTGAAGACGTAGGTCGCGATCCACGTCAATTTGGAAAGCTCCATTCTATGCCTCCTCAGACGGATCAGCAGCATATACTGCGGTAGTTACCGAAAAGTCAGAGAGGTTTAACAACCAGTCTCCATTTGCAGTGTAATGATAACCAATCTGAGGCAGGATATCACAATGTAAAGAGCAATCCCAAATACGGCAGGCCCCCAAGAGAGGCCCGCCACAACGAGTCTTGAGGCTCAGTGTTTCTTTGCCCTCCAGGCTGTGGCAGGTGCGAGGAATATGGCAGCCAAGTGGCACATCGCAGTCAGGAGCACGTCATGTCCACTAGCGGCATGCCACCCCCTAGGAAACAGAGGCACCCCCCAAATGTGAAATGAAGAAGACAAAGGAAGCAAGGTTGCAGCAGCATCCACTGCAGCAATAGGCGAGGGCATAGGTCATTCCGTCGCAGACAGCTCCGAACTGGCCGCGGTCTGTAAATCAGGAGGAGAACGCCACGGAGATCCGCCAGGTTTGTTCCGTTCCTTGGCATGCTTGTTGCAGAAGGCTAAAGCGTCAGCAGGGGTGTCATATATAGCTTTATTCGGTGTCATAAAAAGAATATCCATAAAAGCAGTTTGTACAGTATAAAAAATATGCATCCATTTCATATCATTTCATAATAAAATACAGTTATAAACAGTGTAAACATAGAGTCAGCTTGTTAAAAGTACAATAGGATCCTATTTTTATGTTCACATCCAAGTTGCTCTTACTGCCACGGGTCATAGTGGCTATATCCGTAATATATATTCCGTTTACCTTGTCCAAAGTGGTGACATTAACATATTTTTTCTAACATAAAAAACAGCCCATAAAAATGATGACATTCCACAGCAGATCTCTAGCGTTGGCAATGATTGTAAAATCAAATATGCTAGACCGCATTGCATGGGAGACAATTGTCTAATCATCGGTAAGACATACCTCTTCCTTTGCCGAGTATGGAATTTGCAAAAGAATACCACATGCATTGTATTCTGAGGCATCCTATCATCACAAGAGGTGTCAAATATGCGAGATCTCCCATGCACGTCCACATGAAGGCGCGCTGGGTATAGACTGCTGGTCACTTTTCATACTCTCATTTGGGGAATTGTGATGTGAGCGAGAGGTTGACCCGAGAAGTAGTGAATGTGAAGAAATGACTGTGATGAATGTGAGCGAGCGAATATGCAGAGGTGCTGGATTGGAAGGCAAGGGGGGTGACTGCGGGGGACGACTACGGTTGAGCTCAATGTACTATTAAGATTCCACTGCATTTACTCCTTGGTTGGCATTTGCAGCTTACCTTGTGGTGTGGGCCTGGTAGGGAGGCTTGTTGCACCAAGTAGCTCATTAGCCCCTGTTGGGTGCTTAGGGAAGCTGTGCACTTCCCGGCACGAGCGTGGGAAGGGCATTAACGACTGTGCAGTTGCACGTTCTTTGTCCGTGGGTGGGGGAAGGGGTAGTTTATTGCAGAATTATTTGGTTGTTAGTTATGAATGTGTGCAGCGGGTATTGGCAACGAGTGGTGGGCAGAGGTATGAGCGATATTCCAACTCTACATTACACTGGTATGGCAACAGAGTTTAGGTTCCTAAGCACATGTACAAAACGCTATAGAGTACTTTAATTTCTTAAAAGGCATCATATATCTATAGCCTGTATACTGTCTACGCCGTTTACCCTTACATATCTGGAGGCAGATGTAAATGGCCGCTATGTGCTACTACAAGGTACCCTAGATGGTCGTGACATCACTATAGTAAACACATGTGTCCCAAACACAGATGAGCCTGCGTTTTTCCAATCCATGCAGGACCTAGTAGCTCCAGAACTTGATGCACCTCTACTGTGGATGGGGGACTTCAACTGCTTACTAGACCTGGACAGATACCCACCTAGACGAGGAACAAAACCACAGATGACAAAAAGGATCCGAGAAGTGATGCAGGATTTGGGCCTATGGGATGTTTGGCGGGAAAGGCAACCAACCCAGAATTTTTTTACATGTTATTCGCCCCCACATAATAGACATAGCAGACTGGACAGGGTGTTGGTGACGGGGACGCCCACCTTCTCAGAGGTTGAGGTGACACATTTGGTCCACCTCAACCTCTGACCCTGCTCGCAGGCAGGTCGCTCCCCACGCTGCTGCACGGCTCTGCCTGCATTGTTTTTGCCTAATCCTGTACTTTTCCCCTGTGCCTAACTTGCTTTCTTGCCCAGACTTGTTTTTTTCCCCCTGTGCCTAACTTGCTTTCTTGCCCAGACTTGTTTTTATTCCCCTGTGCCTAACTTGCTTTCTTGCCCAGACTTGTTTTTATCCCCCTGTGCCTAACTTGCTTTCTTGCCCAGACTTGTTTTTATTCCCCTGTGCCTAACTTGCTTTCTTGCCCAGACTTGTTTTTATCCCCCTGTGCCTAACTTGCTTTCTTGCCCAGACTTGTTTTTATTCCCCTGTGCCTATCTTGCTTTCATGCCCAGACTTGTTTTTATTCCTCTGTGCGTGTACTTGTTTTCTTGCCTAAACTTGTTTTTCCTTCCCGCGCCCAGTTCTCCCGCGGCTTCTGCCCGTTTTTCCCGCCGCTGCGTCCCTGCGGCCCCGCCCCCCTGCAATCCCATTCGCCGCCCCGCCTCCCAGCTGCTCCTCCCTCCCACATCCCCTCATATGGAGGCCGCGCAGCGGGCGCGCCGAAGGCGCGCCTAAGGCAAGCCCGTCTGCGCCCGTCCGCGCCTGGACCGCGCCCAGCGCCAGGACCCCTGGACCCCGCAAACGCCACGACGCCCGACACCGCTACGATGCCAGATCCCTCCACGCACTCAACACCGGACGATCACACACCTGCTTCCTGGCCGCCCCGAAGCGCACCCACGGAGCTTTCACCTGCCGGAACTGCAGCTTCACAAGCATCCGCCCCACCAGGCCGCCGACCAGGAAAAAACCCAACCACCTCAGATGCATCCTTCTCAACACCCGCTCCGCCCGCAAACACGCTGATGAACTCTGGGACCTACTCGATTCAACCTCCCCAGACGTCGCCTTCCTGACGGAGACCTGGCTGAACCCCGCCTCGGCACCCGACATAGCCATAGCTGTCCCGGAAGGCTACAAGATCACCCGCAGGGACCGCACCAACGGAGCAGGAGGAGGAATCGCCATCATCCACAGGAACACTCTCAGAGTCTCGACCAACACCGACGACACCCTCAGCACCACCGAACACCTGCACTTCCAGATCCACACCGATCCCAACACCACCCTCAGAGGAACCCTCGTCTACAGACCCCCCGGACCCCGACCACAGGTCAGCGACTCCATCGCCGACTTCGTCAGCACACACGCCCTCGCCTCCACTGACTACATCCTCCTCGGGGACCTGAACTTCCACCTCGAGAACAACAACGACACCAACTCCACCACCCTGATCGCCAACCTAGCCAACCTCGGACTCAGACAACTCGTCACAACACCCACCCACTCCGCCGGTCACACGCTTGACCCCATCTTCTCCGCAAGCCCCCACGTCTCCTTCAACCAGACCACCGAACTCCACTGGACCGACCATCGCTGCATCCACTTCACCTTCAAGAAACCCACCACGCACCACCGCACCCAACAGATGCCCCGCCGCTGCTGGAGCAAAGTCACCGAAGACCAGCTAACCACCACCCTCGCCCAGAGCCCACCCGCCGACCCCACCGACCCCGACACCGCCGCCCGCAACCTCAGACAGGGGATAAACGACTGCGCCAACACCCTCGCCCCGATCAAGAAACCCTCCAACAGTCACACCAACAAGAAAGCCAGCTGGTTCACTGAAGACCTCCGGGCCTCCAAGCAAACCTGCCGAAAGCTGGAGAAGATCTGGCTCCGTGAACGAACACCGGACAGCCACGCAGCCCACAAGAACGCCACCCGCAGACACCTTCACCTCATCAGATCCGCCAAAAGGGCCTCCTTCAAAGACCGCCTAGACAACAACGCGCACAACAGCAAAGAGCTCTTCAACATCGTGAAGGAATTCTCCAACCCCAGCTCCAACACCAACGACGTCCCACCCTCGCAAGACCTGTGCGACTCGCTGGCCACCTTCTTCCACCGCAAGATCGCAGACATCCACGACAGCTTCAATGCCACGACCGCCCCGACAACCACTGAGACCTCCGCCCCCACGACCACCATCCGCACCAACCGCCTGCTCTCCTGGACCAACATCAACGACGACGACACCATCAAGATCATGAACACCATCCACTCCGGATCTCCGTCAGACCCATGCCCACACCACATCTTCAACAAAGCCAGCACAGCCATCGCACCCCATCTCCGGAAAGTCATCAACACCTCCTTCGAGACAGCAACCTTCCCGGAGAGCTGGAAGCACTCAGAGATCAACGCCTTACTCAAGAAACCCAAGGCGGACCCCAAGGACCTCAAGAACTTCCGGCCCATCTCCCTGCTCCCGTTCCCGGCAAAGGTCATCGAGAAGACCGTCAACAAACAACTGACCCGCTACCTCGAGGAGAACAACATCCTGGACCCTTCCCAGTCCGGGTTCCGCAGCAACCACAGCACCGAGACTGCCCTCATCGCCGCCACCGATGACATCAAGTCCCTGCTGGACAACGGAGAAACGGCGGCCCTCATCCTCCTGGACCTGTCAGCCGCCTTCGACACGGTCTGCCAACACACACTACGAACACGCCTCCACAACGCCGGGATCCAAGAGAAGGCCCTGGACTGGACCACCTCCTTCCTCTCCGGCAGAACACAGAGCGTCCGCCTTCCCCCTTCCGCTCCGAAGCCACCGAGATCATCTGCGGCGTACCCCAGGGCTCTTCCCTCAGCCCAACTCTGTTTAACATCTACATGGCACCGCTCGCCCACGTCGCCCGTCGGCACGACCTCAACATCATCTCCTACGACGATGACACCCAGCTGATCCTCTCCCTCACCAAGGACCCCCACACCGCCAAAACCAACCTTCACGAAGGAATGAAGGCCGTCGCTGAATGGATGAGGAACAGCCGACTGAAGCTGAACTCGGACAAGACGGAGGTCCTCATCCTCGGATCCACCCCTTCGGCCTGGGACGACTCCTGGTGGCCGACCGCACTGGGAACCGCCCCAACACCCACCGACCACGCACTCAACCTAGGGGTCATCCTCGACTCCACCCTCTCCATGACTAAACAGGTCAACGCCGTCTCCCCCGCCTGCTTCAACACCCTCTGCATGCTCCACAGGATCTACAAGTGGATCCCCACTGAAACGAGAAGAACGGTCACCCAGGCCCTTGTCAGCAGCAGGTTGGACTACGGAAACGCCCTCTACGCAGGAGCCTCGGCCAAACTCCTGAGACGGCTCCAACGCATCCAGAACGCCTCTGCACGCCTGATCCTCGACATCCCTCGCTGCAGCCACATCACACCCCACCTGAGAGACCTGCACTGGCTCCCGGTCAACAAGAGGATAACCTTCAAACTCCTCACCCACGCACACAAGGCACTCCACAACACCGGACCAACGTACCTCAACAGACGACTCAGCTTCTACACCCCCACCCGCCAGCTCCGCTCCGCCGCCCTCGCCACTGTCCCCCGCTTCCGAAGAGCGACCTCCGGTGGCAGATCCTTCTCCCACCTTGCTGCCAAGACCTGGAACACCCTCCCCATCCACCTACGGCAGACCCAAGACCTGCTGACCTTCAGAAAACTCCTCAAGACCTGGCTTTTCGAGCAGTAGCAGCATTCCCCACCCCAGCGCCTTGAGACCCTCACGGGTGAGTAGTGCGCTTTACAAATGATATGATTGATTGATTGATTGAATTCCTGTCGGATCATGCCCCGGTGAGCTGTGTGGTAAAATGGAACGCCCCCGTACAGAGGCCTCAAATGTGGAGAATGCCCTCCGACATACTAGAAAACCAGGTGGGGAGGGAGACCCTGTCCTAGGCATTTACTGAGTACATGAATCTCAATTGGGAGGGGACGTCAAGTAGAGCCATGAAGTGGGAGGTGATGAAAACGGTTTTGCGAGGTGTCTGTATGGGATTGACATGTGGCGTCCGCCGCCAACTGCAACGTGAGCTAAGGGAGGAGGAGGATGCTCTGGCGGTGGCTCAGGTGGGGGACCATGCACAACCGTCCAGAGGAGACCGTGAGCGGGCGCTAGACATGCGAATTAGCGACATATGGGATAGGTTGGATTAATACACACTCCGGTCGTACCGCCAGCGACTCCATAGAGAGGGGGACAAATCTGGGTGCCTCCTAGCCTGGATTTTACGGAGGGAGCAGATAATCTGGACAATCTGTTTGCCCAACTCGGTGGGGGGAAGGGCACAAACCAGGGCAGAAATTTTGGAAGTGTTGAAACAGCACTTGCAGAAAGTATACCCCACGGACCAACTGTCCGGGCGGACCTCTACTTACCGTTTTTACAGGGGTTGTCCCTGGCTCGCCTCCCACCATTAGGGTTGAAGGAGCTGGATGCATAGGTGACAGTGGAGGAAGTCCACGAGGCGTTGCAGGCGCTCTCTGGGGCCAAGGCGTACTCGGCTGTGACGGCACCGGCCTTACTACAGGTGTACAAGGAGGCATATGAGCGGGGACTCTTACCCCAACTATGCGGATGGGGGGGATATGCATGCTTTTAAAGCCGGGAGGAAACAGACCTCTACTTACCGTTTTTACAGGGGTTGTCCCTGGCACGCCTCCCACCATTAGGGTTGAAGGAGCTGGATGCATAGGTGACAGTGGAGGAAGTCCACGAGGCGTTGCAGGCGCTCTCTGGGGCCAAGGCGCCAGGGGGAGATGGATTCCCGTCTGAATTCTATCAGGTGTACTCGGCTGTGACGGCACCAGCCTTACTACAGGTGTACAAGGAGGCATATGAGCGGGGACTCTTACCCCAACTATGCGGATGGGGGATATGCATGCTTTTAAAGCCGGGAGGAAACAGACCTCTACTTACCGTTTTTACAGGGGTTGTCCCTGGCACGCCTCCCACCATTAGGGTTGAAGGAGCTGGATGCATAGGTGACAGTGGAGGAAGTCCACGAGGCGTTGCAGGCGCTCTCTGGGGCCAAGGCGCCAGGGGGAGATGGATTCCCGTCTGAATTCTATCAGGTGTACTCGGCTGTGACGGCACCAGCCTTACTACAGGTGTACAAGGAGGCATATGAGCGGGGACTCTTACCCCAACTATGCGGATGGGGGGGATATGCATGCTGTTAAAGCCGGGAGGAAACAGCCTGGACCTGGCTGCCTATCGCCCGCTCACCATGATCAATTCAGATGTGAAAATATTATGCAAAGTACTAGCTACACGTTTGGCGCGCATATGCCCCACTTGATCCATGAGTACCAATGCAGGTTTATACCTAGTCGTAACACTGGCATGAACATAAGGCGGTTGACACATGTCATGCGTTAGGTAAAACACAGGGATGAGGAATTGGCCCTGGTGTCCATAGACCTCGAGAAAGCCTTTGATACTGTAGATTGGGTATACCTACAGGAGGTGCTGAGGGCGGCGGGTTTTTGTCCACCGTTCTGCTGCTGGGTCAATCTCCTATACGCTGCGCCATGCGCTCGGTTCCGCGTGGGCCAGAGTCGATCTGAGATGTGGTTGCTGGAGCAGGAAACGCGCCAGGTTGCCCGCTCTTACCGCTGATTTTTGCACTTGCCATTGAGCTGCTGGCGGTTTGGGTGCGGAGGGACCTTGAGCAGTGGAGCATTCTGATAGGTGGGACACCACATATGACATTATACGCGGATGACGCCCTCTTCTATATAGCCTCACCCCGAGAGGCGATACCTACGCTGCTTAAGCTCCTGGAGGACTTCGGTAGTTATTCTGGATTGCGCCTCAATTGGCATAAATCCCTGCTCTTGTCCCTGGCCCGCTTGGCTGCTCTGCCCTTGGAGCGTCTTCCATGTCTTGCGCTGGGAGTGGGAGCACTTTTGATATCTGGGTGTGCAGATGGTGCTCGAGGATTCTCAATTATTGCACCACAATGTGAACAGGGTGGTCGAGGCACTGTGGCGATCAGTAGCCTTCTGGAACACACTGCCACTCTCATTGATGGGCAGACTGGCAATGTCCAAGATGGTGGTACTGCCGCGTTGCCTGTACATGCTTCAAAATTTGTTCTGTCCTATCCCCGGGCGGGTATTTACGCAGTTGAACTCTGTGTTGGTGTCACTATTTTGGCTGGACGTCACAGTAGAGTGGCTTTGGACACTCTGACCCGACGGTATGAGGAGAGGGGACTGAAAGCCCCTAGGCTGGACTGATACTACTATGCGGCTCACTTACAAAATACGACCCGGTGGCTGGATGAAGGGGACAACTGGGAGAAGAAACTGCTAGCGGGGCAAGTCCAGTCAGACAGGCTCCCGACGGCATTGATGGAGGGTGCGGGAGTCCCAGATGACATGCCTAATGTAGTCAGATAAACTGCGAGCATCTGGCAGCAATTTGTAGAACGAATCCTCAGAGGTGCACCGTTCCATCGGGAGCTTGCTGTATGGATTCTTGCCCCGGTGCGGAAAATGAAGGCTAACATGTCATTCCGAGCGTGGAGAGAGGGGGGATGTGAAATATTAGCCGACCTATACCCAGGCGAAACATTAATTTCCTATGTGCAGGCTTTTGAGGACTTTGAGCTGGAATAAGGCCACTATCTACATCACGCTGGAATCTCGGAATTGGTTAAAGTGACCTGGCCTACATATCCCATCGTCCCGCTGAAGACACAAACGCTGGATATAATCCTCACTTGTGGTTCAGGGCGCAGACTCAACTCTCTCCTGTACAACATAATGAGGGTAGACTCAATGGGCCCCCCACCCAGGGCACGGGCGACATGGGATGTGGACATGATAGAGCCCCTGGGTAAAAAGACATGGAAACTAATAAGTGCACTCACACATATGGTATCCTACAACGAACACTTCAAATTGATACGACAACTACCTACACCGCACACACATGACACCTGTGAATTTGCACCGTATTGCCCCGGACCGCCTGGACGTTTGCCCACAGTGTGGCGAGGCTGGGTCGGATTTCCTGCATTTAGCATGGGGGTGCTTTGGGGTGAATTGATTCTGGACTCAGGTGGTGGAGATTGTGCAGAGGGGCACGGGCTTTCGGGTGGAGCTGTCACTACTGCATTGTTTACTGGGACACATCAAGAAACCCAAAAAGCGCAAGATAGCTTACAAATGCTTGCAACTACTTATAGTGTTGGCAAAGCATAGGGTTGCAATAACGTGGATGGGGAAGCGCACCCCTGATGTGGATGCGTGGTACAGGGATGTGCATGAGTGACTCTAGCGAAAGAAGCCCATAAGAAAGCCAGTCGAAGGGATGAAAAACTGGAAGAGGACCTCAGGAACTAGGGGGAGCTGTGTGATGCGTTCTTGAACTCTGAATCGAATGAGAGTGGTCCGCATGAGTCAGGCATAAGGGGGGGCACGACTGAGGGAGAGTCGGAGTGATATACCCAAAATACAAAGGTAGGCTCTTCAATGTATGGTAATTTGTTCTGCCATAAGCTGGTACGTCCTGCTCATATCTTTGTACTCTGCTGTAAATTCCACCTGTCTGCTCCAAATGAAACTGTACACCTGCTGCAATTTTGTTAAAAATATAAATAAAGGTTATTAAAAAAAAACTATGAAAAGCCTTTTATAGTCCCAACAGATGCCTCAATGCGGGGTTAGGGGCTGTGTTATCCCAACACGATGAACAGAGAGAAGAACGCCCCATAACATACATTAGCCAAAAACTGTTCCCTAGGGAAAAAAGGTATGCAGCCATTGAAAAGGAAGCCCTAGCCAGAAAGTGGGCCTTTAACTCTTTGCGGTATTAATTGGAGGGTCGAGAATGTACTCTTTACACAGACGATGCCCCGTTGGAATGGATGGCACGTAACGCAAGTAATAATGAGCACATTCTCCAATGGTTTTTGGTCCTACAACCTTTTCTGTTTCAAAACCTCCATAGGAAAGGAATTCATCAAACCAATGCTGACTACCTGTCCCGATCCCCACAAGATAGGTTTCTTGGTATCAAGAAAGTATGTGAAGAGGGATGTGAGAGGATTAGGCCATGGGACCCCCCGCCCCCCCATACCGATACGTTGCTGCGCAATCCTTGCAGTCGGCTCCATCAACGTCCGGAGACCTGGAAAAGAACAAAGGTTTAAAATAACCCGCCCTGCTGTAACCCGGACAGTCACAGGCAGCTGTCTCTTTAAACAGGAGGGTTGGATTCGGAAGAAGGAAGACCAATCCTGCGACAGCTGACAGAATAAAAGGGTAGTGCGGAGAGCGGAAGGCAGATCCAACTGGTGGAATGCCGACGAGAAGGAAAGCGCCCAAGAGGCGAGCAGAGAAGACGTCGGGAAGGAGAACCACGACGAACTCCCACCCGGGAGGCGAAGAGGACAAAGTTTGGACAGAGTAGTGGTGGACCGCCCCCGTAGGATGCTGTGTAGCCGCTGCAACTGAGGAGAGTTGTGGCTTGGCGTGTGAGTACCTGTGAGCCAGAGCGCTGGGGATTTCACCAAGTGGGAGGAGGAAGTGGGAGGGAATGATTGCACTCGGGGCTTGTTTTTGGAAAGTAAAAACAGTGACACTAATTTATTATATACACGTAAGAAAGTGCCAAAGGCCCCATTACGTTTATTACATCTCCCAGAAGACATTGGGACTGAATTAAAACAAAACGGAACCATAGTCTTATTTGTTTCTACTGGCCAAAAACGTTGAAAAGAGCCTTGAGCTCCATGATCACCAGTACTCTGCAAGAGATAGAGTCCCCTTTAAAGAAAGCTATAAAAAGGGGGCAAGAGTAATACTTATAGAGAACAGAGAGGTCATCTGTTTGGCTCTGTCTCACTTTTCATAAAAGCTCTTTTTTCCTTTTTCCTCTTGGCTACACTTTGCACTCTTGTTTTTTGTAATTTGCACACCCGAGGTGAACGTTGACTGGAAAGTCCCTGGTTATGCCCTGAATAAATACTTACTGCTACCTTTCTTCCTCTTGAGATTTCTGGGGTCCCTCCACATCCGAAGACCTAGAAGACAACAAGGAAGAAAAATTAACATTGCTTCCTCATTCCCAGAAAATTTCACACCATCTTATATGTATGTTTTCATGCGCAATTGACTAGAAATAAAGACACCATTGTGAAACAAACCAAGCCTCCTCGCTTATACATCCGTCCCAGTCTCCTCCAAATGGTGTCAGAAGTGGTATCAGGAAGTATGGAGGCTGTGGTGAACCGGATGGCCGAAAGCAAACGTGTTATGGAGAAATTCCTCAGCGCGGCAGTAGAGGATTGCAAATCCATTCATAAAGCCCTGACAACCCAATCCACTACTCACTGCGAAACAAACCAAGCCTCTTCGCTTATACATCCGTCCCAGTCTCCTACAACCCCCTACTACCACCAGGAAGGTATCAATGAGGCTTTCTATGAGTACTACTCCAACATAGATGCCGTAAAGAACAGTTTTACTTTAGATTAAATAAATCCAAACTTAAAGAGGGTGCAACATTTATTCCAAATACTCAAAAGGTTTGGCCTGGGGAGTAGCACAACCATATGGATTTCTCTACTATACACTAAGACAGCGGTGAGAGGGGTTCTGTGTCTGAGGGCGCAGACAAGCCTTAGACGGCAACTGACGTCTGCTCACCTGGGTGGCGTTTATATGTGGCACTGCTTGTTACTTCTGGAGTGGAGCAATGTTGGTGTGGAGCCAGACGAAGCCACCTGCCGACTGGCAGGTGTACTGCTTTTGAGTTTACAGATTCAGTCTGATGCCTTGGGGAATATTCACAAGATGAGGAATCTGCGGTTAGATTGAGTATCCACCAGAAAAGGCATTACCAAAGGTAAGTAACTTTTTTTTGCTTGCAAACTGGAATTATAACTGTTGGGGTAGTAATGTACCTGCAGTTTTTTGTTTGCACAGTTTTCACTGGATAAAACCTGCCGCAAATGCTGGGGAAATGCTGCACATTCTGAATATGCACACCATCTTAAGGGATGAAAACTTGAGATATTACTGCATTATCCCCAATCTGATGAGTGTAAATCTCAATGGTACAGTAATTGCTCACTTGCTAAATACTACACCCAGAGGTATCAGCATGTACTGGGTGCACATGTTGGGGGATGGGAGATAGGGTAATATCCATGTGGATTGGGGAATGCTTGTAGCACGGTGCACTAAAAGATGTTGACTTAATGGTAATGATATGCAGACAGAACGAATGTCAGCTACAATAAATGCACATGTGTAAAGGAGTTTGTTGTAAAGATGAACGCACATGCTTAAGAATGACTACAAAAGACAATAAAATATGTTTTATAAAAAAAAAAACATGTACTGGGTGCACATGTACAGCTCAGAATTTGCCGGCGCTCATACTTTACCCCCTATGCTTAAGTCTAGTTTTATGAGGACTTTCAATTAGAAAGTATCTTGTTACTTGACAGTTTTTTCCCATTATTCTAGCATGTTTATTTTGGTGGTTCATTTGAGTAGACTAACCAACATATATGTTTAAAGATGTAACCTAAAAGTTCCTTAGTGAATTATGCCTTTTTATAATGCTGTTGGGTTTCTTTTTGCTGCTTAATTAGAAATGCTGCCATAATTTCAGATCCACAATTTTGATTTACTGTTTTCTCAGACTCTAGATTTCTTATCTACCATAGTTTTGGATGCAAAATAATTGGCGAGCCAAGTATACAGATGATAGGGTATTCACATAAGGTTTAAATGTGTGCATATGTATATATATATAATGTATATAGTGTGTATATAGTGTGTGTGTGTATATATATGTTTGCGTATAGATGTATGTATGTGTATAGATATATTATTAAAGTAATGATAATATATACACAGTAGCTGCTGCTACCGGGCGGGGGGGGATGAAGTTAAAAAATAAACTTACCTTGAAACAGCCAGCTGCCGCCTCTCTCCGTCCTTTTCATCTTTCTTCTTCCTGTCCGGAAGCTGCAGGAAGCACCCGGGCTCCCAGCTCCCCTAAGCCAATCACAATGCTGCAATTCAGCGTTGTGATTGATCTGAGCGCCATGGTTCGGTGCTCAGGCAGGGACAGGGAGCCTGTGCATGTCCCCCACGAGGCTGTGCATTACAGCCTGGTGGGGAACATGCAAAGTGCGCATAAACTGTTTGGTGGTTATTGTCATTTTATTTTTCCTTTTGCTTGGTGGGGCAACGCTTCTCCACCTTAGCGGAGGAGCCGCCACTGTATATACACGTGTATATTTAATTCTGTGTATTGATGTATAATCTACATATATATATGTGTATATATAGATATATATCTCACAGAAAAAAACAAAGGTTAATATGACATTTTAGTTAGGTGAAAATCTCCGTGACGTAACATTTTAAACTCAAAACACACCAAACTATAACATCACTTTAACTTTTATTTTTTCATTGAATTTCTAAGTTTTTTTAATGTAAAGTAAGATACTATTACCGTAACGTAACTATAGCTTCACTTTCAACTTCTGTTTTTTCAGTGAATTTTAAATGTAAAGTAACAATGTAAAGGATGTAATTTTAACTAGGGCAAATCTACTGGTTTTGTCAAAGGGTCAGAAGACCAAAATATATAAATCAGAACTATTGGCTTTGTCAATAAATCACCACAATAATTTACCTATAACTATAATACAATGTATTTCCATGCACATATATGTCATGGAATAATCATAATTACTCTCACTATTTTTTTAACAAAGTGTTTTTATTCAAAACAACCATAAACATGGGTAGAATCTTTCTTTAACACTCTTCAGGCCACAAAATGCAGCCATGGGAGCAGCCACAAGAGTTCCCCGCACTCCAGCTGAAGAGCATACAGCTCTAGCTTGTATGCTTTAAAAATAATGTAAGGTCTCCCGGGGTCATGTATTCAGTGACACAGGAATCTTACTGCAACTTTTAAAAAGAAATTTCCTCCTGGGGGGCTGCTGCACCCCATGCAGCCCCCACAACATTTAAAATAAATTGCTTCGAAGTGCTACAGAATTAAATAATTTCTTTGGGTAGTCCTTACAGGGCATTATGAGGTGCTCCCTGGCGGGAGAAGTAGATAGGAAATGAGCTGCTACTCGGCTCATTTCATATTCACTACTTTTCTTTTTCTATTTGTTCCCACCCGCGGCACCCAAGATCTATGGCTAAAGTGTTAAGGGCTTTGGGGGATGCCCAAGTCCCTGCCAGATCCCCAGTCAGCACCCATCTTTTTTTTCAGTGTGTTCCCCGGTACCACCTGGGTCACCCAACAACTTTTAAACATTGGGAGCCGAGAGGGAGGCCCGCAGCCGCTGCAGCCTGGCTGGTTCACCAGGGGAGACGCTGTTCTTTTTTTATGTGGGTGCCCTGGTGCCACCCAGGGCACCCACAACATTGAGACCACTATAGATCCACTGGGGTAGACCTTTGGCTCCTTCTGTCTTGCTGGCTCCTATGCCAGCAACTGTAGGAAGGTGGAATCTGACTATATGGTTGCCCCCACTTTTTTTCTGGTGTTTTGCTGGTTTATGACTTAGTTGGACTGGGATCCTGCTATTCAGGGCCCCAGTCTATCTGCTTTCTCTGTAAAATGGTTTCCATGTGCCTTAGGCACATCTCTGATTGGAATCTGGAGTGCCCTTATAAGTCCCTAGTATATGGTATACTATGTACCCAGGGCATAGGTACCTCAGAGGCCTACCAGGGGCTGCAGCATGTATTGTGCCACCCCTGGAAGGCCATCCAAACTGACACCACAGGTCTGCTACTGCAGCCTGGGTAAGGTGGTGCATGCACCCCTTACTGTGATATAGGTTACCTATATCACTATATACATACACACATATAAACCTATAAGTCACTCCTATGGCAGGCCTTATCAATCCTGAAGGCAGAGTGCGTGGTTCCTATGTGAGAGGGTGCCCCTGCATGAGCAGGGCCCCTCTGCAGCGTTCGGAGACCCTTCTCTGATGCTGTTTGTAGTGCAGCCTGACCATATACTATCTGAAAGAGACACGTTAGTGACAGATTCCTTACCTTAGAATATCCCCAGGCGTCAGGCTGGATCCGGAAAGTTTTTGCGTAGCAGTACCCTTGCGCGTCGGTAGGCGGCGTCGTGCGGCTCCGCGTCCGTCGTCGGCGTCGTGATCGCCGGGATGACGTCGCGGGCAGTACTTAGACGCCGCCCCTGCGCGCTGACGTCAGTTCTTCTTTTTCCGCGCCAGCAAGCGCAGATCCGGGAAGAGCAGTGCCCTAGTCATTTTTTGACTAACTTTTTTGGTGAATTTTTCACTGGTTTTTTCTTACGAATCGACTTCAAGGTGTCGTAGGGATGCCCGGATTTAAACGTTGCGGCGCCTGTGCTCGGATGATGTCCATCACAGACCCGCATCGGGAGTGTCTCTTCTGCCTCGGCCGAGGCCACGACACGGAGTCTTGTTCCGACTGCCGGGCCCTCAACCCGAAGCTTTGCGAGAGCGGTCTCGAAAGCTCCTCGAGGCCCGGCATTCGGCTCCGCGGAAGCCCCGGTCGCGTGAGAGGTCCAGGGGTCGATCGCGGAGTCCTCACCGGTCGTCGGCATCGAAGTCTTCTTCGTCCGGTAAGTCCAAACACAAAAAGTCCAAAAAGCATCGTCGCTCTAGGACTTCGCCTCCCCGGTCTCGCGACTCGGCTGAGGCCCCTCCCGGCACCGTCCCCGCCCCCGCGGCCCCGGACATGCCTGTGGAGCCGCTCCCGCAATACCCGTCCTTCCCGGGTACGGGGGCGGATCCGGCCCAGATACAGGTATTCCTGTCGGCCATGGCCCGCCTCTTCGGGCCTCCAGGCCCCTCCGGTGCGCCTTCGGGCCCCGCGGGCCCTGATGGGGTTGCTCCGGCGTCGCCGACGGCTCCGGCCCCGGCGTCGCCCGTGCCTCCAGCCTCGATCCCGGCTCCGGCCCCGATCCCGGCTCCACAACCCCCATTGACGCCGGTCGACCTAACGACACCTCCGCCGGCGCCGATGTCTCCGGTGCCGTTCTCGACGCCGCCCTGGGCTCCAGGCGGCGTCGTCCCCCAGTTCCTTCCGGCTCCGGACATGGACCCGGAACGACGTCGCTCGACGTCGGTTCCGGCGCCGATGGGACCTTGGGTCCCAAATGTCCCTCCTCCTCCTTATTTTGAACCAGAGGAGGACCAGGAGGACTGGGAGGGTCTGATGACCCTCTGGCACAACAGTGTCAGTACGATGAGGACTGGACAGAGGGTCTAGGGGAGGCCAGTGGTCTAGATACTTCCCTGACACTGGCATGCTGTCTCCTCCCGTGGCTACGGAGGAGGGAGCCAATTTTGCAACGGTGTTGCGTAGGGCGGCTGGGGCCTTACATCTCCAACTCCCTACTTTGGCGGTCAAGCATAATATCTTGACAGAGGTGCTTCAGCCGGCAGCCTCCTCTGCGGAGACTGTGCTGCCGTTTAACGACGCCCTCACTGACGTTCTTTTGCGCGCCTGGTCTAAGCCCAACACAGGGGCCCCTGTGGATAGGAACGTGTCCTGACGCCATCGCCCAGCTCCGGGCGACCCCCTGTTTCTCTCTGTCCACCCCACTCCTGAGAGCTTGGTTGTCCAAGCCTCCGCTTCCCAAACCGCCTTCCCTACCGCTCCTCCGGATAGGGAATCCAAACGCCTGGATCAATTTGGGAAGAAGGGTTTTCTTCCTCCAGTGCTGGCTTGCGGTCCGTCAACACCGCTTGTCTTTTGGGCCGATATACCCACTCCTTGTGGGATTCGGTGGCGAATGTTTTGCCCCAGTGTTCTGAGGAGGTCCAGACACTGCTTTCCCGCGCCGTTGCGGAAGGAAGGGATGCGGCCAAATACACGATACGATGTGGCCTTGATACCGCCGACTCGCTGGGCAGGTCTATTGCAACGACGGTGGCGCTGAGACGCCACGCCTGGCTGAGAACCACTGGTTTTCAGGGGATGTCCAGAATACTCTCATGGACATGCCCTTTGATGGAGTCGGTCTTTTTGGGTCCAAAGCAGACCATGCGTTGGAGCGCTTTAAGGACTCACGGGCTACTGCCAAGTCCCTGGGCCTTTCTGCTACACGCCCTCCGCTGACTTCTGCTTTTCGCCCCTATCGTGGCCACGGTAGGGGCGCCCCTTCACGTCAGCAGCCCAGCCACCGGCCCGCGCAGCAGGCGTCTTCGCGTGGCCGAGGACGTGAATTCCGCCGTGGCGGATCGGGCAACCAGCGTGCGGGTCAGGCCACCACCTCCAACCCGTCCGCGGCCTCCAAGCCCTCCTAGTCCCTCCTTACAGGTGCACAGCACGCCAGTAGGGGGCAGGGTCCGCCATCACCTTCCCCACTGGCGTACCATCACCTCGGACAGGTGGGTCTTGGACATTGTCCGAAGGGGCTACTCCCTCCCCTTCGAGACCACCCCCCAGCCATGCCACCTCAATTCCACCGCATGTCAGGGGATCACTTGGTACTTCTACAGAAGGAAGTCACGGCCCTCTTGACCAAGAGGGCCATCGAGCGTGTTCCGACCCCAGAAGTAGGGCGTGGTTGCTACTCCCACTACTTTCTGGTGCCCAAAAAGGACAAGGAGGACATGCGTCCTATCTTGGACCTCCGGAACGTCAATCGCTTCCTCCGGAAGGAGAAGTTCAAGATGCTCACCCTAGCTCAGGTCTTGACTGCCCTCGACCCTGGAGACTGGTTGGTAGCGTTGGACTTGCAGGACGCATATTTCCACATCCCCGTCCTGCCGGCCCACCGGCGTTACCTTCGGTTCACGGTAGGCCCCGAGCATTTTCAGTTCACCGTGCTCCCCTTTGGCCTTACCCGTGCCCCTCGGGTGTTCACGAAAGTGATGGCGGTGGTCGCAGCTCATCTGCGCCGGGCAGGGGTTTCAGTCTTCCCCTACCTCGACGACTGGTTGCTGAAGGCGGGCTCGTCCCAGGCAGTCGTCTCCCACCTCCAGACTACGGCCGAACTCCTGCACTCGCTGGGGTTCTCCATCAATGTGCCGAAGTCGCATCTGATTCCTTCTCCACAGCTCCTTTTCATCGGAGCATTTCTGGACACGACGCAGTTTCGGGCCTATCCTCCTGAACGGCGAGTCCGGGATATTCAGGCTATGATTCCGATCTTTCAGCCTTTATCCTGGGTTTCGGTACGGATGACCCTGAGGCTGCTGGGCCTCATGGCCTCCTGCATCCTGCTGGTCAATCATGCCAGATGGCATATGCGGGCTCTGCAGTGGGACCTGAAGTTCCAGTGGGCGCAGCACCAGGGCAACCTGTCCGATCACGTCCAGATCTCGGAGGGGACTGCAAAACAGTTGCAGTGGTGGCTCTCGAACCGGCAATGGGTCATGGGCAGATCCCTCTCCCTTCCCCAGCCAGAGCATACAGTTGTGACGGACGCGTCCCTTCTGGGATGGGGCGGTCACATGGGAGAGAGCGGAGATCAGAGGCCTCTGGTCTCCGGCGGAGTCCCGGCTCCATATCAACCTTCTGGAGCTCCGGGCGATCCGACTTGCACTCAAGGCATTCCTTCCCTCTGTCAAAGGGAAGGTGGTGCAGGTGTTCACAGACAACACCACCGCCATGTGGTACTGCAACAAACAGGGCGGGGTGGGGTCTTGGACCCTTTGTCAGGAGGCTCTGCGCCTCTGGACATGGCTGGAACATCAGGGCATGTTCCTGATGGTTCAACACCTGGCAGGTTCCCTGAACGCCAGGGCGGGACGAACTCAGCCGCAGGTGCATGATGGATCACGAATGGCGTCTTCACTCGGAAGTGGCGCAAGGACTCTTTCTACAGTGGGGAGAGCCTTGGTTAGATCTATTCGCCACCGAAGAGAACGCGCAATGTCATCAGTTCTGCGCGTTGGAATTTCCAAGGCGGCACTCGCTCGGCGACGCTTTTCGTCGCGAGTGGAGTTGCGGTCTGTTGTACGCCTTTCCGCCTATACCACTTCTACCCAGAGTGTTGAAGAAGATTCGGCACGACCGGGCCCAAGTCATTCTTGTGGCTCCGGACTGGGCTCGAAGAGTTTGGTATCCCGAGCTACTCAATATGAGCGTAGATCCCCCGATCCGTCTGCCTCTTCGGGAGGATCTTCTGTCGCAGCAGCAGGGGACGGTCCTCCACCCGAACCTGTCCAGTCTACACCTGCCTGCGTGGAGATTGAGCGGCGGCAGTTGATTCCTTTCGACTTGCCTCCCGAAGTTTGTGATGTGATTCTGGCAGCCAGGCGTCCCTCCACTAAGGTGGTATACGCCTGCAGGTGGAACAAATTTGTGGCATGGTGCACAGCAAAGGCTGTGAATCCCCTTTCTGCCCCTCTTTCTGAGGTCCTTCTGTTCCTTCTCTCTCTGGCCCAACAGGGTTCTGCCCTGGGTACCATCAAGGGTTATCTTTGTGCAATCTCGGCCTTCCTCAGGCTCCCTGATCAGCCCTCCTTTTCAAGTCCCCTGTTGTTAACAGGTTCTTAAAAGGTATTACTCACCTCTTCCCTCCTGTTCCGTTTGTGATGCCTCAGTGGGACTTGAACTTGGTTCTTACCTTTTTAATGTGCGCTCCCTTTGAGCCTCTACATAACTGTCCTCTTCGTCTTCTGACTCTGAAGACAGCCTTTCTGGTGGCCATCACCTCCGCTCGGCGGGTGAGTGAGCTCCAGGCTCTATCTTGCAAACCTCCCTTTCTGTCTGTTCATCCAGACAAGGTTGTTCTTCGGACGCGTCCGTCCTTCTTGCCAAAGGTGGTTACTGCTTTCCATATTGGGCAGACCATCACTTTGCCCACCTTCTTTCCGCCTCCGCATCCTTCCAGAGAGGAAGAGAGGCTCCACCGTCTGGACCCAAAACGTGCGCTCTCCTTCTATATTGACCGCACAAAACACTTCCGGGTGGATGACCAGCTCTTTGTTGGCTACGTGGGTGCCAAAAAGGTCGGGCTGTGCACAAGAGGACCATCTCCCGCTGGGTTACCTTGTGCATCAAGACCTGCTATTCTTTGGCTAAGAAGGAGCCTCCTGTTGGGCTGCGTGCCCATTCCACCAGGGCAACGGCTGCTACCACGGCCTTGGGCCGCGGTGTTCCGCTGCCGGTTATTTGTCAGGCAGCTACGTGGGCCTCGCTGCACACGTTTACAAAGCATTACTGCCTTGACAGTCAGGTCCGGAGGGACGGCTTCTTTGGCCGTTCTGTCCTCCAGGACTTCCTTGTCTGATCTTTGTTCGCAGACCCACCACCAGGGTTGGTATTGCTGAGGTATCTATTCTAAGGTAAGGAATCTGTCACTAACGTGTCTCTTTCAGATGCACAAGTTACTAACTTGTGTAACGATATATCTGTAAGAGACAGTAGTTAGTGACAGATTCCTTACCGCCCCACCCATCCTCCCGTTCTGCGAACTGATTTCTAGGAGTTAAGGACATCCCTTTCAGGGCCCTTGTATTTTTCAGACACCTATGTCAGCTTCTTGCATGGCTCTGCGTTCCTGGCGCGGAAAGTCGTGTACAGAACTGACGTCAGCGCGCAGGGGCGGCATCTTAAGTACTGCCCGCGACGTCATCCCGGCGATCACGACGCCGACGACGGACGCGGAGCCGCACGACGCCGCCTACCGACGCGCAAGGGTACTGCTACGCAAAAACTTTCCGGATCCAGCCTGACGCCTGGGGATATTCTAAGGTAAGGAATCTGTCACTAACTACTGTCTCTTACAGATATATCGTTACACAAGTTAGTAACTTGTGCCTTAAAGCGCATTATAACCTCGCGTTAAATGCTAACTTTGGAATGGCTGCACCGAAACATGTCGTGTTTGGTGTCAAACATCTTGGAATACTACCCCCGCAATTCTGGCGCGGGAGCATTCCACCCTTCTAGAGGGAGAGACATGTTAACCCTGGCCTGGCCGGTAACTTCTTTCTAAAGCCCTGGCATCACAAAATGGATGCTGCTGCCACAGACACAAGTCTGGCCTCCTGCTGCTGGAAGAAACTCCGGCAGGGGAGGCCTGGACAATAGGTTTCCTGTCCCAGGGAGGTGTGACCACCTCCCCAGACAGGATAGTGTGTATTGGGGCTGGGCGGGAGCACTTTGGGTGCTTTGAAGTCCTGCACTGGGGGCACACTTGGTGTCCCTGTGCATACCCCAGTTCAAACCGGATCAGGGGCTTGCAGCCCCTGCTTTGGCGCGAACTGGACAAAGGGAAAGGGGTGTAGCCACCCCTCTGCCCTGACCCACCCATAGGTGGGGCCACAGAGTAGTCCAACCCTAAACTTAGTATAAGTATAGGAACCCAGTCCTTAGGACTTTAGATTATCCCTGGACGAAACTCTGACACAGAATCCTGGACCTTCGACGCTCTACTACAAGATTAGAGGACAGAAGAATCTCCCTTGTGGTCAAGGAGTGACTCCCCTGCTTGGCAGGCACCAAAGAAGCAATTGTCCGGTCTGCATCGCCTAAGCTCCCGTCGGACGCCGAAGTCTTTGCATCACCAGAGGTGGATTTCCAGACTTCCCGAGGCTGCCCTGAGTCCCCAGCAAAGCTGAGGCCCGTAGCTGTCGTGGGTAACGTGGAACCGTGACCCCTGGACACCGCACGCATTTGCTAGTGCATCCTCTTCTGGGTCTCCCACGAAGTCGTGCTTTGGGCTCCGAGTAGCCCTAGCCTCCAGCACCAACTGCACCGAAGATCACTGGCCTCCACTCCACGAGTGTCCTGTGAGCCAGCTCCACGTGCACCGTCTCGAGGCTCCTTCGCGGTCGCTAGCACGTTGGCTAGTAGCCCTTCACGAAGGCCAATCCTTTTCTTCCTGGGCTCCCTGGTTGCTCCAGGCTTGCCCTCACTTACCCTTGCTGGGTGAGTTCCTCAGACCTTGCTGGTCTGCATCATCGTCAATCTTCATCTACATCGAGACTTGCCGTTGCCAAGGCTTGTTGGGTCCAATCCGGTCGCCGACGCCTCAGCACTCGACAGACATCGTGTACCAGCCCGAATCCTGCTCCTGGTCGCCGACAACGCCTCCTGGACCTCGTGGCTGAAGAGTCAAGACGACCGTCAACCTACCTGAAGCACTCGACATCGGTGGGCATCTGCTCATCGCCTTCCTGGTCACTGGCTAGTGACCCAGACTCTGTCCCCTCTGCTTTCAGGTTCTTCAGATCTCCGATCCACTCTTGGATCCACCCGGACACTTTCCACTTGGTCGCCAGCAGCACTTTGCAGCAGATCGCCATTCAAATCGACGACGAAACCCGACCCCGAAAGGCACCTATGCACCCGGCTTCCCTGGGTGAGGTAACAAGAGTACTCCGGTGCTCCCGTGGGTAGAGACTCTAGAACGACCTAGTTCTCAAAGGGTTTGCTCCAAGTCCTCCTTTAAGTGTCCCTTTTCTTTAATTTCCAAACCGCGACTTTCTCCATAGAAGTTAACGGCGTCTCGCGGCTGTGTATTTACACTGCACGCGTCCCCCGTGGGTCCCCTGTGTCACTACCTTGGGTGGTTCCTTGTGGTCCAAGCACTTCTAGAGGCTCTAGGCCTAGTGTCTAGTTCAGTCGTGGTTCTTATACCACTTTATTGGTATATGGTTTGGTACGCCCCTAGGGCCCAAGCGTGTATTTGTGCTATTACTGTGTTTAAATAACTTATAACTTATGTACTTCGAACTCTAGCCTCATAAAGAGACTAGAGGGTGTGTTTAGCTAATAAATACATATATTTTGAATATATACCTGGTGTGGTGCTCTTTCATTTGATCACTCAAGAGATTATAGACTGGTAAAACAAGCTGCTTTACATTCCTTCAAGACTTAGCCTGAAGGCTGCTCTCCATAGCTACCACTAGGATAGCTTTCAATAAGGTTGTCTTTAACCTATCTCCAATAAGGGGTTGTTTGGACTGGTGCAAGGTGCCCACTATAATTAGTGGACAGCATATACCAGGCCAACTTCTCACATTGGTGTGCAGCGTGTGGGATTCCAGCTTGCTATTGTTTTACCAGATAATCTCAATTGAATTGATCAACTGAAAACCACTAAAGGTACCTAAGGTACATATAAATTAAGCTTAGTATACAGTAAGTTCTACTGAACTTAGAGTTGTGTGTTAAGGGATAGCACACCCTTTCTACAACTCAAGAGAGTTTAGTAGGCCACACTAGAGTAGGTAGTGCATACACCACACCTCACTAGTGATGTCTTCAAAGCCAGGACCCAGTGAGTCCTTGCCAGAAGCCCCTGGTCTTCTTCCCTCCAAGTATGATACACTCCCATTCTTGGAATTGAGAGCATTATGCAATTTGAGGAAACTGAAGACAGGCCAAAGCCCCACCACCCAACATCTGAGAGAGATGTTAGAGGCTTATGATCTCAGCAGGCCCTTAGGGACTGAAGGGGTAGGAGCAGAGGGTGGGGCAGAAGATGAGGATGGGGCCAGGGGTAGCAACACCCCCAGCCCCCCTCTGGAACTGACCAGGAGGGTGACAATGACCCTGACCTGGAAAACCCAATTCCTCCTGTGGATGAGGAGGAGGATCAGAATGACCTCCACTTTGTCCCCCAGGAAGGATGGTGAGTGTGCCTAGAAGGTCTAGATCTCCTTCTCAGGAGTCTAACCACTCTAGCACCTCAGTAGGGACCTCTGTCTCCTCTCATAGGAGGGAATCCTCTCATGAGAGGAGAAAAGACTGATTCAGTATGAGCAAGCCCAGCTTGAACTCAGAAAACAGCAGTTGGCTATAGACAGGGAGTCCCTAGATCTCTACAAAGAGAGAAAAAGTTGGGACTAGAGTCCCATGGTGGCAGCAATATCCCTAAAGATAGGGAAAGGTCTTATGACCATAGAAACCTAAACAAGATTGTCCCTCCCTACCAGAGTGGGGATGACATCCACAAATGGATAACTGCACTGGAGAGGGCCTGTAAAGTTCAGAGGGTCCCCCAGAAGCAGTGGGCAGCAATCTTGTGGCTCTCCTTTGCAGACAAAGGTAGAGACAAGCTCCTCACTGTAAGAGAAGAGGATGCTGACAATTACACAGTCTTGAAGAGTGCTCTGATAGATGGGTTTGGCCTAACCACTGAACAGTATAGTTTGAAGTTCAGAGACACCCAAAAGCTCAGACTCAAGACTGGGTTGATTTTGTAGATTGTGCTACTAAGGCTCTGGAAGGTTGGATACATGGCAACAAGTGCAGGACTTTTAGGATTGTACAATTTGATTATGAAGGAGCAGATCCTTAATAATTGTCAAAACCAGCTTTTGCACCAGTATCTGGTGGACTCTGATCTGACCTCTCCCCAAGAATTGGGAAAGAAGGCAGACAAATGGGTCAGAACCAGAGTAAAAATTAAAAATCAGGGTGGTGACCAGAAGAAAGATTCTACTAAGTCCCAAGAGAAAGGTGGGGATAAATCTAAGGATAAGTCCCCTACAGGGCCCCAAAATTCCTCTTCTGGGGTGGGTCCCAAACTCCTTCTTCTCCTGAAAAGAAACCATATTGCCATGTCTGTAAAAGCCTGGGCACTGGAAAACTGATCCCAGTTGCCCCAGGATTGGCAATAAAGAAAATGTTCCTCCCACAACTACTACCACCCCTCCTGGTACTACCAGTAAGTAATCCTCCAGTTGGGAGTAGTGCACCCAAAAAGTTAGGTGCTTTTGCAAGAGGAACAGAGCTGGGCCCTAGTTTAGACAGGGACCCCTCAACAGACTCCTCTGACTCTGATGGTGGTATAGGATTTGCCACCTTTACCATGGGTCCCACAGCATTGGGCAGGTACAGATTGGAGCCAATAATTAATGGTCAGAAAGCTGTGGCATTTAGGGACACAGGGGCTAGTGTCACCATGGTGGCAGGAAACTAGTCCCCCTCACCAGCTTTTACCTGAGTTTAAATACCAGGTGACCAACATTGATGGTGTCAGAACAGATCACCCCATGGCCATAGTCAATCTCAGCTGGGAGGGGGTCACAGGCCCAAAAAGAGTGGCAGTGTCCCCAACCTTACCTGTAGATTGCCTGATGGGCAATGATCTGGAAATTTCAGCCTGGGCTGAAGTTGAACACCAAACCCATCTCAGGATGTTGGGTGTCCCTGTAAAGGTTAGTGGGGCTGTGATGGCCACAGCCCCAGCCCAAGATTTTGGAGAGATGGAGCCTGGAAGAATGGCCCACTCTCCCCCAAAAGAGAGCACAAGGGTTGAAGAAAAGTCTTCTTCCCCCCAGACAGTAGGTAAGAGTCAGCCTCCTCAGGGAACTGACCCTACCCCTAGTGAAGGAACTGCCACAGAGGTAGTCAGGCCTGGCCTGGCCACCCCTGATGGCAGAGGACCCTTCCAAGGTGGTACCCAGTCTGGAGCAAGTAACCTGCCCCTCTCTACCCTGTCTCAGTCAGCCCAGGGCTGCAGAGGTCAGGGAGGTCAGTGGACCCCCAGGGCCCCCTGTCCAGAGGAACCCCCCATCAGCAGATTAGGGGCACCCAGCCTAGTAGCCCTAGCCAGGTGAAAATTCCTCCACACACTGAGGGATCCCCCATACCTTTATGTAGGGACCTCCCCAGAAGGACTCTGGTAGGCAAGGGCAAACATGGGACCAAAAGGTTCCAAACCTGCCATATCCCTCCAGTGTTCCATCCAAAGGGACCCAACCCCCAGCTGTATGCAGCCAAAGGTTGACCCTTAGAGCAAAGTGCAACTCAGTCATGGAAAGACAGGCATACATGGTGACCAGTGATCTGAGGAAGCTGAGGCCAACATTCCTAGGGCCGCCCTTCCCTGCTCAGACACCTCACCAGCCTTGTACTTTACCTAAGCACACCACAGGTAGTGATTCCCCATGGTGGAGACCCTCTCATACCCTTAGGGTGAGGGATTGCTTAGTGGACCATAAGACAGGGGGCAACCATGCTAGTGCAGGTGCTTCCTTATATGGCCACTTAGTCAATAAAGGCTCAACTGGCCAAGGTTAGCCTTATCTCCTTTCGTTTGGGGGGTTATGTAGGAAGGTGGAATCTGACTATATGGTTGCCCCCACTTTTTTTCTGGTGTTTTGCTGGTTTATGACTTAGTTGGACTGGGATCCTGCTATTCAGGGCCCCAGTCTAACTGCTTTCTCTGTAAAATGGTTTCCATGTGCCTTAGGCACATCTCTGATTGGAATCTGGAGTGCCCTTATAAGTCCCTAGTATATGGTATACTATGTACCCAGGGCATAGGTACCTCAGAGGCCTACCAGGGCTGCAGCATGTATTGTGCCACCCCTGGAAGGCCATCCAAACTGACACCACAGGTCTGCTACTGCAGCCTGGGTAAGGTGGTGCATGCACCCCTTACTGTGATATAGGTTACCTATATCACTATATACATACACACATATAAACCTATAAGTCACTCCTATGGCAGGCCTTATCAATCCTGAAGGCAGAGTGCGTGGTTCCTATGTGAGAGGGTGCCCCTGCATGAGCAGGGCCCCTCTGCAGCGTTCGGAGACCCTTCTCTGATGCTGTTTGTAGTGCAACCTGACCATATACTCTTAAGCGCATTATAACCTCGCGTTAAATGCTAACTTTGGAATGGCTGCACCGAAACATGTCGTGTTTGGTGTCAAACATCTTGGAATACTACCCCCCGCCAATTCTGGCGGCGGGGGTAGCATTCCACCCTTCTAGAGGGAGAGACATGTTAACCGTGGCCTGGCCGGTAACTTCTTTCTAAAGCCCTGGCATCACAAAATGGATGCTGCTGCCACAGACACAAGTCTGGCCTCCTGCTGCTGGACGAAACTCCGGCAGGGGAGGCCTGGACAATAGGTTTCCTGTCCCAGGGAGGTGTGACCACCTCCCCAGACAGGATAGTGTGTATTGGGGCTGGGCGGGAGCACTTTCGGGTGCTTTGAAGTCCTGCACTGGGGGCACACTTGGTGTCCCTGTGCATACCCCAGTTCAAACCGGATCAGGGGCTTGCAGCCCCTGCTTTGGCGCGAACTGGACAAAGGAAAGGAGTGTAGCCACCCCTCTGCCCTGACCCACCCATAGGTGGGGCCACAGAGTAGTCCAACCCTAAACTTAGTATAAGTATAGGAACCCAGTCCTTAGGACTTTAGATTATCCTGGACGAAACTCTGACACAGAATCCTGGACCTTCGACGCTCTACTACAAGATTAGAGGACAGAAGAATCTCCCTTGGGGTCAAGGAGTGACTCCCCTGCTTGGCAGGCACCAAAGAAGCAATTGTCCGGTCTGCATCGCCTAAGCTCCCGTCGGACGCCGAAGTCTTTGCATCACCAGAGGTAGATTTCCAGACTTCCCGAGGCTGCCCTGAGTCCCCAGCAAAGCTGAGGCCCGTAGCTGTCGTGGGTAACGTGGAACCGTGACCCCTGGACACCGCACGCATTTGCTAGTGCATCCTCTTCTGGGTCTCCCACGAAGTCGTGCTTTGGGCTCCGAGTAGCCCTAGCCTCCAGCACCAACTGCACCGAAGATCACTGGCCTCCACTCCACGAGTGTCCTGTGAGCCAGCTCCACGTGCACCGTCTCGAGGCTCCTTCGCGGTCGCTAGCCCGTTGGCTAGTAGCCCTTCACGAAGGCCAATCCTTTTCTTCCTGGGCTCCCTGGTTGCTCCAGGCTTGCCCTCACTTACCCTTGCTGGGTGAGTTCCTCAGACCTTGCTGGTCTGCATCATCGTCAATCTTCATCTACATCGAGACTTGCCGTTGCCAAGGCTTGTTGGGTCCAATCCGGTCGCCGACGCCTCAGCACTCGACAGACATCGTGTACCAGCCCGAATCCTGCTCCTGGTCGCCGACAACGCCTCCTGGACCTCGTGGCTGAAGAGTCAAGACGACCGTCAACCTACCTGAAGCACTCGACATCGGTGGGCATCTGCTCATCGCCTTCCTGGTCACTGGCTAGTGACCCAGACTCTGTCCCCTCTGCTTTCAGGTTCTTCAGATCTCCGATCCACTCTTGGATCCACCCGGACACTTTCCACTTGGTCGCCAGCAGCACTTTACAGCAGATCGCCATTCAAATCGACGACGAAACCCGACCCCGAAAGGCACCTATGCACCCGGCTTCCCTGGGTGAGGTAACAAGAGTACTCCGGTGCTCCCGTGGGTAGAGACTCTAGAACGACCTAGTTCTCAAAGGGTTTGCTCCAAGTCCTCCTTTAAGTGTCCCTTTTCTTTAATTTCCAAACCGCGACTTTCTCCATAGAAGTTAACGGCGTCTCGCGGCTGTGTATTTACACTGCACGCGTCCCCCGTGGGTCCCCTGTGTCACTACCTTGGGTGGTTCCTTGTGGTCCAAGCACTTCTAGAGGCTCTAGGCCTAGTGTCTAGTTCAGTCGTGGTTCTTATACCACTTTATTGGTATATGGTTTGGTACGCCCCTAGGGCCCAAACGTGTATTTGTGCTATTACTGTGTTTAAATAACTTATAACTTATGTACTTCGAACTCTAGCCTCATAAAGAGACTAGAGGGGTGTGTTTAGCAATAAATACATATATTTTGAATATATACCTGGTGTGGTGCTCTTTCATTTGATCACTCAAGAGATTATAGACTGGTAAAACAAGCTGCTTTACATTCCTTCAAGACTTAGCCTGAAGGCTGCTCTCCATAGCTACCACTAGGATAGCTTTCAATAAGGTTGTCTTTAACCTATCTCCAATAAGGGGTTGTTTGGACTGGTGCAAGGTGCCCACTATAATTAGTGGACAGCATATACCAGGCCAACTTCTCACAGCAACTATCCTAGGAGACAGCTCCATTGGTTTGCTGCCGCACAGTGGGAGTAGTTTTTGTTTCTGCTCCCATCGGGTGAGTTTAAACCTATGCTCCCTGACTGGGAGAGTGAAGGCAGGGAGTTCCATTTCTGTTTCCTGCCCATGCAGTAAACTACACAGTGTCGTGGTGAATGGAGTATATGTACGTAGGTCCAGGGGTATGAGGACCATGGGACCATGACATGGCTCAGGGAGGGGAACTATGAGCCCCTTCCCTAAGTAAAAATGTTCCCCTGCTGCAGCCCCTCCCCCGGCCTTGTCCCACCCCAGGGGGGGCTTCAAAGTGAAATTAATGTTACCATGGTACCATTTAAAAAAAAAAAAAAAAGTTTTGGGCCCCAGAGGTTTCCTTCTGGGATCCCCCCACCCCTGCTGAATTTCTATGGTTCTGTGTGTTTAAAATCTGACCCTAACTATAACGTCCCTGTAAACGTAGTTTTTTTCAGTGAATTTCTAAAGTTTTATTCATTCTATTTCCTAACTATAATGTCCTTGTAACCTTTGTTGTTTTCAGGGAATGTATAAGGTTTTTAAGGCTATTTCCTAACTATAACCCCTGTAACCTTTGTGTTTTAAGTGAATTTCTCTGTTTTCTTTTTAATATAAATTGTACTACGATTTGACAGAAGTTTATTAATACATGTTATTCACACATTCATTCTTATTATATATTTTAAAACAAAAAATTAAGGTAAGGTAATTTATGTAGTCTTTCCATCAATGCAATGCATCGAGTCTTTATTTTTTTTAAAATTCATTTTATAGATCCGCGGATCTGCCGTGAATCCTCGGATAAATAATGGGTCTGCCGGTTATATTGCACACATTCAATGCTAAAACAACAACACATTTAATACAAACATATGCTATTGCAATTTCTATAAGTGTATCACTGCCTGTGTGTGAACGTATGAGTGACTGTGTGAGTGTGTGAGTGGCTATATGGGTGTGGGAGTGGCTGTGTGGGTGGCTTTGTGGGTGTGTGAGTGGCTTTGTGGGTTTGTGATTGGGTGTGAGAGTGGCTGTACCGGTGTGTGAGTGAGTGCATGAGTGATTGTGTGGGTGTGTGAGTTAGTGTGTGAGTGATTGTGTGGCTGTGTGAGTAGGTGTGTGGGTCTGTGAGTGGGTATATGTGTTTTTCTTTAATTGGGGTCTGAATACGCAGATCCCCCTCAAATCCATGAGGATCCAAGTGGATCTGCGGAACCTCATGCGCTAAAAAAAAGTTTTGGGATAATTTCTTTCCCATGAGGTGTCCCTCACAGACCTCTCCATCAGTCCCATGGGGTCAGGGTATCTCTACCCTGACCCCTCCTATCACTTTTACATAGAATTTTCTCCCCTAGGAGCCGTGTTCCGATGCACAAAATGGCGCCGCAACTTTCCTCTCAGGTTGTGTCCAGCCAATCACAACATTGCTGTTGGCTCGTGGATCCGCGGATCCGCATCTCTCGATATACATAAATCTTTTTACTTTAATAATTCCAAAACTACTGAACAGATTTACACCAAATTACAAAAAGCACTCTTTCTGGACCAAGATCTAGCTTTCTGCCAAATTTGGTGCATAAAGAAAATGTGTTTTGAGACCATCCGTTTTTCTTCGCCACCGCTTGACAGTTTACCCCAAAGCTTTCCAGACAGCAGCTGAAGTGACTGGCAAACTAGTTTTGAGAATAATGTGAAGATTCATCAAATGGCACCAAAGTTATTAGAAAAACGAAAAACGTTTTTCCTATGGAAACTAGGTCCTAACTATAACTACCTGCTGGTGACCGCCAATAGGTAATTCCGCTGGAAGCATGGAGGCGGCTTGGGCCATGGGGGCCTTGGGACTCCCCCCCCATTGCACTCAATGACCACCCTTTGTTGGCCAGGCCCTGGGGGATGGGGTCCCCCGGGCTGCAATCTGTTAGGGGAGGGAAGCTGCGTGCCCCATCCCCCTTAAATATGTTGCCGGGCCCGGTGGATGGGGTCCCTGGGGCCAAATGCGGCCCGAGGAGGGGGTCCCTGAGCCCCCTTCCTCCTAAACAAAAGTGCTGTGCCCCAGGTTCATGGAGCCAAAAGCGGCCTGGGGAGGGGGCCCGCTGCCTTTCGAGTGTTGGCCAACGGGCTTAGCCGCACGCCAGGCCCTGTGGCCAACACCTCCACTGCACACGGCCAAAAGCAGTGTGTGTCATGGGGTTGGTTGCATTTGGGGGGTTGGATGCCAGGCCCTGCGGCCCACCCCCCACGCATGCAGCTGTTGGATTACTGTATGGTAATTAAATATTACTCTACATTAAAAAAAAACTAGAAATTTACTGGAAAAAACAAATGTTACAAGGACGTTATAGTTAGGTTCAGGTTTTCCACACACAAAACCATAGAAATTTAGCAGTTCTAGTTATCTCGAGTAACTATAACTAGTGCCCTAAGGTAACTATAACTCCCGCTCTTGCCATGCACTGCTAATTACCCCACATATTACATCAGTCATGACATCTTCTAGGACATCATTGATAATATCATTGCAACATTTGCAGTGAAATTATTGATGAGAAAACTGCATGGCGGGGTTGCAAGTTATAGTTACCTTAGGACACGAGTTGTAGTTACCTACATATATATTTGATCAAGGCCGTTTGTTAGCGGCTGAAACGCGTCTGGGACATGCACTTGCACTAAAGAAGGGAAAAATATAAATACAGTTTTCGCACCATAATGGAGTCCGTGCCTGCTTAGACCCAGGGCTGTCTATCGTGGCGGTCCTGGATGGGCTCCGGCAGCCCTAGCATACACAACGTGTCCTCTCATACAGAGATGACCAGGACACTCCAGGCTTCTTAAATAATTTATTGTGCTTGATGCCTTGTCACCAACGCGTTTCTGCTCTCGCCTTTCTCACCGTGAGAAAGTCGAAAGCCCAAATGCGTTGGTGACGAGGCATCAAGCACAATAAATTATTTAAGAAGCCCGGAGTGTCCTGGTCATCTCTGTGCGAGGGGACGTGTTGTATGTATATATGTATGTATTTATATATATACACACACCTTTTCAGGCTTAGAGTACTGGATAAATTATGCAAACAAGAAGCTGAGAACTCTGGATAGTTCCCAATTTTATGTGGAGAGCAGCTCGTGTATAGAGCACCCTACAACACCAGCAACACTCTCAATCTGCTCACCTCAAATGTCTGTTTTTCTAGCAAAGCTTTTAAGCAGAGCATTAGCACAGTACCATTCATGCCAAGCTAGAAAGGGACAAAGTCTTTTGCCATTTCTATAGCAAAACCTTTTGCCATAGGATTGGCACAGTGCCACCTAGGCCGATCTGTAAAATGACAAGAGCCTTTTACAACTCCAGGCACTGTATTACAGCTTTGGATTGGTGAAATACCATCCAAGCCAACCTCTAATGAATAAATGCAACCTCTGGAATGTGTTCTGCTATTTTTATAGCTCTTCAGAAAGGTTTAGCTTTGTCCAGACACAAGGGAGCATCCAGTATAAGCCAGAACAATACCCTTTCAGGCTTAGAGTGCCACATAAATCATGCACAAAAAGAAGCAGAGAACTCTATGTAGTTCTCAAGTTTAGGTGTAATATATATCAATTATGTATTATGATTAGCATTTATATGATATAGAACACATTATTTAATACATTAAATACTATAAAACTGAAGTAATTTTATATTTACTTACCAGGCCAAGGTTATGGTTATCTGAAAGAAAAGATTAAAAATAGAGGTAATCCGAAATTGTGATGGTCGAAATGTATTGATGGGGGAGCGAATGTGGCGTAACAGCCAGAGCTGCCGAATTTGGAACTGGGGATCCAGGTCCGAGTCTTGGAGTCGGCTCAAAATCCTGTGTTTTCTGGGCAAATCACTTAATTTCCCCATGCCTAGGAACAGTGCCTGGATACCCTCATGGGTAATTAACCACACTCTACTTATTATATACCACCTTTAGTTTTACTTCTTCATTCATGTGTAAAGCATTCCTCAACTGAACAGTTATTGCTTAGTAAAGATGTGAAGACGCCATGTACTTTTTAGCTCAAAATATGTAAAACATTATTATGAGGCATTTTTCTTTAGTGCTCTGTATTTCAAGATATTTACCCATTTTCGTTTTGTTTCATTAATAGTTGTTCATTGGTTTTCTTTGTTGTTTAGGTGACGTGGCATGAAATAGCAAGGCCTCAAATCCACGGCTATGATATGCAGTGCTTGGCAATGATTGGTAGATTTCAGTTTGTATCTGGAGCAGATGAAAAAGTGCTTCGAGTTTTTGCTGCCACACGCAACTTTGTGGAAAATTACATTAACATCACTGGTAGAGCAGAGGCAAACAGTCTTTCCAGTGTGAGTACCTGAAAATGTCCTCAAGTTTTTGTATAAACACATAGTTACCATTTTGTTGCAAATATTTGTAGAGATTTTTGTTGCAAGTATTTCATTTTCAGTTAATATCAAAGCCTAGTAGAGGCAAATATGAAATTGGTAGCAGCGGGAGAGAACACTGAAAAGAGAGAACAACCCACCTCCAAATATACGCTCTGTGAATAGTCAAAAATCAAATCTGACAACATACCAATATATTATATTGGAATTATCTGTGTTTCTTTTATTTATTTAAAGCTCATAACCATAATTTGAAAACAATGATTTAAGCATTCATACATAAAGAAAAAGAACTGTCATACCCTCACAGTCAAAATACTCTCACACAGACTTCTCTCATACCACTCATACCCTTACCATCATTCTCAATCAATAGAACCTATTAAAACTCTTATAAGGCCAACCTTACAGAACACCAAAACCAAGGAGAAAGACTATATATGTCCCCTCACAACATTGGGCCCAATTGGGATAATGCCTTAACGTCCACATATATCTACAGACCCAAAATTGCATTTGCAGGTCTATTCAAACATCTGTTCAAAATATTTCATTAATTTATCTTATGTATACATCAAAATATAATAATGGAAGTCCGAAAACACATATTTCACAATAGAGCTTTGCTTCGGTGTCTGAGTGACTTAACACAGGCGTCGATGCGCGTTTCGGTGAGGAGTGGTCAGCCGAGCACACAGCTTTTTCAGGGCACTAAAAGATGTTTCAATGCGAAATAAAATCAACAGTTGGAGCACTGTGTTTAACCTCCTCTAGTGCAATCCAATTGTTGTGCTCTGGACGGGTCTGGCAACTTTTGGAACATGTCAGATGAAGTCAACAATTGCACTCCTGTTTATCTCATCCCAAGGCTGCCATGATTGCAGGCGCAACATTGTCACAAAGCAAACTTCCTTAGTTACTCACAGGGCACAAGTCCTAAAAAAAGAAATGGGGGGGACTAACCAAGTTGAGCAGTAGGCAAGTGACACCATGGTGTGTGACATCACGGAGCGTGACATCGTACGTGGCATCACAACCCATGACCTCAAAGGAAGTCACATCACAAAAGTGACGTCAGATCTTAAGACCTCACACATATGTTTAGCAGGTCTATTATTAGTACATTTGAGCACATTACAGCATTTAACAAATGAGACTTCGCATCAGAGTTGTGCCAAAAAGTGACACAACCCGGACGCAAAATCTGGGCCTCGACTTATACATTTAATTTTTAAAACTCTGACACATGGAAATTGGCCCGGTGCAAAAAGTCACTCATGCCTAAGGGTGCAAACAGTCACCCGTGCAATTAAACAAGAGTAAAGAAGGAAAGAAATCCTAGGTATAGGGGACCCACAGGTGAGGTGGAAAACCACTCTTTGTCCTTTGTTGCCCTCACACACCCCAAGGGGTGTCATGCTTCATCATCGCGCGGTTGCTCCTCGTAGGGCCGGCGCTGCAATTCCCTACGGGTCCCCCGAAGGGTCACTTTATCGGAGATCTTTTCAGGACTGCCGGATGGCGCATGAGGGTGTGTGGGGAGTGGGTCAAATGAGGGTAAGGGAAGTGCGTGCAAAGTGGTAAGAAAGTTAATAAAGGGTAAACATGCAGCGCAAGTATAAGTAATGTACCCTTTGCAGTCAGAAAACTGCTGAATAAAAACATTGCCCCAAAGGCACACTATGCCCAGGTGTCAAAGGTCATAGGTCAACATGTTTCACGCCTGCGTCGCCTTAAAGGTCGTTGGCGCTTCTTCAGGACCATTTTGGTGTGTGTGAGGGCAACAAAGGACAAAGAGTGGTTCTGTGGGTCCCCTATACCTAGGATTTCTTTCCTTTACTCTTGTTTAATTGCACAGGTGACTGTTTGCACCCTTAGGCATGAGTGACTTTTTGCACCCTGCCATAGGAACAGTGTCCTCTTGTTGGATTAAACGTAGGCATTAGGAGCATGGACACTGGACCTTTATTAGCTCCTAGGTCCCCCCCTTCTTTTTTTGTGATATACATGGAAATTGGCAACAAGGAGAAACGTGGCAGAAAATCTGTTCTGCTTAATTGCTGCAGAGTCTGCATTTTTAAATAATTAAGGCACCTGCTGCATAGATCTTCGTATGCCTAGTAATTCTCAGGGAATAATAATGGTAAGATAACTTTTGAGGTTAATGCACTTGCTGTATTTTATCTAGTCCCAGTTTTGAATTAAAGGAGCATAGAGGGTTAATATATCTCCTGCAGAACACATCATGTGACATGCAGATTACATATTTTTATTTTATTTAGATGGGTAAGTGGGTTACTGCTTTTAACACAGAGATCCTTTTGTTATTTCAGTTCATAAATTGTAATATAGCACAGTGAGCTATAAGCGACATGTGACTTCTGCACCTTGTAACCATCATTGTCTTATGTAACACATCCTGTGCATTGATTTACACACACATGATTTATTCTCAATGTATGATGTACACTACATGTACTCCGACACCCTAGATTGGGATGAATAGCACTATAAAATATATAAAACAAAATAATGGTATTTAAATTATTTGTGTGAATACTGGGACAGACCAACATATCAGACGTTCTTACAGTGTACTGGGGTCCAGATAGCTCCCAGACAGGATATTCCAACAAAAGGAGGCCTAATGGCTCCTTAACTTCCACCTTTGTTTTGGTCTCGGCTGGAGTTTAAAATAACAAAGCCCCCTCGCCTGCACATTGGCTTGGAATGAAAGCAGACAACATGCAGGCGCTGCTGAATGTGTCCTGGTGTCAGAAAGTGTCACCAGGACGAGTTCAGCATATTTCTGTGGTGCCGAACTTCTTGGCAGGAGAGACCGCGTCCAACCTGTGAAAAGAGTGGATAGATGCTGTCTACCCGAGTGTACCCTAGACTAGTGACCTGGTTACTCGACTTGTCATCACTGGTGTTTATGGCAGTGGGGCATATGCAAGATGGGGCGTAGCAGGTCACAGTGCTGTAGGAGGCACAGGTATGGCGGCACTTTAACAACTGCTTCGCAGGGCATATAAGAAGTGTTATCAGAAGTTCTCTCATTTGCTGGTAACTCTTGTTTGCTGGCAGGTTCTTTTGTTTGTCAAGTTTGGCTCCCGCAATAGCAGAAAACTTCCCCTAATAGCAGTAGCTCTTAGCTGCTGCTAGGTTGTGCCATGCAGATTCAGCCTTAGTTCCCACCCACCGGACCTAACATCAGAGTACAGTAACTTCTGACAAGCACGCTTCAGTTAGCTCCTGGTACTTTTTCTGCGCCCCATTGAGGTTTGCGGAGAGTAACCACAAGAGCATCAAAGACAAAGACAATAAAAGCATATAACGTTTTGCAAGGGGTGCCAGAAAACCGGTTGTCCAGATGGCTGTCCTTCATTCGTGTACCCAGGGCTTCACACTAGCCAGAACAACTAGCCCATACTGCCAATGAGGATCAGCGGCATGTGTGTGCCTCAAACCGAAACTGGCCGTCGAGTTTCGGCACCGACTGCTGGAATCATGGCGCAGCTCAAAATGGCAGACAGCCAGCTTGTCGGGCTTTGTTGAAAGGGATGTATATTTCATGTTTTTTTTTTTTTGTAAGTTTTATATAGCGCAAACAAGATCATTTCTGGTATCAGAGCACTGTACAATGGGAAAATAACATAGAAAATACAACAATAAACGCATATAATCTCAGGGCTGATCTCACGAACACGACCATATCGGGTAACTGTGCGTTACAATGCAGTATACATGAGGTGGTTATGAGTTGAAGATCGGCGATGATCACAATTGATAAGTTCATAAAGATAAACTATAGAAGGGCAAAACAGAGGAAGCAATAAAGAGAAAAGTTGCCTGGAGTGACTAGATTCACGTCGGTAGGGTTAAGAGAGCTAACGCCTCAGTGGGGAAGAAAGCTATTCAATAATCACAATTTTGCTTATTTTTTGAAGAGGGTCAAGAAGGGTTGGTCCTGGTTTCCGGATGGAGAGAGTTCCAGATTTTTGGAGCAATTCCAGAGAAGGCTCGCTTGTAGGTTTTCTTTTTGTTGAATTTTTGGGGCTTCAGCAGTAGGGAGCTTGTGCTATGTGAAGATCTATTCCCACCCGATAATGTCAGTTTCTGGGCCAGGTAGCATGGAGTGTTGTGGTGGAGAGCTATATGTGACATGCAAGCAATTTTGAGATTAATCCTTGCCCTATAGGGTAGCCAGTTCAATGAACGGAGGACAGAGGTGATATGATCACTTTTTTTCGAGTCTGTGATGAGCCTAGCAGCCGTATTAAAGGTAGCCTTCAGAGGTGCTAGTCCCTGAACCTCTGTTTTGAGATCTGCATTGGTAAGGAAAGATTTTAGTTTTCTTAGTTTGTGAAGTTGGTGATTGGCCCCTTTGGTGAAGGCACTGATGTGGTTCTGAATAGAGAGGTTATTTTCCAGGGTTATTCCTAGGGATTTCGCTGATTCAGTGATATGAAGGGTACAATTTAAGGCTGTAAAATGTGGGAGCCATTCTTTGATGTTAGAAGTGGTATTGGGTGGAGAGATTAAGAGGAATTCGGTTTTGAGTGCGTTAGGTTTGAGGTGTTATGAGTCAGCCAGTGTTATATTTTTCTCAAAGAGTTATTTAGGGTGGTAATGTCTTCGGGTGAGGCAATTTTCACATAAAGTTGCGTGTCATCAGCATACATATGGTAGGAGATGTTAGAGAGTTTGAGAATTTCAATTAGGGCCTCCATGTATAGGTTGAACAGGGTGGGGGAAAGAGTTGAGCCTTGGGGCACGCCAATCTGGACTGGCAACTGGTCGGATAGGCCATGGTTGATCAGGACTCTTTGACATCTGTTGTGTAGGAAAGAGAGGAGATCCATTTTAACACAGTACCAGAGAGACCCATGGGGGGGCTAGCAGCGAAAAGGTTAAGGAGGAGGGAGCCGAGGAATTTATCGGCGCACAACAAGAAATCACACATTTGAGCATTGCGCTGATGAAGACGGTCTTATTGCCCAAATTATTGTGCTACTTTGTCAACATCCCTTTTCCTTTAACCAAAATTACCAGCATGGGCTGGTAAACAACCTCATCTCAAATGGGAAACATTAACACTCCTGTATCAACAGGGTGGGCTTGCTGCATTTGATTACAAACTTCAAGCTTACTTTTAGTTTCCCCTGCAACCATATATGTCACATCTGCCAGTTGAATAAAATAGTGGTGATGCAGTCCCACTGCAAACACTAATCTGTAAGCGTATGTCCTACCAGCTATCTGAAATTGACACAATAGACTGCACACTTATGGCCTGGGACAAATGAATATCTGAGCAGGACTAACGTTTCTTTACTCTCCTGACATCTCACTAAAAGGACACCTAGGCATATCAGCTACTGTAGAGCATAGAACAGCTTCACAACTCCTGAAATGAAATGAAAGATCACTAAATTGGGTAATTTTATACATGGCAGGCTCCTTTATTGAGGTCACAAATATCAAAGCTTCCACAGCATTAGATATCTTCCTGCATTATAGACTTTGAGTCACCAGCCCCACATTACCCCTGTCTTCCCTCAGGAACCTCACAGTTTTAAACCTTTACATTTACTGATTGCTATCAAAATATCTAGATGCTTGATAACCATCTTGTATAGCTCTGTTCAGGAAGTGGCACCAATATATTCACCTAAACCCATGGACAGCTCGAACACTGAGCTACCAAACCCACTGTCAGATGAAGACTAGATGTTTTGTTGCAAATAGATATTTTATTGACAAATAGCCGGTTGTGCATGATACACTTCTGCTATCGTCATAGGATGTACTACACCCCCAGGAGCCTATGGAAGTGTGTGCGCAGAGACAATTCTAGCCTTCAGCGCTGCGGACAAACCAAGGCCGTTGACATACTACATTTAGCATGGGCATGCCCCAATATAGACCACTACTAGAATATGATGGGGGATACTATTTCCCTAATTATCAAAAGGAGTTGAGGTTGGTACTCCTGGGCTGGGTGAAATAATTGCCTAAGGCAAATAGGATATTAATCACCCCAGCATTGTTGATGGCAAAGAGGGTGGTTGCTAAACACTGGGGTGAGGCCACATGCCTACACTTAAATCCTGACCAAAAGTCTTTATCTGTTAATGCACACAACTTGAACTATAATCTGAATTACAGCCATTGATGGCCAGTCCCCAAGATATCTGGAGTCTCCTGAGAGAATATTTATTTTCAAACAATATGGCCAGGGGCCCCCAAAATACATGTACGATATACTCTTGGAAAACATACTTTCGTCCTTGAGTTGAGGATGTTTGTAATGATATACGTAGTACCTTACTAGGTCTTCTGCTTCCGATTATAGCTCGGTAACTCTGCAGGAAGCAGTGTTATTCATCACTGCTTACCTGTAGGGAACTTGTGGTACTTGCCAGTACAGTTGCACTTCTATGTGGCCATTCATGCACCGCTGTTTTTACTCTTTTACTGTATTGTACCAATTTATTTCTTTGAAATCAATAAATAAAGTTAACAAAATAACTTGTGATCTTATTTTACATGGCACCCACTCATTTAAGGAGCAGGGAGTGCGGTGGAGGGGGAGGAATCTGCTGAGTCGAGTATATCTACAGGCCCATAGTGCTGGAAATGAAGTGTGTCTGTGATCGTCAGCAGCATGGCCAGTAAAGTGTTTTAGGCATGTTCTACTCTTTTGGGTAGAGTCATGTTTTAAGTCTCTTCCTAAAGTGTAATAGTTCCCCTGACTGTCTCAGGGTTATTGGGAGTTCGTTCCATAATCAAGCTGCCACGGTCATGAATGCTCTTCCTCCAAGCCTGGTTTTGTTAAACCTGGACATGCTTGTCAGATTGGCTGATGAGGAACGTAGATTTCTTTTTGGGGCATGCCAGTTAAATCCATTTTGTAGGGGAGCTGGCCCCAGGCCTTGGAGTGCCTTAACAACAATATAGAGTGAGTTGAACCTTATTCTCTGTACCAAAGGGAGCCAATGGAGTTCCTTCAGGGATTGAGATGCAGAGGACCTGCGTCATCTATTTAGGGCCAACTTGGCTGCCACCGTTTGTACTCTCTGTAATCTCTTGATTCGGAAGTTCGGAGCTCCCAATAGCAAGGCCTTGCAATAATCCAGCCGGCTCAGGATTACACTTCAAACCACTTGAGCTTTAGACGAGATGGGGAGCATTGGGAGTATCTTGCACAATGCTTTGATGAGGCAAAAACAAATTCCAGCCGTTTTATTCACTTGAGTTTCCAAACTGAGCTTGTTTTCAAAGATTATGCCGTAGAGCGGAGTGGTGCAGAGTACATTGGCATAGAGTAGAGTGGTGCAGTGGCGTAGAGTACAATGGCATAGAGTGGTGGAGAAAGCAGTGATGTAGAGTACAGTGGTGCAGAGTATAGAGTGGTGTAGAGTGCAGTGACGTAGAGCGCAGTGGTGTAGAGGGATGTAGCGTGCAGTGGCATAGAGTAGAATATTGCAGAGCATAGCGGCATAAAGTACAGTGGTGCAAAGTAGTTATCATAGGTGCAATGGTGTAGGGTGCATTGGTTTTGAGTAAAGTGGTGTAGAGTGAATTGGCATAGACTGCAGTGGTTTAGAGTAGAATGGTGTAGCGTAGACTGCAGTGGGTAGAGTGGTGCAGCATGTAGTGTAGTGGCATAGAGTGGAGTAGCGCAGAGTAGAGTGGCGTAGCATGGAGTAAAGTGGCATAACGTGTAGGGGAATAGAGTGCAGTGGTGTAGAGTAGATTGGTTTCAGACTAGAGTGAAGGGGAGTGGTGCAGGGTAGAGTATAGTGGTGCAGGGTAAAGTGCAGTGGCATAGAGTAGTGGCGTAGAGCACAATGTCATAAAGTAGAGTGACGCAGCGTTGAATGCAGTGGCTTAGAGTGGAGTGATGCAGAGTGAAATAGAGTGACATAAAGTACAGTGGAATAGAGCACAGTATCGTAGAGTAAATTGTTTCAGAGTAGAGTGCAGTGTTGCAGGGTAGAGTGGAGTGGTAAGGATTAGTGGCGTAGTGTGGAGTAGTGCAGGGTAGAGTGGAGTGGTATAGATTAGTGGCATAGAGTGCATTGGCGTAGAGTGCAGTGTTACAGAGTGTAGTGGCATGGAGTGGTGCATAGAGTGCAGTGGTGCACAGTAGATTAGAGTGGTGTAGAGTGCATTGGCGTAGAGTACAGTACAGTGGCATAGAGTGGTACAGAGTAGAGTGCAGTGATATAGAGCAAAGTAGAATGGCCTAGAGTTCAGTGGCAGAGTGCAGTGCTGCAGAGTATTGTCATAGAGTGCAGTGGTGTAGAGCTCAGTGGTGTAGAGCTCAGTGCCGTAGAGTGGTGCAGAGTAAAGTGACATAGTGGAATGGTGTAGAGTTGCGTAGAGTGCAATAGCGTAGAGTATAGTGGCGTACAGTGCAGTAGTGCAGAGTAGATTGGCATAGAGTGCAGTGGTGTAGAGAGCATTGGTGTAGAGTGCATTGGTGTAGAGTTCAACGGTGTAGAATAGAGTAACGTAGTGAGGAGTGGCACAGAGTGGAATAGAGTGGGGTAGACTGCAGTGGCATAGAGTAGATTGTTTCTGAGTAGAGTGAAGTGACGTAGAGTGCAGTGGTATAGAGTAGAGTGGCTTGGAGTACCGCGGCGTAGAGTGGAGTGATGCAGGCTAGCGTGGCGTAGAGTTCAGTGGAAGAGAGCAGTGTTGCAGAGTGAAGTGGCATAGAATGGCTTAGAGTGGAGTGGCTTAGAGTACATTGGCATATAGTAGAGTGGAGCAGGGGTGTAGAGTGGTGCAGAGAACAGTGACGTAGAGTATAGAGTGGAGTGCAGTGACGTAGAGCGCAGTGGTGTAGAGTGATATAGCGTGCAGTGGCATAGAGTAGAATGTTGTAGAGCATAGCGGCGTAAAGTACAGTGGTGCAAAGTAGTTGGCGTAGGGATAGGGTGCATTGGTTTTTAGTAAAGTGGTGTAGAGTGAATTGGCATAGACTGTAGTGGTCAAGAGTAGAATGGTGTAGCGTAGAGTGGCGCAACGTAGAGTGGAGTTACGCAGAGTAAAGTGGCATAGAGTGCAGTGGAATAGAGTGCAGTAGCTTAGAGTACATTGTTTCAGAGTAGAGTGAAGTGGAGTGGTGTAGGGTAGAATATAGTAGTGCTGGGTAAAATGTAGAGGCATAGAGCGCAATGGCATAGAGTAGAGTGGTGCAGCATTGAATACAGTGGCTTAGAGTGCAGTGACGCAGAGTGGATTAGAGTGGCATAAAGTGCAGTGGAATCGAGTGCAGTGGCATAGAGTATATTGTTTCAGAGTAGAGTGGAGTGGTATAGAGTGCAGTGTTGCAGAGTGGAGTGGCCTAGACTGGAGTGGTGTAGATTGCAGTGGTTTTAGAGTAGAGTGGCCTAGACTGGAGTGGTGTAGAGAGAGTGCAGTGGTTTTAGAGTGCAGTGGTGCATAGTAGAGTGGGGGTAGAGTCCACTGGCATAGAGTAGAGTGGTGCAGAGTATAGTAGAGAGGCATAGAGTGCAGTGGTGCACAGTGTATTAGAGTGCATTGGCTTGAGGTGCAGTGGCATAGAGTTGGGTGGCGCAGAGTAGAGTGGCACAGACTAGAATGGCATAGAATTCAGTAGCAGAGAGCGCAGTGGTGCAGAGTAGAGTATCATAGAGTGCAGTGGTGTAGAGTGGCGTAGAGTGGTGCAGAGTAAAGTGACGTAGAGTGCAATGGTGTAGCGTATAGTGGCATACAGTGCAGTGGTGTAGAGTAGTTTGGCATAGATTGTAGTGTTGTAGAGTGTATTGGTTTTGAGTAAAGTGGTGTAGAGTGCATTGGCGCAGAGTTCAGTGGCATACAGTGTAGTGGCGTAGAGTGGAGTGGCACAGAGTGGAATATAGTGGCGCGGAATGCAGTGGGGTAGAGTAGATTGTTTCAGAGTGAAGTGGCGTAGAGTGCAGTGGTATACAGTAGAATGCAGTGGTGCAGAGTGGCTTAGAGTGGAATGGTGTAGAGTACAGTGGCGTAGAGTGGAGCGATGCAGATTTCAGTGGCATAGAGTTCAGTGGTGTAGAGTGGCACAAATTAGAGTGGCAGAGTGCAGTGTTGCAGAATATACTGTCATAGAGTGCAGTATTGTATAATAGAGTGGCGAAGAGTAGAGTGGTGTAGAGTACAGTGGTGCAGAGTAGAATAGAGTGGCATAGAGTGCAGTGACACAGAGTAGTATATAGTGGCGTAGAGTGCAGTGGCAGAGTACAATGGAGTAGAGTGCAGTGGCGTAGAGTATAGTGGTGCAGATTAGATTGTCGTTGAGTACATTGGTTTTGAGTGAAGTAGTGTAGAGTGCATTGGTATAAAGTGCAGTGGCAGAGGGGTGTGGAGTGGCGCAGAGTGCAGTGGTGTAGAGTAGATTGTTTCAGAGAAGAGTGCAACTGTGCAGAGGGGATTGGCATAGAGTGCACTGGCATATAGTGGAGTGGTACAGAGTAGAGTGCATTGGCGTAGAGTGGACTGGCATAAAGTGCAGTATTGCAGAGTAGGGTGGCATGGAGTGGTATAGAGTGCAGTGGCAAAGAGTGCAGTGGTGCATAGAGTAGTGTGGGGTAGCGTGCTTTGGCGTAGAGTGGAGTCATGTAGAGTAGAGAGGCGTAGAGTGGAGTGGTGCAGAGAAGAGTGCAATAACGCAGTGTGGAGTGGTGAAGAGAATAGTGCGGTGGCATGGAATGGTGCAGAGTAGAGTGGAGTGAGGTTACATGAAGTATGGATGGTGTTAGACCTGGCACCATTGGCGTGGGTCTCCCTTCCATTTTTTCACTGTTCCCTCCTATGTTTTTGCTATGTTTTTGCTGGTCTAGATGCTTTGGGCACTTTGCCACTGCTGTTCAGTGCCAAAGTGCAAGTGCTCCCTATTGTAAGTTGTTGGAATGGATTAGTGACTCCATGATTGGCTTATTTGATTTACTTGTCAGACCCTAGTACAGTGCACCATGAGTGCCCAGGGCCTGTAAATCAAATGCTGCTGGTGGGCTTGCAGCACTGATTGTGCCACCCACAGAAGCAGCTTGTAAAATATGGCTCAGGCCTGCCATTGCAGAGCCTGTGTGCAGTCTGGGGCTGCCATGTCGACTTGGCAAGTGCACCCACTTGCCAGTCCCTAAACCTTCCCTTTTCTGCATGTTAGTCACCCCTAAGGTAGGCCCAAGGTAACCCTATGGGCAGGGTGCATTGTATGTGAAAGGTAGGACATACCCTGGTGTGTGTGGCATGTCCTGATAGTGAATTACAGCCAATTTCGTTTTTCACTATTGCAAGGCTATCTGTTCCCATAGGCCAGAATGGGCAGTTTGATTATAACATCTTATAAACATAACTGACCCAAGGAACAAGATAGGAAAATAAGGTTTAGTATGCCTGAACTCTGAATGTTAAAGTGCATCTTTTAGTGTGGGTGATTTTTACATTCTGTGTTTGAAAATGTCACTTTTAGAAAGTAGGTATTTTCCTGCCTAACCATCCAGTATGCCTCTGCTAGGTTTGTGTATTCCATGTCTGGTTTGTGAGTGACAGGGGGCTGGAGAGGGCTTTGGCTCCAGCAGTCTGATGAGTCAGGGCTGGGCTGAATAGGACCTGGGTTGAATAGAGAGTAGGGGGAGGAGATTTACTTTCACATGCCTGAGCCTACATAGAATAGAGAGTAGGGGGAGGAGATTTCTTTTCAGCTACCTGGGCCAGGTCTGCTTTCAACAATGCTGTCTCCACCTCCTGCCAAGAAGCTGCACCAGGGAGGACAGAACTGGTTTGGACTAGGTACAGACACTCTCTGCCTTCAGAGAACAAAGGATTTAGTAGTATAAATATTGGGGCCCAGACCCCAGAACTTTAGATCACTTCTGGGAATCAAGACGAACCTTTGCCAAGGAGAGAAACCAAGGAAGCTGAAGGAGGAGACTGCCCCTGTGCTGTTTGCTGTTTGGGGTTGGCCTGCAGTGGTTACTTATTACCAAGGAAAGGAGAAAAGGAACTTTGTGTGTACTTTAATCATCTTGAGGAAGATCTCCAAGGTCTTGAAGCTGAGCTTGCCTCCTGTTCTGAAGTCTCAGGGACACAAAGACTTCACCCCCAGCTCCCCCTCAATTTCCTTGCTGGGAATTCTACCTGCAGAGAAGTGCCTGCTGTTGTTTTGGGCCCTCTGGAGACTGCATGTCGATGGGAGCTGGAAGCGCGACGCAACGAGGAAGAAGCGTGTCGCCGCCGCAGCTGTTGCCGTCGCGTCGCCGAAGAAGCGTGTCGCCGCCGCAGCTGTTTGCCGTCGCATCACCAAAGAAGCGCGTCGCATCACCGGAGAAGCGTGCTGCCGCTGCAGAGGTTGCCGTCGCATCACCGGAGAAGCGTGTCGCAGGGCCTATCGCAGCTCAAGAAACCATCGAGTTCGCCGCCGGGCGTGCACGCATCGCATCCAAGTTGTCGCATCGTATCAAAGACGCCATTCATCGACTGCAGGATTGAGGCACCGCTGTACCGAGAATATTAGACACCATTGTGTTGAAGTCCCCCATTGCTTTGCGGAACGATGAACTAGGATCTTCCTGAACCAACTCTTGATAAACAAGCTATACTCCAACCATAAATAAACTTTTAACTTCATACACTCTTAACTTCCTGAGTTGGATACAAGCCTGCAAATACATATCTCGATGCCTACATAGAACTAAATAAATATTGAATTTGTTTGTTGCATCAGTATCAAAATAAATACAGAGACTGCTGCCCCTGAGCTTTTATACAGTAGCAACTCGGACATCCGAGTGCCAGCTCTTGGACCAGGATTAAAGGAGCAAGAATCTTTATTCCCACACTTAAAGATTATTTCTGATTACATCATAAGAAGAATAAAGTTGAGCCGGGTTTTCCTGAAGAAGGCACACACGCCGAAACGCGCGTAGTTTTTATCTACCGCCAGCCCTTGAACTGCTTTTTTGCACATTACTCTTCAGTGAATTTTAACTCTATGTACATTGTTGTTTTGTATAACTTTTGTTTTTCATATGTTTGTATATATTTTCTTTCTCATAGGCATATAATTGTGTATATGATTTTTGTAGAATTGAGACCGAAAACATAAATATCAGTACACCAAAAAAATATATATCTAAAAAAATAAGAATATTTCCATCAATGAAATTTCTGAAATAAAAAATATTTTGTTATACAAAAAATATACAGTTGTTCACTATTATGTGTTTATGCCTATTTAAATGTATTATATCATGGTTTTTGACTAATAAGATTTAGAAATGTATGGCCTGACATGCTTTATATGAATATTTAACTTGTATCTAGCCGTTACCTTTACCCCTTTGCCATTTTGTCGCATCGCACCGGATCGTCGCATCGCGGCGCCATCTTGTCGCATCGCACCGGATCACAGTAAGAAACAGACGCTTCGCCTCGTCTCTGGTAAGGAACAGACGCATCGCCTCCCCTGCGCTGCGCTGCAGTAAGGAACAGGTGCGCCGCCTCCCCCGAAGCAAGGAACTGACGCATCGCCTTCCCTGCGACCCTTTTGTTTATGTTGCGTTACGCATCCAAGGTACTTTGAGAGTAAAGTGTCGCATTTACCATCTACATTGAACTAAGCTATTTCTACCATTTGAAAGTCCTATTTTTGAATACTGTATTGTGGATTTTTTGTCGTTTGGTCTTGTGTTAAATCTAGATAAAGATTACTTATTTTTCTAAACTGGTGTGGTGTCCATTTGTAGTGTTTTCACTGTATTACTGTTTGTGTTCACAAATGCTTTACACACTGCCTCTGAGATAAGCCTGCCTGCTCGTGCCAAGCTACCAAGGGGGTGAGCAGGGGTTATTTTAGGAGTGTAGCCCCCTTACCCTGACTAGAAGCAAGGGCCCCTACTTGGTCAAAGGTGCCTACCTCTGCCAACTAGAGACCCCATTTCTAACATTGGTGGCAGCGGTGGGATTTGGACTTGCATTTGTGACTCATATACAGTGATTGGTGTACACTACTAGTGAGTGCAGACCATAACGCGACCACATACATTTTGGTAGAATTTTTTCCTTGGGACTTCTATTTTTGCTAAAAACTGCCAATCCGTGTTACCATGAGCAAAGCAGCATCCAACGCATCTATGGATCTACGATTTGAAGAAGAGAGGGTTGATACCTACACTGTGCCACAGCTTAAAACCCTCTGTAAAAGATTTAAAATCTCTGTGAAAGGCATCTCCAAGAAGGAGGAGTTCCAAAAGGCGCTGAAGGCCTGGTTGGAAGCTAGAAATACTCATGAGCATTCTGAAGAGCCTAGGGAGGAGGCAGACTGCCATTACAGCCAACACTTCTTCAATTGAAATGACCATTACATTTGCACTCACATACAGTTTTACTGATAAAACGTGTACAACGCACAAACAATGTGTGGAAATGTCATCACCTAGGGTATTGATTTGATCTTCAGCACAGTTCATTTACAAACGTTTACATTTTGATGTGTGCCAGAAAAAAATGGCATTGTAAAGCCTTACTCCAGCACTTCTCCAGAGCCAACATGGTTTTCACATAGATCCTCTCACATTGAAGTTGGAGAAAGAAAAATAAACACCAAGGTCCCTCAAAGACACAGCTTGACATTTGACCTCTGTGTTTGAATGCACAGCAAATGTGAGAAGATAACAAGATTTAAAGGCCTGTTTACAGAAAGCGAGATCATGGAAGAGCATAGTAAACATGGTTTAGGCAACGGGAGGGACAAACTGAACCTGGAGAGTCTGAAGCAAATAAAGCCAGCAAATAAAAAGCCAGAAGATGTGAATTACAAACCACAACGCCAATGGTAATCAATGGGCGGAATGCATTCCTAGGTCAACTTTCTGAAAGTCCCCAAGGTGTCTTTAGCAAACCAGAGAGCTGCGCTGTCTGGTAGGCTGCGACCTAAAATTACTGGATGAATGATATGATATGATTGTGTTACAGGGGATATAACTCTCCAGATCCAAGTAGTGACCCAACTCAAGTTAGTGTCTAGGTATTTGAGGGTGGAGGGGGTGGTAGTAGCTGAAGATATTTTTTTTCATAAATAGGGTTTACCTGAAAGTATTTCCTATCTTGGCCAGCTAATAACTTCGAGCACACTTCAAGTAGTCATGTTGAATACAGTTTTCTGTAAAATATTTGCCAATCTGATCGTCTTCTTTTATTTGACAATGTCTTTTCTATAAACTATGTGCTATTAGCCCCCACTTTTGATTTCCATGTTTGGCATTTCTTTTTTTCGGTATTTTCAGGATGCCCTGACTTGTACACAGCTTCCTCTCAGTGCCCAGGTCCAATTGTCAAGTACTTGACGCCTCACCTTCGATAACAGGGCACTCTCTCCGCTCCAAGGAAATGGATGTGCAAAACTTTGCTGCTGGCACCTTTCTGCGATACCTCATGTCATCATTTCTTTAAAAAAGTACAGGAAGGGGAAGAGCATAGAGAGTTTTTGCATCAGCCCCTTTCTGCCAGTGGTTTTCATGTATTTGTCCTGACTTGCCATTTCAAATTAAGTTCATAGCATTTTGTGGATGATTACATTGTGCCATTTGTGTTCCCGTTAGGTTTTGGTGATGGTCATCAAGTAGTCCTTTTGTTAGACTGCCTATGCAACATGACAATTGAAAAACAGTGCATTTTTGGGGTGTATGTACTTAAGTGGTACAAAAGCCTTTTAATTGCTGATTTTTAGTAATTTGTTTTAGGGGATAACTGTTGTTTTGATTTATAGACCTACCATGAATACACACTGTAATTCACTAATCACCCTTGGGCTTTCATTGGTGCTTCTTTGCTGTCATAACATGTTGGAGTTAATCAAAGTAAATAGGTACACATGCTTAGTATTTCTTAAAGATGTTACAAAATACTGCCTTTTCATATATGTTTGATCACTATTTCTATTAGATAAAGTAGGGAGGCACGAACATATATTTTCTTAAATTAGAACAAATACCAGCTTCTAATCTATGTTCCACTGATGTTGTCACATTGTTATTAAACAGTCAAAACAAATGTCTTGCTACCAATATTACTTATTATTACTGATTAACAACCACCTTATACGTAAACAATTTAGTTTACACACACACTGCACTTCCCACTAACACTAAACATTTTTCAACACCCATCGCTGTGCCAGTTTTTTTGCGCAAAAATATCATAATAAAGTATTATCATCCTATTATATCCTATCCGAAACATATTTTCTTTTTGAAAATAAAAACATGTAATGGTCCCCTCTCTATGGGATTATTATTATCATTTTACTGTCCCTGCTGCCAGGGTTTGTCTGGCGGTGACGGACAGTAAAACAAAATTGGTGTATGTCTGCCCATCCTAAGTGGGTGGGCTTACATATAGCTATTTCTCCGAAGGCACTTACGCCGTCAGAAAGGTTTGGCTATGACGGTGACGGAGTAGTCACCACTGTAGCCAAACCTATTATCTGCCTGTATCTAAATCGGGCGGACGGACCATTATGTTGGTGATATGTATACTCTGTTGCGACAGGGTATATATACACCGCCAACATATAAATTAAGCCCCAAGTCGAGAGACAAAGCAAAAAGAAAACACATGAAGTCCAAGCGAAACTCTGAGTTCTTGACACTCCCACTTCACAGTCTGCACTTCAAAGGCCCAACTCTGGCTTTGATGTCCAACTCAGTTCTGATTCCGGTTCTTGAGCTGAAGTGCCCCAAACTCCCTGGGCCATTTTCGACTCTGCAGCAAATCATACCTTCAAGGATTCCAGGCAGCAGCACTTGAGGATGGTTCCAGATCCCTCTAGTGTGATTCAGAGCCCAAGATCTAGTGAGGCTCCAGTCAGGCTACTGCCGGTGGGCCATCCCCTGATGCAGACGGACTTTGTGCAAGCTCAGCCTGCTCCACCTCTGGCACCAGGCCATACCCAGACTTCCCTGCTGCAGCCTTCATTGGTTGTTAGCTTGATGGCAGCAGAGGCAGTATTTCAAAATGCCAGAGACCCTCTTTGGCCCTTATTCTGATGAGACCACTTGCACCCTCCTCGTTACATTGATGCTAGCTTGTCTCTTGATTTTCATCACTTCACCAGAAATGGAATTGGAATCACCCGTAGAGATCCCAACACAAGAGTCTACTACTTTTGCAGTGGTAAAATGTAGAGCTGCAGTAGTGCAAAGCTCCTTACAATGGAGGCTAAGTACCTTCACCTGACTGAAATATTTCCATCCAGGCTTTTAACGCCAGAGCCCCTACTCCCATGAAACAAAGCCCTGACTGACTCCTTAATGGCAGCCTGGTTTAAACCTTGCTCGACGACATCGGTAAGTGACTCTATTGCAAGACACCACGGACCTGCCCTTAGTGATCCAACGTTCCTCACACAGCATCCTGCTCCTGGAAGCCTTACAGTTTAGCAATCTACTCAATCCAAGACTTTTGCTACTGTTTTTTGTTGTTGTTTTTTTTAATTCTTTATTTTTCCCATTTCAGCAATACAAAAAGAACAAAAGAAACAATAATGAAACATAATATCACAAGGAAAATAAGGAAGGAAAGACCAGCTTAGTATAAAGTACATTCCCGGGGTGTCTTTAGAATCGTGGGCAAATAGCAGAAATCAAACAAATATTACCTAAATGAACATCAAAAGACAATCAACACTGTGAGGAATAAGGAGCACAATAATTTAGAGACACTAGAGTTCTAAAAGTCGACACAAAGGCCTACATTGTGTTTCTCGATATAGGCAGGATCCGTCATGACTGCTGAGAATGCCCTGTGGGAGGGGATGTTTTGGTGCGCTCTCGAGCCTGGGCCTCAATGTAAGTATTGTACAAGCTCCAGAAGTTCTTTGGTCGGTTTCTAGGGGGAAGTAGCTCACTATATGTTTCTGTTTGTCTATTACAGTGCTTCATGTCCTTAGACCAATGGGATAGCGTGGGGGGAGGACCCCGGGACCAATGCAGTGCTATTAATCGCTTAGCAACCAAAAGGGCCATATCCACCAAGCGTCTGATGGGTTTCTGCAATTTTTTGGAGTAGCCGAGGAGGGCTAGCAGCGGGTTGGGGTTGATTGCTACCTGCGTAACTGTACGGAGTTCCGCAAAAACGTGTATCCAAAAATCCGCTATAGCGGGGCAGAGCCATGCTAAATGTAAGAAATCAGCCTCACCCGCGCCACATCGCTCGCAACTGGATGTGTCGCGTAGTCCATATTTATGCAGCCGCACAGGTGTATGGTAGATTCGGTTAAGAAATTTAAACTGTATAAGGCAATGTCGGCCGTTAAGTGAGATACGTTTGGTCGCTTCGCAACAATATTTCCATATATCGTCGTCTATGTCAATCTCTAAGTCAATCTGCCAGTCGAGTCTGGCTTTTACATATTGATTACGGCTCAGTTCCTGCGTCTTAGAATATATAAGTGAAACCAGTCTCTTGGGGGATTCTGCGCAAAGCAGTGTGGAAAAGGAAAGTACCTCCGGAGGTTCCAGTAGCTCGTCACCGAGTAGGTCTCGCAGCGCGCTTCTAGCCCTAAAGTAGTGGAATGTGGCTAGGGGAGGTGGTGGCGGGTCCGTCTCCAACAGGTCAGACCAGTCTCTGCCCGTTCCGTCACTAAAGAAGGCTCCAATCGTGTCAATTCCTAGGGAGTGCAAAGCCGCTATCATTTCTGGAGAGGTGAGAGTCGAGAGCCACTCGCACCAGGCTATGGGAGTGATAGGGGAGTACAATATGGAAAGCGCTTGTCTGTTGAGGAGGTTATGCCAGGCGTGAGTGGTAGCATTAATCGAGTCGAGGATAACAGTGGATCTACGTGGCGCATGGAAGAATAAGGCAGTCGCTAAGTGAGCAGGGGACTGCGTAAGACGCTCTATGTATAGGTGAGGGGGGGGATGTCTGCTGATGCAGCCAAAAGTATGCGTGTGAGGCCTGGGCCGCTCGGTAGTAAAGATCAAGGTCCGGGGCTCCCAACCCTCCCATGGAATATGGTAGAACGAGGAGTTTCCAACTCGCTCGTGGCTGTTTGTTGGCCCAGGCCAATTTGATTTGTAGTGTTCTAAGATGTTTGAAATACTGCGCCGGTAGGACCATTGGTATGTTAAGGAACAAGAAGAGGAAACTGGGAAGGACTACCATTTTCATTAGAGAGATTCTGCCCAAGAGGGAGAGGGGGAGACAGATCCATCTCACAACGTCCTCCTCAAGTTTAGTAATGGCACGACCATAATTCTCCCTGAACACCAACTCCGGGTCTGTATGTATTTGAATTCCCAAATAGCGCACCGGGTCAGTAGACCACTGCAGAGGGAAGTCCAATTCCTCGGGAAGCGTCGCCGGGGTAAGAGGGAATATTACTGATTTCGCCCAGTTAATTTTTAATCCTGAGAGCTCTCCGTATCTTACTATTTCCCGAAGAACGGGGGAAACATTCTGGGCTGGGTCGCGAATATTTAGAAGAGTGTCGTCTGCAGAGGAGGAAACCACTAGATTGTACCCAGGGAACCGCAGTCCTTTGTTGCTATGGTATTCCTGCAGGGCACAAGCCAGCGGCTCCGCCACCAGGGCATACAGAAGAGGGGAGAGCGGGCAACCCTGTCGAGTACCCCTAGAGATTGTCAGGGGGGCGGTGACCACGTCTCCCACCCGCACCCAAGCAGTGGGGCTCACATAGAGAGTGTTGATCAGGCTCAAAAAGACACTCCCCAACCCCATTCGTTCCAGGGTCAGCAACATAAAATTCCATTCCTCCGAATCGAATGCTTTCTCAGCATCCCAAAAAATTGCAGCGGCTTTAGTGTCTGGTTTAGTGTGCTGAATTGCTCCAAACACTGTACGCAGATTGTATGTAAGTGTGCGTCCTGGTATAAAGCCAGCCTGTTCCGGTCCCACAAGGGTTGGCATCAGGGGGGCGAGTCTATTCGCTAGCACTTTAGCAAAGATTTTCGTGTCCGCGTTCAATAGTGAGAGTGGACTGTAAGAGGAGCAGTTTTGTGGAGGTTTCCCAGGTTTTAAAATGACGATTAAGAGCGCTTCTCTCATTGTGGGGGGCATGGAGCCCTCCTCCGCCATCTCCTCAAAGAGTGTTAATAGGTGCGGAACAAGTAGCTCTTGAAACTCTTTGTAGAACCCCACTGTGAGCCCATCCTGTCCAGGCGCGCTACTAGAGCGCATAGTGGACAGGGCCGCCCGCACCTCCCACGCCTCAAGGGGGCGCATCAGGTATTCTCTGTGGCATCTAGTAACCAGGGCAGTTTAATATACTCCAAATATTCCAACATGTCGGATTGTGTAGTGCGGGACTTGACCCTGTAGAGGTCAGCATAATACGATCGAAAGCACTCCGCTACCTTATCAGCGTCAGCAATAGTGTCTCCATCAGAGGTAGTTAGTTCTATGGGGTGAGAGGAAGCTCTGCGTCCCTTCATAAGGTTCGCCAGGGCGGAGCCAGGTCACTCCCCCTCTCCATATGTCCGTGCTACTGCATATTTACCCATCAGTTTGACCTCTCTATCGGCCTCAGAGTGGTATTCTTCTAGTGTGGTCCTAAGTGTGGTTAGTAAGGCGGGGTCATTCTTATCTAGCGATTCCTTTTCCAGTCTAGCCAAGGTCTGTTCTAGTATCGCCAGCCTGTTCTTAATAGATTTCAGCACCCCCGAGTGTTTAGAAATGGCAATGCCCCGCACATACACCTTGAAGGTCTCCCAGATCGTAGTAAAGTGAGGAACTGAGCCCAAGTTTGTGGCAAAAAAGGTTTCCATTGCTTCTAACATTTCTGCTCTAAAGGCCTCGTCAAGTAATGCATAGGGGGGGAAGCGCCAGGTGAACGGGGGGTGTTTATCAGGAGTGGTCAACATTAAGAGCACCGGGGAATGGTCAGAATAGGTACGGGGAAGTACCTCACACTCTTGGACAGTGCCTCTAAGTGATCTCATCAGGAACCAGTAATGAATCCTGGTATGGAGATTATGGGGCGCAGAATAATGCGTGTAGCCCCCTGCTGTCGGGGAACGGGAACGCCAGGCATCAATCATCTCCAGCTCCGTGAGGGCAGCTAGAATTGCCCCGGCTGCCTGCGTGCGTCGCCGTGGTGGTCCCCCAGAGCGGTCAAGGTCAGGGTTAAGTGTGCAGTTAAAATCACCCCCCCCATATTTGTGGTGCATTAGGCAGTTGTCGAGCTAAGGTCAATAGGTCATGGAAAAATTGCGGGCAGTCGTGATTAGGGCCATACAAATTAATTATTATATAGTCCGCGCCTTTCCCCCTGCATCTGGACACCACATATCTACCGTTAGCATCTGTGTGTAGTTCTTCAAGGGTGAGTCGGGCTTTGGGATTAATCCAAGTGAGGACCCCCCGTGCGTGTGTAGTGAAGCCCGAAGCGTGGAATGTGCCGCGGATCACACCTCTTATGCGCGGGGCATGTGCGTCAGGAAGATGTGTCTCCTGCAGGAGTGCCACGTCAATATTGTGCCTATTGAGATACGACATGACCTTCCTGGTCTTACGTTGGTCGTTAAGGCCTCTGACATTCCAGGATAGGAACCTCAATCTAGCTGCCATGGCCTACCGTAATACTAAGAGCGCGATGCTACAAGTGCATCTTCGTCGGACTTCCAAGAGCGTGTCAGTCGCGGAGTAGTGTCTTAGTATATCCTCCAGTGTGTGTGTCTCATATAATTGTGTCAAAATGATCCAAGAAAACAAAACCAAAAGAAGTAAACATAAGTGCGTAACATTCCCTCCTACCCACCTCCCACACCATGCCAACCCAAACTGAGCACGGTCGAATCTTCCCTCCCCCCGCCCTTCCCCCAGATAAATACGGCAACCAACCATGTAGTGAGTAACACGCAGGGGCGGATGTTACCTAAGCACTACGAGTAACCATCAGCATAAGTTCACATAAGTAGAAAGATAGCATGGCAATCAAATTCTAGGAACATTCAACTGGATATTAAGCGTCAGTAAGGCACTACATGGCTATCTGTAGTCAGAGAGCCGGGAATTTCCCCCCCGGGGTCGTCACCAAGGGACTACAATAATTATAGTGAACATGGAATAAGGCATAACTGCCCCCTGGTGTGCATCCGGGGCAGGAATACTTGCGGATAGTTCGGGCGGTCGCCCCCTCATGTGATCTGTCCGCTGGCCATCAAGTGTTCCGATAGAGGGCAGTCTCAGCAGTTTCAGGGGCACCAGGCACAACCTTGTCGCAGAAAAGGGAGCCGCGCCTCAAGTATTCAGAGAGTGGGAACTCCACAGTGCCAACCTTCTAGTCATTGTTTTCAAGGGAGTTCCCCTGTGCTGCGTCTGCCGTCACAGTCGATCTCTCCTGCATCGTCTCCTGCTTCGACTTCTTGAGTAGATCTTTCAGAGCTTTTTGCAACGTCTTTGGGTCTGTGAAGAGTCGGGAGGATCCGTTCAGGTGCACTCTCAATTTAGCCGGGTACAGCATGGCGTATGTGATGTTGTGCTCTCGGAGTTGTTGTTTAAGCGGATTGAATTGGCGACGTGCTTCTTGTACCTTTGCCGTAAAGTCCGGGTAAAGCGATATTGCAGCGCCTTCATAGTGGAGTTCCCCCAGTTCTCTGGCACGTCGTAAGGCCTAGTCCCGATCCCGATAGTTTAGCAATTTAGCTATTATGGGTCGAGGTTGGGCACCCGGGATGGGCCTTGGCCCCAGCGAGCGGGGGGCCCTTTTGATCACGAACATGTCTGAAAAAGTTTCGCGGCCCAACAAAGTGATAAGTAGCTTTTCTGTAAATTGTTCCGCGTTGCCCATTGGGGTAGTTTCCGGAAGGCCCACTATGCGGATATTACAGCGGCGTGAGCGAGCTTCCAAGTCTTCTGCCTTGTCCTGCAGTTCGGTGACGGTTTTAACCAATTGCCTCTGCACCAAGTCAGCCCCGGACTGGGCTTCCTCGACCTCCGTGATTCTGCGTTCAGCCATATCGACGCGTTCCGCCTGTTTGTCCAGGCGTTCTGACATCCTGTCCATACGGTACACCAAAGAGTCGATTTTCCCATCCATTGTCGTCAGACTTTTCTGTATTGTTGCGAACATTTGTTTTACCTCACTGATCTCTTTCTCAGAGGTGTCAGCTCTGGTGTCCGCAGAGCGGGCTCTCTCCATGTCTTTATTTCTGGTGGTTTTAGCGTCGAATGGGAGCTTGGTCTGCGTTTTGTCAACCCTGCCCATGGTGTCGTCCTCGCACTAGGCGTGTTTGAATTTAACGCCCCGGTCCGTAAATTTTAAATGGGGCTATTCAGCACTGTCGGGAACTGAAGAGAAGGGTCTCCCTACGGGTCAACAAGGGGGGGACTACCCCGCTGGTGTCGGCGGCTCCCTGGAGAGCGAGGGGCAGTAGAGGGTATGTGGTCAGTGCACTCCCGGAGGGAGATATGATGGCTTCCAATACGGCGCTCCTCTCCAAAGACTCCCACAATCAATGGGCTAATCGCGGGGGCCTATGCAGGAGCCGGGAGGCATACCGCAGTCAAGATGCGATCAGGGCGCAGGAAGACCTGGGTGTTGCGGCGCTCCACGTCCTCAACCATGCGGCTCGTGTGTGCGTCCAGGGTGTCCTCACCTGTATGTGGCGACCAGTGGAGCCAAGAGGGACCAGTAGTGAGGACCGCCGGGTACGCAGGTGCAATATCCATTCTCGCCGGTCCGGGGGTCTATAAGATCCGGCCACAGCACTGCAGATCGAAACCGGGCATCTCCCCTCAGCAGCAGCGGGTCCGTCGCCAGTGGCAGACCGGAGCCGGAACCAGCACCGTCCAGCGCAGCCCAGCGGTGAGAGAGCTAACGTCGCCGGGGAAGGGGCCCAGTGCCAGCCGACAGGGGCCACCCGGAGGACTCACCCACCGTTTCCGCCTGCAAATCGGGTGGGGCCTGCCACGCCGGTGTGGGTATGTGCGCACCTTGTAGATAGCGCGGTAGATGAGGGGTGAATCGTCCCTCCGCGACGTCTCTCAGGAGGGTGTAGATCGGAGCCAGCAGGCCCTGTGGAAGCGCGGCTTACCGGCGTGTCGTGTCTAGGCCTCCGGACAGCAGGAGAGCACTCCGACCGCGGGGGGGCCAGCAGCGTCGGTTGGAGGAGGGCACTCTGTGCGCGCGCCAGCATCGGCAGGGGTCCGGCGGCCTCGGGTGGCGAGAATGTGAGCGTGCGGCTCGTCCCTGCCTCCGACGCCGTCAGAGTAAGGCCGCCGGGAGAAAGACTGTCCCCGCCCTCCGTCCCCGCGGCCGGGCCTCACCGCAGTTATCAGGGGTTGTAAAGCACTCCTCCGCTTCAGGAGGGCAGCGATCGGCAGCTCTCCCCCAGGAGATTTATAAGCTGGTGGTAGTGTGCAATTCAGGGTGCTGATTGCCAGGATAATTACAGCGTGGAGCTGACGGCTCGCGGAGCTCTTTCTCTACGCGGCCATCTTGCGCTGCAGCAAGCTCCGCCCCCCACTTTTGCTACTGGTTACTAGACAGAAAATCAAAAACAATAGACACTATGGACAAGACAGTCTTTTGTTGGCTAGCCTAATGCTTTGATCTCTGAATGCTGTTTGTCTCCTGAATCACTGCCCTCATGCCCTTTGGGTCATGGTGACTGAGGTTTTACCTGCTTTGCCTGAAGATTTTGAAAATGTCTTCACCCAGACAGTACAGGGTTATCAGGAATTTCAGAATTCCCAATCCTCAAGGATTTAAATTGTTATGAAAAAGATGTAACAACATTTCCCAGACTCCTCAATACAAGCCTGCCATGGGCCAGCCTTGGTAATTATGGCAGACGGGTCACTGTCTGCTTCACAGAAGAGGGAGGGTGGAGTCACAGGGGAACACAAAAAAAATCACAAATTATCAATAATCAAATCACAATTTGTGATTTGATTATTGATAATATGTGATTTTAATGCATAACAGATGAGGTCATTTTACAACGTTGGTTTTAACTTATTGTATGATGTGTATTTTTTATTTTATTTTATTGACTGATTAGGTTTTTGTATGATGTTCCCACACATGGAGTATAATGTATTGTGTTTATGATAAGAACCAGAGTAAGAACATTTTTGTACCATAAAATATATATATATATTTTTTGTAAATCTTTTTTTATTATTAAAACAAATCGACATTACATATCACTTTGCAACATGAGCAGGAGACACCATACCTTCCGATTTTCGGACCTGGGTTACAGAGAATCAATATTGTTGGGGCGAGTTTCGCCACAATTCAAAGGCACAGCGTTACTATTGCTTGTTGCTTTCATTTTTCAGACCATGTTTTTCAATATTATGCCATGTAATCATACTTTTATTCCATCTTATCATATTCATCCGTTTAGTTCCACACGCACAGTATAATGCCATTTTTCAAGGTTTCTCATGTTGTTGGTGTGTCCATCCGGACCTCTTCTCAAAAACACGTACAAACGCATATGTTCATCCAAAAGCAGCGTTTATTAAAACCCAATGCATTTCGGGCTACTGGGGCCCTTCGTCAGGGGTCCTACTATCATGATGCATATTCGATTCACATTGCCCAACCAGGATTTGCACCCGCTTTGAATTAAATACGAGTACAATGGGAACAGGGATGACCGTTTTTCCACAAGCACGGCGGAACATCGTGTTCAAGCAGCAAGTTTTTATGAATGGGACAAAAACTCTTTTTACACAAGTTATTCATGCTCAGTATGTACGACAATGGCAGTTATCACAGAATTTATATTTATCGACTTCACGAATTTACAACAGATTTCTTTTATTATTTGAATGTTTGCACCGAGATTTCTTGTTTCGTTACATTATTGCATTGTGGGATTTGTAGTGTTTATGCATTGAGGGGAGGGTGCTTTCAATCAGTGATTGGATTAGGTGACAATTAGGTCAATAGCAGTATGGGAGGGGTTAGAACACCAGGGCAGGGTTTAAATTGGAAGATAGAAAGAGATGGGTAACACTTCCGTGAAAGAAAGATGAGGATGGATTACCAGTGGCAGGTACGTGAGGCACAGGTTCGCATGGGTTGTAGGTAGATGCGAGGAACTGCAGCATTGGGGAAATTGGGTGAAACTATAAGGGGCGTATTGAGCAATAGAGTGACAGAAACACTGTGCAGGAGTTTCTATAATTGGGGGTAAGATACAGGCGTTAGAACGATGATGGTGGGAACGAGGTGCGTGGCGTACGGTTCACACGAGGAATATGAGAACGAGGTGGTAAAGAGATGGGTGTCAGTATGCTCCCGTAAAGTGATTGATCTTGGAAGTAATTTGGTGAGAATAGGGAGGTTTGAGAGGAGAAGTGGGTTAGTGGTTTAGAGTGAGGGGGAGGTGTTTGCAGTCACGATTGTTGTTGTTCTCTTAAGAAATGGGGTGGGTTGGTTGATTTAATTAGGAGCTAGATATTAGACTCCTTGTAATGTGGCAGTCACAAAATTGGGGTGGAGTTAATTTGCACTTTGATAAGATATTACGTACATATTATTGAGTATATACAATGGTTAAAAAACAAATCTGTGTTTTTATTGTTACTTGTAGTGACCCCTGACGAAGGGCCCCAGTAGCCCGAAATGCAATGGGTTTTAATAAACGCTGCTTTTGGATGACCATATGCGTTTGTACGTGTTTTTGAGAAGAGGTCCGGATGGACACACCAACAACATGAGAAACCTTGAAAAATGGCATTATACTGTGCGTGTGGAACTAAACGGATGAATATGATAAGATGGAATAAAAGTATGATTACATGGCATAATATTGAAAAACATGGTCTGAAACATGATAGCAACAAGCAATAGTAACGCTGTGCCTTTGAATTGGGGCGAAACTCGCCCCAACAATATCGGTATCTTATCTTCAAGTGCCAAATGGGCAAGGCGCTTTTTCAAGGAGCACGCAACACCGTGATAATTTGGATTAACAAGCGATTACAATAAAAATAGGTGTGCATTTCCTACTATCATGATGCATATTCGATTCACATTGCCCAACCAGGATTTGCACCCGCTTTGAATTAAATACGAGTACAATGGGAACAGGGATGACCGTTTTTCCACAAGCACGGCGGAACATCGTGTTCAAGCAGCAAGTTTTTATGAATGGGACAAAAACTCTTTTTACACAAGTTATTCATGCTCAGTATGTACGACAATGGCAGTTATCACAGAATTTATATTTATCGACTTCACGAATTTACAACAGATTTCTTTTATTATTTGAATGTTTGCACCGAGATTTCTTGTTTCGTTACATTATTGCATTGTGGGATTTGTAGTGTTTATGCATTGAGGGGAGGGTGCTTTCAATCAGTGATTGGATTAGGTGACAATTAGGTCAATAGCAGTATGGGAGGGTTAGAACACCAGGGCAGGGTTTAAATTGGAAGATAGAAAGAGATGGGTAACACTTCCGTGAAAGAAAGATGAGGATGGATTACCAGTGGCAGGTACGTGAGGCACAGGTTCGCATGGGTTGTAGGTAGATGCGAGGAACTGCAGCATTAGGGGAAATTGGGTGAAACTATAAGGGGCGTATTGAGCAATAGAGTGACAGAAACACTGTGCAGGAGTTTCTATAATTGGGGGTAAGATACAGGCGTTAGAACGATGATGGTGGGAACGAGGTGCGCGGCGTACGGTTCACACGAGGAATATGAGAACGAGGTGGTAAAGAGATGGGTGTCAGTATGCTCCCGTAAAGTGATTGATCTTGGAAGTAATTTGGTGAGAATAGGGAGGTTTGAGAGGAGAAGTGGGTTAGTGGTTTAGAGTGAGGGGGAGGTGTTTGCAGTCACGATTGTTGTTGTTCTCTTAAGAAATGGGGTGGGTTGGTTGATTTAATTAGGAGCTAGATATTAGACTCCTTGTAATGTGGCAGTCACAAAATTGGGGTGGAGTTAATTTGCACTTTGATAAGATATTACGTACATATTATTGAGTATATACAATGGTTAAAAACCAAATCTGTGTTTTTATTGTTACTTGTAGTGACCCCTGACGAAGGGCCCCAGTAGCCCGAAATGCATTGGGTTTTAATAAACGCTGCTTTTGGATGAACATATGCGTTTGTACGTGTTTTTGAGAAGAGGTCCGGATGGACACACCAACAACATGAGAAACCTTGAAAAATGGCATTATACTGTGCGTGTGGAACTAAACGGATGAATATGATAAGATGGAATAAAAGTATGATTACATGGCATAATATTGAAAAACATGGTCTGAAACATGAAAGCAACAAGCAATAGTAACGCTGTGCCTTTGAATTGGGCGAAACTCGCCCCAACAATATCGGTATCTTATCTTCAAGTGCCAAATGGGCAAGGCGCTTTTTCAAGGAGCACGCAACACCGTGATAATTTGGATTAACAAGCGATTACAATAAAAATAGGTGTGCATTTCCTACTATCATGATGCATTACAGAGAATCAAGTCACAATAATCAAAACATGACCATTAGGGGTTTACAAGAGTCTCGTCATCATTCAGGGGTGCTGGCGGGGCGCAGATATTTCCCGGGACACCCTCTGGCCACATAGACTGATTTTTCCCGGAACATGCACCAGTCCAAATCTTCCTTCCATTTTCCTAGCGTTGGCGGTTGGTGGGCCCCCCAATTTTGTGCTATGTTCCTTTTAGCCACCATCACTGCCAGGGTCGCCCATAGCTTAGTATAAGAGGTAAGGTCCGTTGGCTCCCAAATGTTTAGGAGGCACCTGCGTGCCTCGGGCTGCAAATCGACTGCGAGTACCTCTCGGAGAGTGTGATGTAAGGTTCGCCAGTATGTTTGTATGTGCTCGCATTCCCATATAATGTGGATAAATGTACCCACCTCCCCACACCTACGTCTGCACTCTCCACTATCCATTCTGCCCATACGGACCAAGCCCGACCCAGTGACGTAAACTCTGTGCAGAATTTTTAGCTGCACTAAACGTAACCTTGCTTGGACCGCTCCTTCCCTCGGGGAGGAGACCGCCTCTCGCCAGTCTTCTTCATCCAGTTCTAGGCCGTCTTTAACCCACTTTTCCTTAAGGGACTGGAGTGGGTCTTCCATGTTATTTATCAGCTTTTTGTAGATCAGAGAGATAGTTTTCTCGGGAAGATGGCCGTCAAGTATTCTATCCTCGAGGGGGGATGCGTCGGGGAGGGAGGGCTTATCAGTTAGGTGAGCTTGGAGCGCATGCCGGACTTGAAGGTACCTATAATACTCAGTGCCTGCCAGGCTATATTGCTGTTGAAGAGAGGCAAAGGGGAGGATTCCGCCCTTGACCCAGAGGTCCTTAATCTGGGAAATACCAATAAGGTCCCATTTGTCAAACCCTTTGGTTTGCCACAGGCTCCCCAGCTTTTCGGAATTCCAGAGGGGAGTTGCCAGTGTGAGCCTACGGTCCCATCCCAGGTATTTGTTCACCTCATGCCATACATGGACTGAGTGTGCGGTCGGACCTGTGAGGGGGTATTTACGGGGTTTAGAATAGAGTGCTCTAATATAGTCCCCACCTGGGAGGAGCCATCTATCCATGGCGTATCCTGGATCGTCCGGATGACCATACATCCCCTGGTTTATCGCGGTCAGATGGGCCGCCCAGTAATATTTCCTAATGTCCGGAAGACTGATTCCACCATCGTACCAGTTGAGGGTGAGTTTAGCTAGGGCAATCCGAGGTTTGCCGTCCCATAAGAGAGTTCTTTGTAGAGTTTCTACCTCTTTAAAATATGATTTGGGAACTGGATCCATGGAGTTCTGGAGGGCATAGAGGAAACGGGGCAGGGACATCATTTTAAAAAGGACAGCTTTGCCCAACAAAGAGAGAGGCAAGGACTTCCAGTGGTTGACATCACCCTTCAACCTCTGAATTGGCGGCAGGAGATTGCGAGTGAAACGGAGCGTAGAGTTTGATGTAATGAATATTCCGAGGTAGCGAAAGCCATCTAAAGCTATCTGTATCGGGCAGCCTTTCGGGAGAACTGGCGGTTTCCCTTGCAAGACATACATCACGGATTTAGACCAGTTTATGGTAAATCCGGAGTATCTGCCAAACACTGCGAGGATGTCTAGTAGGCATATCAAAGAGGCCCTCGGGGAGGTCAGATACAGCAGAACATCGTCTGCATACAATGATATCCTATCTTCCCAGTCCGGGGACCAACGCATACCGCGGATCCTCGGATCTCTGCGGATCCACGCCGCCAAAGGCTCCAGTACTAAGGCAAAGAGGAGCGGTGATAAGGGACATCCTTGACGTGTTCCACGGCTGAGTTCAAATGCCGCTGACTTGCGGTTGTTTACGACGACTTGGGCCATGGGTTTTGAGTATAGTAGCCGGATCCAGCTCACAAATTGGTGTCCAAATCCCAGTTTGTCTAACACCGCAAAGAGATACGGCCACTCCACCATGTCAAACGCCATGGTGGCGTCCAGTGACACCAGGACTGAGGGCTCTAAGATAGTTGTAGCTCTGCCTAACACCCCATGCAGCCTGCACAGATTTAAGGCCGTGTTACGGTGTGGCATGAAGCCGGATTGGTCGGGGTGCACCAGTGTATCGATCACTTTTACGAGGCGTGTCGCCAACATTTTAGCTAGGATCTTGGGCTCTGCATTGAGCAATGATATCGGTCTATAAGACATACAACAGGTTGTAGGTTTACCTTCTTTATGAATGACCACAATGTTGGCAATTCTCTGATCCATAGGAAGTGTCCCTTTTTCTCTGCTATCCCTAAACATTGAATGAAGGTAGGGAGCTATCTTGTCCGGTCTCAACTTGTACAACTCAATTGGAATACCATTAGGGCTCGACGCTTTCCCGGAATTAATCGCTCGTATCGCCTGAGCCACCTCGTCATTCGAAAAATCGGATTCAAGGTATTCACGATTCTTGTCAGCCAGGGTGGGGAGCACAATATCTCGAAGTAGGGCAACATTGTCTCCCTCTGTGTACTTCCCCTCCGTTCTGTAGACTTTCTGGTAATGGTCTGCAAACCGATCGGCTATGCGTTGCGGGTCTGTGATTAGATCGGTACCCTCCCCAGTCAGCTCGGGCACCAGTCGGGCTGCCCATTCCTTCCTATCCAACCATGCAATCAACTTCTCTGCCTTGTCTCCATGCTCGTACAGTCTACTCTGCATGTCCCTCCCCTGAGCCCTAGCTCTATTTGTTGCTATGCCTTTGAATTCGTCTTGCTTTAAGCTGAGTAGATGCACCTTCTCAGGCGTCACCGTATGCTCCAATTCTTCCTCCAATTTAAGCACTTCGTCCTCCGCCCTCACCAAGTCTTTTTGTGCATAAAATATTTTTAATAAATAAGACATCTTTACATATAACTGTGTTCAGTGTTTAGATATAGGATTGATTGTGTGTAAGGACACATTTAGATCTAAAAAGATCATATTAAATCTAGTTGTATCATTGAAATGGCGTAGAGTGGAGTCATGTAGAGTAGAGAGGCGTAGAGTGAATGCCACAAAAGGGACTCCTCCTTGTTTTTACTTACAGATTGTGTTGCCTAGGATAGTGGCACCAGTGTTGTCATTACACGACTCAGTTGTGTGTGTGCCACTGGGTTTTACAGGACGTCCATAGATGTTGCTCGGATATGAATTTACCTTAAAAAATGATAAGACAAGAGGCGTTTGGCATAACAGGAACAAGTTGGTTTAATTAAACGCAGCGGCTGGGAGAGTATCGGCAGTAGCGTCTGAAAAAACTCTCATTGTACAGAAGTGTTGGCCGACCATTTATACAGTACATGAGGTACAATAAACCGATCTTGCATTCTTGGCCTTGTCATAAACAACAAGTACAACCATCTGATAAGGGGGACATAGGCGCTCTCGACCTCGGGGAGAGCTAGCGTGGGGCAGTGTGTATGTGTCCAGATGTCCGGTGTGGGGAGCTCGTGATCACTACATGTGGTGTGTATGCTGTGTTCTCATTGGCTGAGTGTTCCTAACTGTATGTGGCATCTATCTTTTTGGTATTTTGGGAACACGTGCCTTTGGCCAAACGTGTTTCATTGGGGCCAATTTCCCCAGACCTGTTTGTGGTCTAACTGCATATCTGTGGGATCGATCAGGGCTTTCCCTTGGTGTGCATTTGTCTTTGGGCTAAGTGTAACTCCACCTGTGACCTGTCAATCAGTAGGCTCGGGTCTCAGGGCCTGTCTGACCACGTATCTCTGACTCTGGGTTGATGGGGAGGTCACCGTGGGTGAATCCGACAGCAATGATAGGAGTTTGTGGAAATGTGTACAATTAACATGGCGGGCATTGATATTATTTTTACCGGCATCCTCAGTATTGTGCATACCGTTGTTATAGCGTATGTTGATATTGTCTTCACTGCTATTGACATTATGCATGTATAGATTATGGCAGGCTTTGGCATTGTTTCTACTGGTATCAACATTGTTATGTGAGCACATTTTATGACGTACATCGATATTGCATTTATTGGTATTGCCGTGGTCTGGCCTGCATATATCATGGTGTGTAATGACATTGTATTCATGGCTATTAACATTCCCTCCTCTAATTTAATTTTCAACTACTTCATCCTCCTCATATAGTGTTGCTGTAGTGTCTGTTATCCTTTCCCTAGTTATTTGCATACTACCTAATTTGAGGACTGTGTTTTTACAGCAGGAAACGCCCATTTGTAGGATACCGCACAACAGTAACACCCCAATGAAAATTGGAAGTAGTGACGTGAAGAGTTTTGACACCCATAGGCGCATCCAAGAAAAAAGTACTATGAAACCAGTGAGGCTCTGGGGCACCTCACTCCTTCCTCATGTCAGCTTGTAGACAATGCAGTGCTTGGATGGCAAGAGTGGAGTCCCATTCTTGAGATCATTTCCAGGGATAAAGGTACAACAGGAAGCACCAATCTTGGCACACACCCCCCCCTCCATCGCGGTCAAGTCCAACATGTACCGATGTTGCATCACCATAAGGCGTATGACTCTCAGTTCTTTCTTGATAGCGTTTAGGCCGAGCTCAGTGTCATTGATCATTTTTAACATCTCCCACCTGATTATTTGTAACCAGTGGGCGTTCACCTTCATTTGCACGGTGAAGAAGGGTATGGACCCGCCTGCGTTTACTTGAGTCTGTAAATTCTTCCGAAATGTCCTTGTACTGGGCCCAGCTAAAATAATCAGTAGTTCTTCTTCGAGCCTGATGCAACAGAGTTGTTTTCTTCTGTAGCGAATGTTGAGACAACTCAGAAAGATCTTAACCAGGGATGACCAGCATTGGGGTGTGTACGGTCACGAGGGTGCAGATGCCCTGCCATCAGGGGATGAGCTGGGTATAAGCAAGTTCACCACATTGCAGTAGAAATCCATCAACATGGAGGTGCCCCATTGCAGGTCAGGTATATGCAGTACTACTTCACGGTTCTCGTTATAACCAAGCGGTATAGTTCCTCTGCCTCTGAAACACAAGGAATACAGTGTAAGCTTCTGTACAATTAGGGCTTGCCCCTTCCCCTCCAACCGTGTGCACCTATTAATCTCGGTATCCCAGATTTCCTGGTATGGGGCACCTATAATGGCGTTTGATCCCCTCCCATGAGACTCATTTCCCCTAGCACGATAGAGATGAGCGGCCCTGCACTGGAATTCTATATCCGGGGTCCACTTGTCATTAAAAAAGGTGGCCCCAAATATGTTAACGGCCACCCTGGGACCGCAGACGGAGGCGGGAGCAGACGCATTTGTGTACTGGTGTGGTGGTCTTACTACCTTCGAGAACCTCTTTTCTACGAAGCCCCGGGGCCAAACAGTGTCCTCCCCTATAGTGCCCCTTCTGCACATCCTTCTACCCCAGTTTGGATGTCGCTAGATTCGGTAAAAAGATACAGTGCTGTGGGGTTGGTCTTGTACCGGGTGACGTTTACTATTGCCCTACGGGGTCCTACTCTATTGGGCTGAATCTTGGCCCTGATCCTGCATAGGTACAGGTGGATGAGGCATTTTGCTTTTTCGGGGGCTGTCTCTTGAGATGAGTTTTCCTCTGTGGGCTGCTCCATTCAGAGGTGTGTTGTTTAACAGGTGTGGGGGTGTCCATTTGACCTGCATGAGCTATGTGCAACCGCGAGGAGATGTGGATATATAATAATTAGGTGATTTGCAGGAGGGGTGCACTCTAGCCTAACGTTTTGGTCGTATGTCAGAGAGGTTGACCCAGGCCTCTCTCCCTTCCACCTTGACGGCAGTAGTTGTTACTTGGTAGGGCCCATCTAACTTAGCCTGCTTCCACTTCCGCACAAAGTTGCAGATCTAGACCTCTTGCCCTGGCTGAGGTGTTTGGTAGGGTAAGTTGGTGTTTGGCCCTTTAATGCTCCGGTGGTTGACCTGTTTAGAGATAAATTTGGCAGTGTTTGTCATTCGGAGAGGTATACGGGCAACTCATCCCCAAATACCTGGGAGCTTGCTTCAGCACTCAATTTGGTCCAGGTCGTTGGAAATGGGTGTCAACATCAGCCTACCTGTTACAATCTGGTGAGGTGATGATAGGTGTGTTTCTTAATGCAAAGAGGGCTAGGGGAGGCAGTGGAGTCACTTTTTATTGAGACTGGAGCAAATGTTGCTGATTTTGTTCCTTAGTAGGCTATTGAGTCTCTCAACAATGCAATTAATTTGAGGGTGGTATACTGAGGCCAGTTTGTGAGTGAAACCCAAGAGGGTGCAGATGTGGTCAAACATGGAGTTGACAAAGTGTCTCCTGTTACCATGTCAGATTACGTCTGGCACTCCTCATTGTGGTATCACTTCCCTGATAAGGAATGTGGCTGCTGCCTTGGCATCGCAGTGTACGCAAAGGCCAGCTTCAATCCACCTGAAGTAAGGGCAGACCACAACTATCAGGTATTGATAATTGGCACATCGATCAATCATGCAGATGAAATCAATATGTAGGGCTTTGAATGACCCTGTAAGTCGGGGAATAGCAGATGATACAACCTTTAGTGTGAGTTTGGTTGAATACAGCTGACAGATACATGATGACTATTTCAGTAATGTTAGGGATGAACCAGTCGCTTTGAAGCTCCGCTCCCATTTTGTTTTTTGCCATGTGTGTGGGTAGGTGTAGTTGAGGCAAGGCTATATTGACCAGACTGTGGGGCATAATGGTTTCCCGATGGGCGTGTAGCAGTATATAAGGTTGTGTGTGGTCTGTGTGCAACCCCTGGCCAGCCATTGTTTCTCTGTTTCTCGTAGTTCCCTCAAATATAAACTTGCTGTCTCTGTGTATGGTTTATCGCATAATAGTCTGGTCTCCTCAGTCTGCTGTAAGGGCAGAATGTGTGCCTCGTTAACCCTCCCACATGCTGCTTTTTTTGCCATTTGGTCGGCTAGCGTGTTTCTCCGGGATACGAAGTCTTTGCCCTGTGTGGGCGGTACACTTAACTACTACTACGCACTTGGGTAGAGTCAATGCATCTATCATCAATTCCAGGAGGTCCCGGAGCGCAATGGAGGTGCCGTCTGATATTAGAAACCCTCGTCGCCTTCATTTTCCTATGCTAGAGTGCACAATAGTGGTGACGTACGCGTAGTCGGAGTAGATGGTCACCGTCCTCCCTGAGCTTTGACTGAGGACTTCAACTAATATTGTTAGCTCTGCCGCCTGTGCTGAGAGGTGGGAGAGGAAAGTCAGCTGTGCAGTGACATGTAGCATATCTGAGGCTTCGTGACTACGAGCCATCATTACGGCTGCCCCCGTATGCCTCATCCGATCTCTTGGTCTATGGTGGAGGACCCGTCGATGAACAGCGCCTCACTTTCGGCCTGGCTAATCACTTCAGTGGTGTGGATCGCACAGTTGTGGGTCTCTTCACCCTCCTTGTCCTGCGCTAGGAAGGTGGCAGAATTTTCCAGGCGACAGCGCACAATTTTTAGGGATGGTCTAGAGAGCATTAGTTTGTATCCTGACACCCATTGCCTGGTCAATGTGCTTTTGCCTTTCTGTATGACTGCAAACATAGAATGCTCGGCATACAGTGTCAGTTGTGCCCCCATCACGATGGAGGTGCTTTTGTCAACAGCAAAGGCTGCGGCTGCCAAGGCCTGCTCGAACCGAAAGTGACTCTGCATAACTGAGTCCAAAAGCCCGCTGTAATACGCAATCGGTTTGTGTCCCAGGGGGTACTTTTGTGTTAGGATGGCCGTCATGACTCACCCGTCATTCTTGCTAAATAGGAAGAACTCCTTCCTATAATCGGGCGTTCCTAACTTGGGGGAGTGAGATATTTCCGCTTTCAGTTTGCCGAAAGTTTCCTGCATCTTGGGTGTCCAGGCCAGCTCTTCGCTGCCTGTTTTGGCCTTCATCATTGCCCTGAGCAAGGGGGCAATGAGTGTGCTATAATCAAAGACCCATTGTCGGAAATAGTTGCACAGGCATAAAAACTTTTGCATACCCCTTTTTGTCCTTGGTGGTGGCATGGCCTGAATAGAGTTGGCCTGTTGCGGCGTAATCCGCCAACCGGTTGCTGAGATGAGTTGACCTAGATAGCTAACCTCCTGTTGCACATATTGCACCTTTCCCTTCCTACCTTGTATCCTCTTGGGGCAAGTTAGGAGGGCTATCGTCTCTTGGCGAAGTAGATCCTCGCAGGAACTGCAGACTAAGATGTCATCATCTTACTGTATGAGGGTGCTGCTTGATTCGAAAGTTGGCAGGATCCTACCTCAGTATTCTGTTAAAGATACTGTGGGATTCGCAGTACCTTTGTGGCAGTCTTCGGGATAGCAGCTGAACCCCGTGGAAGGTGAGGGCCATAAGATACTGGCTGTTGGGGTGCAGCAGGATGCTGAAGAACTTGTTTTTTAAAATATCTATTACAGAGAAGTAGCGGGTGTCTGCCGGTATGCTAGTTAATATGACAGAGGGGTCTGGTACCACTGGGAATTCTGGAACCACAATGTCATTGAGGGGCGCAGGTCCTGCACCAGGCGCCAGGTTCCTCCCTGGCTCTTTTTAACCGGGACGATTGGAGTATCGCAGGGGGAGAACCCTATGTGGAGGAACCTTTGGTCCACCAGCACCTGGATCGTTGGGGCTATACCTTCATCTGCCTCTTTTGTGAGTGGGTACTGACTTGCACTGGGCAGGAGGCCCCCCTTCTCGCAATGTTATTCTGACTGGGTCAGCGGTGTTAATGAGCCCTACATCGTTGTCCATTGGCTCACAGTTGCTGTGACACAGTGGCCAAGTCTTGCTCCTGCCATGTAATGAAAACTGCCAGGCGCAACGGGGCCTCACTCCGTACTTTTACCCTAAGTTGGATTGGGTTGGTAAAGACAATCTTTAGGCCCCTGGGCGTTCGCTGAACAAATGGTCTTCCGTTATTGCCCGCATACTGAGGCCCGGCGCGCTGAAGATAACACATGCCCACATTGCACCTGCTTGGTCTGTCGCCAACAAACATGTTTTATTGGGGCCAGTTTCCTCTGACCCATTTGTGGTGTAACTGCCTATCTGTGGGATCGATCAGGGTTTTCCCTCAGTGCGCGTTTGTCTTTGGGCTAAGTGTAACCCCACCTGTGACCTGTCAATCGGTAGGCTCAGGTCTGGGTCGCAGGGCCTGTCTGACCACGTATCTCTGACTTGGGGTTGATGGGGAGGTCACCTTGGGTGAATCCGACAGCAATGATAGGAGTTTGTGCAAATGTGTACTATTAACATGGCGGTCATTGATATAATTTTTACCGACATCCTCAGTATTGTGCGTACAGTTGTCATAGCGTACATCGATAATGTCATTACTGATATTGATATTGTTTTGCATGCATAGATTATGGCATACATTGACGTTGTTTCTACTGGTATCAACATTAGTATGTGTGCATAGATTATGGCATACATTGACATTGTTTTTACTGGTATCAATATTATGTGAGCACATTTTATGACGTGCATCGATATTGCCGTGGTCGGGCCTGCATATGTCATGGTGTGCAAGGACATCGTATTTACGGCTATTAGCATTGGTAAATGCCATTTGATAGGGATAGATTATTTGGCAAAAGGCAGATTCTGCCCTAGAGCATTTTATGGACTGCATGCTGTGGCTTGTTCCTTTAGGTGATTTTCCCCTGCCTCACAAACAGGATTTACGACGAGGTGGCCCAAACCTCCAATGGTGGCTGTCAGGTGCCAACCTGACTTTAGGAGGATGTTCTCACCTTTTTCTGTGATGGTATCATGGTGACAGATGTGTCCACTCTGTGTTTGCAAGGATACTTGGATATCAAAGGTCTCTGGTCTTCCATGAAACAGCAGCGTGACTGCTGTCTTTTGGAGCTCTGCGCCATCTATCTGGCTCTTTAGACCATTTTACCTTCCAGCAAGGGCAGGTCGATCGAGTTCCTGACAGACAACTGCAACAAGCAGGCAAAATAGGGTTCCATGCCCCCAGTCTGGAGGTTCGGAGGATGTGACTGAACTACACAGGATCTCCTGACAGTCAATCACCTGGTGGGATCCCACAACATTAGGGTGGATTAATTCAACAGTCGTCATCTTACCGATCATGAATAGCACTGATTATCTTCACATGGTGGGATGTAGCCTTGGTAGATCTAATTGCTACCTCCAAAAATTCCACCTTAGAGATTACTCCTGGAGAGTCTCTTAAAGATCCCATTCCACTTTATTCTTTTTTTTTTTTAACGACATTTTCATTTATTTACCAACACACGACACTTCTGCGATTGGCATGTCTCAATGTATGCGCTCAGCTGACAGCATTTTCAATTTCTCTCCACACACGGCATTTACATTTCTTTGATCGGCACGTTTTTTGTTTCAAATCTGTTTATTGAAAAAAGTAACATACAAGTGGAGACAATGTAACCCCATCAAAAAAGCATGAAAGAAAAACCTCATCACTCAATGTGGGTGTCAAGACATTTCAAATAAAACAAAAGCAGAAAAACAGATCAAGGGAGACAGTACATTCTCTCCCTCACCCGTACCTCGGGGGGAAGGGAGATAAAATTAAACAAAAAGCAAGGCAGTATGCTACTGACCCTCTTGAGCTTACAGACTATTTTCCCCCCCATATCGGAAGGGACCAAGCGGAGACAACTGACTTCATTAAAAAACTTACGGAGGTTAGTCCTTGTCAACATTGTTAGATGATGTATATAAAGCAACATAGAGCATGTCCTGCTCCCTTGGATCATACGTTAACCCATTTGACATTCCAACTTGAGCGACTGCTGGGGCCCATCACCCACCTTGAACAAGAGAAAAGATAAAGGGGGGAAAGAAGGAGGAAGAAAGTAGAGTCAAACCACTCAACCATGTGAGCGAGCAAGGGGAGATGTCCTAAGAGTAACCTGTGGCTGGAGTGGATCAGAGGACCTGGGATAGAGGAGGAGGTAATGCCTCCCCTACAGGGCTGATGGTTCAGAGGAATCCTGCCGATGGCCCCTCACATAGGGATCAAGAGCGTCCTCAAACAGTTGCAGTGCTCGACGTCTAGGAGGAACCAATTCCACTTTTAATGGGATCCTTTCCTCCCATCTGTATTTATTCCTCAGCTGCTGATCCCGCGGATCTGAACAAAGTCAGGCTGGAGCAATTGCAGCTGATTCTGGTGGCCCTATATTGGGCTCTAGTACTCAAAGTTGCTTACCTTCAGCATGTACCCTTGTGAGGAGACACTCCCGACCCCCCTGAACCCATCTATTTACCGTATGTTCCGCCGATGGCTCCCTTGCCTTCCTCCTGTCTCCCTCGCCTGACCTGTAAAAAAAAAAAAGGACCAGGAGTGAAAAAAGGACACCAATACTAACAAGCATTGGCATAGCCAATAGGTCTCGCCTTTGGGACCTTATAAGTGCTTAGCCAGAGCTATTGGCTTTGGCAATGTTTTTAAAGTATGTGGTAGAACAGCGTACTGTACTGAATAGTTAAGTCACTGACAGGAGGCCTGCCGTGGCTGTACCGAGACAGGCACACACAGACTGGGCTGACGGTGCTGTGGCAGGTTGCGGCCCCTTGTGTGTAACCTGACACACAAGGAGCCCTGCACGTACACCTACAAACAGATTGTGCCATGTGTGGGTTGACTGAAGTGCGGGGGTTGAGCGAGTGCATAACTAGACTAGTGAGATGGATATGCAGGCAAGTGTTTGGACACACTGTGAGCAAGCGTTAGGAAAACGGAGACCCGCAGGCCAGCATGGTCGGTCCTGCTACTTTTTGGGAGAATAAGAAAAGCTTCTTCCCGTTGACAAGCAACTGCCTATTGCTCACCTGTCCTTCGCTGCCAGTGACTCGATCTCTCACACACGGGCTCCTGTATTTCTGAGAAAGCAAGATGGATGTCAAAGCTTATTCCAAAGGGAACTGGCAAAACACTGCCAGGGTAGAAATAAGCTAAATTTTGGCTGATAATAAGCCGTCCTCTGCCCGGGCTTTGAAACGCCCGTGCCGAGGCGTGGCTTGCGGGCTGAGAAGATGGCAAAGGAAAGAGAAAAGGGGTGGAAAGGGGGAGGGTGATGGGGGCACTGCACCACTGTGTCCAACAATTAAATCGGCGACTGCCTTGAAGCCTGGGCCTTAACCTGCGCTGAAATCCTGTACATTGGTGCATTAAATAGTCAATTTGGAAAAAAGAGAACGAGTCACCGAGGATTGATGGTGAAAGAGAAAACAGACAAAGAGCGAAGCATGCATGCAACGAAAAGGGGACGAGTTTAAAGACAGGATGGAGAAAAGAGCACAAGCAGCAGCTGTTTTAAAGCACTCGCAAAGAGCGAAGCATGCATGCAACGAAAAGTGGACGAGTTTAAAGACAGGATGGAGAAAAGAGCACAAGCAGCAGCTGTTTTAAAGCACTCATGCTTGTGCTGGCATCCGCCTTGCGGGAGCGAGCAGCGGCGGCGCGAGAGCCATATGTTTTCAATTACCACGCGCGCCGCTGCTCGCTCCCGCAAGGTGGATGCCAGCAGAAGCACGAGTGTGCTTGAAAAGGAGCAGACCGATGGCTAAAGGCCCTCCTAGAGCAGCGCATGCGCGCTGCCTAGGCGAGACCTAAAAAGGGACTACCGTTGTCTCCAACAGACAGGAGGAGACCGTAGCCCGACCAACCAATTCCAGGGCCTGAAGAAGGGAGAAAAGGAAGTTATAGCCAGAAGAGGACGGGACCACCAGGAGAAGGACGATCGGGCAAGGAGAGACGACAGACCAAGAAGCGGAACGCCAGTTCTGATCAGAAACAGGACAACACTGACTCCAACGAGGCCCCAGACTCGTGAAGTGAAGAGTGGTGGACCCCCACGGAGGGAGCAGGCGAGCGGCCGCAACTCAGGAGTGTTGCGGCATAAGCGGGCACGCGAGCGCGGGAAAGGGTGGGATAGTTTTGACAGTGGGCGGGGTGGTGCGGAGAAATAGGCAGGTGTGCACAACTTGGTGTTGGGGTTTTGGTTTCTCCCCATGCATTTATTTATAACCATGCACTATTCCATCAATTCTCAGGTGTGCAGGGAGGATCAATTTGCTTGCTCAATCTTGCAGGACTTTCTGCAGTCCTCCTCAGACCCACCATTCGTATGGATTCACAAGGTTAAGAATCTGGGCTTAGAAGTATCCACCAGAAAAACAAGTTAATTATTTTGTGATGATACTTGACCCTGTATATTCCTCACCTTTCGAAATAACCCAGGTGCCAGACTGGATATGTAAACTTCTGACTTAAATCCCCTGCGTTAGTAGAGGGTGCTGACTCTGTGTCAACGCTGGAAGCAAGGTTGTGGTGATGTCAGTGGAGCCATAAAGCACCTAACCTGGCACCCTGATGTCACTTCCATTTTTTCTATGCCCCTCGACGCGCATCGGAAGCTTCTCTCCTCACAACTTATCACTTCAGTGATTTCCCTACCAGAAAATGTTTTTTTTTTAAAATTCTACAGTGCATTGCTTCAGCGATGTCACCCCCTAAAATAATCGAGATTTAAGCCCCGTCACAATTGCAATTGGCAGTTGTCATTCACCAGCCCTCACAATGACTGCTTGTGGAGCCTGGATTTCAGTCACAACTCTATATCATGCAACCAGCGTCAAACTTTTTTATGGCCTGATCCTGCGACGACAGTAGGCTTTGCGCCTTTCGCAATCCAAGCCCAGATTTCCTTCCTACTCTGCACCGTCCTCCAAATCAAAAGAAAAAAGGAGGAAGCACAAAAAATAAGTGAAAGCATGTGCACTCCCCTCAGCGTCTGTCAAGGTCTAGGGTAAGCCTCTCCAACACACCTTTTCTCTGGCAGAATGTTCTCCAGAGCTGGAGCTGGTGATTATTATTCCACTTCAAGAGTCTCCTTCTGCACCGCTGCTGACCTCTGCTCAATTGCCATCACCTCTGACGCCCTATATGGTGCCGGGCTACCCTGAGTTGTTGGCACAAGGATCTGATCCTATTTCTGCACGCCCTGATGGAGCCTATAACGGATGCCTGGGAGAAACCAACATCGGCACAGTCTAAGCTATGTAGTGGCTAGAAGATACAGACCAGAGCCAGGGGATCCGGAATTCTTGTCTGCTCCTCAACAGAGAGTCTTTTGGTTCAGGTCTCTTTATGCACCCAACAGAACCCAGGTTTCTTCCTGATCATGCCACTGGACAGAGAATCAAAAAAACTGGAGGTTGTGGGGAAAAAGGTGTTTTCTGCAGGTAGCCTGGTGCACCATAATATTTACACTACCTTCCTTCTTGGACGATACTCCCATACCTTGTGGGATATGCAATGATTGTGGCCAGTCTGCCAGATCATTTGAAAGACCATTATGCAAAGATTGTCCGCAATGGCCAGGATGCATCCAGGCACATATTAAAGTTGAGTTAGACACGACAGGCTCGGTCCCCAGAGTCATGAGTTCCTTGTAGACCTGAGCAGACATGGCTGGCTACTGTCTTCTGGTTTCTCCTAGGACGTCGATCTATACTAATGGGCATGCCATTCAAAGGTGTGTATCTCTTTGAAGATGAGTCAGATGTGGTCTTAGAACGATTGAAAGGTGGGAGAGTCACAGCCTGATCTTAGGGCCTCAAAGACCCTGCAAAAGATTACAGGCAGTTCATGAAATGTAGCGTCTTCTCAAAGGGGTTCTAGTGTTGACAACACCAAGCCTCCCAGCTCTTTGAGCACTAACAACAAAATCCCCTGGTGTTACAGTAAAAAGGCAGAGGCAAGGGTAGAGGCCATCAAACAGCACTCCTCCCCCTACTCCTCCTCCTCCTCCTCCTTAGCACTTACTGGAAAAGCAGCTGTATGTTTCCTCTGAAGGATCATCGGTGGCTTATTGAAAGATGGATATCTGCCATTCTACAGGCCTAGAAGGCATTAACATCAAACCAGTGGGTCTTTCAGATTGTGGAAATGGTGTATTCCCAACTCTTCCAACAATTTCCTTCCCACCCCAACAGTTCCTTCAGTCAAAGGACTATCTTCAAATACTGCAGCAAAAGGTGGCAGCTCTGCTTCAGAAAGGAGCTGTGGAGTTGGTGCCAGAGCAGGAAATTGGGTAAGGGTGATACTCTTGGTATTTCCTAGACGCCAAGGATAACAACGATCTTTGTCATATCCTAGACCTCAGACTCCTAGACTTTTGCCTGTGAAAGGAACATTTCAAGATTCTCTTCTTGGCTCAGTTTTTTTCTGGGGTTGGGAGCAGAAGACAGGACAGTGTTTCTCAAATTGTAGGACTATTTTCACATACAGATCCTGTAGTCACAGGAGGTTCCTGCAGTTTGTGGTAGGATCTACTCACTACCAGTTAGTGGCCCTCCAGTTCGAGTTGACATCAGCACATCGATCCTTCGTAAGGGTGATTGCAGTGGTTGCGACACATCCCAGGTGGTCGGGGATCTCAGTATTCCCATACCTGGATGACTGGCTACTCAAAGACAGCTCTCCAAAGATGGTGTTGCACCACTTGCAGGCAACAACATCCCTGCTTTTTAACTTGGGTTTTTCGATCAATGTGCCCAATTCTCACCTACAAGCCTTTCAGCACCTCCTTTTCATTGGGCCATTTCTGGATACAACATCACTTTGAACCCTCCCTCTTTCACAGAGGATCTTGTGCATTCGGGATACAATCCTAATGTTTCAGGATTGAACTCGAATTCTAGTCCTGTAGGTCCTTTGCCTGTTGGATCTGCTAGCTTTCTGCATCCTCCTGGTCATGCACACACTGCAACACGAGGGATATCTTGCAGACACCATAGTGGTGTCCTTGAACACTATGACAGACCTAGTCTGGTGGTCAGCAGAGTAGAACCTAAGTCAAGGGAGGTATTTCTGCCCTCCTCCAGCTGTGATAAATGCATCGATCCTTGTTTGGGTACTGAGGCCTTTTGTCTCCAGAGGACCAGGAACTTCACATCAGCCTTCTTGAACTGATGGTGATTTGCCTTATGCTCAAGGGCTTCCTCTCTTTCTTATGCAGTTAATCTGTCCATATGTTGACAGACAACTCTGCCGCAATGTGTTACATAGAACAAAAAGGGAGGAGTGAGATCTCATGTTCTCTGTCTAGAAACTTTAAGACGCTGGACGTCGACGTGCCAGCATGGGCTTTGGCTAGTCGTCATCTATCTGGTCAGCTATCTGAATGCCAGGGCTAACAGCCTGCATTAGCATCATCTTTGCGATCACAAGTGGTGTCTTCACCTAGAGGTGGTATGAGACATCTATGCCCTAGAGGCACCATTTAAATGGACCTTTTACCACTCGCAGCAATGCCCATTGCCAACAGTTCTGTGCCATCCAGTATCCACTGCAGGGAACATTGGGGGATGAATTTTGATTGGGGTGTTTCCTACCACCCCTTGATATTTCAGGTTTTGACAAAGATTCGTCTGGACCGAAAATAATTCATCTTTATTACACCGGACAAGCTTGTTAGATTCGTTCATTGTCAGTGTTCTTATTCCGTCGCTCAGGCTCTGAGTCTGAGAGCGCTGAAAAGAACACGTCTTAAAACTTAGATCAGCACGCAGGGTTGGCGACTATATGTGGCTCCATGTCATCCTGTCGGGAGGTGACTCAGAATTGCAACTGACACCGATGTCGCCACCAGCCTGAGTGCAGAGGCTATTGCAAAAGTTTCCAGATCCAATCTAGCTTTGCGGAGATTGACAATGTGAAAAACCTGCAGTTAAAAAAACCCACCAGATACAGCCATACTGAAAGAAGTAACTTTTTTTTATCTATAGTATGATAATAGTTGCTAAATCCAAATAAATCACCAGCCAAACCTATTTGCTTCTTTTAGTTACATTTGACTTCTTGGTAATACTCGTTTTCTTCCAGTGCCACTGTATGCGTTACCTAAAGTGTAATAGCACCTCTGTTATTCTGCATGTGATCCACAGTATCACCCTTAGAGTTAATGGGGTGACCCTGTGTCCCTCAGAACCTAGGTATTTATGGTATAGCAAACAATTGGTTCTGTTGGGTAGTACAATAGCTGTGTTAATATGTATTTAATATCAATGCAACCAAATCAATTAAATTGCTATCAATTAATTGCAAAACATTTTTTTAAAAGAGAAGATAAATGGTAAGAACACACCAAAGAAAGAAGATTTGCAAAAAGCAGAGTTTTTACTCCTTTGTTATTTACAAGAAAGTTGAATATGGCTGTCAAAATGCATAAATAAATTGCAGCGTAACAAAGGTGACTTTTGTGACGTTAAGTGAAGAAAAGTGACAAGTGAAATCAATGGTGAAGTATGTACAAGACAAACATAAGTGACATGAATTTACAAGGTACAAGAATCCTGTCCTACCTATGCAATTATCAACATGAATATTAGACCCAATGATGGTTTGAAAAGTTAGGGTCAAGGAGACTGTATGGACATGGATGGCATTAACGTCGACGTTTCGACCCTTAAAGTAGCGCAAAGTGTAAGGCGTTACTGCGGGTCTTCATCAGGACTGTAAAAGACGAGGTGGACAGCCTATAAAATTAATTAAGAGAGGTCAGGTGTGTTCCTAAAGGTCAAGGAACTTGTATGTGTATGGAGGTAAGTAAGGACATGGCTTACCACAGGAACGATTAATCCAATTAATAGATTATAGGGAAGCAAAATCCTTGTATTGGATTCCACGGAAGGTTGGAAATCTACAACCAGAGAGAACCACCATTAGTATCATGGCGGTACTATGTATAATTATATAATGATGCAAATGGTAAACGACTTACCAAAAAGTACTTGCTTGGGAGTCAAGGGAAAAACAGGATCCAAAACTTGGTATCCGAATTTATTGGGCATCAAGTTATTTGCTGGGGTTCCAAGTAGTGAAGACCTCCACCATCCGGTAGGAGCCTAGGGTTAGATACAATGTCCTATCATTTATACATTCATGGACTTATCAGTCAGTACATGAAAACTGCAATCAATTAAGGATTGCTACCTTGTTTTTATCTATTGCTCAATTGTAGAAAACCTCCACCAGCGGGTTGGAGTTTAAACAAAAAGGAGCAAGGTATTTATTGAGGACTTATAGCGCTCCAAATGTGATTTAAACAAAGAAGAGATACCGGTTAATTCAGAACCCGTGTATAATTTGAATGAAACAAAGCATACCTTAATTATGACCGGAAGGCTTCCACCGGCCAGTTGGGGAGGGTTGAATAATTTAATCCCACCACGAAAGGTCGGGTACTGCGGGGTTAAAAATATATATGATTTCTTAGAATACCTTGGGAGCCTGACGAGCGACTGAAATCGAGGGAGTTCAGACGCTTTTGACAGCTCGCTGACGTAATTGTCAGCTGGATTAAGCCGCGTGCACGCTGAGGTGCAGCAGCTTAGTCACGCTTCTCTGCCTATCGGTGCTCTATTCTGCCTAGCCGGGCCTATTCATCGTAGAATTTGGAAGAAGCAGGAGCACGCGAGGAGACTTTTAAGTCCCGGCATCAACATTTTGATTGAGGTTGCCGATAGGCCTTCACTCTACATTTGAGGACTCGATTACTTATAGAAGTTCGGCATTATCTTTGAGCCATAGCTCCAGTGGCTAAACCCAAATGGGTACATGATCAGGGTTCAAAGGACGATTCTATCTACATACAGACTCCAGCAGATCTGTGAAGTTTATGGAATTATAACCCTCAACCTAAAAACTTTGGTTTTATATAAAAGAATAACCCCCACTTTTACCATTGAGGAATTGCGTGGTTAATGTGGAGAATCAGAACTATGAAGGAAGGAATGTAATACTTTCCTTTTCCCACATTTTTGTTCTTTCATCTGTTTAGATTATTGTGTTGGGAGACACCAAAATATAATTGTTAGCCTGAAGAAGGTGGTGTATTCAATCAAACCACCGAAACGCATCGCTTTGTTCTGAAAACGCACCCAAGCATCACTGGTTCTTTGACAATAGGGATTTGAATGAACACTTACACCTGTGTCATGTAATTTCCAACTTCAAATGAAATATTGAAAAAACCTTTGTGTCTTGGTTTGCCAAATAGAGTTATTGGGCTCTATTGTGATTACTTTTTGTTGTATTCTCCCATGAGTTTTGAATATGAGTTGTTTTTAATAATATTGTTATCTTATGTGTTTTTTTAAAAAGAATAGAATCTATAAATAATAAATTTTTAACAATATTTAAATTGAATAAGGATCCTGTCAATAAAGATATTTTGTATTATACTTTTCTGGTTTTCAATTCCACTGATGGTGATTTGAGTGCATGTGAGATCGGTGTGGTATATAGTGTGCTTGTGAGAAACCCAAAGGGATTTTGTTTTTGACATATTGTGTGCTTTGATATTAACTACATATTAACACAGCTATTGTACTTCCCAACAGAACCAATTGTTTGCTATACCACAGTATCACCCAGCAGATTTATGTAAACTTGCAGAATTCCCTAATAAAAATGTTTGTGATGCACTCTTCAACATCAACATTTTACGGCAAATTTGTAATTTTACATATTTTTCATCCTTTTCCCTTTAGAGGAAATGAGGAATAGTGCCTTAGCTCTCATCTACCACTCTTTTGCAGGCTACCACCTACCCTTGATTTTATTACATGTTTTTCCCACTTGCCTAATGAAACCATCTCAACCATTCACCAACCTTGAGCTATCTCCTACAAGTTCACATTCTATTTAAACTTGCTGAAATGAAAAAAATACACTAGGGACTCAGCCTTGCACATAAACTCAATTTGCCTGCACTAGTGTTTGTGCAATATGCAGAAAGAGAGTGGGGACCCAGTCCTGGTCTAGTCTCATCAACAGTAGAATACAAAACTCCTTTCTTTGCTTGTACATGTTATCTCAGGTTAAATTGCATTAGGTGGTACTTAAAACAAACATGCGTAATGTGCTATGTTTTGATTTGCATGCCCTTTAATTTCACCCCCAACGAAGCAGAATTAATCTCCTGACTCCCTTTCGTAAAACTCTTCTTTGAGGGTACAGCGTACCTATACCAATGCAGTCTGTACAGCGAAATGTCCTTTTTAATTATTTATATCATTTCTATTGTTGTTACTATTATCAATAATAAAATCAACTTCTTACAATTGTACTGAGGAACTGTTCTTTTTCTTCTCCTACTGGACTGGATATTTTTTTATTTGATGCTGTGCGCTAGAAGCAATATACATAAACATTTACAACATTAGAGATAGGGTTTGCTTTACAATAAAGTTGTAAAATCTTTCACATTGCTAGCACACACTCCTATCATATTCCTCACCTCAAAGTAGCATGTACTTGCTGAAACATGGTATTTGTCAGATTCCCTTTCAGAGGGTCATGGGGCACACAGGAGGTACCCACCCTAACCATGGTGGTTGAGACCTTTTACTCCTGATGTCTCGGGGCTTGACCTACTATGGATCCTGAGCAACTGGGCCAATTACCCTTTTCAAACTTGACTCTCAGTGGTAGCTGTGGACGAACAGTCAAAGGCTCCCTTTCGGAGGGGGTAAGTGTAGATACAGGTAAGAGAGCACAACTCATAACTCATTGGGCACACAATACGAACAATAAATCAAATTCCAGTCCAATACTTACTTTTATAAAGGAAAGAAATATTTTATTTCTAATTCTACACATTCAAAGGAATAATGTCACTCATATACAATAAAACACTCCCGTGAGGTCGGGGCTCAAGTAGTTGTCAGACAAATCTCTGTCCAAAGAATGCATACTAGTAGGCTGAATTCAAGAGTTCTCCTCTGACTCCTTAGTTATTATTCAAAAGTGTCTATGGTGCCGCAGCACCATTAGTAGCGAGTCCCCTGGGGCACTAGAGTCTCAGTTCCAGTCTTACCCGCTTCAGCGGTATTGAAGTGTTCAGCGGTGCAGTGACTGCTGTCTCCGTGGGCGCTCCTGAGTCCAGATCCTGTTCAGCGAAGACGAGCCTCACATGGTTCAAGCAGCAGCACCCAGCAGGCGCAGGCTCTCTCCTCCGAGCAGTGCTGGCGGCTCGTCTAGCGATCCGAGCTGCTCCCGCTCTGCAAACATGAGGTAAGTCACTCTCCCCCTAGTGGAGGTGGGGGCAGGGTGATTCTCTGGCTCCCAACTGGAGATCCAGCAAGGGTGCAGCATCTTTGGTGCCGTCCTTGCAATCCTTGGGCAATCGGGTGCAGTTTGCGGGCTTGACTTGCTGGTCATGGCAGTAATTCTCTCGTCCAGGCCAAGACCCAAACACTTGGCCACAGTGGTACTGGCCGCCCCTCCTGGCATACGATGTTGCTGCGTTATTCACTATCGGGGAGATCACCCTCACTATGGCGCACACAACTATCACGCTTCTGGCCCATATAAGCTATGCTGTGGCCCCCTCTGGCATATGGAGTCACCGCTGTGTGCCGGTGTAGGCCTGGTGCTTCCTACATGGCTTAGATCACGTCAACCCTTGCCTGACATACGGGTTTCGTCGGACCGTTCCTGCTCACGGGCAACAACCCGATCAGTGCGCAGACTTCCTCCTCAAACCCCGCTCAGGGAGTTCTCTTGGTAGCGCTCCCAACTGGACTTTGCTTTCTCCAACGCTGCCCTCTTTCTCACAGGATGCAAGCGGGCAGGCGATCTTGGTTTTCCTTGGGTGATGTCCCCTCACCCAGCAGGGAGACTAGCAGGCCTGGGCCCCCAGTCCTAGTCACTGACAGGAGTCATGCAGAGATTCCTCTTCTCATGCAGCCCATCTGGCTGCTTGGCCGTTGACAGATTTTGGGGTCTACACTTCCACTTTTTCCAGTCCATTTCCAGACACCAAAATGTGATTTAGGGTCTGAGTCTTTGAAGTTTTATGTTGGGGGGCTCTGCTTCTTATGAAGTGCCCACTTCTCTTTTTCTTCTTTCCCCTTGAAACTATGACTGTCACAGCAGGCATGACTCTGAAGCTGACTGACCCACAACACAATTCATGGTAGTGACCAGAGTTCACAACTGGATTTCAGCCCAGAGATATGTGCATAAAAAGTTAATCCCAGGCTGTAAGCCCTACTCTTTGATCCCTTATCAGCTCAATCACCTTCCTGAGATGTGTCCAGCCCCCCTCCTTGTGATCTATGACAGAATCAAATAGCAACTTTTTAATGGGTAAAGGAAGGGTTCCTTCTCCAGTGTGTCCCACCTAGCTCACAGGCATGCAGCAATACACAAATCTGTCTGGGGGATTCCTGTACTCCTCATGTCATCCCCAGGCATGCCTGAGCTTCCCAAAATAAAACACAGGGTCCAATGCAGGCTCACTCACTCAGTCTACATTCATTTGACACTTACTGTCTAGTACTGTCCCCTTCATGCATTGCGCCACTATGTGCGCACTGCACAACACTTCACACTTCATTTATTGTACTTCACGCAAGCACACGTACACCCAGCACATACTTTGATTGTGCACGCACTGCATAGCACTACATTTTTCAAGTCACATATTCCTTGAAGGCATACATACAGTCAGCACATGCACTGATCACACATGTACTATACAGTACTGCTCTATCTCTGTACTATACTCTTCCCAGGCACACATACATCCAGCGCAGTCACTTCACATATTCCTGATGTAGGCTAAGGGTGAGTTAAGCACACAGCAGTGGAACTTTTAAAAAGGTGAGTGAGTCGGTTGTCCTCACTCCAGTGACACAGGGTAACAAACATTTGTAATGCAATAGGTCTCATTTGTGAGACTTTCAACTATTGTATTTGTAAATATAAAAGCGGGCACTGTGCTGCAACAGGAAGCACGATGCCCATGTTGTTAATATGAAAGCGGGTACCGTGCTGAAACCTAAAGCATGGCGCCCGTGCATATATAAGTTAGTATTATGGTGGGGGCGGGACATGGATTTTGGGGCTTTGGCATGGAAGAGGAGGAAAAAGATTGAGCCGTGCGGCTGCCATTGTTCAAGCTGAAACGCGGCGTGCCGCTAAAGTGCTGATAAACAATGTTTGTTTTAAAAAAAAATGCAAACCATGAAATCTTTGTATGCCCCATTTCCTTCAACGGAGTCACCACCGCAGAACAGAGCCCCGAGCCCATGTACTGTTTCTTTTCAAAAGTGAAATACAGACAAACTTTGTTCACAAGTAGGGATAGTTCCTTTAAATTTGCAAAAAGAGGTGACTTTTCGTTGAAAGTAAATGCTCTGAAATTTTACATACTGATTAATGACGCACGAGAAACTATTTAAGTTGTTTTGGCAAATGAAGGACACTGAAGATCAGGAAGCTCAGGTAATTTAGCCTGGATCACATACTTGGATCACGAGGGGAAGCTGGGATTAGAACTCATGTCTCAGTAAGACATTTCAAAACAAGCATTTGCAATGCCATAGGTCTTGCATTTGCGAGACTTTCAACGATTGTATTTGTAAATATAAAAGTGGGCGCCGTGTTGCAACATAAAGCACGGCACCCATGTTGTTAATATGAAAGCGGACGCCATGCTGAAACCTAAAGCGTGGTGCCCGTGCATATTTAAGTTAGTGTAGGGGGCCAGGACGGGGATGGGGGCTGTGACATGGGAGAGGAGGAATAAGATTCAGCCGCGCGGCTGCCATTGTTCAAGCTGAAGCGTGGCGTGCCGCTAAAGCGCGCTGCGAAGTGCTGCGCTGTGTGCAGTGTGAAGATTGATTTGGGCGTGCCAAGCATTAGAAACGAAAGGCGCGGCCGCCAGCGCAGCACTGGTGAAAAAAAAATAACAAAGTGCGGCTTAAAAAAACATAAAATAAAGCGCTGTGTGCTGCTCTGTCTCCTCTCTTGGATCTTGTGGCACCTTTTTGTAATACCTTTCATCACTTAAAAGGCGAAAGCAATTCTTTCTTTAGTTATCATGATGTAGTATGAATGTAGCCCTGAGTTTGTCACCTTGTTTGATCACTAGGTCCTTCTTGTACTTAAGTACAGTATGTGCATGTCTTACTGCTCGGGACAGGTTGTTAAAAGACTCCGGAATGTTCCTGCCATAATCCTCCTGAACCTTAAGAACTGCTTTCTCGAATATGTAGGCTTCTGGTGGGATTGAAGGAGGTGGATAGAAGAAACTGGACTTCTTACTAAGCCCAGGCGTTCATTATTTTGTCGGTTAGGAAAGAAAAATCTTAACTTTATTTATTTTTTTACAATTGATAACATTCTGTGCGTGTTCTCAACTAGTCTTGTCTCTTTGTTGTGAAAATGTCAAAGTGTTTATTCAGGACTTTTGATTCTCTTTCTGTGGAGGTTATTCTTATTTTAATTAACCACAGAAATCACTCCTCTGGTCGGGGTTGAGTCATTACTGTCCTCTCCCACTGCTACATGTCATGACTGGAGAATTGGTGGTCCAGTGCCCTAAAACTGATCTTTTGGTTTTGTTTCATCCTCTGCCTCTTTCTTTTCTGCTTTCCAAAAAAATGCCTGCTGTTTGAATATTCACCTCATTGGGGGAAGTTGCCCTTGCGAGAACTATTCATGGATTATTTGGTGCCCTGAAGTCCATGGGGTGTCTTCGCCACTGCTACCTTCATTAGAGCTGAATGCCCAATTAGCCATTGTCGGTCTCGAGCTCAGATTCTTCAACTTCTTAGGTTGTTCTGGGTGTTGGTTGCAGTGTTCTTTTTTTATTTATACATGACAGTCCTGTATATTGTTACATAATTTGATGATTTTGGAGGGTGTTAAGAACTCTTTTTAACTGTGCCATGTCTGCATCGATATCTTCCAATCTCCTGTTAAAAAATTGCAATGGGTACCAAATTTGTCATGCTGGCTGTTTAGGTCTCGGCTAGACGGTGCATCCGCTGTTTCGAAGAGACTGTTGTATATGCTATGTGGGCTTCAGCCTGCCCATAGGCTTCTCATTTGCTGGCTCCATTTTCAGTCTCATATTCTTTCTTCCCATTTGTCCATGACATGCAAGCGTCATTCCTCTCACTGTGCTTAGTCCTCCCCGAGAGCATGGACCAATTACTACTATACATCCACTGTTCCCATTTTAGCAACTGTTTCAGAAGCTTCTTTTTTATTTGATTTTTAGCACTTCACACGAGCGCTCTTGTTTTCACTCGCTCTGAGCTCCGTTTCTGTAAACAGACCTGTAAATCTTGTTCTTATCTCATCACAAATGCTGCTGCTCCTATGAATCAATGTACGTGAGATACAATGCTGAGCTTGGGGGCACTAAGCTCATTCCCTACCTCCACAGAGTTCACGTGGTTCGTCTGCTACTCGTAAAGTCTGGTTGTTGGGCAAGGTTTGCCAGCAGCTGCCGCCTTTACGTCAACTTTATCTTCACCTGTTCTAAAGCCCACAAGACTCCTTGGGCTCAGCAGCTGCTGTCGGTCACCATTCCTTCCCCCTTGCCGGAGACACTGACAATGGACTATCAGACCAGAAGCAAACTGGGCCGCCATCTTAGAATGTCTCATTCTGACCCGACAGGCGAGAGCCGGTAGTTAATATCAGTTTTAGACCCATCGCTTGCCTTTGCTGAACATAAGTTTCATAAGTCTTATACGTTTAAAAACATTTAGCCATTTGAGGAATTTTCTTAGATGTGTGAATCTATTTAAGATAATTTATTTTGTTTATTGAATAGTACGTTGTGTATCATTCTTTGATGCAGTTTTATATTCAGTCTGCGCAGAACTTCCATAATCTCAATGGCCACATCATGCCACTAATATTTAAATTCCCTTTCTGTTGTTGACACTTTTTATATGGACTTCGGAAATTGCAAACCCCACCCTTGCAAGAACAGACAGATCGAAAACATCAGAGGAGTGTTTTTTACAGCCTGTCATGGCATGTTTTTTCTTCACTTTTTAATCGGAGTTGCAAGTTGTTACTGTATGTGACTTTTTAGGTCATGGCTAGACTGCATTTTTAAAGGACTTAAAGCCATACTGCCATACTACATGGCTAAAAGACATTGACAACACCAGTAACTCTCGCATTGCCGAGACCTATTGGCTTTGCCAATGCTTGTTTAGCTGTAACTTCCAACAGCATTGCGTCTGTCAGATGTTTTGCTTTATTTATTGTGAGAATGGGACAGTCTCTGGCACATTTCAATGCGATGGAGACTAGTTCCTTCTAAATATGTCTCAATCCAGGAAAATTCTGGGTTAATTTGTGACCAGAATACCATGATATTTGGTCAATATTGCCCCGTGTAATGGTGACTTGATTTGATTTCTTTCTAAAGCAATGACTGACTCCCAGTCATCAACATGCCTTAAAACCTGTGGGAGATTCACATTCCCTTGCAATGAAGGTCAGCTAGTCCCTTAATATATATGGCCAAAAAAGGGTATGCTCTCCGTTGCCAAATCCCAGTTTATCGTTGACGCATTTACTCAATATTACATTAATATGAATAAACTCTTGAATCTCTAACCATGCGTCCATTTGGCTTTTTTTTTAACATGTTTATTTTCAGATTTTCATTGACAGTGCGACATACAATGCAGCAGTCAATAAAAGAAATGTCAAGAAAGGATGACTAAGTAGGAAATATAGCCAAACAAGCAAGCACTACTAACAATGTACCGTTCCCTGCCCTGTGCTCGAATAGCGTTCTCGCCGCTGATGGCGGACCCCCATGCACACATTGAACCAAATAACTCTCATTATAAGAAAACACTCCCCACATTCCTCCCTCACCCACATCCCAGCTTCTGATCATATACAGAACTGTCACACTAGAATATATGCTCAATAAAGGTCACAGTATTGTACCACGAAGTCAATCAAATGCAATAAACCATGGCTAGTCTGGAAACAGAGTCCTGGGGTGCGTGATTTGCTCACCCCTCCCCCAACCCCTCAATAACCTCCAATATATCAGTCTCGTCTGAGGGTTCCAATAATATTTGAGTCATAGTGCCCCAAGCCAGTAGGGCTTCAGCAGCCTTCTTGTCTGCGTTTTTTTTTTCATGTGTACCTCTTCAGCACTGGCCCATTCAATAAGGTCCTGTAACCATGACTCTACTTTCAGGGATGGATTTCTATTCTCCACTTTGCCACAATGAGCCCCAGCTGCGCACACCTCCTGCTAAGAGTTTTTTCAGGGTTATTGGGTAGACGCCCGAGCAGGCAGCTAAGAATCCGTTTGGGGATGTTCCAGCCAGTAACATGCTTAATACAGGACAGAACTTCTGTCCAAAAGGTTGTACGAGCTGTGCAGTGCCATATCATATGAAAAAAAATCTGCTGCCATTATAGCGCAACAAGGGCAACAGTGCCTTCTATCCGGGTATATGGAGTGCAACCTCTTAGAGGACAGATACACCATATGTATGATATTTTACTGGATTTGCTTGAACATAGTGCAGATCGATACCTTACAGATCTCGGCATGAATTTATGACCAGTCCTTAAGGGTTATTAGGTCTTCACTGACCACTTGCCAGGCCTCCTCCACACAAAGCTGCGGTAACCACCGGTCGCCGCATAGCACCCTGTGTATATGTGTGATGAGTCAGCGACCCCCCACCATAGATAGCAACATCGCTAGTGTGTGTGAAGTCAGGAGCCTCGGGAAAGGAGGGCTATAGTTTGCACTCTGTGGCTGCTATTTTAGCATATTTCAAGAATTGCCCCCCCTCCTATACCGCCTCCTGTATAGCGATGGAATGGCCTTCTGGATAAAGGTCAGTCAACATTATGCAGCCTCCTGACTGCCATTTATCACCACCACCACGTCAGCTATTTGGGCAAAGGGGCGCATAATCCAAATAACTAGGTCGGGGGCCTACAGCTTGGACCAGATTATTTGTTTCACAGTTCTGTCCCAAAGCCTTCCCATGAGTGAAATCAAGTGAGGAAAAGAGTCTGGGATATCTCGGCCGTGCAGTAAGAGTGCTCTGAGCTGATGCCCAGTGTGCGTGCCCTCCAACAGGGATCTCTCCCATTTCGGGTCACCATCCAACCAATGCACTGCATGCTGCATCTGGGCCGTCAGCTAGTAAAGTTCTAGATCTCGAACCTCCATTTCCTGCGGAGTGTATTGAGGGCCACTCTGCACCGTTTACCGGCCCGAAGTAGCTCTACCATTAAGGAGTCCTGTTTCCGAAACACATCTGTGGAAATCTTGGGCATGGCACCCTCGAAGACATATAAATATAAACATCTAGGTAAGACCACCATCTTCATCAGCGCTATTTTCCCCATTAGGGGCAGATTCATAGTGTTCTAGAATGAGATTGAGGGTTGAGGACCGCGTAGCACCCGACCCATATTCAGGTCAAACAAATGCTGTTAGCCAATCACGATGTGCATGCCCAGATATTTAACGTGGTCCCCACTCTAGGGCAGTCCCACCGGGGGGAGCTGGTCCACAGGAACCATCTGCAAAGGACCCAGTGGGATGAGCATTAATTTAGCACTATTAACCCGTAGTCCCGAGTACTCCCAGAACTCTCTCAAGATGTTGAGCAATACCGGGCCCAATCTATCCGGTTGTCGCAGGTATACCATGGCGTCATCAGCTTAGCGAGACACAATATGTTCCGTTTTGCTGACCCAAATACCCCTACCATGCAGAGCCTGTCTGAGTCTACAGGCTAGGGGCTCTATTGTAATGGCAAAGATCAACAGAGACAGGGGACAACCCTGGCGGGTGCCCCTTTGTAAGGTTATAATCTCAGAAACAACCTGGCCCATCCTAACCCTGGCCGTGGGCGAGCTATGCAGCAGCTGTATCCATTTGATATAAGTGTGACCCTGTCCCATATTCTCCAGCACCTCCCAGACGTATTCCCATCTCACTGAGTCAAAAGCCTGTTCAATATCAAGAAAGGCAAGCGCATAGGAATCCCCAGACAGCTCCGGGACATGCAGCACATGGGCCAGTCAGCGCAAATTATGCTAAGTATGCCAGAGCACGATAAATCCAGATTGATCCGCATGGATCAGGTGCAGGAGTAATCTAGCTGCGAGAGCATTTCTAAGGACATTCTGATCCACTATAGGAAGACACCTCAAGTGGGTCCTGACCAGGTTTTGGAAACATTACAATTAAGGCCTCTCTCATAGAGTCCGGGAGAACACCTTTCTCCAGGGCCTCCGTATATACGTATAATAACTTATCGGCCAGGATGTCGGGAAAGAGTTTGTAGAATTCTGCCGGGGGCCCATCGCTTCCCTGTGACTTAGCCGACTTTAGTGCCTGCATCGCATTCAGCAGTTCTTGTTTTACAAGGGGCGCGTTCAACTGTTCGCGATCTTCGGATGAGGGGGTCAGCAGTGACAGCCCCAGGAGATAGGCAGGGAGTGCACCTTCTATATGGGTACTTGGGGCTTCCCTATAGAACGTTCGCAAATGCGTTACAAATGCGGGATTAAAGGCCAGTTAAGTATGCACTATGCGGCCCTCCCGATCACGAGTTGCCATTATGGGCTGCGCCTCAGTCTCAGAACTGATCAAGCATGCCAGTAATCGCTCCTCCTTATCCCCTTCCATATATCAACGGTGGCGTCACGCAGTGCGCACATGCTTTCCTATCTGGTCCCCTAAATCGCATACATTACTATGTTGTTTGTCCCATTGTGCCATGGATTCAGGAGAATCAACCATCGCCTTTTCCAGTGATAACAGCCCAGCTTCCTGTCTAGTAAGGTCCCCCTCTAACGTCCAGCGGATACCAGTCGTGGTGGCCAAACCGATTAAATGCAACACTACTTTCAGCGCGTCCCATTCTAGCGCCCTGCTGCTAGCACTCTCTCAGTTGTTCTCAAAATATTGGACCAGAGATTCCCCTAGCTTGCTCGCAAAAGCCTGATCAATGAGTGACTTGACACTAAGCCTCCATAGGGGCACTCTAGGGCGAACTCGCTGCAAAGAATATGTGACCAGCAGTGGTGAATGGTCCGAAATGTTGCTGGCCAAATAACAGACATCCTGGACCCTATGCAATGCCAGGGCAGAGATAAAGAAGTAGTCAGGACGGCTATGTGTACCTGACGTGGGGGAATAGCACGAGTAACGCATGCCTGCAGGTTGTGGACAAGCCAGATATCAAAGACAAACCATGCAAAGTCTGACGAAGTGTAGAAGTCATATGGGGTTTAGTTAATATTGGCGCGTGGAGGGGCTCTGTCCATCTGGCCAACCAGCACACAATTACAGTTGCATGCTAGAATCATCTCCAACGTCTCAGACATGTGGGTATCCGCAACCTCCCTACCAAAAAAAGCACTGTCATCCATATTATGGGCATAAATATTAACTAAGCAGAGGTCATGTGCATCAAGGGAACCCTCTAGTAGGACATATTAGCCCTCCCCATCAAGAAGTGCTCTGGTGTGTTTAAACTGTACCCCTGGAGCCACCGAAATCAGGGCCCCCCTAGAGCAGCCAGAATAAGATGCTGCGTATATCTGACCCATCCAGCACCTATGGAGACCTTTAATACAGTCCCCCCCCCAATAGGTATGTTTTCTGTAAGAAGGCTATTGCTATCTTATATCTGTGCAGTTAAGCATGCACCCTATTCCTCTTTTGTGGACTATTCAGGCACCGCACATTCCAAGACAACATTTTATATGTGATGCCACCAGACTTGTTGGAAAATTAAAAGGAATGAGACTAGTATCTCCAAAGGAGGACATGACCCTGGTACAAGTTGACCATTTCTATAATGCATAGAATCTTCCGTCCCCTGCATCCCAAACTGTAGTAACATAGTAATAATAATCAAGAACAAGAAATTCCCTCTCCAGCACATAACCCATCCTCGGGCAGTAGTCTGGTCACCTCAGCCAGGAACCAATAGGCTAGAGGTAGCAGATCCCGCCCCAAGTGTCCACCCAAGCCCCCAGACGTGTCAACTAATAAAGGAAAAGAATTATAGCAAGAAACTGTGACTTCAGTCGGGAAACCTATACCCACTGAGATCGCAAGCCCACAAGAAGCTCAGCATTTCGTGCATGCCTAGTCCCCAGAGCACCCCCGCCAAGGGTAGTAAATCGTCCAGCCCGGCATTAATAGATACAATACAAACATGAAGGAGCACATGCATCATTGGTGGTACCGGTAATCATGGGCCACAGAACCCCACCCCCTAGTGTAATCAGCAAGGCTCCTCTGCATCCAGCAGACACTATGGACCCCATTATCAATTGTGCCTCAAGGGTTGTCAATGTCTAGCCTCAACCAGTGTTGGCCACATCACTCTGAGTTTAAGTCGCCAGACACAAGGGTGAGAAGGAGCTCTGGGTGGCCAATGGCTCAGGGCCAGCTCGCAGCGTGTCGTCCGAGCAAACCAGGATACGGTCATGCCCTAATGATTCTGGATAGCTTGGGCAATTGGTGGTTGGGAGTCATCGCCGACCCGATCTACGCCACCCTCTCCCCCGCCGTTTCTGCCCTCTCCAGTCTGATGATTGCTGTTCCATGCCAATACCCAAGGACTCTAAGCAATCTGCAGCCTCTTCAGGAGATTCATAGAAGTAAACTTTATTCTCGTTTTAGACTCTGAGCTTTGCGGGGAAGAGCAGACTATATTTAATATTCTGCACACGTAATTGTCGCTTGACTACCAGGAATGCTTCCCGAAGGTCTTGCACTTTCCTCGTATAATCAGTAAATATTTGGATGGCTTTGTCTCCGTACATAGGGGGACCATGCGCACGTACATGTTGAAGAATGGAGCCTCTGTCCCTAAAGTTAAGAAGCCTTGCAATAAGAGCGCGAGGCGGAACACCAGGGTGAGGGGCGGGTTCCAAGGCCCATTGCACCCATTCAATGGAGAAGAAATTGGAGAGTCCCTTTAGGTCAAAGTTCAGTGGCAGTCAGTCGTTCTAGAAAGAGGTCCAGTGTTGGTCCCTCCTCTCTCTCAGGAAACACGAAGAAATGCAGGTTATTGCACCTCGAGCGCCCTTCTGCATCCTCCAGGTGTCCCACTACAACTGTCGTCCTACATTTTAGCCCTCCACTGTCGCCTGGAGAACTTTAACATGCTGTTGTAAAGTAGTGACCTCCCTCCCCATTGACCGTCACCCGTCCATTTGGCGTCTTCAAGTTTATGACACAACCCAATGACATGCAGCCTCATTGTACATCACTCACTGGATGCTGTACGGACTGTGTCACACGCATAAGCCCAGGACTTGGCGTGGACACAGCCCTGCCAAGTACCACCATCAGGCGTTAGCCTAACACATTTAATGTGGTGGTCCACATCACCGCATTAAAATGCATTGTCACGCATTTTCAGAACCTTGACTGGCTGCGCACTGAGCCTGTGTGAACTACAAACAGCAGTATAAAGTTACCGCACCCGCGGCGCCGCGGGCGCACTGCAGCAGCGCGTTTCGAGACTCATTGTGCGACACCATCCGTGTCAGGGAAGGCAGGGAGGGCTAGGGGCTGCACAGTGTCAGGCAGAGGCTAGAGCCTGCGCTGCGGTAGAGACGGCTGTGACAGACTGTCAGAGCTTGATACTTTATTTATAATATCGGCATTGTGAAGCTGTCAGGCCAGACTCTTTGTGACACGTGCATCCGGCGTGAAACTGACAACACACCGAGAAGAGGCCCCAGCTTCATTTGGATCCTGTGTTTTCATGTGGTATTGGCAGGCAGCAGTAGCAGTATTCTTCTTCTCTGGGCCCGCACCCTATGAGACAAGGTGGCGCCAAGGCACAGCGGACTGTGTGTGCTCCTCTGCAGGATGCACTACGGGTGCGTTGCAGGATGTTTTTGCGGCACCAGTTAGCAGGAAGAGCAGAAACACATGACGCTCCCTTTGCTCCCGGCCCCTCAGCACGCACAGACATGCGTGTGTGCAAGGGAGTTGGAGTCTTGTGTAAGCGCAACGCAGGTGCAGCACACTTGCTTAAAGTAGTTCCTGCACGGTCAAGCTCTATGGGGAAGAAAAGTAAGAAAAGCAAGGAAGGCAATAAAAGAAAAGTCACCAGGAGGAAGAAACAGCATAGAGTCTCCAAAAAATGAGCAGAAAAAACTCTGCTTTGACTCAGATTCTGACCTGGAATAACAGTGGAGAGTGGTGAGAATGACTTAAAAGAGGAAAGGTCAGGAACATCCCTCTCGCCAATATCTCCAGGTTTGCCTTCAATCCCACGAGCGGTGGACACTATTGCTACCTTAACCATGGCCCCTACACAAGAGGTTCCTACTTTTACACTAAACCTTCTTGCTAAGATGTTTTCCTCCAATTTGGGGGATAATGATATTTACAATAGTGACAAGATGGGGCTGGTAAGGGATAATATTGTCTAGAATCGTTTGAATGTGCCTTTGACGTTGGAATTTATCGTAATTTTTTACCAAGAATTTTATTTGAATGGGGCTTTCCTATTGGGTTGTTTTGCTGACATTGCTGAGCTACATATGGTCCAAAGTAGGGACATTTCACTGGTCCAAATCGTGAACTTAGGGACAAATTGAAGGGTCAGAGTTACCTTCAACTCTAAAGTGCTATCCAATCTTGTATTATTAAACAGTGATAAAAGCTAAGCAGTCGTGGCATTGAGGTAATACCCTTACAGGAGGAGAAGGATGCTAGAACCTCCTCATTGAAAACCCTGGGTAAAGGAAACAACCCCCCCAGGCTCCCCACTCTTATATTACTTGTCAAATGAAAAGTTAAATATTCTGCAGGTCTCGTTCAGTAAGGAGGGTTTTTCCTATACTGTAGGAAAGGATGGGGGAACGCCCCAGACGACGAGACTGGGAATTAGAGTTGGGTAGCAGGAGTATTCAACTCTAGAGGTACCACTGGGCTAACTGCAAAAGAAGCACCTAGTAATAGCCTCAAAGTGGCATCTTGGGATGCTGATGGTCTGTTGACTAATAGTAACAAAATGATATTTCTGAATAGTCTGACGGCTGACGTAATATATATCCAAAACAACTTGGCTAACTTATGATTTTGCGTTAGAAGGTTACCTTGTTATAAGTAGTTCAGTCTACATTGTTAATTCTGCTTGATTTATCTGCGGCCTTTGATACGGTGAACCACGACACCCCACTAGGTAGAGTAGCGTCTTTGGGTGTTACCGTATTAAAATGGAGGAAATCCTACTTGCAGGAACGCTGCCAGCCGGTGGCTGTCCCACCCTACTGTTCGGATTTCAGATGTACCCAACATGGAGTGCCACAGGGATCGGCACTCAGTCCGGCACTGTTTAACATCTACATGAAGCCACTAATTTCCTCAATAAAAATACATAATGTCACCCCCCACTTTTTCCTAGTATTTGATATGATTTGGACTGGAAGTGCATTGGGTTCCTACTAACCGGGTCCCCAGTGCCAGATCTCTTTCCCAAAACTGTGCAATTGTTTTCCCCAAATGGCGATACCTTTAGTGCCCTCTGTGAGTCCCTAGTAAATGGTACCCCCATTACCACGGGCCCGAGGTAGTAAAGAGGGTCCCCAAGGGCTGCAGCACTAATTGTGCCCCCCTAAGGGACCCCTCACCAAGCTCATGCAAACTGCCACTGCAGGCTGCGTCTCTTGGTGCAGACAAAAGTGAAACCACAACATGGCACACAGCCTGTGTGCCCTGCCTGCCGACACTGCATGAAGTATATGTCACCCCTACAGCAGCCTTATCTGCCCTAAGGCAGGGTGCACTATACTAGATGCGAGGGCATAACTGCTTGAGTAGATGTGCCCCCGTCTGGTACTGGTCAGTTCCATTGCTGCCAGTACAAGTGATCAGGGAAACCGTTTTAAAAGCATGTGCTGGACACTGGTGAAAACGAATTCCCCAGCTACATGAGGTCTTCACTGAAAATAGGGATGTTTGGTATCAGATAACTCGTATTAATAAACCCACATTAATGCCAGTGTTAGATTTAGTAATACATACACCCAGAGGGCACCTTAGAGTTGCCCCAGAAAACCTAACAGCTACTGGAATGCTGACTGACTGGTTTCCTCCAGCCTGCCACCAGAGACAGGTTTCTGACCCCCAAGGGTGAGGGCCTTCACTCTTGGGAGACCATAAACAAAGCCTGCTCGGTCCTGGGGTGCTTGGCACCCCAGCCCACAGGATGACCTGCCGATAGCAATCCAAGGCAAGGGAGCTTCAAAGAGTCCCACCGCCTTTGGCATGCAAATCTGGCTACTCTCACAGTAAAGTAATCAGACCCCCTTTTGTCCAGAGCCCTTTGGCACCTGGACAGGTGGGAAAATTAGCTATGCAAGACAGGCGTGTCCACCCTCAGGCAAGCACCACCCCTGACCTGGGCTACCTGAAGTGGATGCGACTTTCAGAAGTGACCATCATGGTGATGGCAAAATCTGAAAGTGACTATTAGTTATAGATTCCTTACCTTAGAATTACTACCCAGGTGTCAGACTGGATCCGGAGACTTTTTTCTCAGCAGTACCCCTGCGCATCGGTAGGTGGCATCGGTCCACTCCGCATTCGTCTTCGGCGTCGTGATCGCCGGGATGACGTTGCGGTATCTACTTAGATACCGCCCCTGCGCGCTGACGTCAGTTCTTTTTTTTTTCCGCGCCAGCCAGCGCAGATCCGGAGAGAGCGGTACCCTTAGTCATTTTTTGACTAAACTTTATCTACTTTTTGTCGACATCTTTTTTGAAGTCTTACGACCCGGTGCACGAGGGATGTCAAGTGGTCGATCCGGTTTCAAGCCTTGCGACTCCTGTCACAAGCTGATGTTGGTCACCGATCCGCACCTCGTGTGCCTTTGGTGCCTGGAGCTCGACCACAACCCGAAGTCTTGCTCCGACTGCCGGGCCCTGAACCCTAAGTCTTTGAGGGAGCGGTCCCGAAAGCTTTTGGAGGCCCGGTAGTCAGCTCCGTGCCGTTCGAGGTCCCGGTCGAGGAGAAGGTCGCGGGACCAGTCACAGAGCCACCACCACCATTCATCATCGAAGTCTTCGTCATCGGGTAAGTCGAAGCACAAGAAGAAGGCGAAGAAGCATCGTCGTTCTTCGCCTTCTCCCCGTCCGTCGGCCAACGCGACGCGGGAGACGGAGGGTCGTCATTCTCCGGCTCCGCCCTCGGAGCCTGCTGGGACGACTCCGCGCTTCCCTCCCTTTCCGGTAGCCGGAGCGTCCCCTGCCCAGCTTCGTGCATTTTACGAAGCCCTCCACTCCATCTTTTGGCAGCCTGACTCCGCCGGCGCGCCTTTGGGCCTCACGGACGCGGCTGGGGGCTCTAGGCCTTCGATGCCGGCGGCTCCTGCCTCGGAGCCGCAGGGCCCCCAAGGATCCAGGCCTGGATCCGGATCGGCGCCGGTCAACCTCCCGGTACCTTCCCCGGCGCCCGCCTATTCCTCTGATGACGGCTCCGCCGCCTCCGACGCCGGTTGGGCCCCCGGCCGGCGTCGACCCCAGCCTCCCTCTCGACTTGGACATGTAGCTGGACCGGCATTGACCGGCGCCGGAGGGTACTTTTGTACCGCTGTTCTTTCCTGGCTTTCCCTATCGCCCTGAGTGGCAGGCAGAGGAGGGTGAGGAGGTCTGGGAGGGGTTTGTTGACCCTCTGGGAGACCAACCTGAAGAGCCGGACTGGAGAGAGGAGTTGGGTGATGCCAGTGGTCTGGATACCTTCCCAGACCTTGGTATGCTTTCTCCCCCTACCGTGGATACGGAGGAGGGAGCCTCCTACGCTGTGGTGTTGCGTAGGGCAGCTGAGGCCTTGGGCCTTGAGCTTCCTACAGTGGCAGTCAGGACTAACCTCCTGACCGAGGTGCTTCAGCCGGCAGCAGCCTCTTCGGAGCCCTTGCTGCCTTTCAATGTGGCCCTCACTGACGTCCTTTGGGCTCCTGGTCCAAGCCCAGCACAGGGGCTCCTGTGGATAGGATCATTGCCCGACGCCACCGCCCGGCTCTGGGCGACCCACTTTTCCTCTCCCAAAACCCTAACCCCGAGAGCTTGGTGGTCCAAGCCTCATCCTCGAAAGGAAGGTCTTTCTCTAGAGCTCCTCAAGATAGGGAATCCAAGAAGCTGAACCATCTTGGGAAGATGTTTTCTTCCACCAGCTTAGCTCTGCGGTTGGTGAACACTGCATGTCTCTTGGGCCGTTACACACATTCGGTGTGGGAAACGGTTGTGCAAGTGCTGCCACAGTGCCCGGAGGAGGCTCGCGCCATGCTCGCCCGTGCTGTTGCTGAGGGTCGAGACGCAACAAGGTTCACCATTCGGTGTGGGCTGGATACGGCCGACTTGCTGGGTAGGATGATTTCCACGTCGGTAGCCCGGAGGCGCTACGCCTGTCTGACAACCTCTGGCTCCTCTGGGAATGTCCAATCTATCCTTTTGGACATGCACTTAGATGGCCGTCGCCTGTTTGGTGACAAGGCGGACAACGCGCTTCAAGGACTCTAGGGCTACAGCCAGGTCCTTGGGCCTTGCAGTAACTTCTCGCCCCATGCCGTCTGCCTTCCGCCTCTTTCGTGGCCACAGAAGGGGTGCCCCGCCACGTTCCACCCAGAGCCACAGGGCCACACAAGCCACCCAGCCTCTTCGCTCTTCGCGGCCGGGGACGTGGGACCCAGCGTTGTGGGGCCAGAGGGCGGGTCAGTCCACCAATGCCCACCTGAAGCTGCCTCCAAACCTTCCTAGTCTGCCTTTTCAGGGCCACCAGTTGCCAGTGGGCGGCAGGATCCGCCATCACCTCCCTCACTGGCACAACATCACGTCGGACAGGTGGGTTTTGCAGATAGTCCGAAGGGGCTACTCCCTCCCCTTCGAGACTACCCCTCCCTCCATGCCACCAACACTCTATCGCATGTCGGAGGATCACTTGGCCCTTCTCCATCAAGATGTTACGGCTGTCTTGGCCAAGGGAGCTATCGAGCGAGTCCCTGTGCCAGAAGTAGGTTGTGTTTGTTATTCCCACTACTTCCTGGTACCCAAGAAGGACCAAGGCCTGTGTCCTATCTTGGATCTCAGGGACGTCAACCGCTTCCTCCGGAAGGAGAAATTCAGAATGTTGACATTGGCTCAGGTCCTGTCTGCCCTCGAGCCTGGAGACTGGATGGTAGCATTGGACTTGTAGGACGCTTATTTTCCCATCCCCGTGTTGCCTGCCCACCGGCGCTACCTACGGTTCACAGTAGGCCACAAGCATTTTCAGTTTACCGTGCTCCCCTTTCTCCTTAAAAGCGCCCCTCAGGCGTTCACGAAAGTGATGCCGGTGGTCGCAGCTCATCTGCGCAGATCAGGGGTTCCAGTCTTCCCCTATCTCGATGACTGGCTGCTGAAGGTGGGCTCGCCCCAGGCTGTTGTCTCCCATCTCCAGACTACGGCAGACCTCCTACATTCGCTGGTGTTCACAGTCAACGTGACAAAGTCGCACCTGATTCCCTCCCAGAAGCTCCTTTTCATCGGAGCGGTTCTGGACACAGCACAGTTTCGGGCCTATCCTCCCGAGCAGCGAGTCCGGGATATTCAGGCTATGATACCGATGTTTCAGCCTCTATCCCGGATTTCGGTGAGAATGACCCTGAGGCTGCTGGGCCTCATGGCCTCCTGCATCCTACTGGTGGATCATGCCAAGTGGCATATGCGGGCTCTGCAGTGGGACCTCAAGTTCCAGTCGACGCAGCATCAGGGGAATCTTTCCGATTGCGTCCAGATCTTGGAGGGCACTGCACACCAATTTGCAGTGGTGGCTAACGGACCAGGATTGGGTCAACAGCAGATCCCTCTCCCTTCCCCAACCAGAGTTCACAGTGGTGACAGATGCGTCACTCCTGGGATGGGGCGGCCACATGGGAGAGGCAGAGATCAGAGGCCTCTGGTCTCCGGCGGAGTCCGAACTCCACATCAACCTTCTGGAGCTCCGGGCGATTCGTCTTGCACTGAAGGCATTCCTTCCTTCTGTCAGAGGAAGAGTAGTGCAGGTATTCACGGACAACACCACCGCCATGTGGTACTGCAACAAACAGGGCAGGGTGGGGTCGTGGACCCTATGTGGCTGGCACATCAGGGCATGTCCCTGGTGGTTCAACACCTGGCAGGTTCCCTGAACGCCAAGGCGGACGAACTCAGCCGCCGGTGCATGATGGATCACTAATGGCGTCTTCACTCGGAGATGGTGCAAGGTCTCTTTCAGCAGTGGGGAGCCTTGGTTAGATCTGTTCGCCACCAAAGAGAATGCACAATATCAGCAGTTCTGCGCTTTTCGCAGCGAGTGGAATTGCGATCTTCTATACACCTTTCTGCCTATACCACTTCTGCCCAGAGTGCTGAAGAAGATCAAGCGCAACCGGGCCCAAGTCATTCTTGTGGCTCCAGACTGGGCACGAAGCGTCTGGTATCCCGAGCTCTTGAACATGGCCATCGATCCTCCGATCAGACTGCCTCTTCGGGAGGATCTGTCGCAGCAGCAGGGGACGGTCCTCCACCCAAACCTGTCCAGCCTCCACCTCCTTGCGTGGAGATTGAGCGGCGACAGTTGCCAGCTTTCGACCTCCCTCCCGAAATCTGTAATGTCATCTTGGCAGCCAGACGTCCCTCTACTAAAACAGTAGACGCCTGTAGATGGAACAAATTTGTGGCACGGTGCGCAGCAAAGGCTGTGGATCCCCTTTCTGCCCCTCTTTCTGAAGTTCTCCTCTTCATACTTTCTTTGGCCCAACAGGACTCTGTTCTGGGCACCCTTAAAGGCTATCTTTCAGCCATTTCGGCCTTTCTTCGCCTTCCTGATCAGCCTTCTCTTTTCAAGTCCCCTATTGTAAATAGGTTTCTTAAGGGCATTACTCCCCTTTTTCCTCCTATTCCTTTTGTAATGCCCCAGTGGGACTTGAATCTTGTCTTAACTTACCTTATGTGCGCTCCTTTCGAGCCACTACATAATTGTCCTCTCAGACTCTTGACTTTAAAAACTGCTTTTCTGGTTGCCATCACCTCTGCTCGCAGGTTGAGTGAGGTTCAGGCTCTATCTTCTAAACCTCCTTTCCTTGCTGCCCATCTGGACAAGGTTGTCCTTCGAACTAGGCCTTCTTTTCTACCCAAAGTGGTTACCTCTTTCCACATAGGACAGACCATCACTTTGCCCACCTTCTTCCAGCCCACGCATCCTTCCAAGGAGGAGGAAAGACTCCACCATCTGGATCCAAAACATGCGTTATCATTTTATCTGGATCGCACAAAACAATTCTGGGTGGACTATCAACTCTTTGTTGGCTATGTGGGCACCAAGAAAGGTCGGGCCGTGCAAAATCGGACCATCTCTCGATGGGTTGTCCTTTCCATTAAGATCTGTTATTCCTTGACGAAAAAGGAGCCTCCGGTAGGACTGCGTGCCCATTCCACCAGGGCGACGGCAGCCGCTACTGCTTTGGGACGTGGAGTCCCCCTCAGTGACATCTGCCAGGCAGCCACGTGGGCATCTCTGCACACGTTCACTAAACATTATTGCCTGGATAGTCAAGTCCGGAGAGACGGCTTCTTTAACTGTTCAGTTCTCCAGGACTTTTTGGTGTGAACTTAGTTTGCAGACCCACCTCCGGGGTTGGAATTGCTGGGGTATCTATTCTAAGGTAAGGAATCTATAACTAATAGTCTCTTTCAGATGAACAAGTTACTTACCTTCGGTAACAATATATCTGTAAGAGACATATATATTTGTTATAGATTCCTTACCGCCCCACCCATCCTCCCCGTTCTGCGAACTGACTTCTAGAGTAAGGGACTCCCTTTCAGGGCCCTAGTTTTGTGCACCAGTGGTCAGTGTCTTGCATGGCTCTGCGCTTCTGGCGTGGAATGTCGTGTAAAAGAACTGACGTCGGCGCCTAAATATATACCGCAACGTCATCTCGGCGATCACGACGACGAACGCGGAGTCGACCGATGCCACCTACCAACGCGCAGGGGTACTGCTGAGAAAAAAATCTCCGGATCCAGTCTGACGCCTGGGGGTAATTCTAAGGTAAGGAATCTATAACTAATATATGTCTCTTACAGATATATTGTTACCGAAGGTAAGTAACTTGTTCTTTAGGATCGCTGAGACAGGGTTATGCTCACTTCCCCCAGGAAGTGGTAATTTCGGGAGCATATTGACCTCATGGTTAAGTAGCCAATTTGTCCCCTACCCTAAACTCCCTTAACGCCCCTAAATTCAGTATTTAGGAGAGCACTGGCACCAGGAAATCAGATTCCTGCCAACCTACGAAGAAGAAAAATACTGAAGAGCCGCAAAAACAGAGACTGTGGAAGACGCAACGGACCCAGCGACAGCCCCTCCGGCCTGTCTGCTGTTCCTGACAGAGTGCAGCAAAAGTAATCTCGTCATGCAGCTGCTGTGCCTCCAAAGCCTAGGAGGCCTGCTTGGCTTCAACAAAGAACCAGGTACTCCCTTGGAGCAGTGGAGCTGCTTCTCTGAATCCTGCAGGCACCCTGAAAAAGACTGTGAGACTCCAGAAGCGCAAAAACCCGACGCCGCAAAGCACCACTTCACCTGCGCTTCCTATCCCAAACTGAAGTGGTACAATGGTGCCAGCATGGCCCCCCAGCCTTTCAGAGACAAAGCCCACCTTGAACATGCCCACTGTGGACTTTTCAACATCGCCTGCAGCCTCTGTTTGCAGGCCTACTGCAAGTGCTCCCGGTGATGAAAACCCGACGCCTAAAGACACCTCGGCACCCGTTGCCTCTGGCCCCTGGTTAAGCCTGACTTGTCCCTAATCCAAGTTTGCAGCCTCTTTTCTGTCTGACCAGTCTCCATAGACTTGACTGGAGGACCCAACGCTGTAAGGAACGTCTGCACCCGGCCGTCCCAGTGCTGCCCGAAGTGAACTGTAGGTGCTGCCTTGGACCTTGCCCCATAGCCACCTTAAGTCCAGAATATTGGTCCCTTGAGTTGTTGTTAAGTGCCCGAATGCAATACATGTTTTTCCTGCATAGGTTACTATAACACCAAAGTGCTTCAATTACAATTTAAAGTATCAAAATCACTCAACGCTGAAAAACACACCTCTGCACCCAGACACCCTAGTGCCACCCGAGGTGACCTGTTGGCGCTGCCTTGGACCTTGCCCCATACTCACCTTAAGCCCCGGGAAAGGGTCCTGTAAGTCGCTGTTAAGTGACAGTATGCATCGTATGTTTCCTTCCAAGGTTAACATTGCCGCAAAGTGCTTCAATTACGATTTAAAGGCTCAACTACCTGTTTTCATCAAACCTGCTACTTTAAAAAGCCCTTACCTGATTGTGATGATCTTTGTGCCTAAAGTTATATAAAGATATGTGTTTATTTTTATACATTTCTGTGGATCTTTTTATTGAGTCGTGTACATCAATTATTGACTATTGTGTGTATTTGTAGATGTCCAACACTCCTCTCTGATAAGCCTAAGGCTGCTCGACCACACTACCCACTAAAAGAGCACCATAGGATTGCAAGAGCAAGCACCTGTCCACTAGTAAGGTATTGCACGGTGTATCTCTTTTTGGTATGCCATATAAAAAGCCAGCTTCCTACATTGGTGGTGCAGCGGTGGGGTACAAGACTTAACATCTGCTGAACCACATGGTTAATGAGTGATTCCACTAAGAAACCCAAAATTGTCTTTAACCTAAATCATTTTTTTCTGATTTCAAATTTTTCTAAATTGTTTAAAACCTAACTGTTAGTGCCTTGTGTTAAGCCCACAGTAGAACTATTTAGAAGTTAAAAGTATTTAAGTAGGCTAGGACTTTAGAAAGTACTTGGAATTGTTTGTGGTTTTCTAAAAAAAGGTCCCAACTACTTTAATACCATGTCTGAGGAGAGGTCCTTCCCATGAGTTCAACCTGGGGCCTTAAAGGAACCTTAAGTTGTCCCAACTTAAGTCCCTCTGCCAAGCATGGAACCTCACCATGGGACCTAGACCCACAAAAGCACATCGGCAAAGACTGCTCTCAGAAAATGCTTGGTCCCTGGCCGAGGAAGAAACCCCTTTTGGAGAAGGGGCAGAGGATGCTGAGGAGGAGGACGTCGACAATGATTCCAACAGCAATCCTACTGAAAGCAGCACTGGGAGTACTGAGAGTACCACAAGAGAAATAGACAGTGAAGATGTAGATCTTCAAAAACTAGCCAAGAGGATAGACTTAGAGGCTAAACTCCTAGCTATAGAGAAAGATAGAGCTAAGATGGGCCTAGGACCCATCCCTGGTGGCAGCAAAATAATAAATCGGGAGAAAGATGAAGCTTTCGACCCTAAAATCCCCAAAGGGATTGTCCCCAAATACATAGAGGGTGATGATATCACCAAATGGTTTACAGCCTTTGAGTGGGCTTGTAAAATGAGGCAACTCAACGAAAAATATTAGGGCTCTCTTCTCTGGGAGCTGTTCTCAGGAAAGTGTAGGGATAGGCTCCTGACACTGAATGCGATACTGAGCCCTATGACCTCATGAAGGATACCCTGATTGAGGGCTTTGGACTCACCACTGAGTAGTACAGGATCAGGTCCGGGAGACTCAAAAAATCCAGAGTCAGACCTGGGTGGATTCTATAGACTTTTCAGTGAAAACACTAGGTGGCTGGTTGAAAGGTAACAAAGTGCAAGACGTCGATGGGCTTTATAATCTTATTATGAAAGAATATCTGTTGAGTAATTGTGCACCTCAGAAATTACATCAGTACCTGGTAGACCTAGGTCCACTTTCTCCTCAGGAATTGCGGAAGAAGGCGCTGGGTCAAGAGGAGGGTAGCCAAAACAAATCATGGTGGGGTGACCAAAAGAAAGGGGTCGCTAAGCCCCCCAAGGGAAAGATGGTGACCAGTCCAAAGACAAAACCAAAGAGTCTTCTCAAGGCCCCCAAAAACCTGTTCAGGAGGGTGGGCCCTAGCCAATGCACAGTCTATGGGTGGGTACCAGGGTGAGAACTGGGATCCTAAAAAGGCTTGGTGCTTTAATTTCTAGGCCAATGGCCAATGGGCACCACACTAAAGATCCTAGCTGCCCCAATACAAAGAATCCGCAGTGAATGCATTTCAAGTCCCCGATGGGATGCCATGTCAGAGATCTCACATGAGCAACTTTAGTCTCTGAGAGTGGGGTGGATGTAGCTGCCCTGGCTGTCTGGCCCATTAACATAGAAAAATACAGACAATAGCCTCATATAAATGGTATCAGAGTTGAAGCTCTGAGGGATACAGATGCAAGTGTCACTATGGTGACTGAAAGACTGATATCCCCAGGACAATACTTGATTGGTGAGACATTCCCAGTCCTCAATGCTGATAATCAGTCTAAGGTCCATCCCATGGCGATGTTGTTCTTAGAATGGGGAGAGGGTTACTGGCCAAAAGAAGGTGGTGGTATCCTGTGCAATTCCTGTAGAATATCTGCTAGGCAATGATCTGGAGTCCTCAGCATGGGCTGAGGTCGAAAGAAAAGCCCACGCAGATATGATGGGTACACCTGAATGGGTGTGTGTGAAAACCCTAGCACAGTGCAACACCGAGGATGAAAAAGAGGAGTTGGAGTCTGGATTAATGGTCCAACTCGCCAAGAGAAATATCAAGAGGTCTGGGAAACCGGCTTCTGAACAGACACAAGCTCAGGTCCCCTCTCCTCCGGGAGAGGACCTGTCAGCCCCAGAGGGAACTGAGCCCCAGGAACTTGGGCCTTACACAGAAGGGCTCCTAGGCCCAGGGCGACCCTCTAGGAAAGATCTGTGCCAGGTACATGGGACCTGCCCCACTCTTGAAAGCCTGAGACAGCAAGCTGCTGATCAGGAAACAGGAGATGTCAGTGGCTCCCACATAACTTATTCGGAGGAGGGACTCCTTTACACTGAGGCCAGAAACCCTACACCTGATGCCACTAGGAAACTGGTAGTGCCTCAGATGTATAGAGAGTTCTTACTCATGGCATCCCCGTAGCTGGGCACCTTGGCCAGGCCACAACTTAGAGTCTGTTAGTCACCACTTCTGCTGGCCAGGGCTGTCCCAGAAGGTGTAGGAGTTTTGCAACTCCTGTGCTACCTGCCAAGCCAGCGGCAAAGCAGGTGGCCACCCAAAGGTCCCCTTAATTCCACTTCCAGTGTTTGGGGAAAGGGTGTAGGGATTGACGTTGTTGGCCCTCTGGACCTTCCAACAGCATCAGGGAACAGATTTATACTAGTAGTAGTGATCATGCTACCAGGTACCCTGAAGCAATATCCCTTAGGACTACTACTGCTCCTGCAGTGGCTATGGCCCTCATTGGTTTGGGGTGGGGGTGTGGCCAATGCCAGAATGCAACACCCACACTGCTTTCTTATGCCCCAGAAGCAAAATCCCTGGTGTCAGGTGGACTTTCTTCCCCCTGTGGGCAAGACTGGTGCAACCTCACCAAGTGGTACAAACCTATCCGCCCCCGGGTTGTCAGAAAAACACTATTGCCCCTTCTGGGGCAAGGGTGTGTGGCTCGATTTCAGGGTAGGCCTTACCTTACCTTCCTTTTTTTTCGGCGCCATTTTGGATTTCCTGGTGGGTAGTGGACTTTCTGCCCCCCTCAGGGAAAAATTTAAAGGCAAACCCCCCGTTTGTACACATTGAAAAAGCATTGTATGGTGCAGCTCATTTGTTGGCTCTGGGTACCTTGGGTTCTTGGAGAACCTACAAACCCTATATGTCTCCGCAACTAGAAGGGATTAGCGGACATAATGGTATATTGCTTTTGTAAATCTCCATTGTGGCAAAAATTTACAGATGAAAACGTTGCCACAACTGCTGACTGTTTTTTCCTACTCATTTTCATTTTTTCAACAGTTAGTTTCTTTGAGAAAGTCTTGAGGGATCTACACATATGACCCCTTGCTGAATTCTGAATGTTGTCTACTTTTCAGAGTTCCTGGATCACCCATGGATTTCACACTGGTTTCCACCATAAACTAGAAGTAGGTTGAGAGCACAAAAAATAGGATTAATGAGCTACCTCTTTGAAAATGCCAAAACTGTGGTAAAAAAATGTTTTTTATTCAGCTCTGGATGTTCCTGAAAGCTGTGAAGATGGTGACTTTAGCACAGAAAACCATTCGTTAGTGCAATTTTAGGAAAAAAGCAGATACTTTTATCCATAGCCCCTTTTTTCTATTTTTCCCCAAAAACTCAAAATTTAGCTATATTTTGCCTATTTTCTCTGTACCTTCCAGGGGAATTCCCAAAGCCTGGTAACCTTTAGAATCATAGGATGTTGGAAAAAAGGGCACAAATTTGGCTTGGATACCCTATGTGGAAAAGAAGTTATGGAGCTCTAAGCGTGATACCCCAAATAGCCAGAAAAAGGTCTCAGCATTGGGGGAGAAAAAGCCCGGCAGTTAAGGCGGTTAATTCGGACGTTGTAGAAAAAGCAGGAAGGAAGAAAAGAAACATAGACACATGCTGCGGTCTAGGACAGTTAGAGCGTGCAGGGGCTTTAAATCAGATCCAAAGCTTGGTAGCATGTTGGTTGAGCACGCATGAAAGAGATCTATGTAAGCCAGCCTTTTATTCTTACTAGTTTAGTTGATGGGGTTTATTGTTCTATTCAACACCAAAACAACACTAAAATTTAAAATGCTGTGTTTGAGTAGGTCCGGTTTGTTATACAGTTGAAAAAATTACTAGCTTTTACAGTGTGCGTTACCGCACTGCATAGCTCTAAAACCTCGCATCACTTTTACTCAACAGGTACTCAGTTTATTGAGTGAGGAAGGGTGAAAGTTCAAGCCAATCCCACTTAAAATGCAAATTGAACTGCCGAGTGCGACTTGGTCCATGCTCTCCATCAAAGGGGGCTGCGAGACCCTAAGCCACCCAGACTCCAGCCGACAATCGCCTGCCTCCCGCTGAATTCCAGCGGCCGCATCACGGCCTTCGCCGATCGGGGTTTCCTGTTCCTGCTTCTTTTATTTACCAGGGCCCTGATCTCAAAACTGCTTCTTTGGCCCTCCCGCACGGCAGACACTGCATCCACCGCACGCCTACGGGCACAAGAGCCGTGACGGCCTGTCTAACGCCATCATGGCGGTGCCGCTTCCCTAGTTCTTGAACACGCTGCCCTGGCTCCTTAGCCTTGACTCCTCATTGGACATAGCAACCACTGCATCCATGGTGGATATGAGATAATTCGGCAGCATCAGATTTACTGGCCGATGGGGGCTGGAGGCCACACATGACAACAAGACTTATTGCCCTGCCTGGCTTTGTCAAAAAAATGGCAGCTGCTGTCTGACATCCGAACAACAGTACCGCCGGCGCTGCTTGCTCGCCCGATTAAGGGGGAACATTTACTCACAACCCTGCCAGGTATCTATTTTCAATCTATATGACTGGTACTTGGTTAAGCATTGATCTGGAACTCTCCAACTTATGGAATGATGACATGCCTGGCCTTAAAATGGCAGATGGGAGAAATCTCCTCTGACATAATCTTTAGATTGCCTGTTGTCCGGATTTTTATCATATATCTCTCACAATAGCTCTACCAACTATTTCTATAACACTGCATGCCCATGTCACTTGTCCCAGATATCAAAGCTGCCTCTAAAATAGATGTATGCGACGCCTGATCTTAAAATGATGACCGCGAGAAGAAGCTTACTAATATGAGCCTACTTGCACATTTCATTCCACCCAAAAACCAATGAAAGGGCAAATTTCCAACTAATAAACACCAAACAAAAACAAACGGGACACCACCATCCGTCTCAGACTCAATAAGGACAGCGGTGTAACACTGAGAGAACCGGAGCCTGGAAGATTGTATCAGCACATAGTTAATATAGTGTTTCGGATAGCTATCGGAACTGGCGATCCGTAGCCAGCGATTTGAAATCGGGACAGAGCGAGATGACGGAATGACTTCACCCAGAAAACGCTACAGGACCAGGAGACCTCAACTTCATCTCAACACTTTGGCCCGCAGTGGTGAGTGCCTTTTACTCGTCCTCCCCGGGCAGCTGCCACAAATCACCGCTGCATTGCAGGTGACTGCCTGACCCGTAGGGTCCCCAAGTACGGCATAGTTGCTCCTGCCCTGCTCACCTGGATTGCGGTCCCAGCCTCGCGGCAGGGTTTTGTGAGTATTGGACTCGGACCCGAGCGGTCACAACTTGTTTGAACGGCGCTCCTCGCTATTGGTAGCATACCAAATTACTGGTAATAAGCCGACCCAGCAAAGTTATTATTGATTCACCAAAAGAGCAACGACTCTTCTAACAGCAACAGCGGTAAACCCTCTCCAAGTGTAGAACCCTCTCCAAGATGGCCGCGTGAAGCTGCCATTCTGCACAACCGAACGCTCCCTCGGCCTGCTACACGTCTGGATGCCGACCTAGACAATCCCCTGAGAGACTACTGAGGTTTTACCTCCTCCGTTTCACTGTGTGAGCCTGGAGCTGCCACTGTTTCGACCCGTTTCCTCAATCACAGTGCGCTTCGCAAGGCTGTGGACAACCTAATGATGACCATCTTTAACTTCGCAATGGGTGCTTAGGGCTATACTTATAGCTTTCCAACTGGCATCAGCCTCCAACATGTCGTCGACACCCATTGCCACCAGCTGCTCCCCAGTGCCCCTTTCCAAATCTGGTAAAAATGCTTTCAAGATCAAATACCCTCCAAATCTTTTCAAACACGCAATGAAAAACTTAAACCCAGGACCTCGAGAGACTTCCCGGAAACCCTCTTCGTAGTCCAATACCACTGCCAACGCAAAGGCTCCCACAAAACTAACCTCCTCCTCTTCACAAACAACACTGACCTATGGATCAGATCCTTACACAGTTTTCTCCCATCCTCATCTCTCTCTAACATCCCCTTTGGACGCAAATTCAAATGCTGCTCCCCCTTTAGCCTCTCAGGCAACCTTTCTATATCCATTTATAACAGTGGGAAGATCATGTTCCAAGCCAACGATACAATCCTGGACATTATCAACTTCATTTATCTCACCCTCAAGCCCTCCCACGATCCTCCACGATCCCCCGCTCCGTCCACTCGTAACACCCCCCACCCACTCTACCCCCTTATGGTCCACCCAGACAACATCTCTCACCCCGAACTCTCCTACAATCCGTTATGCCCCCCACAACCCATAGCTCACCACCAATTCCAGACCTTGAACATCTTTCCCACAGACTATCTCCGCACCATTCCTCTCCAACCTTCCTCAAACCTTTATCTCCCACTCAGGTTGCCGCTGCACCCTTATTTCATCCCCACAGTCGGCCCATATGTCTCCCTATCCTCCCTACCTTTTTCACCCTTTGCCCCAGCATCTCCCAACACCAGACACGAACAACCAGCACCTCCCCCCTGCACCTCAACCCCTCAGAGTCCATTCCTGACAGTCCATCCCAATCCTCCTACTATTACTGAACATAACTGGCTTCTGTTCAACAAGCTTCTTTCCTCGTTCTCATATCTCTCTCTCGAAGAATGGGCATCCTCACATCGTCTCTATTCCAACTTAGTGACTTTCTGTATTCTCGTCACTCCTAACCTCACTACCCCCTGTGCACTCTCCCGCCACACCCTTCCAGCATACCGAGAGAAAGCCTCCTACCCAGACCCGAATGGACACAACCACTCCTAGTCAACTCAGATCTACTCCATCTAAAGAGTTACCCAGCTTCAAATTCCGCTACCCCCTCCTCCTATCTTCCCCTAGGGGGCAGCCCGATTTCCACCATCATCTCTGATAGCATTAAAACTCACACACACCACCCCAGTGCAAGCGCATCACCTCTTAACTTCATACAAATCCCAACTACCCTCCCGGAACAGCCAAGTCAGAAAGACAACAGCTTTTCCCTGAACTGCATGCTACACAACTGTCGATCCGCAATCAAACACTGTCCACAGTTATCAGAATCGATCCTGACCCATGACCTTGATATCCTGATTCTCACGGAAACGTGGCTCAATGTCTCATCTAACCACGCTCTAGGCCTTCTTCTTCCTTCCAAATACTCAATTTTTCACCGCGATGGGATGATAGACATGGTGGAGTTTTCGCACTCATTCACCGAACCTCTCTGAGATGTCGAACCCTCCCAATTACTCATTTTCTATACTTCGAATGCATGTCGGTGGAACTGTCCGCATCCACTACCTCCAACCTCAAATTGAATGTGATTTATCACCCACCGGGTTAAAACAACACCTTTATCGAGGAATGTATGAATTTCTTCACTTCTCAACTTATCAGCTCTGACAACAATATCTTCCTTGGTAACTTCAACATCCACTGCGTAGATGTGGGCAACAGCTATGTGGACACTTTTACCTCCTTTCTCAATGCCAAAGATCTCCAACAACACTGCCATAAACCTGCACACCACAAAGGCACCATTCTGGATTTGAAAATCTCCATTTCCACCTACCTAAAGACACATGACCCCATCCCAATTGACTGGTCTGATCACATGCAGATCCCGTTCGCTCTAACCGGCTCTTACACCAAGACATATGGGCAACCCAATAAAGAGAAAATATGGTTAAGAGACACATCCAACCTTGACACAGAAGCCATGGCCACCATGGCCTTTCCCACCCGAATTGCTATTGCACCTCATCTTGACATTAATGAGGCCACCAACAAGTACACCTCCTGCATGGAATCCCTTCTTGACAAATGTGAACCCCTGAAGTGCAAATTATCCAGACCAAAACTCTCGAGGCCCTGGCTCTCAAAAGAGCTTTATGAAGAATGAAAGCTTATCAGAAAATGTGAGAAAGAATGGAGACAAGCACCATCATACCTGAGTATGACTAATCTTCGCAAAGCGAGAAAACAATACAAAGACCAAATCCTCAGAGCCAAATCCTCCCATATTGGTGTCCTCATCAATTCTGCAAAGAATAGACCAAAGTGCCCGTTCAAGGTCATTGCACAGTCTACTAACCCCTCTTATCACTTCGGCTCCTAAGCCATTCGTGGCTCGTTGAAGCGACTTCGTGGATTTTTTTTGGTTAGAGACATCCATATTTCACTTCCCATCAACGACTCCCTTGAAGCAGTTGGGTCTCTACCATGCAAGGCACTACAATCTTGATCATCTTTCTCTTCAGTCTCCTAATAGGTCCTACAACGAACTATCTCCAAAGTAAAACCCTCAAACCATCATCAGGACGTCATCCCAGGCTCTACCAGCAAATCTCTTGCCACACACCTACTTCCATTATGGACCACCGTGGTCAATTCCTTTCTCAAACAGGGCCTCTTCACAGAATGACCAAAAATGGGTCAAATCAATCCTCTCTTGAAAAAACAATCTCTTGTTCCAGAGAACCTGAACAATTACCACCCAGTCTCCACATTCCCATTTTAAGGTAAAGTCACTGAAAGTTGTGTAGCGTTCCAACTAGCCTCACACATTTGAACAAACAACCTCCTAGACTTTCTCCAAAAAGGGTTTCCGCCAGGGTAACAGTACAGAAACTGTGATCCTCCAAATAGTCGATGACTCCCTTAGAATCCTCGACTCGGGCAACGCCTGCCTCCTGGTCGTCTTGGATTTATTTGTCGCATTTGACACTGTCAGCCATCTTTTTTTTTTTTTTTTAAATCTGTTTTTATTGGGGGGGTTTTTGTTAGCATATTAACTGACATTTACATAATATGGTTCATATTGAACATTTTGTTACATTGCATTGGGTTGCATATGCATTACTCAGTTGTGGCATCAAAATAAACAAATCTTATAAAGAAATGATTACCTATTCCATACTTGTATACATACTGTCTGTTACTGCTAGTTTCAAAACTTTGGAGGCGGATTATAACGAAACCAGGACAAATAAATACTAAATAGGTGTGGACTTGGGTCCGGCTTGTGTGTTTCTACTGACCCCACCTCTGCTTTGCCATTAGCTGCAAACTTAGTCTGATGGTAGTTATGAATGTGTTGTTGGGCATGCACTGGGGCGCATTCTATCATAGGTATTTTACGCGTGGGGCTGAGCTGGCCGGGGTTCGGTTTCCGCCAGGACTTGAGGCAAAGTGTCTGCGACTTGTGGGGAGGTTAAGGCCGTCAGGATTGTATCCCAGTACGCAGCTAAAGACACCTTGCGCAAGCCTTACAGTGTCCTCGCGGCGCAGCACTACACTTTCTGCTATGGCCCAGGTGCACATCAAGTGCCTCCACATTTCTGTGTTCGGGGGATCAGAGTGTTTTCAGCGCTTTGTAATCAAGCGCTTCGCTACTGCCATTCATGGGTCAAGAAACCTGAATGTGGCCTTATTGTTGCGGTTCCTGCGATATAAGTGTAATAGGTAAACGTGCCACTCATACGGAATGGCACGACTGGTACACTGCGCCAGGGCATCCGCCACCCCGACCAATATCGTGCCAGTCGCGGACATCCCCACAGCATGTGGAGTATGTCCGCGTCTACATGTGCGCACCTGGGGCAAGCCGAGTCGCCTCGCCTAAAGTATTGATTAATTTTCGCTGGCGTAAGGTATTCCCTGTGCAATATATACAGTTGGATTTGACATAAGCGCGCGTTCCGGGGGATTTTTATCGGGCCTTCTAGCGCCATGGCCCATTCTTGATCTGTAAATGGGCGATCCATGGCTGTTTCCCATCGGTGTTAAGTTGGTGGCTGTGTGGTGTCGGAGCGATGCTGCAAACCACCTGGTGAGATGCCCCCCCCCTGTCCCATCACTTGTAGGTATTGTATCGTGAGGTGTGTAGTGGGCTCAGATGTTAAGTCGCCCCATTTTGCTGTGAGTGCTGCAAGCAGGGAGCAGTGAAGCAGGAACCGACACTGTCAGCCATCTTGACCTCCTATTCTTGAACTATGCATGGGATGTGGAGGCACTGACCTCAACTGGTTCTCCTCTTACCTATCCAACCTTACCCAAATTGTGAAAATGGGCAACTCTTTCTCGAGACCAGTCAGCGTTTTCCAAGGGGTCCCTCAAGGTTTGATCCTCTCCCCAACCCTCTTCAACCTCTACCTAGTACCACTATGTGTGATCATCAGAAACTCTGGCATTCTCTTCCACCTCTACGCCAACGATGCCAAAATATACTTGAAAATCTCATCCCCGAAGGACGTTGCCCTGTTTTCAAATACACTCGTAAAGATTCAAAACTGGATGTCCTGCCACCATTTAAAACTCAACCCAACTAAAACAGTATTTCTTTTGATCTCACCTCCGAAGGCAAAAACTCCAGCACAAGAATGGATGGCCACTTTCCCGCCTCGATGGCTACCCCGCCATTGTCATGACTGTCAGATCACTCGGCATCACCCATGAGAATCGTCTCAATCTTCACAGCAACATATCAGCCATGGCCAACAGCGCACACCACCAACTTAGGCAGCTTTGGGGCATCAATTGATTGCAGAAAAAGAAATCAAAACAGTGGTGCAGTCTCTCGTTCTCTCTATACTAGACTATGGAATTGCCCTTCTCTCAGGCATTTCCAAAGTTCACGTAGGCCCTCTGAGAGCAACACTACACGCTGCAGCAAGCTGCGCCTTGGGTCTCAAAAAATGTGACCACATTTCCCCTGCCCTGCTAAGTGTTTTTTTTTAAAGATGCCACAGATCGTCGCCACGCGACCGCGCATGCGCAAGCATGGGCTACATAAGGCAAGACCTAAAACACGAGTGATTACCTATTTATTTTGACAAGCATTCAATATATAATGTTCTTTTGGGCACCATTTCACAGACAGCGAAGACCGTTTTTATGACGAATAAATGTATATTTTTTGGGCCTGTAATCTGGTGTATTATGGTCTCCACAGATTTATAAGCCTGGAGCAGAAGCGACTTTTTTTTCCAGAATTGGTAGTCCAATCCAGGTACAGCGTTGGGTAGCTGTTGATTGTCCTTACACCACAACTGTTTGTAGGGTGCATTTAAGCATTAGGTGTGAGATCCCTATAGAGTGGATCTTTCCTGGTGCATGTTCATGACCTTGGATAGGCAGTAAGGGGGTAGAAACATGTAGACACACTGACTATAGCGCCCATTTACACATCCCCTCTTATATAGGTTTATTTTAGTCATGTGGAAGGGAGTTGAATGATAAAGGTAACAAACTGTTAACCACTCCTATCACATTTTTACTGAAGGTTGTTATTTCTGACCTCACCTATAGGGAGGTGTGTGCATGATTTCAATCGTGTAAGGAGGTGAATAATAAAAGCAATAATACGTTATGGACCAGTCTGTATTCTGTGCCTGCAGACCTCCACATCATGAGGGCAAAAAAATCGATTATGCCTACAAACTAACACATTGCACAAACACGCTGTTATACTACTCCTAAACCAGCAAACGCTGATTTATGTGCAGTATAATATTAAAGACCCAGTGCTCTAAACGGAAACAGCAGTGTGCTGCTGAGAAAAGCCATAAACCAATATGTTGTGCTTAATAAACGCACGCCTTAAACCACATATGCTTTCTTGCGGAAACCAATGTGCTTGATAGGTGTACCAATAACTTACCTGTGCATTAACAAGCAAAATGATTCGGCATAACAGTCTTATTGTATATTAATGAGTAGAGTTTATGCATACCAAGATAACTTCTGTAAACCAGTGCATTTTGCACAAAAGCATATCCAAGATATTTCATACATAAGCCAGTGTAGTTACAGTGTGAAAGCACTATGGTTTATATAAATCAAAATGTGTCACCTATGAGACAATTGAATTGTGACCTGTTTGCCCCTCATACACATCTGTTGGTCACTGTTATCTTGGAGTATGAATATAATGTCATTAAGATGTGTTTTCTTTTGTACTGCTTGCTGTAAACGTTCTGGAATCAAAGTTTAAAAAAAAGTTGGGAACTGTTTACAGAACTACACATAATACACAATGACATTATCTTGTCACCATTTGACCAGCTGACTATGGTGTGAATAAAAGGTTTGTGTCATTGTCCCTGGCTCAGTGGACACTCAGACAAGTGTAAATAAAAACTTATGATCCTCAAAGTGAATAGGCAACTGCAGCCCTAAGTTCAAGTATTAAAAGCTGAACGAAATAAAACATACAACATCAAAACTATAAATAGATTAGCACAAGCAGGCAAATGCCTTAACTCATATGAATGCTAAAAGAAGCGCAAAAATGATGTCGCTGTTTGTGAAAGAAGACGACAAACGTCAGTTGCATATCTCACTAATAGGAAAAGAAAACTACATGTGCTAAAATGCTCATTTCTGATGGACACTTCTCCCTTCACAGTCTTCACCTTATGAGTAACTTATTGGATTCAGAAACTTTTTTCCCCAGCATTAGAGCTCTCTAGCGCTGCCAAGGGGCTCCATGCGGCCTGGACCGTGACTTCACATGTCTAAGATGTGACAGAATCAGGCTATATAAGGTGCTAACTGTGCACCTTATAAAGCTTGATGTTCTAAGATTGTTTTCCTGCACCTCATTGACGCAGGTCAGAACTCTTCTCTGTGCCTCCCCAATGAAATTCCTTCGCTTTCAACAGCAACTAGCTAAAATGGCTCCTCTTAAAATTTCAGGGTTTGTTGGAGATTTGTATGAGGTGTCTTTTCTCCCAACATAACCTTTTGTCCTGCGACTTCTGTTCATTGATGCACTTGAAGGCCATCCAAGGAGCAGTGGGGCAGCAGTTATTTCTGGCCAAGGCTTCCAGAAACACACAAAATTGTTCCTCTTACCCTTCATGTAAGTTCCCCGTCAGGAAATGATCTCTTAGTATATCTTCCCACAAAAAAAAGAATTATCATAAGAAGGAAAAGTTCTCTTTCTCCTTGGTCCAACTCCTTGGACCTTTGGAATCCCCCGCCACCTCCAAATACTGGGCTCTTCCTCTGAGTCTATTCCGACATTAAAAAAGATGAAGTTAGAATTCTTTACTCCATTGAATGACCCCGGTTGGTCAAGGACTTCTAGCAGGCCATGCTGGACATCTTCATGACTGCTCTGCTACCCTCTGGGCCACTCCCCATGGATGTGCCCCCTGTAGGCTTGACAATTGTTGTCTTTGACCCAGATACTTCCACAGGCTTTATTCTTGGCCCTATCTTTGACATAGTCTTTGCCGTCCAAGGCACTGACGCCTTGCGCCTTTACGAGATTACCAACACTGCCCTCTGAGCCCATTTCAGGACCACCTTCGACAGACTCGAAGTTGATGAACATTATCTGATTGGCAAAAGAAGGAATTTGGGCTTGTTTTGATGACAAGCCCTTAACACAATGCGTCCTTTGGCATAAAGATTTGTCCACATGGAGTAACTTTTCAGATCTGAGTGTGATGCTCTGGTCATGCCTGACAAAGAATATGGCTCCAAAGAGAATGATGACTCTCAGGCAAATAACCTCCTTCCCTCTTACAACACAGATATTTGCTTATTCCTGGACTTACAAAACGAAGGTGACCTGAATTTAAACAGAAATTTTGAAACATCCTCTGCTACAGTTCAACGAGACACTATTAAAGGCCATACTGGCTACCTGGGAGAAACCCCTCAGGGAGCTAGCAGTCCACAAACAGATTTGTAGACAGCACAGACATGCAGCCTGTGATCCAGTTTTTTTTTGTATTCACACCCCTCTCTAGAGAGCCTTGTGGTACAAGCTGCCTCCGTGAATCTGAGCCCAAACATCTTTCTGACAGCTCCTCCAGTCTGAGAAACTAGAAAACTGGACTCTTGGGTACAAAAAGTATTTACTTGTAACAGCTTTGCCATTTGCACTGTGAACACTGCCTGCCTTTTAAGCAGCTGTGTCCATGCCCTGAGGGAGTTGGCTAAATTGACCCGTGTCAGTATACCTGAGCAAATGTAGAAGCCTTTTACTGATTTGGTCAACAACAGTTAGGACATTTCCAAACAGATCTTGAAGTGCCACCTGAATTCAACATGCTCACAGTTCGATCCAATGAAACTGCAGTCACGATGCATTGCTTTTCTTGGATGCATTCCACTGTCTTTTTGGGAGATTTTAAAACAACCCTCTTGGACATGCCCTTTGATGGCGGCAGCTGTTCAGAGAGAAGGTCGACTCCTTCCTAGTACACTTTAAGAATTGCCAAACCACAACACTCTTGGTGGGCATAGCCTCATCCATCAAGCAGTTTCACCAGCAGTAACAAAAAATTCAGGGCTGCTCCAGGGCTCAACAGTCCCATTGATGTCAAACATTTGGGGGTTGTACTGACACCCCAACAAATATTTCACTCCTTTCGGGTCATGGAAGGATCTAGAGGACGCCATTACCAGTAAAAACTACATCTCCTCTCTTCACCTTCATCCAATGGCTCTGCTGCCTCAAAACTTCTTTGACCCTCCCCCCTACTCCACCAGCGTCCATGGTGTTGAAGGGCTTCCATTTGTCCACCAATTGGGAGACTATTACTGTGTATTTATGGGCCAGCTTGCTAATCTACATGGCCTACACCCTACCCTTTCTGTTTTCCCTCCAGACCACCTTCCTTCCCCTGGGATGTTTTTTGCACACACCCCAATTTTGGAAGCTGGATGTCTTGCCCTCTTGAAAAAAGGGGCAAAAGAGGTGTGCCCACGGAGGAAAGTGGCACCAGCTCTTATTCCCTTTACTCCTTGGTCCCCAAGAAGGGCAAAGATCTGACCCCCAGTCCTGACCTGAAACCTTATCATGCGGCAGTACAAGTTTAAGATGCTGTACCTGATCCAGGTCCTACTGACTCTTAGTGCGAGAGATTGGCTAGTGACTCTGGGCCTCCAGAACTCATACTTTCATCTACATCTTATCGGTTCTACCTCAGGTTCTCTGTGGAATTTCATTATTAACAGTTCGCAGTTCTGCCATTTGCGCTGATGACTGCTCTGTGAGTGTTCACTAAGGTGATGATGGTGGTAGCGGAAACACTTTGGAGTTTAGGAGTCCATCAAAAATGTATGATTCGTTTGGTTAAAAAAACATAAAACTGTTAAAACATTGTAATCATTTTTATTAAGAGATGCTGGATACCCTTCATTGTGGGCTTATGGGATCTCAGCAGCTTGCCCCTGAACTACCAATGATATTGGTCCTTCAAGACAGGGTTAAAGCTGATATTTAGAGATGAACCGTCTGACCACAGACTATGCATGCCTAGAGTGAACAGCATTGTACATAAAAAATGCAGCCAGTGCAATGAAACACTTCTTGAATTTTCCATGAGGTCGATCAGAGCAGCTCTGTAAATGAGCAGAAGAGCTCCATAGTGTTAAGGGTTTTACAGTAATTTTGTAGATTTTAAATCTTGTCCACAGCGCGTTAGAAGGGGAAGCGAGGGATGCTTCTAGGTTGGCAAAGAAGCCATTTTAGAAACAAATTTCTTTGATAGCTCACTTCTTTCTCTCTGCTCCTAACGTTACTGCACTAAGGACCTTGGATTTATACTCTTAAGGGTCGAAATCAGGGGCCTGCCACCATGCCTGCCTGAAAACCTCTCCAGCGCCTCCTTTAAACCAATAGTAGCCACACTTTTGTTGATTTGGCTATACCAATTTCTGTCATTGCTCAGGCAACATCATAGATACTCAAATTTCGAGAACATCTCTTATCCACTTGAATCTAAAATAATATTTCCCTCGAGGTCTGTGGAATTACGGCCATATGTTTCTTTTTCAGTCCATTTTCTACTTAAAGGTCAAATAAGGCCCATCGATATTCTTGATAAAATAGCGGCAATTGCCGCAAATAGTTGTTGCTGGGCTTCTCTCTCATTTTAAAATATCAGATAAATCAAATTCTACGACCCAAAGTAAGTCATTTATGCATAGACTAAATATTGATAGTGCTACTACTCAACCTTATCTAATGCCACTAAGAACTGGAAAAACTTCCAGTTCTTTCTCCATTGGGCCTCAATCACCTCCCTGGCAAATTTGTTTGTTTAAAGAGGCTTAATTGCCTGTAGGTGTTGGAAAGGAAGAATAATGCCATGCAGTACAGCCCAAAGCTCTGTTCTGGGAGTACTACCGAAGGTGAATATTAAATCTACAAGAGTATTATACAGTGCTTCATTTTTCACAGTAGCATCTTTTTCTATAAGCTAATACATAGTTGATTGTGGTCTGTTTTTCCAAAAGCAGCTCAAAAATGAGTAATGATGTTATTTGTATTTTACCAATCTTCCAACCAAGCACACCGCTAGCACAATTGGTCCCAATCTTCCAAAAACTTAAAACTATGGTCTTGTCTTGACAATCCCAATTCGATTTCTTCCAATCCAGATTTTTTAAAATAATTAAATCATAGCTTATTTTTGCAACTTGTAGATTTGGGGAATTAAGTTGTCTACCCTTCTTTGCTAATGAAAAAAGTTTAGAGTGCATTGTTTGTCATTCCAGCAAGGTGTTTTTTTAGATGATGTGGATCCTTGACTAGGGGCACAAACAATGCTGGGCTATGGCAGAACGTATATTCTGAAGGAACAAAATAAAGTGAGGTACTATACTGTCATAACATTTTGGCAAGATAGAATTACGGTCAATACTATTCCAATACAGCTGCTTATGATTGTTGAAGATAAGAGGCCTGGAAGGAAGAATTATAATTAGAAAGCTATCAATTATATTTTTTAATTTCTAAATATAGACAATATAGACAAAGCTGGGTATGCCAAATGATCATGACCACTTTCGATTCTTGATTCTACAAATTCTACATGGGTACCTTTAACTCATTGCAAAAAGCCCAAAAAGATATCAAGAAGGTTTTTGGTACGGCCGGGAGGATGCGGGGTCGATTCCCCGGCCGAGGGCAGGGAATCACTCGAGGTTCTTTTACAAGAGGATTCAGACCCTACAATTACGGCTATGGTTATGGATTTATTTCAAGATTTGAGCAAGGTGGGTTGTACCCGCAAAGACAGAGGTCGAGAGGCCGTGGTACACGTACAGAAAGGAGAGGAAGAGCTTCCTCAGGTAAGACAAGGAAAAGACCCTATTTCTACCCTTGTAAAAGTGGGCGGCAGACTAGCCCATTTTGTTTTACGGTGGAAGGAAATAACACAAGATCCATGGGTTTTGCAGACCGTAGAGGGGTATCAAATAGATTTCATAGGTGTACCGGTTCAGGAAAAGTGTCCAACTTTATTGAGGTTTGCAAAAGACCTGGAGGAATTTGTGTCACAGGAAGTAAAAGCTTTTGAAGAAAAAGGTGCGATAGAACTTGCAGAGAATGTTCAAGGGTGTTTTGTGAGCAACATTTTTCTGATAGAAAAAAAGGACAAACGTATGAGACCAGTTATAAATTTAAGAGAGCTGAACGACTGGGTGTGTTACAACCATTTCAAAATGGAGGGGATACACATGTTAAGAGACTTATTAAGAGAGGGAGATTGGATGACAAGATTGGATCTGAAGGATGCTTATCTGACGGTTCCTATGTGTGTCGAGCAGAGGGATTATCTCCAGTTCAGGTGGAACGGAAGGCGATGGAGATTCAAGAGTCTCCCATTCGGTCTGACGTCAGCTCCGTGGTGTTTTACGAAGGTGATGAGGCCAGTTGTGGGTTGGTTGAGGTCCAGGGGTATTCGGTTGATTGTTTACCTGGACGATATTCTGATTATGGCAGAGAAGAGGTGTTTGGCTGTGGAGCAGACAGAGTTTGCGATAAAAGTTTTGGAGGACTTGGGTTTTGTGGTGAACAGAGAGAAATCATGTGTGGTTCCAGCGCAGGAAATTCAATTTTTAGGTTTCCAGATTCAGACCTTGGAATGTGTATTGAAGTTACCGATGGACAAGGTGAAGAAGATTCGCAGAGAGGTGAAGAGAGTGAAAGAGGCGAAATGGATAACTTTGCGTCAATTAGCAAGGTTGTTGGGTCTGTTGTCAGCGTCAATTCAGGCGATTTTTCCAGCGCCTCTTCATTACAGAGCGCTTCAGAGATTAAAGGCGTATCATTTGAGACAGGGAGCGAAGTATTCTCAGAAAGTGAGAATGAATCAGGAGACGCAGGAGGAGTTAGAGTGGTGGTTGATGAGTTTGGAGGCTTGGAATGGGAGAGCGATTTTTGGGGGGAAACCAGAGATGGTGATAGTCGGATGCGAGTCTGCATGATCTGAAAGAGACACGTTAGTGATAGATTCCTTACCTTAGAATATCCCCAGGCGTCAGGCTGGATCCGGAAAGTTTTGCGTAGCAGTACCCTTGCGCGTCGGTAGGCGGCGTCGTGCGGCTCCGCGTCCGTCGTCGGCGTCGTGATCGCCGGGATGACGTCGCGGGCAGTACTTAGACGCCGCCCCTGCGCGCTGACGTCAGTTCTTCTTTTTCCGCGCCAGCAAGCGCAGATCCGGGAAGAGCAGTGCCCTGGTCAATTTTTGACCATACTTTTTGGTGATTTTTTCACTGTTTTTTCCATCTTTAAGGTGTCGTAGGGATGCCCGGCTTCAAGCGATGCGGCGCCTGTGCGCGGATGATGTCCGTCACCGACCCGCATTGGGAGTGTCTCTTCTGCCTCGGCCGAGGCCACGACACCGAGTCTTGTCCCGAATGCCAGGCCCTCAACCCGAAAGCTTTGCGAGAGCGGTCTCGAAAGCTCCTCGAGGCCCGGCATTCGGCTCCACGGAGGCCCCGGTCGCGTGAGAGGTCCAGGGGTCGCTCGCGGAGTGCACACCGGTCGTCGGCGTCGAAGTCTTCTTCGTCCGGTAAGTCTAAGCACAAGAAGTCCAAGAAGCATCGTCGCTCTCGGACTTCGCCTCGCCGATCTCGCGACTCGGCTGAGGCCCCTCCCGGCACCGTCCCGCCCCCGCGGCCCCGGACTTGCCTGTGGAGTCGCCCCGTCATACCCGCCCTTCCCGGGTTCGGGGCGGATCCGGCCAAGGTACAGGAGTTCCTGTCGGCCATGGCCCGCCTCTTCGGGCCTTCAGGCCCCTCCGGTGCGCCTTCGGGCCGCGGGCCCTGATGGGGTTGCTCCGGCGTCGCCGGCGGCTCCGGCCCGGCGTCGCCCGGGACTCCAGCCTCGATCCCGGCTCCGGCTTCGGCCCCGGCCTCGATCCCGGCTCCACAACCCCCATCGACGCCGGTCGACCTCACGACACCTCCGCCGGCGCCGATGTCTCCGGTGCCGTTCTCGACGCCGCCCTGGGCTCCGGGCGTCGTCCCCCAGTTCCTTCCGGCTCCGGACATGGACCCGGAGCGACGTCGCTCGACCGCCGGCTCCGGCGCCGATGGGCCCTTGGGTCCCAAATGTCCCTCCTCCTCCTTATTTTGAACCAGAGGAGGACCAGGAGGACTGGGAGGGGTCTGATGACCCTCTGACTCGCAACTGTCAGTATGATGAGGACTGGACAGAGAGTCTAGGGAGGCCAGTGGTCTGGATACTTCTCCTGACACTGGCATGCTGTCTCCTCCCGTGGCTACGGAGGAGGGGGCCAATTTTGGTACGGTGTTGCGTAGGGCTGCTGGGGCCTTACGTCTCCAGCTCCCTACTTTGACGGTCAAGCCTAACATCTTGACAGAGGTGCTTCAGCCGGCAGCCTCCTCTGCGGAGACTGTGCTGCCGTTTAACGACGCCCTCACAGACGTTCTTTTGGGCGCCTGGTCCAAGCCCAACACAGGGGCTCCTGTGGATCGGAACGTGTCACGACGCCATCGCCCCGCTCCGGGCGACCCCTGTTTCTTTCTGTCCACCCCACTCCTGAGAGCTTGGTTGTCCAAGCCTCCGCTTCCCAAACCGCCTTCCCTACCGCTCCTCCGGATAGGGAATCCAAACGCCTGGATCAGTTTGGGAAGAAAGGTTTTTCTTCCTCCAGTGCTGGCTTGCGGTCCGTTAACACCGCTTGTCTTTTGGGCCGCTATACCCACTCTCTGTGGGATTCGGTGGCGGATGTTTTGCCCCAGTGCCCTGAGGAGGTCCAGGCACTGCTTTCCCGCGCCATTGCGGAAGGAAGGGATGCGGCCAAATACACTATCCGTTGTGGCCTTGACACCGCCGACTCGCTGGGCAGGTCGATTGCAACGACGGTGGCGCTCCGCCGCCACGCCTGGCTGAGAACCACTGGTTTTCAGGGGATGTCCAGAATACTCTCATGGACATGCCCTTTGATGGAGTCGGTCTTTTTGGGTCCAAAGCAGACCATGCGTTGGAGCGCTTTAAGGACTCACGGGCTACTGCCAAGTCCCTGGGCCTTTCTGCTACACGCCCTCCGCTGCCTTCTGCTTTTCGCCCCTATCGTGGCCACGGTAGGGGCGCCCTTCACGTCAGCAGCCCAGCCACCGGCCCGCGCAGCAGGCGTCTTCGCGTGGCCGAGGACGTGGATTCCGCCGTGGCGGATCGGGCAACCAGCGTGCGGGTCAGGCCACCACCTCCAACCCGTCCCGCGGCCTCCAAGCCCTCCTAGTCCCTCCTTTCAGGTGCACGGCACGCCAGTAGGGGCAGGGTCCGCCATCACCTTCCCCACTGGCGCACCATCACCTCGGACAGGTGGGTCTTGGACATTGTCCGAAGGGGCTACTCCCTCCCCTTCGAGACCACCCCCAGCCATGCCACCTCAACTCCACCGCATGTCAGGGGATCACTTGGTGCTTCTACAGAAGGAAGTCACGGCCCTCTTGACCAAGAGGGCCATCGAGCATGTTCCGACCCCAGAAGTAGGGCGTGGTTGCTACTCCCACTACTTTCTGGTGCCCAAAAGGACAAGGAGGACATGCGTCCTATCTTGGACCTCCGGAACGTCAATCGCTTCCTCCGGAAGGAGAAGTTCAAGATGCTCACCCTAGCTCAGGTCTTGACTGCCCTCGACCCTGGAGACTGGTTGGTAGCGTTGGACTTGCAGGACGCATATTTCCACATCCCCGTCCTGCCGGCCCACCGGCGTTACCTTCGGTTCACGGTAGGCCACGAGCATTTTCAGTTCACCGTGCTCCCCTTTGGCCTTACAAGTGCCCCTCGGGTGTTCACGAAAGTGATGGCGGTGGTCGCGGCTCATCTGCGCCGGGCAGGGGTTTCAGTCTTCCCCTACCTCGACGACTGGCTGCTGAAGGCGGGCTCGTCCCAGGCAGTCGTCTCCCACCTCCAGACTACGGCCGAACTCCTGCACTCGCTGGGGTTCTCCATCAATGTGCCGAAGTCGCATCTGATTCCTTCTCCACAGCTCCTTTTCATCGGAGCAGTTCTGGACACGACGCAGTTTCGGGCCTATCCGCCCGAACGGCGAGTCCGGGATATTCAGGCTATGATTCCGATCTTTCGGCCTTTATCCTGGGTTTCGGTAAGGATGACCCTGAGGCTGCTGGGCCTCATGGCCTCCTGCATCCTGCTGGTCAATCATGCCAGATGGCATATGCGGGCTCTGCAGTGGGACCTGAAGTTCCAGTGGGCGCAGCACCAGGGCAACCTGTCCGATCACGTCCAGATCTCGGAGGGGACTGCAAAACAGTTGCAGTGGTGGCTCTCGAACCGGCAATGGGTCATGGGCAGATCCCTCTCCCTTCCCCAGCCAGAGCATACAGTTGTGACGGACGCGTCCCTTCTGGGATGGGGCGGTCACTTGGGAGAGGCGGAGATCAGAGGCCTCTGGTCTCCGGCGGAGTCCCGGCTCCATATCAACCTTCTGGAGCTCCGGGCGATCCGGCTTGCACTCAAGGCATTCCTTCCCTCTGTCAAAGGGAAGGTAGTGCAGGTGTTCACAGACAACACCACCGCCATGTGGTACTGCAACAAACAGGGCGGGGTGGGGTCTTGGACCCTTTGTCAGGAGGCTCTGCGCCTCTGGACATGGCTGGAACATCAGGGCATGTTCCTGATGGTTCAACACCTGGCAGGTTCTCTGAACGCCAGGGCGGACGAACTCAGCCGCAGGTGCATGATGGATCACGAATGGCGTCTTCACTCGGAAGTGGCGCACGGACTCTTTCTACAGTGGGGAGAGCCTTGGTTAGATCTATTCGCCACCGAAGAGAACGCGCAATGTCATCAGTTCTGCGCGTTGGAATTTCCAGGCGGCACTCGCTGGCGACGCTTTTCGTCGCGAGTGGAGTTGCGGTCTGTTGTACGCCTTTCCGCCTATACCACTTCTACCCAGAGTGTTGAAGAAGATTCGGCACGACCGGGCCCAAGTCATTCTTGTGGCTCCGGACTGGGCTCGAAGAGTTTGGTATCCCGAGCTACTCAATATGAGCATGGATCCCCCGATCCGTCTGCCTCTTCGGGAGGATCTTCTGTCGCAGCAGCAGGGGACGGTCCTCCACCCGAACCTGTCCAGTCTACACCTGCTTGCGTGGAGATTGAGCGGCGGCAGTTGATTCCTTTCGACTTGCCTCCCGAAGTTTGTGATGTGATTCTGGCAGCCAGGCGTCCCTCCACTAAGGTGGTATACGCCTGCAGGTGGAACAAATTTGTGGCATGGTGCACAGCAAAGGCTGTGGATCCCCTTTCTGCCCCTCTTTCTGAGGTCCTTCTGTTCCTTCTCTCTCTGGCCCAACAGGGTTCTGCCCTGGGTACCATCAAGGGTTATCTTTGTGCTATCTCGGCCTTCCTCAGGCTCCCTGATCAGCCCTCCCTTTTCAAGTCCCCTGTTGTTAACAGGTTCTTAAAGGCATTACTCACCTCTTCCCTCCTGTTCCGTTTGTAATGCCTCAGTGGGACTTGAACTTGGTTCTTACCTTTTAATGTGCGCTCCCTTTGAGCCTCTGCATAACTGTCCTCTTCGTCTTCTGACTCTAAAGGCAGCCTTTCTGGTGGCCATCACCTCCGCTCGGCGGGTGAGTGAGCTCCAGGCTCTTTCTTGCAAACCTCCCTTTCTGTCTGTTCATCCAGACAAGGTTGTTCTTCGGACGCGTCCGTCCTTCTTGCCAAAGGTGGTTACTGCTTTCCACATTGGGCAGACCATCACTTTGCCCACCTTCTTTCCGCCTCCGCATCCTTCCAGAGAGGAAGAGAGGCTCCACCGTCTGGACCCAAAACGTGCGCTCTCCTTCTATATCGACCGCACAAAACACTTCCGGGTGGATGACCAGCTCTTTGTTGGCTACGTGGGCGCCAAAAGGTCGGGCGGTGCACAAGAGGACCATCTCCCGCTGGGTTACCTTGTGCATCAAGACCTGCTATTCTTTGGCTAAGAAGGAGCCTCCTGTTGGGCTGCGTGCCCATTCCACAAGGGCAACGGCTGCTACCACGGCCTTGGGCCGCGGTGTTCCGCTGCCGGTTATCTGTCAGGCAGCTACGTGGGCCTCGCTGCACACGTTTACTAAGCATTACTGCCTTGACAGTCAGGTCCGGAGGGACGGCTTCTTTGGCCGTTCTGTCCTCCAGGACTTCCTTGTCTGATCTTTGTTCGCAGACCCACCACCGGGGTTGGTATTGCTGGGGTATCTATTCTAAGGTAAGGAATCTATCACTAACGTGTCTCTTTCAGATGCACAAGTTACTAACTTGTGTAACGATATATCTGTAAGAGACAGTAGTTAGTGATAGATTCCTTACCGCCCACCCATCCTCCCCGTTCTGCGAACTGATTTCTAGGGTTAAGGACATCCCTTTCAGGGCCCTAGTATTTTTCAGACACCTGTGTCAGCTTCTTGCATGGCTCTGCGTTCCTGGCGCGGAAAGTCGTGTACAGAACTGACGTCAGCGCGCAGGGGCGGCGTCTAAGCACTGCCCGCGACGTCATCCCGGCGATCACGACGCCGACGACGGACGCGGAGCCGCACGACGCCGCCTACCGACGCGCAAGGGTACTGCTACGCAAAACTTTCCGGATCCAGCCTGACGCCTGGGGATATTCTAAGGTAAGGAATCTATCACTAACTACTGTCTCTTACAGATATATCGTTACACAAGTTAGTAACTTGTGCGTTGGGGAGCGAGTTGTGGAGCTATAACGACTGGAGGTCTTTGGTCCCTGGAGGAAAAGAAATTACATATAAATTGTTTGGAGCTTCTAGCCGGGTCCTTTGCGATAAGGAGTTTTCTAAAGGGGCAGGCGAAATGTTGCGTTTTGTTGAAGATGGACAGCATTTCGGCAGTTCAGTATGTGAACAAATGGGTGGACCACGATCAAGGGGTCTAGCGGAGTTAGCGAAGGAGGTTTGGAAGTTTTGCATGGAGAGAGAAATTATGGTCCAGGCGCAGTACATTCCAGGGAAGAGCAATGTGGAGGCAGACTGGAATTCAAGGTATTTGAGGGATGTGAGCAATTGGAGGTTGAACAGGGATGTGTTCATGAGTCTTCAAGAGAAGTGGGGCCCTCTAGAGGTGGACTTGTTTGCGGCCAGGTTGAATACGCAATTGAGGGAGTTTTACAGTTGGAGGCTAGATCCGGAGGCAGAAGGGATAGATGCTTTCTTGCAGGAGTGGGGAACGAGAAGTATGTATGCTTTCCCTCCGTTCTCGATGATTCAGAGAGTGTTGCTGAAGGTGAGAAGAGAGAAGGCGAATATGGTGTTGTTCCCTTTTGGCAGGCACAGGTTTGGTTTCCAGGCGTTATGAATCTGCTGGTGGAGGACCCTGTGTTGATTCCGAGTTTCCCGGGGGTATTGAGGGATTCCCAGGGGAACGTACACAATCTGGTGATATCGGGGCAATTGAGACTTTTGGGATGTCTGATTTCAGGAGAGTATGGCAAGTGTCAGGACTATCTATGGAGGCTTCAGAGCTCATCTGTGGTTCATGGGCTCCGGGAATAACCAAGGCCTATAGGACGGCATGGCGAAGGTGGTGTGATTGGTGTGTTGAGAGGAACTTGGATCCCGTTTCGGCTGTTGTAGTGGAGGTTGTGAATTATTTGTCTAGTTTGTTTAGAAGAGGATTTGCATACAGTTCAGTGAATTTGAGCAGGTCGGCAATTTCAGCTGGTCATGTGCTGATTGGGGGATTGCCGGTGGGACAACATGCTTTGGTTAAAATAGTTGTTAAGAGTATTCGTTTGGAGTTGCCTCCTAGAGCTAAGTACGCTCTTCTTTGGGATGTGTCGGTAGTTTTGAAAGAAGTGGAGAGTTGGGGACCCAATTGTGGTTTAAGTTTAAGGTTGTTGTCTTGGAAGTTAGCTATGCTTTTGTGTTTGGTTTCTTTCAGAAGGGTGTCAGACATTAGAGCGTTAGAGGTGACCTCACGGAGTTATCAGCCGGAAGGAGTGTGTTTCGAACTGAGGAGAAGGACTAAGACTATGTCAAGGACAATATTTTATCCGAGTTTGGAGGGTCATACTAGCTTGTGTGTGGTTAGTTGTTTAAAGGAATATGAGAGAAGAACGCTGGGTTTGAGAGAGTGTGGTTGTTCACAACTCCTGATTTCTTTTAGGAAGCCGTTTAGGGCTGTTTCAGCACCAACTTTAGCAAGGTGAGTCAAGGAGGTGATCAGGTGTTGATGTGACTGTATTCGGTGTGCATTCAGTTAGAGGGGCTATGGCTAGATTAGTTTTTTGGAGAGGATCAAGCTTAAGTGGTATTTTGAAAGCGGCTGATTGGTCTACTGATACAACGTTTAAGAGATTCTACTTTAAACCTGTGGAAAATGTTTTGCAGAGAGTATTAGATGAACTTTGAACTTGCATAATATTGGCCTCCGGACCTTGCCATAAAATGCAGATTTTCCACAGTTTTAATGGGAAGAAAATCATGATTTTATTAAAGGCACGGACGCTAATATTATCCCTCCCTTATTTTGCCCTACCCTATTGACGTGTTGTTATTTTTCCTATGTAGGACAGAACTGAAAAGGGATCGAAGACGTGGACTTAAGGAGAAATGGACTTTGGATTTTGTTTGAAGTCTCGATGGTAGTTTTTTTGGGACTCAATTTGATTCGCAGCGGTTAAAAGAAGGAAGATGGCTGCCAGTGTTGGGATCTTATGCATGTTCAATGTTCTAGACTTTTGTTGATGTTCTAATTCTAGCTGTTTCTTGTTGCTGCTGTGTGAGGAGCAATAAAGGATTACTGCATAATATTAGCCTCCGTGCCTTTAATAAAATCATGATTTTCTTCCCATTAAAACTGTGGAAAATCTGCATTTTTTTCTCCAGTTAGTGGTGGTCCCAAGTTCAAAATTAAATGAAAGATGTACCTCGCAGGATTAACTGCTTGGTATATCTTTAGGCTAGCCCACTTTAATCCAGTAACTAGACAATGGTATGATGAAATAATCACGCCTGTCACAGTGACCCGAAGAAATCCTTTTCTCATCTCACTTGTCTAGTATCACACATTCGTCACTGGTGCCTGGTGCACCCTATCCCTGCCTTTGTTGTAGCCTCCCATTGGATAATTGTGGCTGGCTCATTGCTGAGTTGGAGCGAGGCAGTTTGGGAAAGAGCAGGGGGAATTTGGCATTTGCGGATTGTGCAGTAATTCAAACAACCGGAAATACGGACTTTGCATTTGGTGTCAAACCAGTCCAGCTGTAAACTACCCTCGACGTACTTGAGGCGGCCGCAGCCACTGTAGCTTTCACTCTTTTCGTACTGAGTAAGTGTGAAACAACTATCTGACCTGTACAAACGTTTCCACTGGCTGGGTGGCACAAAAGTCACATCTTTAGTTACTACTGGTTTGTCAGTGAAGTGCTGTTTTTGCACCGGTGTCCTTTATTACAGTAAATGAAAAACTGTGCTGCTTTTGTTCCATGTCGTCAGCCCCCTGATGTTTACATTGCTATTATTTATCAAACAGCGGAGGCAAACACTATATCAAAACACCCATTATTGCATTTCAAAGGAACTTATGGAATCTTACCGGTGCTCACCCTTATCGCGTGATTAGGATGATCTGTTCTAAATGGGGGTTCAAGGCTGCTGCCTTATTTATGGCCTGAGGAATCAGAAGATGATTCTCGGCTTTCCCACTTAGGCAAAACTGTATGATCCTTAACACGTCACACATCTCATTGTGCGTCAGTGCTCATAACTCGCAGGCTTGAGAATAGTCTTAACCGGTGCTGAACATAATGTTTAAAAAGGCGCATGGCTCGAGACCATGGTGATGGTAGAAAGAGGCATGAGGTGGAATCAAGACTAGATAACCTTGGTATTCGACAACCCATGCATTCAGAAGCGCCAGGCTTCCTAAAGAATTTTGGGCCCTGACACTTATCCTTTTACAAATTAAGCCCTGAGGTCCACGGATTCCAGTCTTGTGGAGGCATTGGGGGAGGATGAGGTGGGAGATGGTGTCGAATGTGGCAGAGAGGTCGAATAGGATGAGTGCTGCTGTGCCACCCTTGTTCAAGAATAGGCATATGTAAATGGCAGCGATGAGGATGGTCTTGGTGCTGTGGTCAGGTCTGAATCCAGATTGTGAGAGGCCGAGGAGGTGGTGGGCGTTGAGGTGGTTGGCTAGTTAGTTGCTGAAAAGCTTTTCTAGTACTTTGGCTGGGTAGTTGAGGAGGGAGATGGATCTGTAGTTATCCAGTGTGTACGGGTCCGCCAAGAGTGGTAGGATGGCGACGTGTTTCCAGGGGTCCGGAATGGTGGCAGTGGTGGGAGAGTTATTGAGAATTGGTGTGAGTACTATGCATATGATGTTCAGTCCTTTGGTGAAAGTGAAGTGAGGGCACGGGTCCGAAGGGGCTCAGGAGAGGATGGAGTGCATGGTGTTAGTGGTTTTACAAACAAATGATGGCTGGCTAGCAGGTCAGGGCACTTTCCAGGATGTTCGTGTCATCAGACTAGAGGATAGTGAGGGTGGAGAGGTCTGGTTGGAGTGCAAAGTTGTTGTAGATGGTGTTAATTTTATTGGTGAAGTACTAGGACAGCTGGGTGCAGATTTCTTGCGATGTGGTGATAGTCGTGGATCTGGCAGCAGGGGACATGAATTCCTTTACTATGGTGAAGGTTTCTTTTAGAGGAGCTGGAGCGCTTTTATATTCGTTCTATGAGTTCTGAACAGTTAGTGGCACTGAGTCGGTCGCAGTGATAGTTCTGGAGGGGACCGGTTGCAGGTGACCTGTAGGTGTCACTGTCGTTGTTGGGGGTGTGAAACCATCAACATTCCAGCTGTTTTCAGTGGCACTTGGTAAGTCGAAGGCATTTTGTTTACCAGTTGCCTGTGACTAAGATGAGGAGGTGGTTTCCAGCGGCACTAGGTAGTCTGGATAGGATGTGATTTATGGGTTGAAGTTCATGATGTCACATGATAGGTCAGTCATGGTGGGGTGGTTGTCGAGATTGAAACTGTAGCCCAGATTTCTTTGGGATCTTGTTCTAGTGGCGAGAGGAAGTCTTGGTATGTTCAGTTCTGTGTTCTTTGGGTAAGCCATAGCGGACGAGGGAGTGATCGGTCTAGGTGAGGGGGTGGACTTGTCCAACATGATTTTGGAAAAGTTGGTGAATACAGGGTTGTGGAGGTGTCCGGCTATGTGGGTGGGGTCGTTCGTTCACTGTGTGAGCCCTAATATGCTCAGGTCTTCCATGAGGTTGGTAGTGTTTAGGTCATATGATCCTTTATGTGAAAGCTGAGGTTACAGAGTAGAATGAAGGAGTTGGAGGCGAGAGCCAGCAGGGGAATGAGGCCCGCAAGAGTAGTGCAGAAGTTGGATCTTGGTCTGGGCCACCGGTAGAGAAGGGCCCTTCCGAGGGTGGTATGCTGGAGGTGGTGAGTTGAAATGGCATGTGTTCTAGACGGTCGCTGAAGTAATGGAGCTATTGAGTTTTTCTTTGTAGATGAATTGGGATCCTCCTCCGGTTTGCTGGTTCTGTCCTATGTGCGATCTTTTTGCAGGTGGGAGGAGGAATGGCCACTGTGATGTCTTGTGTGGTTGCTGGATTAAGCCAGGCCTCGTCAGGAAGAGTAGGTCCAGAGAGAGGTTGTGCAGGAGGTTCCAGACTGTGTTTGGCGAGTGAGCTGGTATTGAAGAGAAGGAAGGTGAGGGTGGATTTTCCAATTTATTTTAAACAAACACATCCTTATAATCACAACATAAACTCTTAGGAACACTCAGATGCATAAATTTCTTTTTCTTACTATGTAACATTTTTATGGATACGGTATATTTTTACATACAATCCAGTCTCCGTAAATGAAGGACAAATGCACAGAAAGAAGCAATATTAAAGTATTGTTGCAAGTTATGGTTGTGTGTGGGGGTGGAGGCCAGTGGATAGGGTTGGTGGAGGCTTGCCTATGGCGCGGCCGCCATTAAGGATGTCCAGGAGGGGGGAGGAGATCCGTTGGGTGCTGCTAGCCGATAGGAGCTGGCACGAACAGTGGGAAACACGGCGCGGGAGCAGAAGCAAAGCAAAGAAGAGACAGAGGAGGTAAAAAAGAAGCAGAGTGAAGCTTGAATCAAGAGTGAGAGAGTGGAAAAACGGGCAAAATAAGGCAAACGTGACATAATAGAAAGGCGGCAAAAGTGAGAAAGAATGCCAGCGCGAGAGAGAGTGGAAAGCGGGCAGAAAGAGGCAAAAATAACCTGAGCGTGGTGGAAGAGACTAAGAGTGAGAATGAGAATGGTGCAAAAAGTGAGAAGAGGCAAAAGGTGAAACTAAGAAGCGAGAGAGCGAGAAGGGGACAGAAAAGCCAGAAGCAGAAAAGAGACAGAGGGAGGGAAACTGAGGGCCCCTATCTAGCGCAACGGATCTGGGTCCGAAAGTGCCAGGCCTGGTCGCGGGACCAGACACGGGTAACGCAGTCATTCAAATGATGCGTGTGCAAATAGCACATCCAGAGTATGTCACGTTGCACGGAAGGAATCATTTGAATTTTTTTAATAAAAGGAATGATTGGGAATGTTTTACGCGCTGCACTATGCAAATGCATTGCAATGGTTTTAAGTAATCGAGTAATAAAACGCAATTGAGTAGAACTATGTCACGTTGCATGACAGCTCAGTGCTGATAGAATAAAACATCCATTTCTGTGCGTGGGTTGGAGCCTGGCTCCAATTAATATGCCCTGATACTTGGAAGTGAAACTTGCTCAGTTTTATAATGGCAGTGCCATTTAAATGCCCGAAACGCTTTCCACATGCACATTGTACAGTGCGTATGAACATTTCACAGTTTAAACAAGAGTCTGATATCTAATGCCTTTTCAAAGCGACCTTTGCATTGAAACGCATTGGAGCAAGGTAACTCTTTGAACGGTCTTGTAAATTATCATTTTTGGAGGATGGGCGACTAGAGTTGCTACATAGAAGAAATTGGCATGCAGCGAGCTTCCTTTAAGTTCACCAAGGTATAAAACCAAGTGTTTCAGTGCATCCTGCTCAACGACAACAAACTTGCAAGTCACACAATGTTTACTGTCTGTAACCAATGTGAATTGTATTCAAACACTGTACAAATTTAAAGATGACAGTTACCATCAATTCATGAATTGTTTGACCCTGTGATCTGACCATTATTCGGTTCGCATCTTAGGGTTGGCAGTCTGGCACTAGGACGCAATGCCCATAATAAACTGCCATACAAATTGATCTGCACATCTGAGTTTCAGCCCTGCAGCTAACCAAATGATTATTTATTTTAACACGACTACACATCTTGACAAAAAGAAAATAAACATGAATCCGCTCTCTAGACTTTATACTCAAAATCACTCAAGCAAAAACACCACCTCGACCAGCTGCTCTGGTGTCCTTATCTCGGTGACATGTACGTAGGCAAGGCTTAAAGAATTAATTTGTTTGAAATTCAAATGTAAACTCTCCGGTTGAGTCTGTGCAGGGTTAGTTATACATTTTTATGGTAATCAGACATGTTCTGTGTAATGTCGGCCAAGAGCCAAATGCAAGAGATCTGTTTCTTACACTAAACAAGCACCACTGATTCTGTTGATTATGTTACTAGTGCTCAGTTTTGAACGTTTCTGTTTTATTTCCCTTCAGCAAATCGTTGATCTTCCTGAAGGTGCCACTGTGCCTGCTTTGGGCTTATCTAACAAAGCCGTATGTGAAGGTAAGACTTATGGGCTTTATGGCTTTAATTAAATTGTTTGATTTTCTTGTTTTATTGTTGCAGTTCTATATAGTGACCCGAAGGGGTTGGTGCGCTTTACATGAGCATCAATTCCATTACACAAGGTCACGTTCATTTTTAGGTCGAGCATTCAAGTCCTCTTGTATATACTTTAGTGTATACTTATATGTGTATGTACTTTGTGGGCTCTAGAGATCAGCCCTAGTACTTCTCTGCTTCCGCTTCGGGACTTTTTTTTCTGTTCAACTGCCTCTATTTACCTGTCTTGATAGAAAACCACCAGTAGAGGTCAGTAAAATACAAGAATTGCTTTCTGCTGATGGACTTTCTTTTTTAATTTTTCGGGCAACTGCCTCTATTTAACTTTTTTGATAGAAAACAACCAGCAAAGGTCAGTAAAATACCAGAATCACTTTAGCATTCTCTATATTCCAGTCCATAGAAATTGTCTTCCACGAGCACCCGTAGACAATAATATTTTTTCAAATCTTGTATTTTCAGTGATATGACCACCGAAGACCCTGATTTTATATTAAAAACAGAGCTTTGGACTATACCATTTCCTGCTGAAAGGCAATATTTCTCTCCATGTGTTCCCATACCTGGCGTGTGTGTCACGCAGTTTGGTGCTTACTTTCCCTCCATGTTAAAGAACAGTAGATGTTTCAGCACCCAGGCTAATGTGCTGCATAGCTAAATACATATAAGGTCCCAAAGGCGAGAACGATTGCATTGCAAATGCTTGTTTGTAGGGGAAGTTAAGTGATTTGCCCAGAATCGCAGTATGTTGAGCCGACGGCAAGACTTGAACCTGGTTCCAAAGTCGGCAGCTCTGGTTGTTACCCCACATCTTCCCACCTGTCGCTCCAGTCAGAACGGTGAGCGAGGATCAGTGTGTGATCTGTGTTTTTCCACTGTGAATTAAACCGTTCAATCAATGGGTCATGCACTAAAATTGGGTATTTCAATACATGAGATTGTCCAAGGTTCCGCTTTTATGCAGAGGATGGAGGCTCCTTAAGCATGCTTAGCCAGTGGCGTACCCCATGCTAAACTTGTGCCAGTAGTTTCAGGTAATGGGCGTCTATGACTATGTTTGCTTATCGGGACCTATGTATGTTTTTCATCATTATACTCACAGCAAAAGAGAGGGATGTGGCAAGGGGAGAAGGAAGGAGGAAGTGACAGGTAGGAAAATAGTTATGAAGGGAGAAGCAGAAATGTAAAAAACATGCAAAGGTGAAATAAAGAGGCGTGAAGGATAGGGTGGTAAAAGAAAGTGACAAAATCATATAATTTTGTCTTGAGATTTTATAAACATTTTGTGAAATTTTGCTTTTAAAGCAAAAGGAAAACTGTGCTGATTAGCTAGAAATGTAGGTACCCAACAGAGAGCATGGCAGACTCTGAAAAAATGGAATACCCTCAGGAAAGCTTGAAATTGTGGAAGAAAGACTGATATAATGAATACATACTGGCAGATGCCGCAGAACTTACTAACCTGTTCCCTTGGCCTACCCTGGGAACAACCAACTAATACATGGCTAAAAGACAATGAGCCCTTGGTGAAGAAGCTTTTAGTAGCCAAATTCAGAAGAAAGACAAATATATTCAAAAGTCATTTTCTCCAACCCAGTCTCATAGACCTAGAAGTTAACACTGAATGAGCAGAGATCACACAGGAATGCATAAATTATTTTAGGGGGTAATCAAATGAGAAGTGTGTGCTACATGTTATGAAAAGAGCTGTTTCAAAGAATTTAAGGACAACCTGGCGTCGCTAGGATCCAGAGTAGATGCTATAGAGAGGGCAGCCGATGGAAGATCTCAAGAGCAGCTTCATATATGGGGTGTACTCCAAAATGTATAAATGGTCAAAACAAAAATACATAGGAAATCATAATTTCTGTGTGATTTCAATATTTCAGGTAAGTTCACAACAAAGTAATACAGTTTATTGACAAATACTTATTATAATCAATAACAGCATGAGAGGAGAGAGAGAGAGAGAAAAACAAAGAACAAATCATTGCTAATCACTGTGCAATACAGAATTTTATACGAACCTAGATCAGAGAATACTAATGCACAGCGTGCAATAGTCAAAAACAGCTAACCCTTTTGCCGAAAAGGTGTAGTTTAAGCAACATCACCAGCCGATGAAGTGCAAGATAATCAGGATAGCCTCGCTCAGGATTTGCAAGGATAATAGCCAGCCAGAGTAGCAACGAGAGTACAGGAGCATAGGCTCTCTTCTCATAGAAACAGCTACTGCTAAGTTCTTTTCTCATGGTAATATTTATACCCAAATGCTAAAAAGTTCAATCACCCTAAAGTTGCAAATTCACAGTTTCACGCAATTCCATTGGTCAAGCTTATGAGGTAATCATCGTCTCAGTCAGTTTCATCCGGATTTCTTTGTTAAAGTTCTTTGTTTAATTTGAATGTCATCATCACTCTTCGGAAGCAGGAAAGAAACTTTAATAATTCCATGTCCTCGCTCTCACTTCCACATCAGCTTGCAACATTAGTTGACACAATTATACATGGAAAGAAATACTCTAACCATAGAGAGGAAATCCTTGTGATACGCTAAGCACAGTTAAACAAATAAATCAACGTTTTAGAACTAGTCAAGGACAAAATACATTCTTCTGTGGCCAACGTTAGGGAAAAGGAAAATTACTCTAGCAGGGTTTGAGGCCTTCATAGAGAAAACAGAAATCGTCATTTTTCCTAAGGAATAAAATACATGCTTTAATATTTTAGAAAAAGAAAGAAACACATAAAGAAGTGGGAAATAAAGATTCATTATCCTAATTAAATCCATAAGTATAATCTACTTTTCAATAATCAAACTATTAATAAGATTTGTTTTTCTCTTGTGAAGGTAGGATAAACATTTCACGAAACATTTTCTGTAAGCGTTTATTTGTTACTATTTCATATTTCTACATGCATAATTCTAAATGCATATTTATTCTAGTCTCTCTCTCATAACATGTAAAATCACTTCATAGAATTTGTCATGCTTTCAGCTTACATTTTGTTAAGCGTTGCAGCTAATCAAACTATTTTTATTAAACATGTTGTGCCATTCTTGGGGGGCGCTAGAGGGCGCCAAGCAAGATGGCCGCACTGATGTGAGGCTCCTGCAGTTCGGGGACGAAATCCGACATAAATCCGCATTATCCCGGCACATAATGCACCGGTGACCACTTCCCAGGCTCTGTCGGACCCTGCTCCATACTAGGAGCCCGCTAGAACAACTGGCTGCGCCCCGCAGATAAAAAAAAACATCGCCGACTTTCCCCAACTACGCTCCCTGCAGTGGCGGAGGGCCGCGCGGCCCAGACAGGCCCGTGCGGGAGGGGGGCTGCCTGCTGAGGCCGGGAGCCTGTGGCGGTACAGCGACGAGGATCGTGCGCATCGCCTGCCCTGCTGACCCCTGGAGGACGTCTGGACGCTGCCGCCTGCTGACCTGGGGCTCGCCGGAACGTGGGCCTCGGGCGAGGAGCGTGCCGATCGGAGCGGGTCGCTGGAGGCGGAGAGGAGGATCCCCTCTGACGGAGGTGAGTGCTGCTTCGACCCCCGCACGCGCCCCCGGCCCAGCTCTCCCGGTGCGGGGGGCGGCGCGCGCACCGCTCGGGGCCCTGCCTGGAGGCTCCGTGACTCGCTGCTGCGGCCCTCCGGGGGACCAGGCGGCCCTGGGGCTGAACAAGCTGCGAGGGCGCGTGAGCCGATGCGGAGCTGCCCTGGCCCCGCTGATGCAGCTTGGAGGGGCCGCGACGCGAGGACACCACAAAACCCGCCTTCCTCCGGCGCGCTCCTGGATCCTTCTGAGGGCCCCTGCTGACGCCGAGAGGAGGGAATAAGACACCATTTCCCGCACCGGTGGGAGGACTCCTGCTGCCGGATCAGTCTTCCATGCGGCCTGACCGGCGGGCGGTGGAGGCCGACACCATACCTGCCCGGCTCCCGCGGGGCACCCTAGCTCGGAGGCGCTACACGAGGTAATACAACGCGCCTGTGTGACAACGCCCATTGACCACGTGTGTCTCTCTGCGACTCCGCTGTTGAGGTCGCTGGGTGCTTGGGCGCGGGGCGGCGGCTGATGGAGCACTAAGTGGGCCCAGCGGACTGGGACAGAACCGGAGATAGGCTGAGACACATTGCCACTGCTGGACGGCAGATACCATCCGCTGCGAGGGGGATATACTGCATTAGCCACACAAGGCCTACATCACTGGGGCTGCGGACGTGGGGCGCCACCGGGGGAGCGCGGGGCCTACATCCCCTGGCTGACCCACCGAGCGGCAATCCTGCTTCGCGCTATACTCTGTGCGGCGTCTTCACCTGAAACGCGGGACGAAATAGCCTCGGCCTCGACACTACCTGGGACTATACAATCCACCGACCATGGGTAAACCCGACGGAAGGCAACCCAAACTCACCTTTGACACCCGGAAGACCTCCCGCACTCAATTAGAACCAGAGGATGACCGAGCGGAGGCTCCAGCGCCCTCGGCGGCGGATCTGAAGGACCTGCTGCTGGTGATGCAGTCGAGCCTCACATCTATAGAGTCCAAAATGGACTCAATGTCAGCCAGAATGGATGGCCTCACACACAAAGTTGAAAGACATGACGATCGTCTCGCCGAGGCTGAAAGACGAATATCTGACTTGGAGGACACGGCTAGCGCCAACACCAATCACACCCTTGACATGGACAAAGTACTGAAAGTTATAGCTGCCAAAAATGAAGAATTGGAATCCCGCTCAAGGAGGAACAACCTCAGAATCCTAGGAGTGGCAGAGTCAACGGCCACCGGTAAGATGGAGACGTATATTGAAAACCTGCTCATCACCCTATTCGGCAGGGAAGCATTCTCCCCAATCCTCGTTGTGGAAAGAGCGCATCGCTCACTGGCGGGCCGCCCTCCTCCAGGGGCCCCCGCGACCCATCATAGCTAGGGTATTGAACTACCGCGATAGAGACATGGCTCTCCGGCTCTCTAGAGAAAAAGGACGTCTCACACATCAGGGGATGGAGATCTCTATCTTTCCTGACTTCACTATGGCCGTACAGGAGCAAAGACGGAAGTTCCTCCAAGTCAAGAAGAAACTCCAGCAGCTCAACATCCCATATGCTATGCTCTTCCCAGCCCGCTTAAAAATAACCTCTCAGGAGCGTCCACACTTCTTCACTAACCCCCAACACGCGCTGGATTTCATAAAAACTTTACCTAAGCCGCAGGAGGACCGCTCACTCCCGAGGAACCCGGCGGACGAACAGGAGGCGTATCTGACATTGAATAGCCCTACACCCTATGGTAACGAGACCCCTGTCTCTGCTGTTGGACCTCCTGCTGATCCCGAGGCCCTGCTGCGCTGCCTGAGGGGAGTGTCGGGCCCGGCTGCTCCGGGCGCGCGCCCGCAGCTCACCTCGCATTGAATCTTTACCAGCTAAACACTATGCTGCCTCCCCTTGCTTACCAATCCGCATGGCTCCCACAGTGTGCTGACAAAGCCTGACTGGAACTCTCTCTCCTGGAGCAGTGAAGGAACAACTGGCAGACGATGACGATATTCACGTAAACACGAGAGGCCTGCTCTCTAGTCATGGACTAACACTGTACATAATGAAGGCCTACACCGTACTTTAACTAGGCCGGACTACCATTGTTATCCCCGAACACCCTCGCTCTTGCGAGGAGCACCTGGCTGCCCTCTAGCCGCTACCCACCAGGTGAACCCTGCATTCTATTGAAATGGGATTTAGTCTATTACGTAGTCCCCGGTTGGGACTAATTTGTTTAAAGTGGGATGGGAGGGGGAGGAAGGGATCACGGCAGGTTGGGATTGCTGTTGTGGGTGGCGGGAGGGATTGGGGAATGTTATTATGTCCTTTTTTTTTAGTTCTGTTTTGCGTTATTGCGACAAGAGATGGATGCGACACACAATGACATACGCTGATGTACACGATCATTTTAATCTACCGACCACATGATGGCAGCCCGATCTAACACACTCAAATATAACTTTCTGACGTGGAATGTGCGAGGCCTGGGGATCCCCGCAAACGCCGCCGCATTCTGGCGTATCTAGACCGACACGACATTCACTGTGCCATGCTTCAAGAGACCCATTTACGTCCTCACGCCTCCCCCCCCTTTGCCACTCGATGGGCTAGCCACCGGGGATTCTCATGCTACTCCTCCTACTCGCGAGGGACCGCGATCCTTATAAAACACACACTCCCATATACCCCTCTTGGCTCCTACGCAGATCCACAAGGTCGCTACATTCTCTTATGGGGTAGGCTATTGGCACAAACGATCACGCTAGCGTCCTGTTATGGCCCGAATACGGATGATCCGGATTTCTACCGGGTATTATGGGGCAAGATCCAAGATATTGGCACCACCCACCTGATATGGGGAGGGGACTTTAACGTTACTATTTACCCGCACTTAGACAGGTCACACCCACAACCACACCATTACACTGCCGCACACCTAGCTCTGAAAAACATTGTTGAAGATCAAGACCTGGTAGACCCCTGGAGAGCACAACACCCGCTAGTTTGTCAGGGGTCTTGTTATTCTACTGCACATTCCTCCTGGTCACGTATTGACTACTGGCTGGTGGACAGGGGCCTGGCGACCTGGGCGTCACATACCTCATATCTCCCCCGTACCTACTCTGATCACTCCCCGGTCCTACTGTCCCTCAGCCCACCACAGACGGAACCCCCATACCTATCCTGGCGCCTCAATCCGCAATCGCTTCTTGACCCAGTTTTTAAGGCGGAGTTGGAGCAAGAGATAACTGACTTTTTCCTCCGGAATGAGGGCTCGGTCTCGCAATACTCTACCATATGGGAGGCTTTCAAAGTCACCATGCGAGGTGTATGTATTGCTAAAAGTGGAGGAGTACTTAAAGATATCCGCAACCGACTTCACAAACTGGAGTCAGATATCAAACAAACCGAACTACATATACAAGATACCCCTCCCCTGCACTGCAGGCGCACTTGCGCGCACTACTCACTGACCATCAGGAAACAGCAGATCGAGAGTGTAAATTCAGGGGAAATACCACACGGCTCGCCGATATGGCGAAGGGGATAGACCAGGGCGGGCTCTGGCCTCCACTATTCGACCCCCGATTCGCTAATACAGTGTTGACTATTGATGACGAGGATGGTCAGACACACACAAACTCATCCGACATACTTGCAGCCTTCAGAAGATTTTATAAAACATTGTACACCTCTCACCGGCAGACCCCGGCAGACTTTGATCCCTTTTTTGAGGACACTGCCATAGCCTGGCTGGGAGATGGCCAAAGAGAGCTTCTCCTGGCACATCACGAAGACGAAGAGATCATTTCGGCAATTATGCAGCTACAATCCGGAAAGGCTCCAGGCCCAGACGGCCTCCCAGCCGAATTTTATAAAACATACCGGCACTTACTGCTCCCGAAACTGAGACATGTTTTTGAGGAGGCCCGAGAGACTGGCGCTCTTCCCCCTCCATGAGAGAGGCACTAATAATTTCTCTGCCCAAGCCCGGTAAACCAACCTCGCATTTAGACTCATACCGGCCCCTATCCCTAATAAATACGGATGCCAAAGTCCTAGCTAAGCTCATTGCCAACCGCATCCATCCCCTGATGCCGGTACTGGTCCTTCCGGACCAGTCGGGCTTTGTTCCCACAAGAAGTACAGCCCACAACCTGCGTACCCTATTTGCATTGATGCATGACATTGACCCGGACGCTAATGCAGCGGCTATATTCCTAGATGCCACCAAGGCATTTGACTCCCTAGAATGGGATTATCTCTCCTATGTCCTGGTGCGCATGGGATTTCCGGCCCCCTTTCTGGCTTGGATTACCCTACTATATACTGGATTACGTGCCACTGTGGGGATCAATGGGCTCCGCTCTTCCTCATTTCCGCTGGGCAGGGGCACTAGGCAGGGATGTCCATTATCCCCCTCCTTTTTGCCCTAGCAGTGGAACCCCTGGCTGCTAAAATCCGACAACACTACCGCGAACATGCCATAATTTATCCGGAACGACAAATACTAATATCCTTATATGCAGACGACATCACGCTATACCTGCGTGACCCTGAGATGAGCCTGAATCCCATTCTTCGCCTGTTTCTGTTGTTTGGAAAACTGGCTGGAGTTAACATCAACTGGAAAAAGTCTCAGATCTATCCCCTCACTGCAGCTACACAAAAGTTCCATCCAGACTTCCTCTTGATTGGAGCGCTGACACTCTCCCATACTTGGGGATAATCATCTCCCGTAGCCGCGAAGAACTCATGCGGGCTAACTATGGACGGGCTCTGGACTCTATCACTGATAAAATAACGCGCTGGATCGCGATGCCCCTGTCCATGGCGGGTAGAACGGCTATAATAAAAATGGTGATTTTACCTAAATTACTATATCTCTTTGTGAATATCCCGTACGCCCCCAGCCGTCACTTCTTCTCCGCGATAAAGACTCAACTTCTCAGACTCACATGGGGGGCAAACAAGCCAGGCTTCGGTGGGACATACTTACACGGCCGTTTGAAGCAGGCGGCTTCGCTATCCCAGACATAGAACTATACTTTAGCTGCGCACAGGCACACTATGCCACATATTGGATGAAACCCCTCCCTTCATGCCCCATCTGGCAATAGAAGATGGATACATGAATCCCACCCCAAGCACTGCATATCTCAGTAACCCAACAGTCCCGCGCCACCTAGCCTCCACCACTGTCCAATGCACCGTTAGCGCATGGCACGACCTTGCGAAAGCTACAGACAACACACTAATGTACTCTCCGCTTCTGCCCCTTTTTGGGCGGAAAGACATCCCGGTGACGGAGGAGGGCGGCTGCCGTCGACTCCTTCGGAAACTCTCCATCCACACCTGGGGCCATTTATATACTAAAGGAACATTTAGTACCTCTGAGGAATTCTTTAAGGATGCCAATCCCACCCCTTGGAACGCTTCTACTATATAAGGCTCCGACAAAACATACGATCTCTTACGCCCGCCTTTCCCCTAGAGCCCCCACCCATGCTTCCGCTTCATGCGCTACTGCAACAGGACACCCCCGCACATGTAGTGTCACTTCTATATCGCACGGTTCAGAACGCTAGGGAATACGATCCCCCCCGGCTCGTCAGCGATGGGAGGAGGAATTGGGACGCCCTCTGACTGAGGAACAATGGACATTCTGCTATAGGCAAACGGGCAAAATATCCGCTAGCAGCAGATTCCGCATGATCCACTATAAATACATACATCGACTGTATTACACTCCCGCACGCATGCACCGACTAAAGATACGAGACAACGCCCGATGTGAACGCTGCGGGCGTGAGGGAGCGGACTTTATGCACCTGGCTTGGGACTGCCCCCTGTACAGGAATTCTGGGCGGCGGTCCTGACTGCACTAGACCTCATGACGGGAGTCCATATCCCTGCGGATCCCCTCACGGCCCTACTGGGATATACTAAGCCCCTCACAATTAAAATACGCAGATATGCCTCCCTTGCGCTCCTTCTAGCCAAACGGAGAGTAGCTTGTAGATGGGGCAGGGGACGGGCGCCGAAATTTAAAGACTGGATGCACGATCTGATCTATTGTCAAGAACAACTACATACATATGCCGACCTTCAACCCCCTTCGTCACGACCAAGAGATATCTGGGGCCCACTACACACTTACCTAATAGAACATACAGCAGACGAAGACGACACGACGTCACATTAGTCGCATGGCACCCCCCTTGCTGGTGTGAATACTCTTGCCCTGGCACATATCCCCCCAATAACTGAGACGGAACACCACAGCAGATGCTCCATCTATACTAACTGTTTAACCTTGGTCATAATGTACATCTCACACATCTGATGGTTTCTGAGTATTGGTGTATGCATCTTTTCTAAATTGCTCTTGTTGTTTTGTATGAAATTATTTCGCTAGAACTTAACGCAGCCTGAATATAACACATTTGCCGCTTACGTACCCACATTATCCTCACAACGCGGCCGGCCCGAAAGGGTTGTAGGCGACTTGCTGTGTATCTCCACACCTGACTCAGATATAGCCTACACGCAGATGTCACTATGATGCCGATCACAATGTGGATATAGACAGATTGCTGCGCAATGAGCCTTATTTTGGCCTTTTTTGTAATCTTTATTTTAGTGTTTAAATAAAGGTTTTGAAACTTAAAAAAAAAAAAAAAAAAAAAGTTGTGCCATTCTTGCACAATTTCACATCTTATCTTCAAATATCCCCGTGTGCATAATGTTAAAAATTCACACTATTAGTCATTGTTTTGTTAATAACACAGTTATGAGCAGATTTGATCAATCAAGATTATTTCGCAAAATTCATGCTTCATCAATCCCCCATTTGGTGGCGACTCAAGCCATCACACAATATACAAAAATCTGATTGCAATCTGATTCGCTTCAAAACGCAGTTGTTCTCATTGTTTCAATCTATCACCCTCTGTATTTTTTAGTACTTCATAGTAAGCACCCTTTTTATCTTCTAATTCTATTTCATCTCTTTTCCTTATCCTTGCTCTTCGTTTTGTCTCTTTTGCTTTGCATTTGCAGAATGTATATATCAGTATTAGTATGCCAGCAGCAATAGCAATTATTGGTGTTAGTATTCTTCCTAACAGGCTGTTACTTAGGGTTAAAAACCAATTACCTACTGAGGAAAAACCCTTACCAAGTTTTTCCTATGCACCGTCAACTTTCAATTCTGCTAAATACTTACGCAAATGTGTAATGTTACTAATATATCCCTCCAAGTCTTTGCTTTTGTCCGGGATATAAGTACAACATGGTTGAATTTTCAGCATACTACAGACTCCACCCTCTTTTGCCAATAATACGCGAAGAGCAAGTCTATTTTGCAAAACCATTGATCTCATCGCAACCATTTCAGTGTCAATCATCAAGAACCCACCAGCAGTATCCGTTGATAAACGATCAACCACTGTAGACAACTTTCTAATCTTATGTGAGTTCAAGATTAATCCCACTGAAGGTATTAATGCACCAAAAATATCTCCCACTATTTCTGCAGCACTAATTCCTCTTTTACTCCGTGTTACTTTCTTTTCATTGGTTCCATGATTTTCATTCACATGATAAATCTTAGGTAAAACTATGCCCATGTAACAACACCCATACCAATGTTGTGGCAATCTATAATAAGCATTTCTACCACACACATAAAAAACTCCAGGATAAAATGGATCAGTACCACCTCTTAATCCCCAACCCCCTGTAATTAGGAAGGTATGTTCACATTCACTAGAACAAATGAAATAATTATTATATTCAGTCTTTTGTCTTAGTAAGCAAAGTTTCCCTTTGTGATGCCAGTCTAGAGTCATTGTAGCATATGTCTCTCCTTTCTTGTAATCACCCTCCCTATGAGCCCATGGAGGTATGTCAGTCTTTTGTTCTGCAACTTTTCTTCTGAATTCTTGTTGCCTATCTTCTACAGTATTTATAAACCCTATTTCCACACTATGTAAGCTACAAGTTAGATTATTTCTATGCACGTATACAGTATCTATTGACTTAGTGGTATGAAAAAATTCTCCCATATATTCTGCATTCCTTGCACTATTCACTATATTAATATTCTTCTTAGTAGGATCTTCTGAGAATACTAAATCAAAATTAGAATAAAAATATTGAAATTGCTCTTTGCCATAGAATAAACTTGTTAGTACACTACACGAAATTCCATATGTTAATGCAAGGTGGTGATAAGTCACCCCTTCTGACACAGACGAGGGTAATTGCATGCACACATAGCAATCTCTTGCATCCATCGTATCTACATATTCATAGAGAAGTTTTGTAAAATCATTTGACGAAAAATAATTAATAGAATTGTCTTGATGTAAGCCATTCCCTGTTAGTTTTTTAATATTAGTCTCTGGATCTTCTTTAAGAATTTTCTTCTCATCTGTTAATACATTTGCATAATTATTAGTAGAATTCACATTAGCAGGATACATAAAATAAGGCACTACTAAAATTAGTATTAACCAAACAACAATATTATAAGAACACATATAAAGCAAGCGTTAAAACACCTTCGCCTAAATAAACCTTGGTTTTGATTACCAGTCTCAGTTTTATCCATTTAAAATTTAAAAAAAGTCAAAAATCTGTGTACCCCAAAAAATTTAGCAAGACAAGATCTGTGTACTACACACTTTATGAGCTTCTGAGCCTCTGGTCACGGCCTTATTTTCCAAATCACCTCTCTCTTTTTCTGCACCCCTTTTCTTATGCACAGTTCATTTAGGGTGGCTCATATGATGAGTTGTCTTTGGAACAAAACTTGATTAATTCTTTTTCCCAATCATTTGTTGCAGCAGCCAAATATGTCTGTTCAGGTGCTGTGTATTTCTTATTTGGGATTTTTGCTCTTTTCGTTCTCCGCACTAAATTTTCGTCTTCTTCAGTATCACTTTGTTCAGATTGGCTAGAGATTTCAATCACAGTCTCTGGAATTTTCTTATTCAAGGTATATTTCAGTTTCTTTACTCCTCTAGGCCATTTATCACCATTTCTTGTTCGTTTTCCAGAAACACTGTCTATTTCATTCAATTCACGGCTTCGTTTAGCTGATTCCCTTTTCTATTTTTCTCTGTTTTTTTCAGGGATCAGTTCTCTTTCAGCATCAGCAGTCACAGTGTTATGAGACCCAGTACCTTGTGCCCACTCTACTTGATTCTCAGTCTGTTCAGGTTACCTTCTTTCTCTTTGTTCACCTTCAACTGACTCTGTGCTTTCAAGTGGACATGGGACTGGACGAGTGTGGCTTGCATGGATCCAATTAGGCAGACCACCATATTTAACTGCTGTTGTTGTCACAAGAATCACTTGATATGGCCCACGCCAACGAGGTTCCAAACAAGACTTCCTCACATGCTTCTTTATGAGCACCCACTCTCCAGGGCTCAAATCATGTTCTTGTTGACCTGTAGTTGTGACTTCTCCAACCTGGTGAGACACAGAACGCACTACATCAGCCAATCCTTTGCAATAATCGACCACTAAATCATCAGTTATGTTCACAAGTTGATTTGCTGGGACTGTTGGCTGTCTCATAGCCCTTCCCATCACAATTTCGTGTGGGGACAGTCCAGTTCTTCTGTCTGGAATACTTCTCAAACTCATCAATACCAATGGTAGTACATCAGGCCATTTCAGTCTTGTAGATGCACATACTTTAGCCAGTCTCGACTTTATTGTGCCGTTGACTTGCTCAGCCACACCTGACGCCTCAGGTCGATAAGCACAATGTAATTTCTGCTCAATTTGCAATGCTGCACAAATCATCCGAATTATCTCATTATTAAAATGTGTCCCTCTATCAGATTCTAACGAGACTGGAAATCCAAACCTAGGTATAATCTCTCTAAGAAGCAGTTTAGCAACAGTTAGGCTGTCATTACGTCTTGTTGGATATGCCTCGACCCAACGTGAAAACAGACACACAATCACTAGTACATTTTTTAAACCATGGCAAGGAGGCATGTCAATAAAGTTGACCTGCATACGCGTAAATGGACCTGCTGCTTTTCCAAACTGACAACTGTTTTCCTCCCTGCATTCTGTTGTTGACAAATTATACATCTTTGACAGAGACTTTCTGCAATGACTCTAAACTTGGGATTATACCAAGTTTGTTTAAAAAGCCTAATCATAGCATCTCTACCCACATGTGTAGGACCATGATAAACTCGTGCCATTCGAGACAACAAACTATCTGGCAATATTGGTCTTCCATGAGTGTAAATCCATACCTCATCATCTACCCTGCATGTACATCCTGCTTTGATACATCCATATCTTTTTGCATCACTAGCTGCATCTTGTAATTCTCTAACCTCTTCCCATGTTTCAACAGATGAGAACATTAACTTCCATTCTGCTTGATCAGATCATTCTTTCAAATGTTCCCCATTGATTGTATGTGAATTTAGAGCTCAAAATCGTGCAGTTTCGTTGGCATATCTATTGTCCACAGTGACATAGTCAAATCCAGATTTGTGTGCTGAACATTTCACCACTCCAATATGTGTTGGCAATTGTAGTGCCATCAATAGATCTTTTACACACTCTCCGTTTCGTATTGGTGAACCCGAAGAGGTCAGAAATCCACACTGAGACCACAACTGCCCAAAATCATGGACACCCCCAAAACCATATTGACTATCTGTAAATATGGTTACTCGCATTTGCTTTGAAAGGTAACATGCTCTTGTCAGCGCAACTAGTTCTGCTACCTGAGCTGAACTCACTCCTTTCAACCATGATGCTTCAATAACACTCGCCACTGTACAAATCGCATATGCAGCTCGCAAGGTACTTTCTGTATCTCTCAAGCATGACCCATCAACAAATAAAACAAGATCAGATTCAGGTAACGGTGTATCTTGTATGTCAGGTCTTGGTTTTGTACACAACTCAGTAACATCCAAACAATCATGATCTGCTTCATCCATCACTTCTTCACAACTTGGAATCAGCAACAAAGTAGCTGGATTTAGATTCATACATCTTGTCACTGTCACGTTTTCAGCTCCCAATATCACTCGTTCATATTTTGTTAACCGACTGCTTGTAAGATGCTGTGTGCGAGTTTGTGTTAAAAAAATCTCAACTGAATGTGGCACATACACTTTTAACGGATGTCCCATTACAATAGTTTCACTCTGTTCCAGACTCATACAAGTAGCAGCAACCGCTTTCAGACAACCTGGTAAAGCTGCAGCCACAGGATCAAGAGTGGCTGAAAAATATGCCACTGGACGGTGTGCTGTTCCATGCATTTGCGTTAGAACTGAAAGTGCACATCTGTCACATTCACTGCAAAATAATGCAAAATCCTTATTGAAATCTGGCATTCCCTATGCGGGTGCTCCACACAAACTGTCTCGCAACTCGAGAAATGCTTTCATGCATTCATCATCATGATGTATAGGATCTGACTCGACTTTATGCGTCAGTCTTTGTAATGGCTTGGCTATCAGTGAAAAACCAATGATCCACTGCCTGCAATATTCGACCATTCCCAAAAACATTCACATTTCTTTTTGTGTTTTCGGTGGATTCATTTTCATAATAGCATTGATCCGATCTTGAGACACTTTTCTCATTCCTTTCTCAATTTTGTGACCCAAGTAAAGAACTTCTTTTTGACAGAATTGCAATTTTGCAGGTGACACTTTATGCACACTTTCTCCCAAATGGTTCAGTAGAGCAATGGTATCTGTCACACAAGCCTCTTTTGTCTTTGTCGCAACCAACAAATCATCTATATATTGGAGAAGGACCTAATTATTAGGCATTACTAGTGATTCCAAACATTTCTTCAATATCTGATTGAAGACTGAGGGGCTCTCTGTATACCCTTGAGGAGCTCGGTACCATGTCAAAACACGGTTTCCGAACCGGAATGCAAATAGATATTGGCTATCTGGATGCAAAGGTATCGAGAAAAATGCTTGATATAGATCAATCACTGAAAACCATTCTGCCTCACAAGGAATTTGATAAAGAATCACAGCTGGATTTGGCACTATTGGACAACAAGATATTACTATCTGATTAATTTTGCGTAAATCCTGCACTATCCTGTATTTACTGTTAGGTTTGCGAATACCCATAATAGGTGAATTGCATGGACTCCCTAGAATCTCTTTTAGGATACCCTGTTCAATTAGCATTTCAATCACAGGTGGTACTCCTGCAATTGTTTCAGGACTCATTTTGTAAGCTGGCTTTCATCAATCCAATGTCTTTCCCTGAAAAATCCCACACATCAGTCAACACTGTATCTCTCAATTCAACAGGCAAATCATTCGCTATAAATAGAGGATATAAATCATTCACCTCTGTTTCCTGCCTCGCCATTTTAAAGACTACATCTTCATCTTTTGTATGAAATGCTATTCCATCTGGTGTACAATAGATGGAGCAGTTCATCTTACACAACAAGTCCCTTCCCAATAAGTTAACTGGACTTGTGTCACACACCACAAATCGGTGTAAATCTTGGAATTCTCCAATTTGCACTTCCATAGATTTAGTCACTGGGGTCTTAATCAATTTGTTTGAAACTCCTACAACTTGGATACATTCTCCCGAGAGGGGTAGGTTGGGAATTTCCACAGATCTCACAGTGGAACGGGTAGCACCAGTATCTACGAGGAACGTAATTGAATTTCCGTCTACCTCACCATCCACATAAGGACCAGACTGATCTACCTCTAAGGATGCACCAAGCACGCACTCCTCCTTCCCCCTCAGGCACCGTCATTGAGGTGTATCTGAATCATTTTCTTCCCACTGCATCAAATATTGTGAAGACACTTGCACATTTGAATTTACTTGATCATTTGTATGGAAACCCACATTTGCATTGTACTTCTGTACTTGACCATTCACATTCTGATTTGGCATAGGAGCTTGAGGTATCTGCAAATTCTGTCCTCTGCCAATTGTAATTTGCTGATTCTGTTGTTTCACCTGCATCTGATTCATTCCATCTACTCCCGTTTCACCTGTGTTTACCTGTAGACTTCTACACTTGCGGTTCCAATGCCCCAATTTTCAGCATGCATGACAAGGGAACTTCTTTATCAATTCATCTTTATTACCTCTACCTCTCCCTTGTGGAATCGGTATCATTTGTGTCACAGTATTCTCATTTGACACTACACCTCTCATACCAGTAGTAGTCTGACCATTTCCTTGGTAAGTTTCTGTAAAATCTGTATTTAAAAATCCTCCTTTCTTCGCTGCTTTCATCTGAGCTATCATTAATTTCTCTTTTAACTTTTTGTGTCCTATTTCAATGTCATCACCACAATACTCCGCATAACGAAGAATTTCATCGATCGTCTTGCTTTGCCAACAAATTAAATGCTGCTGAATCATAGCACTAATTTCTGGTCTTAATCCATACACAAATCTATACACAAAATGTCCCATATCTTTCTCAGTGATGTTTTCAATTCCACTGTACTGTTTAAACACCTGTAGAAGGCTTTCATAATAAGCATGTACTGATTCTTACAACTCCTGAGTAGTCCTGTCTATTCTCACCCAGTCTGTTTCTTTTGGTGACATTTTCCCTTTCAATTAGGTGATAACTATGGCCAATCTACTGCAATTTTACACTCGACCCACAATTAAGCTGGAACTACAATATCAAACAAGCCATCCAAATCCTTCCACAAAACCTTCGAAACCTTCACAAACCTTTTTACTTGTTTGTACCATTCCATTGGTTTTTCTCTCAATCTTGGGAAATTGTTTGTAAAAGATAATATATCCTGTCTTGACCACGGGACATGAACATACCTACCTCCTAGTAGTCTCTCTGTTGTATCTTCCTTCTTTTTTGTCCATCTTCCTTTCCATCGATCTAGCTCACCCTATCGTTTTAGTGTGCTAAAAAACTCTTTAATTTGCAAACGTTTTCCTGGAACATTCAAACTCTCCAAATCTTTGTCACTGAAATCTAATCTATATGTTTTTTGTAGGGCTTTAGACTTTTCTATGTCAAATCCATACGTTTGTGCAATTTCAGCAAACTCTTCATGTAGGTTTCTCGCTTTCCTTGAAATATTTGTACACATAAAAAGCAATTCTTCATCTCGATATTTACCTTATCTATCTGGGCTGATTGTACCTAGAATCATTTCTTCCAAATGTGCTTTCAACCTACTTACATCTACACCTGAATTATTAATCTGTACACTACAACCAGGTGCTATTTCTTTTATCCACTTATCTAATTCTTCAGGAGAAGAACCTAATGAATTTTGAGTATTTTCACCTGTCTCACTTCTTGACCCTCCTGATGTAGGTGTCACTTTTTTCTCAATCTGTAACAATCTCTTTGGATCTATGTATATACCTCGCTTTGGAGTTTCAACAAATCTTTCTGAAATGTTAATCAACTGTTCTGATTCTACTGTACTCACGCTCGCATTTGTTCCACTATTTTTAATCAATCCTCGATTAGTCTAATTTTCCTGTAAACTGTCTGAACTCCATTCATATTTCTATCGAGTATCGTTAGAACATGCACTCGAGAAACTCCTTGTCCATCATTATATAATGGAAAAATTGGACCAATAGTCACTGGGACTGACAAAACATCCGCGTTCATAGGTGTCATCATTCTTGGCAATTCTTCTCTAATTACATTTTGATTCTGACTCCCGCTTACTGAAATTTTCTCTTCGGGCACTTCTATTTGAATTAATGGAGCACTTGGTAAAGGATTTGTCTCTATTCTATTCTGTTCCTCTTGATAAGGTGGTGGTTTATTCATCAATAATTCATTTAAAAATTCATCATCTATGTCATCAAATTCCTCAGTATATTCAGTATTTTTAGATCTTTGTTGCTCAACATTTTTCTCCTTCTTTAGTCTGTTACCATAACTGGAAACATTTTCACTCCTACTGCTATGTCTCTTCTCCATATTTTCTTTTGAGCATCCCATTTTGCTTCTTAATATCTACTCGCAGTATTCTTGTATCTAGTCTGATACCTATCTCTTTCTCTCTTGTATGTCTCATGCTCCAATTCTTCAAGAGCTTCATACTGCATAGGTCTAGGATTAGGTCTCAAATTATTCATTTTTCTCCTTAAATTCTCTAAAATCTTAGTATTAAAAGTATAATTTTCTGGAAATGCTAAAGTACCATCTTGCTCGGTGTATTTCATCCAGTTTTCCAACCATGTACACACATATGATAACCCCTTTCTAATGACATATAAGTAGCAGATGTTCCTTCAGGAGCTACAGAAATTCCTTCTCTAATGGGAATCGGCTCATCTTTACTAAATAAAGTTTTCAACAATTTTAATAACTTCATGATTCTTCTACACTAATAGTAAACTATATAAAGTAAATCTTCAAACTTCTCCCTCCGTGTTATGTTTCTCTGCTACCAATCCAATTTTATCATGCTGTCCAATCCCAGCGCGACTCACAGCAACCAACCTATACCAGCTTGGCACTTTTTGTGACGTTTTCACCTAACTGACCAATACGAGCGCAGCATCCTGTGATGTCAGTTTAACTCCTGCGACTGACCCTCCCTTTACAAATCAGCGTCTTTTCGAAGTCTTTTAACAAAACAAACTGCAAAAAACAGCTTGTCTGCTACACTAAAAGAAAAAAATTATAGAACCATTCACTCTGAGAATTCTCTTTTTGCTTCTAGCAAAATCTCGACCAGCGTGATTTTACCCTCACTCAAGTGGAAACTCTCGGGACTTACCCAGAAGTGCTTTCTGAAGTGACCCAAAGAAATCTCCACTAGTCATACAACAAGATTACCTGCCTAGCACCGCATCAACAACAGACAACGCACACTTAGCGTATGCCACACTAAGACTGCCCTTGGGCTTATCCTGGGATCTTAGGCCAACGACGGGCTTGTTACTTCTGTTAAGGTCAACGATGGACCACAACATAAAATATAATGGTACGTAGTCAATAAATGTCTGTCCCTAAATTCCGTCTCTTCATTACCCAGTATTTTTAGTCTAAACTACCCATCTGATGACACTACCAGAAACTGATCCAGTGGAAACGGCGTAAATTTTATTTCATACACATTAACCCTACTGTATCACAAATAGGATTTTTCACCATAACTAAAGTTTCGGGCCCGTGGAAACTCAATAATCACTTCCAAACATCAGGTCCTCCGATAGATCTTTGGTAGAGCTAACAGGGACTCGATAATAAGAAATGGATGCTATTTCCCTCATGAGGACCTATAATGAAGGAAAAGCCTGTCCAGTAATCATAATCACAGTATACATTATGTCTAATAATTCCTTAATAAAGACAAACTCTTGAATACTTATCAAGTTACTTTAATCTAAACTATTTCAAAATATGAATGGTCAAAACACAAATACATAGGAAATCATAATTTCTGTGTTATTTCAATATTTCAGGTAAGTTCACAACAAAGTAATACAGTTAATTGACAAATACATCTTATAATCAATAACAGCATGAGAGGAGAGAGAGAGAGAAAAACAAAGAACAAATCATTGCTAATCAGTGTGCAATACAGAATTTCATACAAACCTAGATCAGAGAAGACTAATGCACAGCGTGCAATAGTCCAAAACAGCTAACCCTTCGGCCGAAAAGGTATAGCCTAAGCAACATCACCAGCCGCTGAAGTGCAAGATAATTAGGATAGTCTCGCTCAGGATTTGCAAGGATAATAGCCAGCCAGAGTAGCAACGAGAGTACAGGAGCATAGGCTCTCTTCTCATAGAAACAGCTACTGCTAAGTTCTTTTCTCATGGTAATAATTATACCCAAATGCTAAAAAGTTCAGTCCCCCTAAAGTTGCAAATTCACATTTTCGCGCGATTCCATTGGTCAAGCTTATGAGGTGATCATCATCTCAGTCAGTTTCATCCGGATTTCTTTGTTCAAGTTCTTTGTTAAAGTTGAATGTCATCATCACTCTTTTCGGAAGCAGGAAAGAAACTTTAATAATTCCATGTCCTCGCGCTCACTTCCACATCAGCTTGCAACATTAGTTGACACAATTATCCATAGAAAGAAATACTCTAACCATAGAGAGGAAATCCTAGTGATACGCTAAGCACAGTTAAACAAATAAATCAACGTTTTAGAAATAGTCAAGGACAAAATACATTCTTCTGTGACCTACGTTAGGGATAAGGAAAATTACTCTAGCAGGGTTTGAGGCCTTCATAGAGAAAACATAAATCGTCATTTTTCCTAAGGAATAAAACACACGCAGTACTATTTTAGAAAAAGAAAGAAACACATAAAGAAATAGGAAATAAAGATTCATTGTCCTAATTAAATCCATAAGTATAATCTACTTTTCAATAATCAAACTATTAATAAGATTTGTTTTTATCTTGTTATGAAGATAGGATAAACATTTAACGAAACGTTTTCTGTAATTGGTTTCTATTTGTTACTATTTCATATTTCTACATGCATAATCTTAAATCCATATTTACTCTAGTCTCTCTCTCTCATAACATGTAAAATCACTTCATAGAGGTTTTCATGCTTTCATCTTTCAGCATGTAAAGCGTTGCAGTTAATCAAACTATTTTTATTAAACATGTTGTGCCAATCTTGCACAATATCACGTCATACCTTCAAATATCCTCAAGTGCATAATGTTAAAAATTCACAGTATTAGTCATTGTTTTGTTAATAACACAGTTGTGAGCAGATTTGATCAATCAAGATTATTTCGCAAAAATCACTATTAGTCATTGTTTTGTTAATAACACAGTTATGAGCAGATTTGATCAAGCATGATTATTTCGCAAAAATCATGCTTCATCAATATTATCATAGGTGGAAACCTGAATGTGGTTATGGGTGGCCCGCTCCACATGCCCTTATTGAGACCAGATAAACCAGGCCAATTATCAACCAATTTTCACACTTGGCTCTTTCAGATGGGGATGACTAATATCTGTAGATCTCAACACCTGTTAAACTGTGACTTTACCTTTCATTCTCAATCATACAACATATATGAGAGAATTTACTTTTTACTAGTTTCGATGACCCTGTTCACCGAAGCCCTAGGCTCAGACATAGGCCTAATTCTGTTCTCCTGCTACTTTCCCACCACCCTAAATTTTCAGCTAAACATCCTTTGGCTGTAAAGGCGAGTGGAGATTGAGAGGTTAAGTTGAGAGAGGCCACAGTGTGAGACTCTGGCTGCCACCCTCAAAGATTATATCCAGGAGATTGACAATGGAGAAGTCTTGATTTACACCCTTTGAAACACCTTAAAGGCAGTAACTTGAGGACACCTCATTGCTTCCCCTCCAGCCACAACAAAGAGAAAAGGTCAGCATGTGCCTTATTTAAAATTCCAGCTGAAGGAACTTGAGCACCTTCATAAATGCACAGGTTCCAAAGCAAATTGGTGGAAACTTGGAGCTGGGAGTGCCCAATCGGTAGCGCTGGTTACAGATAGAGGTGAACATGCTTTTCTCTAGGTTAAGCAGCGGTATTACCATGGAGGGGGGACAAGCTGAAAAGATACTGGCCTGCAAATTGAGGGAGGAGAACAATTTGCAAAGGGTTGTTATGATAGTCGAAGATAAGGTAGTGGAGAAATAATCCAACAGAGACATAGTGGGTGCCTTTTGCCACCCAATATGAAGCAGAGATGTCCTCTAAGTTAAAAATTCAGTAATAGATTCTTCACCAGTTTAACGCCTTTCAAAAGAGCAGACCGACACTTTGGACCAATCCATTAGACTGGAAGAAGTAATTTCCTGCATTTCAAAACTAAAGAAAAGTTAGATTGCAGGTCCATATGGATTCTCCTCCTGTATTCCACAAAGCATACTACCCGATCCTGGTCCTCATTTTAACTGAACTATTTAACTCGGTTGGAGAGACCGGACGAATAACAGATTCCATGGCTGAAGCAAGGAACTCCGTTATCCATAAACGAGGGAAAGCCTCCTTCCAACTGTGAGTCTAACCGCCCTATTTTGCTGTTGACTGGAGGTTCCGAATTTTTCACAGAAGTTCTGGCAGCCAAGTTTAACCCTCTTCTGCTGAACATAGTGGACTCGGATCAGTCTGGTTTCATCCAAGGCAGACCCTGTGGGGATTTCACCAGAATGGTATTACACATAATCAACAATGTCCCGAACATATTTGCAAAAGAGAGGATCTCAGAGGCATGTGAATTGGCTCACATATCCATAAACTAGCAATGTATGCAGATGATGTCATTCTATCTGCATTTGACCAGCGCTCCACTATTCCTGCCTTGATGAAGGAGCTAGCTGCATATGGAACCCTATTGGGATTTTCAGTTAACAAGAATACACTTCAATGGTTCAATCTATTTCTGTGAGAGAGTTCTTGAAATTGTCCTCCTCTACCCTATTCACTTGGGCCCAAACGTTTATAGGCTATCTTAGCATTAAGATAACCTGCTCATTGCTTGCACTAGTAGCGTCTAACTATTTCCCCCTTTTGAAATAGATTGGTCCACAAAGGCCTTTCTTGATAGCTGCTGCCAAAATGATTGTTTTCTCAAGAATCGTATATTAGTTTATCTAAATCCCATTCCGGACCACCCTGTATTCACTGCAACAAGTGATACTCAACTTCATTTAGGTAGGCAAGCAACCACGGTTGGCTAAATATACACTCTACAGGCATCACCGACTAGGTGGTTTGGCAGTCCCAACTATCACCAAGCGGCCCAACTCCTCTCCTTTGCCTGTTCTTCCTAATCTATGGCACACGATTTGCACGGACTTTATTCTTTCTAAAATGGCACATTTTTCCTTGTTCCAAAAGCTTCCATCTCACAGCATACCGCCTGCATAGGGTCCCTGACTCCATAATCTCTGACAGGGGCTTTCAGCACATTACTAGGTTTTAGTGCTCAATTTGCTCTATCCTAGGTATAAATGAAGCTCTATCCTCAATTTACCATCAGTAGTCCAATGGACAAACTGAGAGTGTCAGTCAGTCTTGAACGCTAAGTGAAGTATTTTTGCAATGCAAATCAAAACAAATAAGCAGAATGTTTACCCTTAGCAGAGTTCTTGTATAACAACTCTGTTCACTCTGCTACCAAGGTTTCTCCGTTCTGTTGTATCCAGGGTTTCCTTCCTCATTCCTTTCCATCTTCTCTGTTGTCCAAACCTCTTGTGTCTGCAGCAGCTGATTTCCTAGAGAGACTTGCCTGAAAGAAAAACGATTGCCCAGAATTTACAAGATTCCAAAACTGCAATGAAAACTAAAATCGCTAAAGAAGACTGATCCCAAAGTTTAAGATGATAGAAAAGGTTTGATCGTCTTCCCAGTTCTTGTTGACTCAAACTTTTCTAGTCCTGTATTGTCCTCGATTTTTGGCACCTCTGTAAAATTTGAGCAGATCAATCCCATTGCTTTTAGGCTTTGTCTTATTATGTCTTGTAAAATTCACAATACTTTTCATGTCTCGCAGTTGAAGCCGTTTTTACCTGATCATTTTCTTAAGAGTTCTCCTTCTCTTCCTGTTATGATTGATGGGGAACGATAATATTAAGTTAGCAAGAGCTGTGATTCCCGAATTTTCATAGGTCAATTGCATTTTTCATACATTGGAAGGAGTATCTTGCTAGTGAGTGTTCTTGAGTTCCTGCCTCTTCTGTCCATGCCCCCTAGATTGGTCTGTCAGTTTTTTTTTTTTTTTAAATAAATCCCTTTAATTTTATTTTCTTGGTAAACCAAACAATGTAACAATAGATGCAGTGTATTCATCATAACATTCTGCTGAAGCGATCACGTCACAATTCATTGCATTAATCATTGAGCAGGTTCTAATACTCCTTCCATTTCCCCTAGATCTTGCAGTGTTTGTGAGGGCAGCCTTATGCATTATGGATGTCTGTTCCTGCTTTGCATACTAGTCCATGGCTGCTCACCATTCTGCGAGTGAGGTAGAGTCCAGAGACCTCCAACATTTTGCAGTGTCTCTTTTGCCAATGACAGTACCAATACCAACCAGGGTGTGCTCCCTCAATTTACACCAAGGTCTTCCAGGATACCCAAGAGGGCTAAACTAGGTCAGAGGTCAATCAGTCTTCCCAACACCCGAGATAGCTTGCTAAATACCACTGGTACTAAGCAGTCATCTGGCATTTCCAAACCATATGGAAAAGGCAGGCGTCTTGCTCCGAACAGTGGAAATGTGGGTGAGGGGGGAGTCTATTCAGCCGCCACAGGTTAAGGAGGGTAAGGTAGGCAGTATGCAGGTATGTAAGTTGAATTAAGCCTCGCTTGTGCTAAGATAGAAATCTCCAATGGGGCCATCGTAGCCTCCCTCCAAATCACTCTCATCTAAGGGACCAATCCACCCCTCCCACATCTCTTTAGTGGCAGGAATCAATCTGGGGCATTAATAACCAGGAATCGGTAGATTTGTGAAAGGCTTCCTTTGCCTATCGGACCCAACAGGATCTTGGCTTCCAGTTTGCTGTACTCTGTCCGGTTCGAGAGTGCAGCTTCATGAAATGATAATGCATGACAAAGGTGTAGATATTTATAAAAGTAGGTCAAAGTCCACCTAGAGCTTCTGAAACCTTTTCATGTGCGATCCCTGACAAACATACCCAACCTCCATAATTCCAATGAGATACCATTTGCCAAACCCCTGCAACTGGGTCATGGGTCTAAGCCACTTCAGTCTCTACCAGGGGGTGGGGGTGCTCTTGCGTCAACCTGCTATTACACCCATTCAGGTGCAGAGCCAACCACCAGGTCAAGAAGACCACCCTGGTCACACCAGGTTGATACAAAAAGCTGGGCCTTCCCAGCCCCCGGACAACTAATCATTTCCCACCAATAGGTGTGCTGCCCAGTAGGTACAAGTCTGTACTACCCACTCCTTCATCATGAATGAATGAATACACGTTTTATAAAGCGCATATCTACTCCTACAAGGAGTGTCCCAGCGCTAGGCGGTCAGAGGCAGACTGAAGTGGCAGAAAGAAGAAGGAGCCTAAAAATGCCAAGTCTTGAGATTTTTGCAAAACTGAGGCTCTGACGGAGATTGCCTCAGCTGCAACGGAAGGGAATTCCAGAGTTTAGAGGCAAGGAAGCGAAAGGATCTTCCTCCAGTGCTAGCTTTCTTGATTCTGGGCATTTGCATAAGAAGTGCAGTTGAGGACCTGAGGCATCTCCTAGGAGAGTAAGGACTGAGAAGAGAGTGGAGATACTTCGGCCCAGCCATCCAATGGATCCTATAACAGTAGCAGAGGGCCTTAAAAGATAGGCGCTTTTCCACTGGAAGCCAGTGCAGTTTCTGGAGTGCCATGCCCATAGATACACGCTTGGGCAGTTTAAGCAGCAGGCGAGCCGTCGAGTTTTGAACTCGCTGGAGTCTCTTAATCCTAGCTTGAGAGGCTCCCAGGTATAAGATGTTACAGTACTCGACCCGAGAGACCACTAGAGCCTGGATCACAGTTTTCTGAGCCGAGAATGGTAGAAGATGAATAAAGCGTTTGAGAGATTTAATAATGCCAAAACACCAGGCTGTGGACCAAATCGAGGGTGGCTTGCCGAGGATCAGGACCTCAGTCTTACCTGCGTTTAACTTCATTGTCCATCGCCTGGCGCATGGATTCAGAGGCTAACAGAAGAGCTGACTCGGTACTATACCGGGGGTGGAAACCAGATTGTGCTCTGTGGAGAAGATCCCTTTCCTCAATGAAACCTGACATTTCCGGGTTGTTACACTTTTCAGCCAGTTTAGACATGAAAGGAAGGAGAGAGATAGACCTATAATTCTCCAGCTTAGTAGAATCAAGAGAGGGCTTATTTAGCAAAGGAACAACAGAGGCATGTTTCCAGTTAAGAGGTATCTGGGCTGCCTCAAAGGAACTGTTAAGCAATTCCTTAAATACAGTAAGAAGTTCCATAATACCACACTTTAAGATACATGGGGTAGCCGGGTCAAGAGGAGAGCCCGACTTGATAGAGGACATTCATCCATTCAGCTCACCCTCCTCAATAAGTTTGAACTGGATCAGGCGGTTTCTTTCATTAGAGGGTTCGAACCTTGTGTTACAATAGCGGACATTTCTAGCTGCCTCCGGAAAAGAAGAATAGATGGTGGCAACTTTGTTAGAGAAAAAATCTGTCAGTGTGTCGCAGCTCTCCTTAGATGATGACGTTACTGCAGCTACTCGGTCCAGCGATGTTAAAGCTTTAACAATAGAGAAGATCACTCTGGAGGAATTTTGAGCCATCTCGATTTTATTTGCAGAAAATTCCCTCGTCACTTGCCTACTGCGGCCGTGATAGGTTTTTAGAGCAGATCGATGCGCCTCCTTACCGGCCTGATCATAAGACCTACGCCATATGCGCTCACTGCGCTTACAGCCTATTTTGATCGTGCCCAGCTCCTCATTAAACCAATCAGCTGTGGGACTGGTTCTGCAAGCCTTTTTTTATACCACTGGTGCAATGGAGTCTAGTGCTTCCAAGATCTAGTCTTCCACCTGATTGCGGGTTGTGGTGGGACAGCTATCAAGTATAGGTCGGTTCGAAGCCAGCGTTGCAATAAAAATCAGTGAGGTAACCTTAGCCCATCTCTGAGTGTTCAACTTAACTCCGGAAGGATATTTGGGAGAAACGTTGAAAGGGATCTAAAAGGGGGATAGCCCTGTGGTCAGACCCAACCACTAAGTCCATAAGATTTAAAAAAATGGGATCCAGCGTGTGACCACAATCATGTGTGGGCCCAGAGATCAGCTGGGGCAGTTGACGACTAGCTAAGTCTGCTACCATAGCTGAAGCTAAAAGGCACCGCAGATCTTCAAGATGAAGATTAATGTCCCCAACCACAGTGAAATTAGAATAATGTAGGACTAGTGGGGGCAATATATCTACTAGTGACGAGATAAAACTAGCAGCCGACCCTGGTGGCTGATAAGTAGTTTGCCTACATTTATCAAATGCAATGCACGAAGGACGGCCTGCCCAGAGAAAGGAGCGTACATCGATTGCTAGGCGCAAGAACTATTGTTGTGGGATCGGCAATGGAAAAATTTGCAAAATAGGGCTACTCTCACTAACCAGTTGAATGGGAGATTGATCCATGAGGCTAGGTCTTTCTTCAACCTAGCCATGAGATGGGAGAGATTGAGACTCCAAGCAAGACCCGGCTCCAGGGCAACTTGTATACCCAGATACTGGAAACTAAGTCTTTGGATAATGAGGCAAGGCTTCAATTCTGTAGCTCCTGAATCTCCTTTAAATGGTTGCAGGAGGGTTTTTGTCCACTTACCTTTAAGCCTGTAGACTTCACCATAGAGGTCCACCATATTGATGGACAAGAGCAACAGTACATCATCAGCATAGAGTGCTATCCTGCCTTCCGATCATTTCTCCCATTGGATGCCCAATATTTGGGTATCTCACCGCATCCATTGCTTTATTGGTTCTATTGTAACGGCAAAGAGATGTGGGAAAAGGGAGCAGCCTTTCCCAGTTCTTCTACATATTGGGAAGGATGATGAGACAACTCCATCTACTTTCACCTGTGCTTGGGTGTTGCATCTGTAGGACCTTAACATACCTCATGAATTGGGAACCAAATCCCATCTGCATCAACACCCTGTTGACAATTGACCAATTGAGGGAGTTAAATGTTTTTTTCAAAGCCACGGAATAAGATGGCATAGGGATCTCTGATCTTCTGGAGTCTTGCTAGTGTGATCTGGACCTAGCGAATACAGTGGCAGGTACTCTGAGCCTACAAGCGAGGTTAACACTTGTTAACATAGAACTTAACATCAGCTTTTATGAGGGAGATCAGGCAGTAGAAAGCACATCGGGCGCCCAGAAGTATGTATGACCAAATGGTAGCCAGATCCAGGCTGGAGGGAAACACCCTTTTTAGATGGCCTTATTATACATAACTATCAAGAGTGAAGTGAGGAGGGCGGATTGGATGGCCGCAGGGGCGTGTAGAATAGGGGACCTGTTCCAGGCTGAGGAGCTCCTCTCGCTTGAGAACTTTCGCTTGGAATTCGATTTACCTCAACGTCACTTTCTGCTCCACAGGGCTGTGACCGACACGATCCATAAGCATTGGGGCGTGGGTGTGTCTGAGCCACAGCATCATAAGAGCTGTCAATACATTGTTACATCCTTAGGCACTTTCAAAGCAGTCACCTGATTCTATAGGTCGATTAGAGAAGACATGCTACTGGGCAGAGATCACAAACATAGTTGCTGACATCATCATGAGGGAGGTCCCCTGTTCCCCGGGGCACTGTTTGTTGAGCTGGTTCCCACACACCGCCATAACCAAGGCCACAAGCAGATTTCACAATCTGGCCTTTATTTTGGCACAGAGGGAAATCTCCATAAATTGGAAGGCTCCCAGGGGACCCCGTGTAACAAACTGGCGTAGAGAACTTGAACGATGGGTGGGAAACGTGAGTGATGTGCTACAAAGGGAGGCTAGGCGGGGACGTGGCTCACTAGATATTGCCCATGATGCATTGGTGGATTGTTTAAAGGACCCGTATACCCTGTCACAGATGACATCCCGGGTGGTTCCCCAGCTTTGACCCCAACTAGGGATGTTGATATACTTATGAACCCACTTTCTGCTGCCTGCACCCCAATAGATTGGCTTCCAGATGCACACTCTGGCCACCTACTTTTCTTCAACTGTTGGAATGGGATGATTCCTAATGGGATATAAGCATCTGCTATATGAATTCGTTTTGGGCGCGACTCGGGGAGGTGGGTGGGGAGTTCTGGTTGGGATAGTTCGAGATACTGCAGGTGGGTTTGTATTACTGTATTGTATATGATATCACCTCTGTGCCAGCTGTTTAATACTGCTTTGAAACTCAATCAAATCTGTTGGAAAAAAAGTAAGGAGTTCCCAAACTTATGGTAGTATTTGAGGAGGAACCCATCTGGACCCTATCTCCTGCAGAGTAAGATTTTGGTCCAGTGCGGCCCCGTCTGACATGCTAAGTGACCGATAGGGGTAGGTTTGTGAGCAGAGGCAAGGATTGCTCCCGCATGGAACCTGATAATATGCAGTGAAGGTGGATGAAATTTCAGTTGCCTTGAACCTGCTCTGGCCATCTCAGGCAAGGATTTCCAAATTCATTTGCAAGGCACTTTTTGATTACCAGCCAGTAAAGCAGTTTCCCCAATTTTTATCCCTATTCATAAACATGCCTAGTGGAGGAGATTCAGAATTGGCGAGCCTCCTCTAGGCAAACTTGCCGTAGGGATGCCTGTTTGAATTCGAGTTGACAACGGACTCTGCCTGAGGCTCCTGCACCTGTGCCAGGATCTTGGCCTCAAGCATATCTATCTGTTGATGTTTTTCTTTCTTTTTGTGTTTAACAAAGGCTTTTGCCACCTCTCTAATGGTTGGTGGCTTTCTTGCGGCCCATAGTGTGCCCATAGACTTTAATTTAGCTCAAAGTAGGACTTTGCTCTCCCATTAAAAATGTTGAGCATTGATCGTTCATTAGACACCACATATTATGGCTCCAAATTGGACGAACACCCTCTCTGGGCAGTCCAAACCGGATCGTGACTGGACAATGGTCTGAAATACTCTGGGGGAGGATGTATGCCTCTGTCATGTGCAGGATATCAATTGCTGGGAGGGAAAAAAAGTCTATTAATGGTGAAATCTTGTGAGCTGCTGATCTGTGGGTGAGCTTCCTACCAGAGAGATTCCATAGTCTCCATACATCACACAACTCAAGGGCAGCCATCCGTTTGAGTAGCAGTCCGGCACTCCCTTATCCAGCAGCATCTGCCCAGGTAGAGGCCAGCGCCGATTCCAGTGTGGTGTTAAAGTCTTTACCAATAATGGCAGCATCATGAGGCTTGTCTAGGACAACTGATTTCAGAGCGGCTACAGAGGGTTTGATGAGCTGTGGTGTCACATAGACATTAAGAAAGTTATAATGTTTGCCTTCCAGGCGTCCCTCCAGCCCTACGCACATACCCAAAGAGTCGGAAATAACCTGTGAAACTACTAGGGGAAAATTCTTATGCAAAAGGACTGTCACTCTTCAGCAGCCCTTGTGGAACCCTGTTTGGAATACCCTTTCATACCCATATCTGCCGAGGAAGGGACATCTGGAGCCCATTGGGTGGGTGGCCTGCAGTATCAGTACAGTCAGAACATGCAGTTTCCTAATTCACAGAACTGCCCCCTCTCAATAGGTTCGTTCAGACTACTCACATTCCAGGACATAATTACCAGATCAGTCAAGAAGGCTTGGAACCCGACCATTCTAAGGGCCCAGTGTTCCCAAGCACTAGGGCTATAACCATAATGGTGGGAGAGACCAATTCTGCATCAGTTGTGATCTAAAGATGCGTCTCAGTCTAAAGAGGCACTGTATATCACTGCATATGTAGCACAGTTATACAACACAAATAACAAGTTGAACAACCAACACCCCCCCCCCAACTTCGTCTCCACTCCACACTTCAATTCCGAAAGTGTCTGTCACCCAAACTCAATCCATTATAGAGTATGCTAACCTGTGGGGGTAAAAATAAAGAACCTCTCCTCTATTTAACACCATATAAAAGTTTCAGAGCTGTTGGTATGTTTGTGAAATAAAATACAGACACATCATTAAGAAGCCCTGGTTCATCGACGACTTAGAGTTCTCGACCAAGAGTCTGAGAGGTTAGTAGTGTCAGGGTGGTTTCCCACCCGCAACCTTTAGTTACTGGGGGCCCCATGACCCTTAGTGGTCTCCTGCTGAGTACGCTGCTTTGTCCTCTTCTACACAACTGTCTGTCTTGAAGGAGTTTGAGGAGTCCTTGCCATTTACAGGACCTCCTCCAGCGTCTGGGCTTGGGCTCTTCAATAGTTGACCACTTCTTACTGTTGCACTGGAGCAGTCCTTCCTGTGAGAGAGCATTGCATCTGATCTCTTTTCATTCTGCCACCCAATCCGATGCAGCCGCCGGGGTTTTAAAGAAGTAAGACCAGAAGTTGTAGATCATCTTGAACTGAGCCTGGTACTTTGAAATATATGAAGATACATGATGATAGCTTCTCTTTGGGGATTTTGGAGGTAACCCACCTCAAGGAATTGATACTCCATCTTCCTCTGGGAATCCCATGAAGCAGAGGTTGCAACGTTGTGCCTTGTTTTCATCATCCTCTGCCCTGTCCTCAGGTGAACATATCGAGCAACTTTGGATGTCAGCTCTATGACTTCGTCCTCCAGTGCAGTAATGCCGCCTTTGAGACTCTATGTACTACATTCCGGAGGTCGAAAGAGAATCACGTTTAAGCCAACTTCTCCTGAATTCTTGTCTTGGTGTGGTTCTAGAAGCTTGTGTAGCTTGCAGGATAGTTCTAGTGTCTGGGGAGTCGGTGGTGAGTAGAGACCCATAGGTGTCAGGATTTGGACAGGATATCTCCAAAGAGGGAAATTAAATTGGTCCTTTTTGGTTTGCGTCTGTGAGGTGGGGGGGGGTGCGGTCCCTCCTCATGACTTGTGTTGCCAATGACATCCTAGCAGGAAGGGACAATATTCAAGCCCCCGTGGATTCCCTTGGCCTGGGTACAATCAGCAACATTCCAGTTACTGGATGATGGCTGGCACACCCCAACCCTTATGGCCCAGTGTGGGCTGCACAAGCAATAAGGATTAGTCTCCGGGTCCAATGCCATCACTGATGCCCCATGGTGGAGGACAGGCTGGGGGGGCGCCAGGAATCCATCTCTCCATGGAACCGCTCACGTTGTCTCCTGCCACGGCCAATCCTCCCCAAGGGGCTGAGGGTACCAGCTCCACCGTCAGGCCATGTCGACCTCAGAAGGACCATTCAGTACATGCAATGTTGAGCATGCCGATATTCTTCCCGCATTCTGGGGACTCCTCACATAGCTCAGCTCAGGCCCTTGAGGCAGAGGAGGCCCCCTTTCACCACGTTGACAAGGCGCAGAGGTTCCCCCCCCCCACCTGCAGCTGTCATTGAAGCTTGCCGCAATTGCCCCAGGGGCTTCCGGGGCCCAATGCCACCAGTCTGTTGTACACAAGGGTTGATATCTTCCACCAGGTACGGTGGCAGGCCCTAAAGCCGTTATACGTGCAGCTGTCCTCACCCAAGGGCATCAGGTCCATGGGAGGCCGGTTCTTCAACCTCCTGTCAAGGCCTCTGGTTCTTCCCCAGGTATAGCAGGGGCCTCAAAGGTCACCACAGGCTTTTGGAGTTGAAGAGTGATAGCTACCACTTGTTTTGGTGGTGGTATCTGGAGCTGTCCCGCACTCCACTCACCACAATCAAGGGGGTCAGATCCATAGTAAGCCTGTATTTTGGGGGCGTCTCAGAACGCCCATCAAGCTGCCCAGCTTTAGTCAAGTGCAGGTGCTTGCGCAGCCGGCAGGGGCCCAAAATGGGTCGCTGCAGTCCAGTCGAGGCACTGGCCCTGCCGTCCCAGAGGCCCAGCAGTGGCCACCCAGCATCATGTCGTGTCCCTCAGGCCCTAGGACACAAACTTGTCCCCTGTTACTTTCTGCACATTTGGGCCAAGCTTAACAGTGACTGTCTCACCAGATGGACAGGGGCCTCTACAGTTCTTTCAGCCTGTGCATTCAGCGGCCACACTGCCCTCAGGCCCAGGAGCTCGTAGTGTTGGACACCATGTTAACTGGACCACTGTGTGCAACCTGGGACACAAACTTCACTCCTACCACTCCATGCACTCCGAGAGGAAGCCAAGTGATGAATCATGTTCAGCACCTGAAGAGGTCCTGGAGCTCTTTGCAGAACGTCTGCCATCTTGGCTGCTCAGGCCACACCCACTTGGTCTGTCATTGTTCTCTGGCCTTTCCTGACAAGCCTGAGGTCTCAGGAGGGGGGTATGCTGTGCCTGTTGTGTTGTTTCTGCTGCCTGTACATCCAATAACCGCAATACCTTTCATGGTCCTACGGTTCCCATGGCTCGGAAGACACTGCATGAAACCTGCAGCTGCAAGAGGTGAGTTTCACTCACCTGGAGCTGCCTTCCCTCATGCTCTTGGGCTCTTAGCTGCTCCTCCAGCTCCAGAATTCCAATCATCTGTTGGACTGTTACCAGCTGCCTTTTAAAGCAGCTCTGCAGCTAATCTACTTCAGGTTTTTGGTCTCTTTTATTTTGCTTTTCCATCATAGCTGTTTCTTCTTTGGTTCCTTCCTGATTTTTCTCAATTCTTTATGGTTACTGTGATGTGATATTTTAATGTCATTTCTTTTTCTGTTCCTTTCCTATATAAAGTCCTCACTGCTGTGCAATGTCTTTAAACATAAAGGTGACCCTAAAGACAAATGTTGCAGGATACAGTCTGTTCTTCTTTTCTTTAGTTAACAAGTAAATACATGTTTTTGCATTCGTTTAAGATCTTTCTGAATGTTAGTGCTCAGTCAAAAAAAGAGGCCCAGTGTTGCTGTTCATCAGGAGGCCACATGTAAAGATCATGAGGGCCACAAGTGGGCCCCAGGCCATACAGTGATTATCCCTGCTCTGGAATATATCCTGAACCCTTTGGCAAAGTCTGGTCACTGTACACAGACTACTTAGCAACAGAGTCTAGAGAACTTACATTCCTTTGCTGTTTTAGAATATTTAGAATTATTCCTGTGAAGCACTCACAGTTGCTTGATAGGGGTAACAGGACACACCAATGAGCGAACAGTGAGAACTGACATGAAATACAAAAGTCAAACTCAAGTGATTGGCCTAACTTATTTACTGAGATTTCCATTTTGGGTGGGCATCGAGAAGGCGGGTGTTGCAATTGATAATTGTAAGTACTTTTTGATTGAACCCTTTTTTTAGTTTTTCCTGCCTGTTATGAACGGGGAGAATGTGTGATGCTAGAGCAAGACTACTAGCCCAAGTCCACTGATCTACAGAAAGGAATCCAGTCTGGCGTCTACCACCTCCGAGAGCTTGGTAAGCAACGCTTGAAGAATTGAACACTTGCTCCAACCAAATAGGCCAAGTGGGCACCCACCATCCTGCATGGCCGCATGAAAGAAACTGGAGCTTGGATAAAACCATATTAGAAGACAGATTTCATTCCAAATTTGCCGCCACATATAGAAGATTTTATTTAGGTCAATGCAATAACGGAAGTAGTCCCGATATTCTGATACTTCTAACCACAGACTTGGAATATTCCCTAGGCACCAGAATGGATCTGGAAACCTTTCATAACAGTGCTCCAGCATGCAGCTGGGCGGTGCCATGTGACTCTGCATGGAATTCATTCCACCCCTGAAGTGACGGAGCAGAGACTCCTATATGTCCCACCCCTGTGACCCAAGGTCTTTCATTTTTTGTCAGTCTTTCGACAACTCCCTAAACAAATTCCAGTGTGCAAGGGAGCAATGTCTCCTCCCAAAACTACAGATTTGAAACAATTCCGTGACTGCAAAAAAACAATGTTGGCCATGGACCTACACAAGGTGTGTTTTTGATGTTTGGGTTTGTGGCACAACTCCAGGCCATGTGATGAGTGCGCCCTCATGAACCTAAAGGCGTTCTGGGACTGCAAAGTGAAGCTGTACGTCACTGAGCACAGAAAGAACTCACAGGCCTCCCTTCTGCTCCAGGTCGAGGGGGCGGACTCGCTCCCACTCCCTAGGCTGATCCCGCGAGAAGTTGTCTGGTAAGTCAAAGTCCAAATGGAAGCATAAGAAAGCAGAGCAGGACTCAACCCATTCTTGTCACTCTCTTTCCAAAGAGAAGTTGCGAGGGTGTAAATGTACTATTCAAGTATGTTCCTGATCACGGATTGAGGAGCTGATTCCGATGTGCCCCGAGTTCCCAGGGCCACCTGTGATGCTGCAGCAGGTCGAGGGCTTTAAGGAGCCCCTGCTGCGTATCTTTAGCATTTTTTCTCTTGAAGAAGAAGAATCATTATCGGATCCTTTCTCGGTGCCATCTGAACCATTTGGACGCATGTCGGGCTCAGCACTGACTCCAGTGCAGCCTCCGACAATGACCCTGAGACCCTCTTCAGTCCCTTCTTCATCAACGCTGGTGCTGGTACCAGAGGAGAATCCAGCGCTGATTTTGATATTTGACCACAAAATAATTTTAACTCGAGCCGACCAAGGTCTGACACCGTACTGGTGCCAGCTCGACCCGACCATAGTTGCCATGGTTTGAGATTGCTATGTGTGACATTTTCTTAATTTCAGTGTAATTATGAGTGACATTTCAGCGACTATGAGTAACACGTTCTCACGAGCAAATGGAGTCTCCCCTCTTCTTGGCATGTCCACCACAGTGTCCTTGGGCTACTTGTACTGACTGTTCCTGCACTCTCCCTGAGCGAGACCGCCGCCAGAGCCCTCCTCAGTTGAGGCCAAGGGAGCTCACCACAGCGCCTCCCGCGCGAGAGCGACTTTCCACGCGTTACAGGCCCTGGGCGGTCTACAAAACCACAGCCCCCTGCAGGTGTCCTGACTCACCCACCATATGTGGTAGCCACCCCTAGGGGATCACTTCGCACAGGCCACTAACTACAAGGTAAGGCACGGCCGTTCAGCTGCATCGCCTCTTCAGTGCAGACCCGTGGCCCTCTTCAGTCAACCGCCACTCCCCATCCCCCCTGGAAGAAACAGTACTCCATTTTTCTTGTATTAAAGTTTTTTCTTTGGGTTCAGAGCAAAGTTGGGATCAGTATGACTCATTGTGACGCCAAGCGTAATCCCACAGAACCCTTTTGAATGGCAGTAAGTTCTCCCTGAGGGCGCAGCTAGTCCAAAAAAACAGGAATGCCACACCATTACACTGGTTCCATTTTTTTTATTGTTTTTTCTAGCAATTTGGTTTAAATGTGAAAATAGAAGCTCCGTATTGAAGGCCGGAATCAGGGACCAGTCCTTTGACTTATCGTTGTCCTGGGAAGGCATAGACCAAACCTTGATATATAATCTAAACTGTAGACCATCTTTTCATAGGGTTAGGAAGAGATAGGTCTACAAGGAGTAATTCCTACTGCACTGTCCTGGCTATAACCAGCAAGACCATTTTTAAATGGAATTTTATTAGTGCTCCTGAAGGAGACTTGCTAAAGCTTATTCCTACTTAAATCTATAGCCTGGTGTTCAGGGAGCAGGGCCTGGAGTTCTGCTGTCATTTTTGAGGACAAGAACTGAAAAAGCAGAGCTTTTTCTACCAGTTTGAAAGTTTGGTCATTGGATTTTGGCAGATATTTGCCAAACATGGACATTTGCTACTCATATGTGAACCTTATTTAGTAGGGCAGCTTTTTTTTCAGGGCTAGTCTTGTCTTAACCTGGTGTCTTTGCCTGCGTCCGCCTTTTGTTCCTTTTGGGGCTATGGAAGGGGTTTCCAGCCGCGCCAGCCCTATCCTAGCCAGAGGACCGTGCATGTTCCGCAACCTCCGCGCGGCCATGGGCACAACTCGCCCCAACCCCGTGGGTCAGGTGGCCAGAGGTCAGGCTACAAACCCCCCTCCCTCCACCGCCTCTAAATCCTCCAAGTCCAATCCTCCCAGAGCATGGGCGTCCAGTTGGTGGCAGGATACGCCATCACCTCCACCACTGGCTTGACATCATCTCGGACAGGTGGGTTCTACAGATAGTCCGAAGGGGCTACTCCCTTCGCCTTCGAGACTACTTCTCCCTCATGCCTCCTGCATACGGTCGGCTGACAGAGGATCATCTTGCTTTACTTCGAGAGGAAGTCACAACTCTCTTAGCCAAGGGGGCCATAGAGAGAGTTTTGGTGCCAGAAATAGGCTGGGATTGCTATTCCCACTACTTTCTGGTCCCCAAAAAGGACGGAGGACTTTGTCCTATCCTCGACGTCAGAACCCTCAACTACTTCCTCAGAAAAGAGAAGTTTATGTGCTCACTCTTGCTCAAGTTCTGTCTGCCTTGGACCCAGGAGACTGGATGGTAGCGTTGGACTTGCAGGACGCTTATTTCCATATTCCTATCCTGCCTGCCCATCGCCACTACCTGCGGTTTACGTTTGGCACGAGCACTTTCAGTTTACTGTGCTCCCCTTCAGCCTCACCCGTGCCCCTCAGCTGTTCACAAAGGTGATAGTGGTGATCGCAGTTCATCTGCGGAGATCAGGGGTTCCAGTCTTCCCCCATCTCGATGACTGGCTGTTGAAGGCGGTCTCGCCCCAGGTGGTCTTCTCCCACCTCCAGACTACAGCGAGCCTCCTGCATTCGCTGGGGCTCACTATCAACGCACCGAAGTCACACCTGACTCCTTCCCAGACGCCCCTTTCATCTGAGCTGTTCTGGACGTGGTGCAGTTTCTGGCCTATCTTCCCGAATGGCAAGTCCAGGATATTCAGGCTATGATACTGATGTTTCAGTCTCTATCCTGAATTTTGGTGACACTGACTTTGAGGATGCTGGGACTCATGGCCTCCTGCATCCTGCTAGTGAATCATGCCAAATTGCACATGCGGGCTCTGCAGTGGGAACTGAAGATCCAATGGGCGCAGCATCGGGGGAATCTCACCGACCTGATCCAGATCTCGGAGGGAACTGCGCAGGATCTGCAGTGGTGACTGACAAACCGCGAATGGGCCACAGGCAGACCCCTCTCCCTTCGCCACCCAGATTTCACAGTGGCGACAGATGTGTCACTCCTGGGATGGGGCGGCCATTTGGTGGAGGTGGAGATTAGAGGACTCTTGTCTCCGGCGGAAGCCGGGCTCCACATCAACCTCTTGGAGCTTTGTGCGATCCGATTGACACTGAAAGTCTTCTTATCATTCCTCAAGGGAAGGCTGGTTCAGGTGTTCACGGACAACACCACCGCTCTGTCGTACTGCAACAAACAAGGCGAGGTGGGGTCGTGGACCTTCTGTCAGGAGGCCCTGCGTCTCTGGACTTGGCTGGAACAACAGGGCATTTCCCTGGTGGTTCAACACCTGGCTGGGTCCCGGAACACTAGGGCAGACAAAATCAGCCGCCAGTGCCTAGCGATCATGAAGGGCATCTCCATCAGGAGGTGGCGCAAGGACTCTTTCAGTGGTGGGGAGAGTCTTGGTTAGATCTGTTCGCCTTTAAGTAAAATGTGAAAGGTCAGCAGTTTTGCATGTTGGATTTTCCAAGGCGGCTCTTGCTCGGCGATGTTTTTCATCTCAAGTGGAGCTCAGTCCTCCTATATGCTGTTCCGACCATACCACTCCTGTCCAGAGTGCTCAAGAAGATCAGGAGCGACTGGGCCCAAGTCATTCTTGTGGCTCCGGATTGGACACAGAGAGTTTGGTATCCTGAGCGTCTGCAGATGAGCATCGATCCTCTGATCAGGCTGCCCCTTCAGGAGGATATTCTGTCGCAGCAGCAGGGGAGGGTCCTACTCCCGAACCTGTCAATCCTCCACCTCCTAGCGTGGAGATTGAGCAGTGACAGTTAATAGCATTTGGCCTTCCTCCCGAAGTATGGAAAGGCAGCCAGGCGTCCCTCCACTAAGTCTTCTGGCAGCCAGGCGTCCCTCCACTAAGTCGATATACGCCTGCTGATGGCAAACGTTTTGTAAATAGTGTACAGAAAGGTCTTTTGACCTTCTGTCTGCCTCCCTTTTTGACAACCTCCTTTTTATCCTATCTCTTGCCCAGTAGGGCTCTGTTCTGGGCACTCTAAAGGGCTACCTTTCGGCCCTTTCTGCCTGTCTACGATTGCCAGACCAACCGTCACTATTCAAGTCCCCTATTGTACATAGAATTCTGAAGGGGATTACACATTTGTTCCCCCTCACCTCTTATCATGCCCCAATGAGACCTTAACTTGGTCCTCACTTATCTAATGTGTGTACCATTTGAGCCACTGCACAATTGCCCCGTCCGGCTGCTCACCATCAAGGCAGCCTGTTTAGTGGCAATAACTTATGCCAGGAGGGTGAGCGAGTTTCAGGCACTTTCTTATCAGCCTCCTTACCTGACCATCTTCCCAGACAAGGTAGTGCTCCGCACTAGGGCTTCTGTGTTGCCTAAAGTTGTGACACCTGTCCACCTAGGTCAGTCTCTCACCTTGCCCACCTTCTATGCTCCTCTGCATCCTTCTAAGAAGAATGTCTCCACCGTCTGGATCCAAAAAAGAGCGTTAACGTTCTACCTTAACCGCACTAAAGAGTTCCAGGTGGAATACCAACTCTTTGTGGGGTACATTGGAGCAAAGAAGGGACGTGCTGTACAGAAGAAGACCATCTCCCGATGGCTTATCCTCTGCATTAAGATCTGTTACCCTCTGGCAAAGAAACAGCCTCCTGAAGGCTTCAGAGCTCATTCTACCAGAGCTAAGGCAGCCACCACGGCTCTCCAGGTGGTGTCCCGGTCCTCGACATCTGCCAGGCGGCTACGTGGGCATCCCTGTCCAAGCAATTTTGCCTGGACAATCAGGTCCGTATGGAAGGCCTCCTTGGCCGTTCGGTCCTACAGGACTTTCTGGGTTACATTTTTCTGCAGTCCCTCTTCCGGGGATGGTATTGCTTGGGAATCTGTTCACAGGTAAGGAATCTGCGGCTAGATGTCTCTATCAGATGGACAAGTTACTTACATTCGGTAACGCCTTATCTGGTAGAGACATAATCTAGCTGCTTATTCCTTACCAACCCAACCATCCTGTCCGCACTGCGGATAAGTTCTTCATGTCAGGGCTTTCCTCTTCAGGCCCCTAGTTGTCTAAACCCACCATTGTCAGTCAACTTCATGGCTCCGCGCTTCTGGCGTGGAAAGTCATGAAAAGTACTGACATCAGCGCGCCGAGGTGGGGCCTATATAGAGGACGCGGATGTCACAATGACGGAGACGACGCCTACAACGTTATGCGAAGTCGCCCGACACCACCTACCGGTGCGCAGGGGTACTGCTCAAGAAAAATCTTCCAGATCCAGTCTGACGCCTGGGAAGTTCACAGGTAAGGAATCTGCAGCTAGATCATGTCTCAACCAGATAAGGCGTTACCGAAGGTAAGTAACTTGTCTTTCCATACAAAATGCCAATGTAGACCTACAATGTTTACAGTGGCATTATGGTTCTGATTGATACTTCTAACCACAGATCACTCACCAGCCAGACTGGAGCTGGAGAATTTTACAGCAATGCTCCGCACGCAGATAAGTGGTACCAAGAGACTCAGTACTGCACCAGAAGTAATGCAGGGGAGCCGCATATGTCATCACCCTTGCATGCTGATATCAGTTCCTTTCTTCCTAAGACCTTAGATGTCAATCCGGTGTGCCATTCCCAACTTTGTCAATTTTCATGTAATTTTAAAATTTACTTCAGACCATGTACTGGGGACGATGTCTCCCCGGACAATGACAGGATTCAAGCCATGCTGTGACTGCAGGAAGCAGATGCCAGTCAAGAACCTGCATGGCGTGAGTTTGTGGTGTTTGGTCTGTGGTCACGACTCAAAGTTGCGCGATAAATGTGTCCTCATTCACCCAAAGGCGATCTGAAAGCAGTAGGAGAAACTCCATGTTTCTGATTGCTAATAAGAGTTTGCTTTTGAAACATGGATGCCACTCCCAACCCAAGTAGTGGGGCCGCTTGCAATCTTGTCACATGTGAACTTCCATTCCTGCTTAAAGTCTTCTGGTAAATCAAAGTCAATGATGGACCATAAGCACAAGAAAATTAAGTGGGACTTTACCTTACCCCGACACTCGAAATCTGTCGAGAAGGCATGACAGCATCACTCAAAAGATCACATCCTACAAGGGTCTTCTGACTGATCCGGTCCTGCAACTGGTTCTGGCATGCCTCAAATACCCTGAGCCATTGTTGACCACACAGCATATAGCACGTTCAATGAGCCATGCTGCAGTACTTTCAGATGCTTCCAGCTCCCTCTGGTGTGCCTTTGCCCCTGGGTCCTTGCTTGTCCCTCCCGTGCCAGCATTGGCGACCCACACCAGTCTCTGACCCTTAGGCGTTTTTCAGATCATTCCAGGCCTCTGTCACACTATGAGATTACAAAAGTACGACCAGACTCTAATCCTGGGCCTCTGCCTCAACACCAATACTATCAGAGGCAAGATGCTTTATTCAGATCTGACTCGGAACCAGTTGAGGGTGTGCAGAGTGTTCCCCATGACACTGATGATGATAAGGAGGCAGACAACCTAATGCCCCCTCAATCTACAGATGACAGACTATACCTGGATTTACAAAATGCCAGTGGGCTAAATATGTCTCCAGAGGCTAAGCTGGGTTTGCCACCCCAGCCATCAACAGTTGATAGTGCCTTTTTCACAGAAGTTGTGCGAAGAGAAGCAGAAGTGCTAGAGTTACAGTTGCCGGCAGTTGAAACTAGTGCAAATGTCTTAACTAAGATCTTTCAACCAAGCCCTACCTCTTCTGAACCACTATTGCCATTCAACAAGGTCTAAGCCGTGATTGGGGCCCTGGTTCAATCGACTTGTGGCCCGCTGACATAGACCGCCGATGGTGACTTCCATTTTTAGGTCTCGCGCCTAGCGTTGCAGTGCGCAGCGCGAGACCTCTAGAAAGGGCTTCTGAAAGCTGCCCACACGCTCGTGCGTGTGGTTTTGCTTTGGGAAGCCCACATTGGCTGGAGCATGCGTTTTTTTTACAAAAACGGCACGCAATTGGGCAAAGGCGGCCGCCCATTCCCGTCGGTGGCCAGCACGCGCTGCAGCGCGCGTTCGTCTCGCTGCCGTGCTCCCTCCCCCCGCTCCTCTGTGGTGTGCGCGCACCACTGTTTTTTTTTTTCCCCTATGCAACAGTAAAGAAGCATTTCTCTTCTGGTTGCCACAGATCTCCTCCTCCATCAGAATTAGAACAGGCGTTGTGACGGTACGCACTCTTTATTTGCAAAACTTGAGTCCTTTAACTACTGGCAGGAGGAGGAAAGGAAATGAACTCAGAAAGCCTGGGTTTAAAAGGTACACGCTGCCCAAATACTTTTAGGGTCCATTAACTCTAAAATATAGATGTGTCTTACACTTTTGTCCGTATCGTTTAATTTTAACGGTTTACAAATCTATCAGTCCCCTGTCAGATTACTGGATATTTTAACAACCGTGGAAGAAAGAAAGGCAGCGTTAACGTTCCTAAGGTTTGGTGCGATCTGCATGTCTTATACAAATGAAACCAAACGGGGTAAGGAACACAAACCCCTCAAAAATATGGCACACATCAAAAAACTCTTTGCCTCCGTTAGTGTTTGTTTGTGTTACTCCTTTCGCCAAATATAGCGCCAAAAAACAGCAGCGGGGCTCAGCATTCTCTCCATGATACATTCCACTTTGGAACTGGGGATCCGGGTTCGAGTCTCGGCATCGGCTCAACACCCTGGGGGTCTGGGTGAATCACTTAATCTCCTCGTGCCTAAAAAGCGGGGGAAAAAGAATGCTCCTTGTGTAATATACCTTGCTCTCATGTAAAGCCCTCCAATACCTTCGAGTCGTCGAGTAAACGCTATATAAATCAGCAAGAGAGAAGAAACAAAATGGAAGAAGCGGCAGCCACGAGAAGGCGAACAGACCTGTTGTAGTACCACTGTGAGAGTGACCCTGGTATCTAAGGATGGGCAGGAAGGGCCATTGGTGAAAGTAGGGTGTGAAGGTCTGATGGGGTACATTATGCAAGATGCCAGCTGAAGGGGAAGAGGAAGCTGCCAAATTACATATCTGTACAAATTGATAACTTCATAAAGCGCTCTGATATCGGGAGAGAATTTTGTAGTGTGTGGTTGAAAGGGTGTGTTGTAGTTTGGCATATGCAGAAGGTGTTGAGTGCAGAGCCATTCTTCCAGTCTTATATATGTTTTAGAGGTGAAGAGGGTGCCATGACCTAACCATAAAAGCCGCCATGGTCCCAGTACTTAATTCCAACCGGTGGTTGCAGGTGGGGCCCAGCAGCACTCGTTTATGTGTGCTGGCACTTATTGTTCCTCAACAGACTTTGCCAAAGTAAGAGAAAGAGAAAAACGCACTGGGTGGGGTTTCGGAAGGAGGAAGAGAAAGACACAAAATTGTGACAAAGGGAGACAAGGGGGACCTTCGAAAGTGAGATAAAGGGTTGGGGAGTGGCTGGTGTGGATGGAAGGGGCATGAGATGGAATCAAGACTACACAGCCGTGGTGTTTGACGCGCTGACGGTCAGCAGCACCGGCAGCGGACTTCTGGGCATAATTTTGGGTCCCGGCTCTTATTTTTTTATACATTAAGCGCTGCATTGCCCCATTCTACTCGTAGCCTCCTCTAGCAAGGGCATAGTTTGTACATTTGTCCCCGGGCTGATTTTAGTTTCCAGTCTGGCCCTGGTCGGGAGTGGTGCGTGAGCATCAGTCAAGGACTCCAGTCATGATGCCTTTAACTTGTAACTGTGGATTAAGCAGCGATGTTGCAGAAAATTGAGAATAGATGCAGCCAGACATGGAAGTATCTATGAACTTCTACAGCAGTGTTCTGTTTCACATGATTATGCGAATGGAAAGAGCCAGCTTTACAAGTGCTGCACAAGTCAGAGATGCACGCAGGTGTATGTTAGAGAGGGGACTAAGTTCCCTTATCCAAGCCCAAAGGAGTCTGACAGATGTCACCTTGTGCCCCAGCACGGCAGCTAGGCAGGGGCTTCATTCATGTCAGGCGCATTTTATAGATCCCTCTTTGGGAAGCGGTCTTGTCTGACATGCACCCGCTGGTTTCTTCTTGTTGCCTACCAACTGTTTTCTGAATGCGCCGGGCATTTGTTTGTTTACCCTGTGTGTTCTAAGTGGAGCAGCCCTTTCTTTGTCTCGGAGAACCTGTCTTCATATAGGCATGATGCGCTGTCGCTCCCTGGAGGATACCCGTGTGGAGGGGGGACCTTGCATTGTGTGCTGGAATCTTGACGGGCACCTGTCCCGTTCAAGGGCCTATCCCCCGGGCGGCACCCCAACTTCAATAATTCCACTCGTTTAAGTCTCCTCTGGCCAGAGAATAGAAATAACATCTTCTGTCTGGAAATGCAGCATTTTGGGATATTTCATAGCAGACAGGGTGAGGAGGGGAGGGGGGGCTTCTAATGCGCAATCCAGAAGGGCCTGGGCTAGCGTCCAGAATCCACAGAGCGTCGAGCTATCCTCCCGCCACTGATATATTGGACTCTGATGTGGCTCAACCCTCCCTTCTCCCCTCACCGCCACCACAACCCCCGCCAAGGTCTCTGGATGTACAGATCAGGCACCAAGGACCAGAAGGAGTGAAGGGACTTGCACAAGATCACACTGTTCGTCGTGGTTCTATTACAAGAGATATACAACATACAATCCCTGTCTGCTAACACACTGTGTGACTGACTGCACATCACAGGGACGGCCCCAAGTGACTGGTTTCAGGTTAATTTCACGTCGCCAGGCCACGGTTTTTACTCTCTTCATTATCTTTTCACACGAGTTACTTCAATTTGTTTAACTGAATATAAAGACTATAACTCCCACAATGCACCGATTCATTATCTGCATCATCACTCAGCCTCCACGAGCTAGCAGAGACCCCTTAACCCCTCCCCTCCCCCTTGAGCTCCCAGTGTGTTCTTTCCACATTCCCCAAGGATGAATTAACGTGATTTATAAAGCGCCTTATACTCAAGGTCACGAGGAGCCGGTGTTTGAAAACATGCTGGCACACAAACAAATCAACACCCCCCCCCAGGTATCAGTGTGCCTCTCGCTCCCTACCATAAGCCGCCCCCCACCGGCTATGTGTGTTCCTATCCTGAGCGCCCCTCCCTAGCTATCACTGTGCCTCTGATACGGCATCATGGCGCTATAAAAGCATGCTTCTCCCTCCCCACCTGAGCTGCCCCCCTTCCCTCTCGCCCCGACCCCGCACCCTCAGCCTGAGCTGCCAGGGCCCGCCCTCGCACCCCACGCGTGGCTCCACCTGTTGCTTGGCAGCTCCTGCTTTTATCCAAACTAGACTTTCCAGTTCAGGAAGAGGCGGGAAGCCTGCCACGGGCCTCTCTCACCACTGCTGCTACCGCGGCTACCCTTCTGGCACGTCCGTCCCTCTACTACCGTGCAGCGGAGATAGCTCGGTGGGTTCACCTCCCTGCTGGAGACAACTATGCAACCGGAGCCCTGCATGTGCTTAGAATGCGGCCGGGCGGACTCCTGCTTTCAACATGTGCCGGTCGATAAAGCCAGAGGGAGCAAGTGTGGTCGTGGGAAGGCTGTTTGTAGACACTTTGCAACTTTGGCCAGGTTTAGTTACACGAAAGACCCCTTTGTGTGTAAGGTGACGTCCCCTTAAGTAGGCCTCTGCTTACTCCGACCCTGCCCTCGGTCTCCACCCCCCTCACGAAATGTTGGTCGCCATCACCTGCACTTTACGGTCATGGATTATCAGAGGCCCCTCTGCTGAAATAAGGAGCAGCCCCATGCTTCGTATGTAAGCTGGTGGCGGCAGCACACATACACACAGTGGAGGACCGGAGACCTTCCACCAGGGGGCGACACCTCCTTTACCCCCGTGCACACACCTGAACCGGTGCTTGGAACTTCCCTGGCGGGAGATGAAGCTTCCGGTTCCAACAGGTCTGGACCCCTCTGTTCGGGCCTCTGGCCAGTCCGGAGTGCAGTGTACAGATGTCAATAGCCCCACCCCCATGGCACGTCAGCGAGGCCTGGCTCCCCAGCCAAAGGATCTCTGCTAGCACCTCTGCCCCACTGACTGAACTGTGACGACAGACCCCACGGTGTGGCAAAGACGTGTGAGACGGGAGCTCTGAAATACCGACGAGGACGCGCAACATTCCCAGATAGAATTACACTGTCCACGAGTGTGTGTGTATTATAGTGCCTTACTATGCAAGCGCTGTAATTGCGTCTAGGGTTCCAAAAGTGGCTAGAACCCTTTGACTTTATGCGCGCTTCCTTATTTTAACGACACATCTTTCCAAGCTTGGTTTGAAATATAAAATCGTTTTAGAAAGTCGCAGCTTTGATTGGGCGTTGAGTTGTCGTGTGTAAACACACGCGCCATCCTGCTGTTCTGAGTCTAAAACCCTTACACCCCCTGGAGCAAGCGCTGCGTGCTACTCTCGGAGAGTCAGTGAGAGCACGTCACTCACGCCAGTAGAACCCTGTGCCCCCCGGGGCACCAGCGGTGAATGACCGTGCCCACCACGGACACTGCCCAGTAACCACTGCCTGCCCCAGAACTCACAGATAGCATTTCATGGCTGAGGAACAGAAGAGAGACCACTGCCCTGCACAAGCAGCGGGAATGCACGCATTCCTCCCCCTCTAGCACCTCGATAGAGGTGGTGTGATGTGTGGGAGCTGCAGGGCTGGGGGTGTCAAGAGCTCTGCACACCCTGGTTCTCACTGGGTAACTCTGACCCACACTGATGCAGTATTCATGTCTTAGGGTGGCTCAGCGAGCTAAGCACTGTGGGTTGACCACCACCCGCCGGCTAGCCCAGGGCCAGTGTCCCTCGGGAGTAGACACGGGCCCGCACCGCCGCGGTGCAGGGCAGAGGGCCGGCCGCACGCAGGCCTGGACACCGGACATAGGCACGCTTCTCTGCAGGCCCTGGGGCAGTCAGGTGTTACTAGGCAGTACCCTTGGTTAGCATCACCGTTCACCCCTGGCGTGGCACGGTCTAGGGTGGTACTGTACATGCAATGGACAGTCTGCACAGGGAATGGACAGGCTGCACTGGGAATGGACAGTCTGCACTGGGAATGGACAGTCTGCACAGGGAATGGACAGTCCATGCTTCTCTAGGACATAATGGACAGTCTGCACAGGGAATGGACAGGCTGCACTGGGAATGACCATTCTACACAGGGAATGGACAGTCTGCACAGCCAATGGACAGTCCAGGATTCTCCAGGACATGCTGCAGGTTTGGCTCCAGATGCACGTGACCCAATAGTCAAACAGAAATGTCAGCGTCAGTTCGTGAGAAGGAAAGAGAGGGCAGTAGGAATAAGTGTAACAAGCATTTGCAATGCAATAGGTCTCGCATTTGCGAGAGTTTGAGCTATTGGCATTGTAAATGACAATACCTTTTATTGATGTGTTTTGAAAACCCGAAAGCGGTGCGTAAATAAGCACTTTGTACTTGTAGTCCTTGCTTACGACAAGCAAGTCTGACAGTAAACGAGGCACAGTTACTGCCAGCCTTGGTTCACGTAAGCACCGACTATAAGTAGAAAAGTGCGTGTTTACGACCGCTTGTTTATCTTGTTAGTGTATATTTGTGTATGTGCTTACGTAGTGCCCCAAGCTCCCACACCATCTCTTTTTTTTAACACCCAAATACACCATCTACAGCTTAGCTCCTACCCATCTGTTTTTCTTTTAGTCACCAGAAAGGCAATGCTATCCACACAGTTCCATGCCACACAATTCAACTCCACACATTTCCAATCTACACCACATACTTCAACACCAAACTACATAATTCAACTCAACAACACAATTATCCTGCACACCACAAAATTCCACATCATGGCACAAACATTAACAGCACACCACATAACTAAACTCCACTACATATCACTCCACAACAGAAAGTGCGCTTCCACATAATTACACTCCATAACACACAATCCCACTCCACAAAATTCAAGTAACTAAATACCACATAATTACTATTCACATATTTCCACTGCACACCATGCCACATAATTCCAATCAAACCACATAATTCCACTATACACCACATACATACACTCCATAACACATAGGTAAAAGACGTTGTCATTTACAACGCCAATAGCTCTAACTCAAGGAAATGCAAGACCTATTGCATTTCCAATGCTTGTTTAACAAAGCAACCCACGCCTGAAGGTGTGGTGCAGGGGTTGACAAGCAAAGTCATTCCTAAGGAAAGGCAATGCTCTCTTTGGCTAGATTAGCCTTAAGGTCCTTGAACATGGTGTGCCTTCTGGGCAGGATCCACCATGGTTCGCAGGACTTAGCCAGCAAGATATTTCCAACCATCTCAAAAGACTTCAGAGCCTCGTTGGCTCAAACGATGCATGGTCAGGACGCAATGAGATATGTCTTGCATGCTGGTTTGGAAAACCCCACACTGTGTTTGCATAGCTATCGGTACCAGTGTAGTGATTAGAAGGCAAGTATAGATGAGATCAGCCGAGTTTTCAGGAGATGTACGTGCCTTTTGGTGTCTTCAAATTGTTTGGAGAGAAGGCTGATTTGACATTCTAATGATTCAAGGATAGTCGAGCCACAGCACAATACTTGACTCTTGTATATCACCAAGCATTTCCACCAACTGAAAAGGAAGTTTAGTAGTTATTCCAGGGGCTAGCTTACAGACAACACCAGTCTTTCCAACCTGTGCAGCACAGTAGACATATTCCTTCCGGGGCAGAGGTTATGGCGGCAGTCAAGGCCTATCATACCAGTATGGACAGCTCTCACCTAACTCTTTCTCCTGTGCTGCAGCAGCTGCCAAGACACTTTAACTTTCAGTCACAGTCCTATACTAAGTCGGTAGGAGGCAGTATTTGAAATTTCCTCCCTAGCTGGAAATCCATCATATCGGATAGATGGATCTTGCAAATCATTCAGAGGGCACACTCCCTGTTTTTCATTTCCTTTCTACCCCATTTGCTCCCTCATCAAAGTGCCTCATAGCGGACCATTCTGTAATCTTGCTGTAAGAAGTCAACCGTCTGTTGGCCAAGTCTGGCATCGAGCAGATGCTGGATACTGAGAGAAAGGAGGGGTGCTCTTCATGCTACTTCCTCATACTAAATAAGGACTGAGGCCTCAGGTCTACACTGCACCTCCCCGCACTAGCTGCCTTTCTGAGGAATGACATTCAGAATGATCACCAAATCTCAGATACTTTCTGCTCTGATCAGGAGGGTGGATGGTGTCCATAACTTGCAGACCACATATTTTCATATACCCATACTGATGTTCCACAGGCGCTATCTTCAGTTCACTCTGGTGTTGGAACTCTTCCAATTTGCCATGCTCTCCTTTGTCCTTACCTCTGCCCCTCCAGTGTTCACAAAGGGGAATGCTGTGGTTGTTGCCCACTTTTGGAGGCAGAGATAAATGGTGGAGTGGAGTCTTGCATCCTGTACCAGGAGGTGTTACGTCTCTAGAGGTAGCTTAACCAGCAGAACTTCTTTCTGATAGCCAACCACCTAGCAGGATTTCTGAATTCTAGAGCAGATGAACTGGGTAGATGTCGGCTGGTGGATCATGAATAATATCTCCATCCCAAGATGGCAAGGGACATCTTCAATCGGTAGGGCGTGGCCTGGTTAGATTTGTTCACAGCTGTTGAGAATCAGCAGTGACAAAACTATTGCACACTGAGGTTTCCTCTGGCAATGTCACTGGGTGTTGCATTCTGACTACGATGGGACACAGGCCTAAGTGTTCCTGCATCTGCCTCAGTCAGGACAGACCAGTCCTAAGTGATCTTACTAGCACCGTACTGGGCCAGAAGGGTATGATACCCAGAGCTCCAGCATGAGCAGTTGCCCTCTAATCCAGCTACCACTTGGGATGACCTATTGTCTCAGCAACAGGAGAGGGTCCTTCAACCGTGTCTCCGCAACTTATACCTCTGTGCTTGTAAATTGAGCGGTGACAGTTGAATGTGTTTAATCTGCTAGTCTCAGCAGATGATGTTACACTTGCAGCCTGATGCCCTGTGACAAGGTCCATCTTTGCCTGGTGAAATGCATTGCCTAGTGTAGCACTCTTCTTACCTGACCCTCTGAGGACCACATTTTCAGATGTATTGTTTGTTCTATCGTTGGCACAGCATTTCCTTGCAGCAAGCATAGCTGGGGGTTGTCTTATCAGCCCTTTCTGCATGTTCGTATTTACCGGATTACCTTCTGTATTTCACTCAGTTGTGATGTGATGTTTTATCCAAGGTCTGATTCATGTTTCTCCTGAAGCTTTTTGTCATGCGCCAATGGGACTTGAACTCAGTGTTGATGTTTCTTTTGTGCACAGCTGCTCACTGCGACTAATGGTGCTTTAAACGGTTTCCTGATTTCTAACACCTTTGTGTGCCTCATGAGTTAACTGCAGGCACTCTTGGTGCAACTGCCCTACAACACCTTCTTTCTGGGCAACCTAATGTTTACGACCTAGGCAGTTCCTTACCCATAGTTGTGGCTCTTTTTCACATTGGATAATCTATCACCCCCCAGTTTCTTTGTACTACTTCACCCATCTAACAGTCAAAAGAGGTTTTACTAACTGGACCCCAAAAGAGCTTTGATTTACCATATTAACCACACAAAAAGTAGATGATCAGCTCTTTCTGAGATTCTCCAGAGCAAAGAAAGGGAAGGTGTTCAGAAAATGACCCTGTCAAGATGTATGGTCCTATGCATCAAAATGTGCTAAATACTGACCTAGAAACAACCCCCAAAAGACTCGCAGGCTTATTCCACCAGGACCAAGACTGCTAAGACGGCACTGGCAAAGGGAGTGTGGATGGATTCCGGATATCTGTCAGGCTGCATCGTGGTAGTAGGTGCACACGTTCACAAAATATTACATCCTTGACTGTCAGGTCTGGTGGGAGGGCCATTTTGCCTGCCTGGTCCTGCAAGATTTTCTGGACTGAGCCCCCAGATCATCCACCTTTGGGAGGTACTGCAGTCATATTTATTCTAAATGTGAGGAATCTGTGGTTACATGTATTCATCAATATAACAAGTTACTTAACTTCAGTAACGCTCTTTCTGGTGAATACTGATCTAACCACAGATTCCCCACTACCTTCCCACTTCTCTGTTCTGTGGAGTAGACTCCTGAACATCATAATAAGGTTACTAGTTAGATTTTGGAACATAGTTACTTACTATTTGTTTAAAGTGCTCCGCTTCTGAGTGCCCGAAGGGAGAAAGATTTAGAAACTGACGTCAGTGTGCAGCGGCAGCACTTGTATGCTGCTACACTCTGTCACAGGGGCAGTACAGAATCAGTGCAGAGCCAAATACTGGCACCTAACAGCTCACAGGAGCACTCCTGTAAAATTCTCCGGGTCCGGCCTGGTGCCTAGGGATATTCTAAAGGTGAGAAACCAGCAGTTAGATGGAGTACCCACTAGAAAGCAAACAACCCCCAAAAGACTCGCAGGCTTATTCCACCAGGACCAAGAATGCTATGAGCACTGGCAAAGGGAGTGTGGATGGATTCCGGATATCTTTCAGTGGTAGTAGGTGCACACGTTCACAAAATATTTCTTCTTTGACTGTCAGGTCTGGTGGGAGGGCCATTTTGCCTGCCTGGTCCTGCAAGATTTTCTGGACTGAGCCCCCAGATCATCCACCTTTGGGAGGTACTGCTGTCATATTTATTTAGATTCAAGCTAGCCTGGCTGATGAGGGGTGTTACCCCGAAACCGGTCCCAGAATGCTTGTTTCCGGTTCAGGGAAGACCTGGCTTTGCAGTTCGGGCTGGACTGTTCCCATGAGGCACAGGGTCAAGACTGATTTGCATATAGCTGGGTCTGAACTGAGGTGGCAAAGTGAGCTAAAGAACGATGATGGATTCAACCAATATCTGTGACTGGGGGCGAGTGTCTGAAAAGTTTCAGAGCTCCGTCCATCATCTCCTTGTGTTTGCTGTGTACCCACTAGAAAGAGCATTACCAAAGTTAAGTAACTTGTTCTTCAAGGAAATACTGTGTGACTTTGTGGCCAATAAGTGAAGAAGAGGTGTTTAAAGTCATCTTCGTAGTCATTGCAGGAGTGAAAATGTCTGCCAAAACTGAGGAGGTAGAGTGGATTAAGAGAGACTAGAGTTCTTTGCTTGCTGCTGATGCTTTGCCTATTTGCTGTTGGGCATGAAGGACCTCGTGCAAAAAAGGGATTTTATAAAAGTGGTTGCAATTTCCACACCGACTTTTACGGAATAAGTTTGTATTTTGCGAACTGTCCTATGTACTAAAATAGACCGATACCAAATCGGAGTAGGTCGCAATTCGACCTCCCTCATAAATATTAATGAGACAGGTTACAAGTTGTGACCCACTATGATTGGCTCCAATCACAGGCATGGTGGTCTGCTGGGGTCAGCAGACCATGATGCCTGTGATGGTTTTTAAATAACGCAATCTCTCTTTTTCTTTTAATTAATGCATCTAGTTTTCCTAAGGGGACAATGGGATGCGTTTAAAAAAGAAAATGAAAACTCTTACAGACATTTTTAGGAGGCAGCAGAGTTTTGTGAGCCATTGCCATCTCCTAAAAAGTTGTTGTCCACATTGGGGACCCATTCCCTTTAGTGGATGGGTTGCCACCTTCTTTGAGGTGATTGTAAAATATTAATGTTTCCTGATCAGATTTCGGTCACACAACATTAATACATACCTTATGAAATCAGTATTTGTAAGGGATTCCCTTAACACGCCCCATCAAGATACTGATTGTTTGATTTTCTAAATCCATTTATCTGTTCGGAAAACCTTTTCCAAATCGGTAAATGAGCTTAGTATATTTCAGAAAGGGTTTTAGCATTCGCAAATCCTCTAATTTAACAAAACAAAGGGTTTGCAAATGCAAAAAATTCTTTGTACATGAGACCCAAAGTGCCTTAGGGTTTGTATGATCTGTTAGTAATGGAGTTCTGGGAGAACAGAGGAGCCAGTGGCCCACAGGTGACATTTCTTGTAACAGAGAATATTCGTATTGAAACCTGTGCATCTGGTTGCATTGGCGAGGCATGAGAGATACATTTGCCTGAATACTCTCGCAGAAATCAAAGTAAGCAAAGCTACATTTGCTGATTTACAGCAAGACATATTACATAGCACTCAGCAGTAACACCTTTCTGCCGAAAACATTTGCCGAATATTCATTGCAGGACCAGGATGAAACAACAGCTTCAGTTTGGGAAAGACACTTTCTCTGCAACCTGGAACTTTTTTTTTCAAGTCTTCTTGCTGCAAATCACCTAATCTGCCGAGCTGGCTGGCCTGGAGCCCTTGTTGGTTGAAACCTAACTAAGGACCTGTTCCATGGTAAAGCTTAATCTCCAGTCTAGAGACTTTTGCCTTGGTAAATTCCAGCATGCGTAGTAACTGTCATTAACACACATATAGGAACTATGCACAGATCTTATAGCACCAGCAATTACCGGGTGTGATAAAACTTGCATCCCTCTGGCTAAATTTTGACAGGTCAAACCTGTAGATGTAGATTGCCCACTAAATACTTGTACATGAGGATTTTGGTGTGCATAACACCAAAATATGCATGTTATGCCCTATTTCTTGTGAAACATCTGATAAATATTGCACACATCAGTGTGTTTCATTTTATCGGGTTAAGTAATTATCCCGCAGGACACTGGGGCACTCCTAAACGAGGACTAAGGGACTGTTGAAAAGAGGACGCTATGCAACGTTTCAAATTTGTTTTCTTTTTGTTTCCTGTTGCGTAGCAATGAATTCTGTGTTATGTCCATGTTAACTTGCGCTCTTGTTGATCTCCATGGAAATAGTTAAATCTTTATTCTTTATTTTATTTCATTTATCTAATAGTATTCCTATTTGATTTGTTTTTTAAGGCTTTCCCTATTTGTACCCCAGCACTTTCCTAAATATCTTGAGCTTGTCCCATAGTACTGAAGGGTGATATATACATACTTAAGAAGCTTGTGGTTAGCCTCTGTGCGGTTCCACCTGTTAAGAACCTGGGGAAGGTTTTGCTGTAAACAAGATGATAGCATGCACTCCATTTTTTCTTTTGATTGATCTTACTTCAACAGCTGCTCAAAGGCTTTAAAGATTTAGCGTGCTGGCTTGACCCGTGCTCTGTCCTAGTAGCACTGCCAAAAATTCACTGTTCAAGCTGGTAGGTGATTGCCCTCCAGATTCAAGCCGCTACAGCTATGCGAATATTACAGTTCAGGAAACTGACACTCATAAACCAATTTTAACTATTTTTTAAACCATTTGATCCGTTGTAGTCCAAATTTTATTCCATGAGTTCTTCAATATTATTACAAAGGTAATTTAATTCCACACTTTTAATGCAGCAGAAATGCCAATCCAGGCCTTATTCTGTAACATGTTAGAATTCTTTTTACATCCTTGGGAACCTTGCGTTTATAAACCCAATGCATTTCGGGCAGATGCGCCCTTCATCAGGGGTCCTTCTATCCATGTGCAAATGAAATCTTAGTTGTTCCGTGCCGCAACCGGCAGCATGACTGTTAGTTACCAACCCTCTCGCTTGAATCTGGAGGGCGATCACCTACCAGCTTGAACAGGGAATTTTCGAAGGTTTTGCTGTACCACGTATCCAAGACTTTGATCACTCTTCCCCTTTGCAAACCTGGTGGGTTACTTACTGCACGGTTGCATACACAGAGGTAATTGGGAAACAATGCGTAATAGATGGAGAAAGAAATCATGGAAAAAGAGAATTGAACCAACTTGTTTTCCCAAGATTATTGAAATGTGATAACTGCACACACTATTGTTAAATCAAAAATGTTAATTGAGAACCTTTTTTAAGCAGGAGAGTTGCCTGACAAATCAGTTAACGAAGAAGAAAGCAGATTCAGCAGCATGTCAGATCAATATTCTCAGACCTACTTTCATCCCATAAGACTTAAAGGTACCATAAACAGTAGAAACATGTCATTGTTTTGTTTGTTCTTTGTCTTTCTTACCACACTATGAAAACTGTTTTGAACATTGTTGCATATCTAAAAGTCCAACATTCTTTTAATCATAACATTAAGTCCATTTGCTTATTTGTAACAGCAAGTATCTACCACCTCCATTTAGTATGCATGTAAACATTGGAAAAAATTAGCAATTTTAGGTGCCTTGTAAGTTAACTGTATGTCTGAGGCATCATTGCGCTTCTGGTGTACTTGCAGCTCCTTCCAGAATTTTCCCTCCTGCATGAGTCTTCAAAAAACTCTAGAGGAGAGAAGAGTGTGTAAGTTTATCCTTGTTCGAAGCAATGTGACTGGCAAGTCAGCAAGCAAAATATAAATGGGAAGGAAAGTGCATACTCATTAGATTCTGTGCTCTCTCTTGAAAGGCAGATATGTAGGCGAGGGTATGAAGTGAAGCCATGATGATCAGTAGACAGACCAGGAGCCCTAAAGGGGCAGTGAAAAATAAAGAACAGTACTGAGTTGCGAGAAGCAACCAAGGTTTGAAATGCATTGGGAATATGTGAAGGTACTCTGTGAATATTATCCTCATAAAGATCTCGGGGTTGTAGGAAGACTACAATAACATAGCTGTCATATTTCATAAATAACTTTCCTCCGGGAACAACTGATGGTTGCAGGATCAAGTTTATTCAATACAGAGGATCTTACCCATCACAACCTGTAGCAGGGAACCAACTGCCACAATTGCCACAATCCTTACACATAGATTGACATACGTAGATTCCGATGACCTACATACATTCTGCATGGCAGGGGAAAAGAGGTGACATCACACTGTCACCCGAAACAAGCAGTGGCAAGTGACAGGCAAGTGACCGGCTGTCACAGATGCATGCCACACACCTCCCTTCCTTCACAAAAACAAAGAAACTATATACACAGCGGGGAAAAGACAGAGGAAATAAATACAAGGCTTTAAGCATAATCTCTCAAATACGTAGGACGTCTCACAATCCTTTCCGAAAGCCTCCTTGCAGACAAGTTTCCCACATGACGATTTTGTTCCCTCCTGACCCTTTCCTCACCACCACTCCCAGATGCTGGACTGTCTGAGAATGTATCCCCATTCGATGCACTGGGTTCGCCGGACAAATCAGGCACACCAGATTCTCGTCTGAAGATTGCAACTCTGCTGAGATTCCAAAAGCGATGGTCCTGCGTTTTCACAGCATTGTTGAAAATCTTAATTACCCGCATGGGACTTAAGAACTTAGAAAGACTCCCAGACAAGCCAGGGCGCTTCACCATCGCCAAACCCCCCACTTTGACTTCTGTTTTCTTCACAGCATTCCTGTTGTCAAAATACTTTTTCCTGCTGGCAGCTTTACACTCTTCTCTATTATTTACACCACTGTCATTACACATTCTCCCCTGAGACCTTTCATACCTGTTCACCCATGGCGGCTCAAGGGAGGTGTTGGGAAGCCTACCCCGGAAAAGTTGGAATGGAGTTTTCCCTGTTTTGTGCTGTGGGGTGCAAACCTATACTTCTCTACTTTTTTCAGTACCTCTTTCTTCCAGTCCAAAGCATTAGATTTTTCTATGGTGATAGTTTCCTTAAGCGCTTTGTTAAATCTCTCGACCATACCATTGGTCTCTGGGTTATACAGTGCACAGATCTTATGCTGTATACCTCTGTTGTCTAGGAACTTTTCCATCTTTTGGAAATTAATTGCACCCCATTGTGTGTCAGAATGGTTTCTGGTGCCCCTTCTCTAGACATCAGATCATTCAGAAACCTAATAATATGTTCAGAATCAATGACAGAAGTGAAGAATACTTCAGGCCAGCTAGAGTATGTATCTATGATCACTACTACATAAACTGGAAGACCATTACCATGAACGGGCCCCAAGATGTCAAGAGCAATATCTTGCCACGGGCAAGAGGGGCGCCGCCTTATAATCATAGGTTGGACTCTTGGACTTTTAGATTTCTCACTCACAGCACAAGGAAGGCAGTCACGCGCAATCCGCTCAACCTGCTTGTCCTTGCCTGGTCACCAGTATGAGGTACGCAACCTTTCCTTTGGCTTAGTAATACCCAGATGCGACTCATGGGCTGCATCAATCAGCTCTCTCCTGAGACTACTGGGAGGAACCAATCTCTTTCCCCGAAATAGTAGATCTTCACTAAGTTCTTCTCTCACACCCCAGAAAGAGTTGGAGAGTTCAGACCCATTCCTCTTGCTAATCCAACCCTTCTGGATGAGAGGCATTACCTCACACACAACTGGATCAGCAGATATCTCTTCACGCCACCTAAGCTCAGAATTGGCTTCACTTTTCAACAAGCAAACCCATTCAGATTCGTCTTCCACCTTATCATCCAATGTGGAGGGCACCTCCTTTGGAATGAGGCGTGACAATGCATCAGCCACCCCATTGTCAACTCCTGGAATGTACTTCACAGAAAAACTATACTCTTGTAGAGCAATAACCCACTTAGTGATCCTGCTTGAAATAAGGTCCAAACCTTTCTTGGTAAAGATTTCAACCAGGGGTTTATGATCCATGCGGATCTCAAATTTAACACCCCACAGAAACTTCTTTAGCTTTTGCACGGCCCAATAAACAGCCAGAGCTTCCCTTTCCACTACAGTGTATCTTGATTCCGCATTCCTCAGGCTCCGTGACAAAAACATGATGGTACTCAACCTATCCGACCCCTTTTGTTGCAACACAGCCCCCAGACCTCTTACACTTGCATCAGTTGTTAGTATTTCTTATTGGGGTCAACATTTTTAAGACATGGAGCAGAATTAAGGCTCTCCTTGATGGAAATAAACTCATTTTCACACCCATCGGTCCATGTGAAGTCCACACCCTTTTTCAAAAGGTTCCTCAAGTTGACACTCAGTTCAGCAAAACTTTTACAAATTTTGCATAATACTCCACCATTTCCAAGAACTTCATCAATTCCTCCTTGGATGAAGGAGGACTCATATCCCGAATGGTGGAAACAAGATCACGCTTGGGTTTGATACCCTCTCCTGTAATATTGTGACCCAGATAGTCAATTGAACCAGAACAAAATTTGCATTTTTCAACCTTGATCGTGAGGTTACATGCTCACAATTTTTCAAGGACGCTTCCCAGACATACATCATGTTCAGAATCATCCTTCCAAAAATAAGGATGTCGTCCTGATACATACATACCCCTTCTACATCCTTCAGTACCGTCTCCATTACACGCTGAAAAACTGACGAGGCTGAGACCAAGCCAAACGGTAACCGGAAAAATCTGTTAGTGCCAAATGGAGTAATGAACGCTGTATAATCCCTACACTCCAATTCAACCTGATGGTATGCAGAGGTGAGGTCAATTATGCTAAATACTTTCGCCCCTCCAAGTAACACCAACAACTCCGTAATATTGGGCAGGGGGTACCTATCCACAATCACATTCTTGTTTAGTTGCCTCAAATCAATACATAGGCGCAGCTCACCATTGGCCTTTTTTGCAGCTACCACTGGAGCAAGCCACTCCGTGCCCTCCACCTCCTCAATGATCCCATTCTGTTTTAATTTCATAATCTCACACCGCATACTTTCTCTAACTGAAATGGGTACATTCCTAAGCTTACAACAGACAGGTTAAGCATCTTGTCTCAATCTTATTTTATGTTTATATTTCTACAAGCACCCTAACTCTTGCCTAAATTGCCTTGGAAACCTTTTCCTAAAAGTGTCTACAAACCCTTGTTCAGCGGATACATCCACGACAGAAACTCCCTCCTTAAGTTGAATGGACGGATCACCATTAGGATCAAGCATGATACACAAATCACCCTGATGCATCCAACTAATAATGCTGTCACCTTTCTTTGACACGTAAATCTTATCAGAGACCAATCTATCCTCAATTAACCCAGTAAAGTACCCATGCAACTCACTGGGCTCACCCCCATACGCATACGGCTTAATGTCAGGCTTGATCAACACTATCTTACCTTTCAACTTAGAGTTGAAAAATTCATTGGAGACAATGGTGATCTTGGCGCCTGAATCAAACAGGTCATGAGTAGTTTCACCTTCCACCATGATAGTGTTGAGGGGATTAGATTTACTACTGCCAAAGTCAGCTACCTGAAGAACTATTTGACCACATTCAAAATCTTCTTTGTTATTGTCACTACTTCCACATTCTGCTTCCACTTTTATCCTCTTAACTCTGCGTTCATTCTTGCTCCTACACACTACAGCAAAGTGCCCCTTTTTACTGCACTTGTAACACACATGTTTTAAGGCTGGACATCTTTTGTCATTGTCCAAATGGCCTCTTTTCCCACACCTGTAACATCTGCGCTCAACCACTCTCTCTTTTTGTACTTCTTTATCAACTTGACTCTTCACTTGTATTTTTTTACATTTCTCCTTTACCACCTGTACCTTCAAATCCTTATCACTCTCTTTTTTAAATACTGCTACGCACTGCATGGAATGATCAATTCTTTTAGCTGTCCACAATACCTCCTCAAGAGAAGGCTCATCTCGCAGCCACAGCTCTTCTCTTACTTTCTCCATGTTGCTCCCTGTGAGAAGCTGGCCTGGTATATAATGTACACTTATGTAAGTGGACACCATGCACCAGTCCAGACAACCCTTATGGTGATTTAAGAGGTCTTAGACAAATTTAGAAAGCTCTCTAAGTGGTAGCTGTGGAGAGCAGCATTCAGGCTTAGTCCAGAAGTAGTGTAAAGCAGCTTGTTTTACCAGAATGCAATCTTATAGTATAGATTAAGTGAAAAAGAACCACACAAAGTATTTATAAAAATATGTTTTTATTATAGAATACTCTCTTAACACATAGAAATATCTCCTACCCGGAGATATGCACAATGCACACAATACTTTAGCAAAGAAACACAGTAATTAGCACGAAATACACAGTGGCCCCAGAGGGGGACCAAACCATATACTAAGAAAGTGGTATAAGAACCACGTCTCGGGTCAAGACAATGTCGAGAGGACGTAGAAGTGTTGGGGCCCCAAGGAACCACCCAAGGTGAGTAGATAGGGACCCCACGGACAGCGTGTGCAGTATGGGAACACGTCTGCGTGCTCCGTACAACTCTACGTGAAAGTCGCGGTTGGATTTTTAAAGATTAAGGACCCTTCTCAGTGGACCCTGAAGAAATTCAGTGGAAGAATTGTGCCAAGACTGAGGTTCTACCAATCAGGAAAACGGAGGTCTGTTCACTACCTGATCATTGATTGTAGTGGTACCTATCTGTCTATTTCTCAAAAAGTAAGGAATCTGTAGATCCCCATTTGATACCAGTGTCACTTTTGCTCTTCACGTCAATGGCAAAGTGTGTAAACATGCAGCTCTCTTCTGCAGTAAATATGCACTCTTTTACAGAGAGACCCCAGAGTTGAACAGTTGGGAGCACTCGTCCTGGCACACTTTAATCTTTACAACATTATCTACTGCAGTCTACCTAACAAACTCTTTGCCATGCGCCAAAAACTTCAGAAGTAGGCAGTCAGATGAACCTTAGCCTTCAGACGAGAGCCCCATCGAACCTGCATTCAAATCCCTTCAGTGGTTACCAGCAGACTCCAGGGTTAAATATAAGGTTTTGTGCACTCTCCATAAAGCATAGTGGGGCAAAGGTCCTGTAGAAACAGGCACATCACTGCACTCTTGCCAAATCTCTCTCCTCAGGGAGCTGATTACCAGTCATTAAAAATTAATGAAACACAGGAGCAGTACTCTGTGAACATAACAATATAGACTTTTGAATGGCCTCAAACCACTTGAGATCTGAACCCGCTTACCTGTGGTTCAAGAAACCTTTAAACACTGAACTATTCATGTTGGCCGTAAACTGAATTTGGCACAGAAAAGGGGTCATGGGCAATGAATTTCAGACATAGTTATCTCACTGTGTCTGACCTGCCTTCCTATTAACCACATTTTGCTCTGTCTTGCTCTTGAAATAACTGAAAAGTGATGCACGTCACTTTGTAAAACTGATGAATAAAATACATGGTTTTCATCTAGTGCAGATGCTGGAAGGGAATGGATACATTCAGGTGAAGGGTTTGATTGTTGGTTTGCTGTTCTACATCACCTCTTTTTTTGAGCTATCAAATATACTGTGTCTTCATTTTTAGCTTTATAGACCACATTCACTGCACAACCTGATTCAGTGTTTTTGGACTTAAAAAAATGCATTTAGACCAGGGGTCTCCAGCCTTTTCTGTAGTGAGAGCTACTTCTGATCAGTGAAAATCATAGTGAGCTACTGAAGGCTAAGCAACTTGCGCATTGTTACCAGACACCCCCACACCCAGCTTAATTGGCTTTAAGCCTAATGTCCAAAGTGCCAGATGCTATGGTTTGAACAAAATACGGTGACTAGGGGCAATATGACAGGGCTGCCATGTGTGTCAGTGAGAGTGTGGTCTTTGGGGATGTATGAACATGTGTGCATATGAATGGGATATATGTGTTTGGGTGACTGAGAGACTGTGCCATATGTACTTGTGGCACAGGACATACATTTCGCCATATGTGGCACCGTTAAATGTATAACACAAATGGGAGAACTTTAAAGTGCAGAAAGAGGTTCTGTAGAAATGTTCAAAGTACGAAACATTTTTCTACACTTTAAGTTTCTTTAACTTAAAATAATGGCTGTATTTTTCACTTATTAATATGGCACTGTATCGAGAAAATTAAACTGAAGAATTAGTTTTCTTTATATGGACTCCATAAAACTCATCATTTAAATTTTCTCCCATCTCCAAGTGTCACATTTACAAACACCAAGCATCTTGTTCCCACTGGCCTGTAAACATGGTGCCATGTAAATAACAGAAAAATAAATTTGTTTAAATGAGAGGAATTTTAAGTGGATAAACATGCTTCATAAAACATTAAGAGGTATTTGGCTTTATTGAAAATGGAGAAAAACATTAACAATTAATGTTTCATACACGTTTTCTTCACTTTAAATTTCTCCCATTTGAAAAAAATGGCTATTTTTCAGTTATAAATACGGCACAGTGTCTACTGGCCACTGGGAGCAAAAGGCATGCTGCTTGTAAATGCGACACTTTGAAATGGGAGAAAATGAAGAGTTAATCATTAAGGTAACTTTTCATTTGAATTTTCTTCCATTTAAAAGCATTCAGAAACATCATTTTGTTTTTACACTCTAATATTGAGTTGACAAGGACTTGAGGTAAATACTTCAGTGCTACACCTCTGTGACCCAGCCTGGCCTGTAAATCTGACTGAGCATTGATCGTTATCTGGCTCTGCTATCTGCAGCCTGATGATGATAATGTACACACAGCCTTCTCTTAACTTTAAAAGAAAAATGTCACCCTGTGCTTATTTAAAAAAGAACTCAAGTCTGCGAGCTACTTTGAATGTGTCTGGTAGCTACTCGTAGCCCACAATCGACTGGTTGGAGACACCTAATTTAGACTGTGACTGTCGAGCTTGAAGACCAACGCTGAGTGCTATGCTTTCAATGTGATCTCTTGTGAGCAATAGGAAGGACGATTGAATGTCCTTAAAGCTAGGATGCTGCATCTCTGGTGATCAAGGCAGTATGCATAGCCATTGCACATCCACCACATCACGATTAAGAGCTTTTGCATTGTGCAAGCTTTCACTGCTGACCTAGTGGCTGGACAGTCCCTGCAGTTTCTAGTGGACATGCATCCCTCACTTGCTAGCAGTACTCCTCAACTATACTATTGTGAATAGGGGTTTGGGGACAAGAGGGGCGCGGAGAGGGTAATAGGCGTATGGGGACAAGAGGGGCGCGGAGAGGGTTTGAGAGTTGGAGTGAGTAGTTGGCAGCGGTTCTTGCACCGGCATGGGGTTTTACAAACTGGGGTAATTTGGTTTTGATCATGACAGTTGTACTATGCAAACCAAGTTATGGTGGATTTTCTTGTTGTAATGGTGCTTTACACACAGAGGCCATTTGGTTTCTGACAAGCAAGTGGTGCTGGTCATCCTTGAGAAATATGGATTCTGGCATGCAGTGATTCTTAAATATTGGGTTAATGTGGTTTCTGGCATGATGGTTGCGCTTTACCTGTTCCCAGAAGTGTGGTGTCTGGCTTAATAGTGGTATTTTTCACACTATGGAATTGTAGAAGCTGCCCCAGGCAAACTTCAGATTTTCATGCTGGGACAATGTGCTTTTGTGACAGTAAGCGTGGCCCATACCTAGGACCACTGAAATTAGGCAATTCTGTAGGTGCTGCGATTTTAACATAACCATGGTGTTGACGCATGTTCCACATAATCCATCATCTGCCGCATAATCTGCAGATTTTAACAAACCAAACAAAATTTTTATCTAGCTCAAACGGATCAAAAGTTACAAAATATATGGCTACTTGGGTTCCTAGCTACCAAAAGGCTTTTTACAAAGGTTGACTGGCCATCTTTCAGTTGCTAACTGTTGTATTTGGGTGTTAGATTAGTAATTAAGGCAAACTCTTTTCTCTGATATAGTCACAAGGTGTAACAAGCATTTGCAATGCAATAGGTCTTGCATTACTGAAAGTTTGAGCTACTGGCTTTGCTAATAATAATGCAATGCCAATAGCTCAAACTTTTAGTAATGCGAGAACTATTGTATTTCAAATGTTTTTTTCTATTTATTTATTTTTTAAGCAATTGCGGCACCTGCGATTATTGCTTAAAAAATAAACAAATGGAAAAAAGAACATTTGCAATGCAATAGGTCCTGCCCCGTCCAATACCTTTTTCAGGGACGGAGGCGGCACTCATTCAAGTAGAGATTCAGGAACTCCTGGCCAAAGGGGAAATAACCCAGACCATGCCTCAGCCTTCTGACTTTCTCAGCATTATTTTCCAAGTAGAGAAGTATTTTCCAAGTAGAGATGGTGGCCAACAACCCGATAATCAATCTGAAAGAGTTCAACGATTGGCTGGTTTACCGCCACTTCAAGATGGAGGGTATCCAACTCCTCCGGGACATCCTCTGACCCCACGACTAGCTAGTGCGCTTGGATCTGAAGGATGCGTACCTGATGATCCTGGTCTTCCAGCCACATTGTCGATTCCTACAGTTCCAATGTGGATCCTGGACCTTCGAGTTCACGTCCCTGCCTTTCTACCTCTCCTCCGCTCCCTGGTGTTTCACCAAGGTGTTCAAGCCGGTGGTCGAGACCCTACGGGCATCAGGTCCAGACCCAATCACTCCCTGATCTTCTTGGGTTTCGTGATCAACTCAGTAGAGCGACCTTGAGTCAAGGAAAATGACCAAAATATGGCACAAAGTGCGCAGGACCTTCGCGGAAAACTTAACCTCTCATCGACAGATAGCAAGGGTGTAGGTCTTCTAGCCTAATCCATCCAGGCCTTTTACCCAGGCCCCCTCCACTTCAGGGCCTTACAACAGCTCAAGGCATCACACCAATGCCGGGCCTCACATATTCCCAACACGCCCCTCTTTTGGAAGAAGCCAAGGAAGAGCTACAATGGTGGCTCGTACATATGGAAGCCTGGAATGGGCGGTCCTTTTTTGGATCTCAACCGGACATAGTGATATAATCCAACGCCAGCGGCTTAGACTGGGGAGCACATTGTGGGGAGTTTACCACAGGAGGCAGATGGTCAACATCCGAGCAGGCCCTGCACATCATCTGCCTGGAATTGATGACGGGTTCCTTCGCAGTAAGGTGTTGGTTGAAAGAACACAGCCAATGTTGTGTCCTTCTAAAGATAGACAATGTGGCAATGATCCACTGCATGAACCAATTGGGGGGTACGCGCTCCAGAGTGCTGTCGGACCTGGCAAAGAATTCCTGGGAGTATTGCCTCGAGCATGATGTTTCGGTGGTGGTGGAACACATTACGGGTTCGGCCAGCCAGGTAGGAGATTGGCAGTCCTGACAGCTCAAGGACAGCAGCCTGTTGAAGCTGCTTCCGGAGGTGTTTCAGGCTCTTGCGGACCGGTGGGGCCCTCTCTCGATCAATGTTTTTGTGTCCCAGTTGGACCACCAGCTCCCATGGCTCCTCTGTTGGTGCCCAGATCGCAACACATTAGTGACCAATGCTTTTTTTCAGGATTGGGCCAAGGATACGGGCTATGTCTTTCCCCCGTTTCTGATGATTATAAGACTCATGGTGCATGTGCACCGACAATGAGCGGATTTAGTGGTGGTGACCACGATCTGAAAGTTGCAAGTCTGGTTTCCTGTTCTTCTGGAACATTTTTGAGATTTTCCAATCCATCTACCCCACGATCGGTTTCTCCTCGGGGATCCGTCGGGGTATCCCCACCCATTGGTGGTCAACGAGTCTCTCTCACTTATGGCGTGGAAGATTACAGGCCACGATGGCAAGTCCTGGGCCCTTCACGCAACGCTGCAAGCCTCCTGTCCCGAGCCTGGGTGGACAGCACAGTTAAACGATACTGATCGGCCTCGTATCGTGGTTGGGTTGGTGCCAGCAACTGTTTGGATCTCGTGGGGACAAATGTTGTCCATATCTTGAATATGTGCCCAGCCACAGAAGATCGGTTGGGGAAGTTTGCGCCTCCTTGAAGTAACCGGTGCCCAGCGAAACAGCGAACCTCTCTCGGACGGATCCTAGACGGCCAGAGAGGAGCGAGAGTTGCAGGCAGTTGGCGGCGGCAGAGCGAGCACTGCAGCGGACAGCCGATAAGTACCAGCCGGTTCCCCCCTCTTGGAGCAGTGTTGCGGGGGGAGCGGAGGATCTTTGTTCAGCGGGGGCGAGCAGGCGGGCGCAGCTCCCAAGGCCCGTTCCGGCAAGGGAGGAAAGCTGGTAAGAGCTTGCTGCATCAAGGGCTTCCAGCAGTGGTCCCGAGGGCCGGTGGGCTGGGCCTATTTTTTAAAGTGGCAAGGGAACTGATGTAACTTTGTAACATTGTGGAACCTCATGTAAAGCGCTCTGATACCTCCGGGTCTAGCCAGCGCTATATAAAACTCAAATAAATAAAAAAAATAATAAATAAAGGGTCTGCTGGAGAAGGTGGACCCGTAAGGAGGAGGACTCTGCGGAGCCTGGGGGACTTTAAGAGCAGGCGGCATTTACCTGGCAGATTTTTAAGAAGTATTGGCAAGGTGCGGCAGACTACACACAGGTCGCGTGTGGGGTGTAAAGGCAAAAACCGACCGGATGGCAGGAAGAATAGGGCGGCGGCCGGCGCGCTTCCAGGACAAAGAGAAGCAACCGAGGCCATGCAGAGACAGGGCGAGGGACTCCGGACCGACATTGGACGATGACCTGGAGGCAATGCTGAAAACAGCCAGGCCACTGATCGAAATGAAAGGGAAGAAATGGGTGGAGCAGCAGATGGGCGAAAGGGCTGGAGGAGGCCCTGCGAAGAGACCCAAGCTGGATAACAGAAAGGGGGCTGTGCCACAAGGGAAGGGGCATTCAGCCAGAACGGCGGCTCCCCCCGGCAAAAAGACCCCAAGAACACAAGGGGATGCCCAACAACCAAGAAGAAAAGAGGACATGGGCAAGCGGGCATCAAAGGGTGCGGCGCCAAGACAAAGCTGGCAAGCTGCAGTGGATATCGAGGAAACGGAGGACATCAGCAGCAGCAACTCCAAAGGGGGACCTAACCCACACCGGCGGCCCCCAGGAGAACGGGAACACGGCAAAAGAAAACACCACCGAGTTTATGCTAATCGGTGCGAGCCATGCTCCATGTTGTACTGAACAGTGCATTGAGGGATTGTGTGTAGTGATGAGTTTGCATGGAGCAATCCTTTATGATAACAGTTTACAAACGCCTTCATCACTTTGATATGCAATGCAGGATTTACAACGATTAAGAACGAGGACCACTCACTCGTTTCTTCTCTGGGAATGTGCCTAGAATATGGAACGCCCTGCCACAGGATTTGCGTGACAATCATTCATTTCTACACTTCAGAAAAAACCTTCAATTACTTCTTCTCTCCAAATACTTGAACCCACCCTCCTAATATAACAGACTTCACTGACTATCTGTCTGTAAATGTTGCTATGCATATTCTGTAAAGCACTCTGATACCTTCGAGTCAAGTCCCCGCTATATAAAACTCAAAAATAAATAAATAGGTAATAAATTATTTAAAATGTACTTATTTTTCCACTTCTGCTGGAAGTTACCAAGGCGCAGAGAGGGGAGCCCAGCCTGGCAGGGACCCAGGGGGGATGAGCACCCTCTGCTTGCCCGCCGCCAGGACCCGGGCTCCCTAGATGGGCACGAGCCGCATGGATAAGATGAGGAGGAACAAAGTGATGGTGCTGGCCACATGTCTCGGCTCCTTCATACTGGTGATCTTCTATTTCCAGAGCCATTTGAACCCAGGCAGATAGGTAAGGTCAATCCCGCTGGCCAGAGGAGTTAGGCGACGAGACCCAGCCCGCTACTTTTGATCCGCGTCCCGGAGGACCCGACCGGAGCCCCGGCGACCTGCTCCTGAAGGGTGGGTCTTCCCCTCCCCCCCTTCCCCCCCCCCCGGAGGATCATTGTCTCGCGGGACATCAGCTAGGGGGGCAATTTTCACCGGGTCCATTTGCTACCCGGCGCCATTTTGCTGCCCCTGGCACGGATACCTGCTGCCGTCGTTCCGCATCCCGGAGGACCCAACCGGAACCCAGGCGGCCAACTCCTGAACGGTGGGTCTTTCTCCTCCACCGCTAGAGGACCAACGTCTCACCCGTTCTCATCAGGGGGGCAAAACTCTCCGGCACCATTTGCTCTCCTCTTTGCTGGCTTCATCCTGCATCCCGGAGGACCCGACCGGAGCCGCCTGATTTCAGCAGGGGGGAAGTACTCTCCGCCCCCACTTGTCCTCCGGCGTCATTCTGCAGTCTCTGGCATTGCGTACGGAGCCCGGCTGCCCGGCAGTGGTAGCCAGCGCCATTGGATTTCCGGCGCCACCCAGTGCAACCCTCCTCGCAGCCTCTCTCTCTGATACTCCTACACCTGGCCCGTTAGCTGACAGCCCGATGTGGGCCTGTTAGGCATTCCTCCGCCTTATTCCCAGAGGACCGACATCTCGTCCTATCTCAGCAAGGGGGCAATTTTCACCGGGCCCATCCACCCTCTGGCGCCATTTTGCTACCTCTAGCACTGCTCCCTGCTGCCGTCTTTCCACATCCCGGAGGACCCGACCAGAGCCCTGGCGGCCAGCACCGGAACAGTGGTCCTTTGAGGATACCTCAGTGACTGTTGAAGCGTGACTACGCCGCAGACCGCCATGCCGCTGAGCCGAGGTATGTGGGATCTACCCATGTCAGGCATCGTCCATTGTCCACGATCCCCCATGCACTTCAGTAGCACCCGACTGTTCTCTCTTCTCTGCCCAGCACCCCTATGAGGGCCCTGACTCTGTCTCCAACCGCTGTAAGCTCCAACAGTCTCCACATCTGATCCAAGGTGGGCACGAGCAGGGCCTACCCAGGATTCCACAGAGGCCTGGACATGATGTGCCTGACTTAAATATGGCGGCCGCTTCTGCCTTCGTTCCCTCGGCAGCCGAAAGACCGCCCCAGCTCCTTCTCATGATTACTTCCCCTCCCCCGTTCCTTTTTACCTATGCCCCCTAGTGGGGACATGTTCCTCTGCTTCCTGACTTTGCAACTGTAGCCCATGTTTCGATTCTAATCTGCTTTTCTGAACACTGAGACCTGAGCAACATGGCTGATGCCCGGTGGAGCTACTAGACAGCTATAGAGGAGATTGTCCCGGGTGTCCCCCTCGACCGTCACCTACCCAGCCGGACATTGGGCACAGTTTCGTCTTCGTCTCCCTGCTATGGCTCCTTCCTCCCCTTTCCTTCGTCTCTCCGCCCTATCTCCCTCCTACCCTTCTTCCTCACCCCCTTACCCTTCTACTCTCCCCCTCTCTCGCCTTCTATGCTCTTTAAATGTTTCTAGCAACAAGATGTAACTTGTAACTGATGTAACTTTGTAACATTGTGGAACCTCATGTAAAGCGCTCTGATACCTCCGGGTCTAGCCAGCGCTATATAAAACTCAAATAAATAAATAAAATCTTGAACTTCCTAGCTTCCCTAGCAGCGGAAGGTTTGGCCTATCGGTCAGTCAATACGTTTAGATCTGCAATTTCTGTGAGACATGCACATGTGGGCTGTTGCCCAATCGGGGAACACCCTCTGGTTCGCAAGCTGCTTCGGGCATTCAGTGTCTCTTCCTCTGGAGCTGAGATATTCGGTTCTCTGGGATGTTAAGAAGGTGTTGAACCTCTTCCTCTCTTGGCCTCGGAACAAATACCCTTCCAGAAAACAGTTGTCTGCAAAACTAGCCACATTGCTATGTCTGATCTCGTGTCGCCGGGTTTCAGATGTCCGGGCTTTGGACATCACCGGCAGCACTTTTACCACACATGTCTCTCGGAGGACGAAATCTAATTCCAGACTCATCTCGTATCCAGCCTTCCCGGGTTCTCCCAAGCTGTGCGTGGTTCGTTGCGTCAAACAGTATGAATCAATGACTGAGGAGCTCCGACCCCATTGGGAAGGAAAGTTGCTCATAGCTCTTTGTAAACCGCATAAGGCGGTTTCCTCTCCCACCATTACGTGTGGGTGCGCTGGGCCATGCAAGAGGATGGTATAGACACTATGTTATTCATAGCTCATTCTACCAGAGGGGTATGGCATCAAAAGCATTCACCCTTGGTGCCTTCTTGGAGGATATTATGAATGCTGCTGACTGGTCTTCGGATTCGACCTTTAAATGCTTTTACTTCAAACCAGTCTCCTCCATTGCATCCCTGGTGGTAGGCAAGTTTAAACTGGCATAATCTTTGCCTCCGGTTCCAGACATAGAATGTAAAAGTTCCTAGCATTCGTAAAGGAATTTTCAATTCTATTAAGGACACTGAGGCAAGGATTAACCCCCTTGATTGACCTATAATCATACCCACCCAACATTATTGGATTTCCGTGATGGGTGTAAGTAACATGTTTCTAGGCCGGATAATGATTGTTTCTGTAAAATTGCATTGCGATGATTGATTGTCTGGTTTTATAGTAATTGTAATTACATTGATATAGCGCTTACTACCCCTGATGAGGCGCCAAAGCGCTTTTTGGCGAGCAGCACGTTACTTCAGAACCCAAACAGGATTAGTGGGGAATTAGTGGCATTTAGTCAAATATACAGGGTACATTATTCCACAGGAAGTCATGCATAGTATACATTACAATTCCAGTTACATCATAGTCAGTCAAAGCTGTATACATCCAGTTATATTCATTCTTCTATATATTATAAGAAAGAAACCATACAATGCTACCTCTAAACGGTGTATTACTCCCCAGATTACTTGCCAATAGTTCGTATAACCACGAAAAACATTAACTATCCCCCCCCCCACCCGTCCTATCCTGGATCGATAACTTCCTAACTGTGTGATCACCCATTGTGTGTTTCGTCTCTCTCATTTGAGCACCAGCCCTGTCTGTTTTAGGTTGGTATTCGGTCCGCCCCTCTAGGTAGGGTCACTCGGTTCAACCTGTTGGGAGTTCGATTCCCGATCACCCTGGAGATCCGTTATCATAGAAGTCCACGCCAATCTATCGTCCTCGGCCTTTTTCGTCTTTCCTCACGAGTTTCATCCTAACTAGCTCTGCCATTGCCCACTCATTCATGTCTCTTAGCCAGTCCGCGCGTCTCGGGGGATGGGATTGCATCCATAGTATTACAATTAGTCGTTTGGCTAACACTAATCCTAAGTTGACAAATTTCCTGCTCAAGTGTTTTTATTTGGTTTGGGTAACAAGCCCAATAAGACCTGCCGGACCTCCCGTGGTATGGTCCAGCCCGCGGCCTCCCCCAAACACGCCAGGACATCCTCCCAGTAAGATTGGAGCTTGGGGCATTGCCAGATCATATGGAAAAAATCTTCTCCTTGTGTAGTGCATCTGGGGCAACTGTCCGTACGATGCGGGTATATTACATGTAAGGTCGGTGGCGTCAGGTATACCTGATGTATGATATTATAATGAAGCCGCTTGAATCTCGCATTAGCACTATCTTTGGGAACCCCTTCATGCACCTTCCTCCATTCAGCCTCTGTCAGAGGTTCATTTAATAATGTATCCCACTGTGCTGTAGTCCTAACTGCTCTTGCGGTATATCCTCGCGTAGCGCTCGATAGAGGTTAGAGACAATAGCTAACATTGTTGCTAGTATGTTAGTGATGGGGGGCTCAGTTGGAAAGTTTTGCCACAACTCACGAGCAACGCTCGATATTTTCGCATATTGTAGGAATTGCCCTGGCCCCAACTCGAACTCTGTTTGTGCGTCTTCCCGTGTTATGAATTGTCCTTCCTTATAAAGATCCCCCAGAAGTTGGCATCTGCCCTCCTTCCAGCGCCATATTGACATAGAGTCTGCAGTTGCGGCGAATGGTCTAATCTCCCATAAGGGCATATCAGGTGCGTATGGAGAGTGCCGGACCGCCCGCCTAACCGCACTCTCCCATACTTTTGCTACATGGCGTATTATATACGGGCGGCTCTCAGGGACCGCTTCTCCCATCATCAATAGCCCAGCAAGTGTGTACCTTCCGTACGTCCCTGCCAAAAGGGATTTCTCCCAATTGTCCTCGTCATCCAGCCAATGAACCGCAAATTGAAGTTGGGAGGCCATATAATAGAGCTCCAGTCTCGGAAGCTCTAGTCCCCCCCTCCCCCAAGTTCTTTGTAACGTTGCCAGACTCACTCTTCTCCGTTTTTTGCCCCAAAGAAGATCGCCAATCAGGATTTCTAGTGTCTTAAAATAGGATTGTGGTATCATATAGAACGAGTGTTGCAATGTATTTAGGCATCGTGGCAAGATAATCATTTTAACAATCGCTATACGCCCCATGAGTGAGTGATAGCGGCAAGTCTGCCCTAAAGCGAATCGAGCCTCTCAATCCCTCCACCACACGACCGATGTTAAGCATATGGTAAGCGTCGGCTGAACCTGCCAAATAGATTCCCAAGTATCTGAAAGAGACACGTTAGTGACAGATTCCTTACCTTAGAATATCCCCAGGCGTCAGGCTGGATCCGGAAAGTTTTTGCGTAGCAGTACCCTTGCGCGTCGGTAGGCGGCGTCGTGCGGCTCCGTGTCCGTCGTCGGCGTCGGGACCGCTGGGATGACGTCGCGGGCAGTACTTAGACGTCGCCCCTGCGCGCTGACGTCAGTTCTTCTTTTTCCGCGCCAGTAAGCGCAGATCCGGGAAGAGCAGTGCCCTAGTCATTTTTTGACTAAATTTTTGGGTGATTTTTCACTGTTTTTCTGAACGAGTCTCTCGACTCCGAAGGTGTCGGTAGGGATGCCCGGCTTCAAACCCTGCGACGCCTGTGGTCGCATGATGTCGATCACAGACCCGCACTTAGAGTGTCTCTACTGCCTCGGCCGCGACCACGACACGAAGTCGTGCCCCGACTGCCGGGCCTTGCACCCGAAGGCTTTGCGAGAGCGGTCTCGAAAGCTCCTCGAGGTCCGGTAGTCGGCTCCGCGCCACACCAAGCCCCGGTCACGTGAGAGGTCGAGGGGCCGGTTGCGGAGTCCTCATCGGTCGTCGGGGTCCAAGTCTTCGCACTCCTCCGGTAAGTCGAAGCATAAAAAGTCTAAGAAGCTTCATCGCTCGAAGGCTTCGCCTCGCCGGTCTCGCGACTCGGCTGAGGCTCCTATCTGCACCGTCCCCGCGGCTCCGGGAGTGCCTGTGGAGCCGCCCCCGCATTACCCGTCCTTCCCGGGTTTGGGGGCGACTCCGGCCGAGATACAGGAATTCCTGTCGGCCATGGCCCGCCTCTTCGGGCCTCAAGGTCCCCCCGGTGCGCCTTCGGGCCCTGATGGGGTTTCCCCGGCGCCGCCGGCGACTCCGGTCCCGGCGCCGCCTGTAACACCAGCCTCGGTCCCGGCTTCGGCCCCGGCCTCGATCCCGGCTCCGGTGCTGCCGCAACCCCCATCGACGCCGGTTGACCTAACTACACCTCCGCCGGCGCCGATGTCTCCGGTGCCGTTCCCGACACCGCCCGGGGCTCCGGGCGGCGTCGTTCCCCGGTTCTCTCCGGATCCGGACACGGCGCCGGACCGGCGTCGCTCGACGCCGGCTCCGGCGCCGCTGGGACCTTGGGTCCCACATGTCCCTCCTCCTTATTTTGAACCTGAATTGGAGGACGTAGATAACTGGGAGGGGTCTGATGACCCTCTCACACAGCAGTGTGAGTTTGATCAGGACTGGGCTGAGGAACTTGGGGATGCCAGTGGTCTGGACACCTCCCCTGACTCTGGCATGCTGTCTCCTCCATCCGTGGCAACGGAGGAGGGAGCAAACTTTGCAACGGTGTTGCGTAGAGCAGCTGGGGCCTTAAACCTCCAGTTGCCTAAAGTGGCTGTCAAGACTAACATCCTGACTGAAGTGCTTCAGCCGGCGGCTACCTCCTCGGAGCCACTGCTGCCATTCAACGAGGCGCTTTCAGACGTTCTTTTGGGCACCTGGTCCAAGCCCACCACAGTGGCTCCTGTGGATAGGAATGTGGCCCGACGCCATCGCCCTGCTCCGGGCGATCCCCCGTTCCTCTCTCTACACCCCACCCCTGAGAGCTTGGTGGTCCAAGCCTCTGCTTCCCAAAGCGCCTTCCCTACCGCTCCCCCGGATAGGGAATCCAAACGCCTGGATCAATTTGGGAAGAAGGTCTTTTCTTCCGCCAGTGCTGGCTTGCGGTCAGTCAACACCACTTGCCTCTTGGGCCGATATTCCCACTCCTTGTGGGACTCGGTGGCGCAAGTTCTGCCCCAGTGTCCTGAGGAGGTCCAGACACTGCTTTCCCGCACCATTGTGGAGGGAAGAGATGCGGCAAAGTACACCATCAGATGTGGCCTTGATACCGCCGACTCGCTAGGCAGATCGCTTGCGACGACAGTGGCGCTGCGCCGTCACGCCTGGCTGAGGACCACTGGTTTCTCGGGTGATGTCTAAAACTCTCTTATGGACATGCCCTTTGATGGAGTCGGTCTTTTTGGGACAAAGGCAGACCATGCGCTGGAGCGCTTTAAGGACTCGCGGGCTACAGCCAAGTACCCTGGGCCTTTCTGCTGTGCGCCCTCAGCAACAGTCTGCTTTTCGCCCCTTTCGTGGCCACGGAAGGGGCGCCCAGTCACGTCCGCTGCCCAGCCACCGGCCCGCGCAGCAAGCGTCTTCGCGTGGCCGAGGACGTGGCTCCCGCCGTGGCGGGTCAGGCAACCAGCGTGCGGGTCAGGCTACCAACCCCGCCCCGTCCGCGGCCTCCAAGCCCTCCTAGTCCTTCCTTTCAGGTGCACAGCACGCCAGTAGGGGGCAGGGTCCGCCATCACCTTCACCACTGGCGTGCCATCACCTCGGACAGGTGGGTCTTGGACATTGTCCGAAGGGGCTACTCCCTCCCCTTCGTGACCATCCCCCCAGCCATGCCACCTCAATTCCAACGCATGTCAGGGGATCACTTGGTGCTTCTTCAAAAGGAAGTTGCGGCCCTCTTGGCCAAGAAGGCCATCGAGCGCGTTCCAACCCCAGAAGTAGGACGTGGTTGCTACTCCCACTACTTTCTGGTGCCCAAAAGGACAAGGAGGACATGCGTCCTATCTTGGACCTCCGGAACGTCAATCGCTTCCTCCGGAAGGAGAAGTTCAAGATGCTCACCCTAGCTCAGGTCTTGACTGCTCTCGACCCTGGAGACTGGATGGTAGCGTTGGACTTGCAGGACGCATATTTCCACATCCTCGTCCTGCCGGCCCACCGGCGTTACCTGCGGTTCACGGTAGGCCTCGAGCATTTTCAGTTCACCGTGCTCCCTTTTGGCCTTACCAGCGCCCCTCGGGTGTTCACGAAAGTGATGGCGGTGGTCGCAGCCCATCTGCGCCGGGCAGGGGTTCCAGTCTTCCCCTACCTCGACGACTGGCTGCTGAAGGCGGGCTCGTCCCAGGCAGTCGTCTCCCACCTCCAGACAACGGCCAAACTCCTGCACTCGCTGGGGTTCTCCATCAACGTGCCGAAGTCGCACCTGATTCCTTCTCCACAGCTCCTTTTCATCGGAGCAGTTCTGGACACGACGCAGTTTCGGGTTTATCCTCCCGAACGGCGAGTCCGGGATATTCAGGCTATGATTCCGATCTTTCGGCCTTTATCCTGGGTTTTGGTACGGATGACCCTGAGGCTGCTGGGCCTCATGGCCTCCTGCATCCTGCTGGTCAATCATGCCAGATGGCATATGCGGGCTCTGCAGTGGGACCTGAAGTTCCAGTGGGCGTAGCACCAGGGCAACCTGTCCGATCACGTCCAGATCTCTGAGGGGACTGCAAAACAGTGCAGTGGTGGCTCTCGAACCGGCAATAGGTCATGGGCAGATCCCTCTCCCTTCCCCAGCCAGAGCACACAGTTGTGACGGACGCGTCCCTTCTGGGATGGGGCGGTCACATGGGAGAGGCGGAGATCAGAGGCCTCTGGTCTCCGGCGGAGTCCCGGCTCCATATCAACATTCTGGAGCTCCGGGCGATCCGACTTGCACTCAAGGCATTCCTTCCCTCTGTCAAAGGGACGGTAGTGCAGGTGTTCACAGACAACACCACCGCCATGTGGTATTGCAACAAACAGGGCGGGGTGGGGTCGTGGACCCTATGTCAGGAGGCTCTGCGCCTCTGGACATGGCTGGAACATCAGGGCATATTCCTGATGGTTCAACACCTGGCAGGTTCCCTGAACACCAGGGCGGACGAACTCAGCCACAGGTGCATGATGGATCACGAATGGCGTCTTCACTCGGAGGTGGCGCAAGGTCTCTTTCAGCAGTGGGGAGAGCCTTGGTTAGATCTGTTCGCCACCAAAGAGAACGCGCAATGTCAGCAGTTCTGCGCGTTGGAATTTCCAAGGCGGCACTCGCTCGGCGACTCTTTTCGTCGCGAGTGGAGTTGCGGTCTGTTGTACGCCTTTCCGCCTATACCACTTCTACCCAGAGTGTTGAAGAAGATTCGGCGCGACCGGGCCCAAGTAATTCTTGTGGCTCCGGACTGGGCTCGAAGAGTTTGGTATCCCGAGCTACTCAGTATGAGCGTCGATCCCCGATCCGTCTGCCTCTTCGGGAGGATCTTCTGTCGCAGCAGCAGGGGACGGTCCTCCACCCGAACCTGTCCAGTCTACTCCTGCTTGCGTGGAGATTGAGCGGCGGCAGTTGATTCCTTTCGACTTGCCTCCCAAAGTTTGTGATGTGATTCTGGCAGCCAGGCGTCCCTCCACTAAGGTGGTATACGCCTGCAGGTGGAACAAGTTTGTGGCATGGTGCACAGCAAAGGCTGTGAATCCCCTTTCTGCCCCTCTTTCTGAGGTTCTTCTGTTCCTTCTTTCTCTGGCCCAACAGGGTTCTGCCCTGGGTACCATCAAGGGCTATCTTTGTGCGATATCAGCCTTCCTCAGGCTTCCTGATCAGCCCTCCCTTTTCAAGTCCCCTGTGGTTAACAGGTTTCTTAAAGGCATTACACACCTCTTTCCTCCTGTTCCGTTTGTAATGCCTCAGTGGGACTTGAACTTGGTTCTTACCTTCTTAATGTGCACTCCCTTTGAGCCTCTACATAATTGTCCTCTTCGTCTTCTTACTCTGAAGACAGCATTCCTGGTGGCCATCACCTCTGCTCGGCGGGTGAGTGAGCTCCAGGCTCTTTCATGCAAACCTCCCTTTCTGTCTGTTCATCCAGACAAGGTTGTTCTTCGGACGCGTCCGTCCTTCTTGCCAAAGGTGGTTACTGCCTTCCATATTGGGCAGACCATCACTTTGCCCACCTTCTTTCCGCCTCCGCATCCTTCCAGAGAGGAAGAGAGGCTCCACCGTCTGGACCCAAAACGTGCGCTTTCTTTTTACATCAACCGCACACAACAGTTCCGGGTGGATGACCAGCTCTTTGTTGGCTACGTGGGCGCCAAAAAGGTCGGGCGGTACACAAAAGGACCATCTCCCGCTGGGTCACTATGTGTATCAAAGCCTGCTATTCTTTGGCTAAGAAGGAGCCTCCTGTTGGGCTGCGTGCCCATTCCACCAGGGCAACGGCGGCTACCACGGCTTTAGGCCGCGGGGTTCCGTTACAGGATATATGTCAGGCAGCTACGTGGGCCTCGCTGCACACATTTACCAAACATTACTGCCTTGACAGCCAAGTCCGGAGAGACGGCTTCTTTGGCCGTTCTGTTCTCCGGGACTTCCTCGTCTGATCTTTGTTCGCAGACCCACCACCGGGGTTGGTATTGCTGGGGTATCTATTCTAAGGTAAGGAATCTGTCACTAACGTGTCTCTTTCAGATGCACAAGTTACTAACTTGTGTAACGATATATCTGTAAGAGACAGTAGTTAGTGACAGATTCCTTACCGCCCCACCCATCCTTCCCGTTCTGCGAACTGATTTCTAGGGTTAAGGACATCCCTTTCAGGGCCCTAGTATTTTTCAGACACCTATGTCAGCTTCTTGCATGGCACTGCGTTCCTGGCGCGGAAAGTCGTGTACAGAACTGACGTCAGCACGCAGGGGCGGCGTCTAAGTACTGCCCGCGACGTCATCCCGGCGATCACGACTCCGACGACGGACGCGGAGCCGCACGACGTCGCCTACCGACGCGCAAGGGTACTGCTACGCAAAAACTTTCCGGATCCAGCCTGACGCCTGGGGATATTCTAAGGTAAGGAATCTGTCACTAACTACTGTCTCTTACAGATATATCGTTACACAAGTTAGTAACTTGTGCATCGTGTACCCTCCTCCGCCCACGGTATTGCCACAACCGGTCTTGATTCCGGGAGGACTGCAGCTAGTCTACCCATTGGTATTGCTTTAGATTTTGCAGGGTTGTTGTGCAATCCCGAAATGTTGCCAAATTGCCGCATTTCCTCTACTAGTATCGGAATCGAGTGTTTCGGTTGTCTCAGATAGACCAGTGTATCATCGGCATATAAGGATACCACATGATTAGTGTTCCCTAATCGTATACCCCAGGCATCCATGATCATTCTCAGTCGTATGGCCATTGGTTCCATAGTGATTGCAAACACTAAAGGTGACAGCGGGCATCCCTGTCGGGTACCGCGCTTTAAGGCTATGGGCCTCGACACTTTTCTACCCACTCGTACTCTGGCCGTGGGGGCAGCATAGAGCAGTCGGCTCCACTGTAAGTATTGGTCACCCACTCCCATCCGCTGTAGGACCTGCCACATATACGGCCATTCCACTGAATCGAGCGCTTGCTCGATATCCAGCGATGCGATCACAGTGTCATTTTCCAACAGGTCAGGGGCCTGCCATACGTGTGCTAACCACCTCAAATTGTAAGTCGTGTTCTGTCCAGGGATGAACCCTGACTGATCCGAATGGATCAATCTTTTCATCAGCGGTAGGAGGCGTTCAGCCATGATTCCGCTCAATATTTTTACGTCAATATTTAGCAGTGATATTGGTCTATAAGAACGTGGTAGGTTGGGATCTTTATCCTTTTTAAGGATCATGGCAATAAGGGCTTCGCCCATGGTAGATGGGAGCGTCCCTCTATCCAATGCCTCATTGTAAACCTCCAACAATCTATCCACCAAAAGCGAACCAAAGCACTTGTAGAACTCCGCAGGGAGTCCATCGGAGCCTGGACTTTTGGCTGCCTTAAGACGCCCTATGGCACCACGCACTTCGTCTACAGTAATCGGGGAGCCTAGGGATGTCTGCTCTTCTATGGTAAGGCAGGGGAGCTCCAACGCATCCAAGTATTCTACCATTACCCCCAGCTCTAGGTCTGTACGGTTAGTGTACTTTTCTAAATGCATCGCTAAGGCTTCTGTGATGGCTCGTTGTGTGTATACTAGTGCCCCGGTCTCATCCCGCATCTGTAATATTTGAGTGGCAGGCTTTTCTTGTTTTACCAAGTGTGCTAGTAGAGTCCCAGTCCTAGCTCCTTCCCGATAAAGTTGTTGCCGATATGTCGTATATACATATTTTTCTAACCTATGGAGATCCGTCAAAAGTGCCTCCTTGGCTTCGGTCCATTCTTTCAATTTTTGTGGGGCCGTACTAAGTTCGGCCTCCAGTTTCCCCAAATTAGACTCATGTTTAGCTACATCCTGCTCCAACTGGGTTCGTACTCCGAAAGTAGTTTTTATACATATGCCCCGGATCACTACTTTCATAGCTTCCCATTCAATTGCACGACTCGAGGCCGATCCCCAGTTGTCTTGAAAATAATTACCCAGCTGTGTAGTGATTGTGGCGACAAATGGCGGGTCTGTAAGTGCTTCGCTGTTGAGCCGCCAGAGAGGTATTTCAGATCTAACCCGTCTGGTCCCCAGTTCCAGTAAGATCGGGGCATGGTCTGAGAGGTATCTTGGCTGGTATGTGACTCCACCCACACTCCAACCCAAATCCGAGGACAGAAACCAATAGTCTAGCCTACTGGAGGTCTGTGTGGCTGATGTATAACATGAAAATTGCTTCACTGTGGGGTGGCGTTCACGCCATATGTCTCGTAAGTGCAATCCCTGTAGTACCCCTTGTAACGCAGTAGTCCTTTTTGGTTTTGTGTGTAATCTCGGGGGTTCCCTGTCTAGACTGCCATCCAAAACACAGTTCATATCTCCCGCTAGTAATATTGGGGCTCCCAGATAAGGGGAAGCCGTTTCAAGGAGGTCACTAAAAAAGGAAGCGTTATCGTCGTTCGGGGCATATACATTATTTATACATATTTCTGACCCATCTAACCTCCCATGCAGGACGACATACCTCCCATCTGCATCAGCAACATGGTGCAGGTATTGAAATGGGACCCCCGGTGCCACCCAAATAAGGGCCCGCGCAAAGCCAGAAAACGAAGTGGTGTATATCTGTCCCCGCCATCGTTTCCTCAAAAATTTTATAGAGTCTCCCCAGACATGAGTCTCCTGGAGGCAGGCAACCGCCACCTTATATCTTTTCAGATAAGCAAATATTCGCCTACGCTTCTCAAGTGTGGCTATACCTCGTACATTCCATGTAATTAACTTGTTCATGGTGGTTGCCTCAACTCAACACGTTTGTTACTCCCTCTAACATCATTCAACTCTGCACACCAAAGGGTGATCATTACCAACAAATCGTTTTGCATAATACATTTTCTCATTTGATCTCTACGGAGGACGGTCTGTGTGTTCTCAAACATAACTACCCCAACTTCCCCCCTCCCCTTGGGCAATATCACATTCCCCACCCTTGCCACACGTAGCCTGGTGCAGATATGTTGATGCCGCCCCATTCCCTTGCTTCAACCCTCAACTAATAATCATAAAATAGTATAAAACAACTAGACTCTAGTGTCCCTTCCCTACCCTCCACCCCATTTTAGAAAAGTGGCTGGTTGGCCGTCGAGGTGTGAGGACTTGCCTCCAACTCCACCGAAAGGCACCAACCACTTGGGGGGGGCACGGGCCCCCGCCATCTGTAGCAGTCTGGGTGATAAACTCTGTGTTCAATTAGTGTCTCCTCCCGATGCCCCAATAGTTCAGTCTTGCCAAATATACAGTGCACAAAGTTCGAGGAAATCCGATCAGTCCAAACATCTCCAGTGCATCCCCTTCTTCAAGCGTCCGTGTCCTCACTCAGATTGCTGCTTAAGGGGTGCCCCGGTGAGGACCGTCTCGAGTCTGGTACCACGTCCGATGCCTGTAACGTTCCATCAGGGCAGACCCGGATTCTGGCGGGGCTGCAGCTCTTAGCAGCGTCCTGCGACTGTCCTCGGTTTCTGCAATTCCTTGACTGACTCCGGGCCCGGGTTTCTTTGGCGTCGTCGTGGAGGGGACCAGACAGGCCCCCGGCGAGCCTGTGGCGTCCAGCCAGTCAGCTGCTTCACCTGCAGAGAAGAAAAATAGTGTCTTACCAGCGCGTTCCACTCTTAGTTTCGCTGCAAAAAAAAGACTGTATCTAAGGTTCAGGTCTCTCATACGGCGCTTCACGGCCAGAAAGGATCGTCTTTGCTCCTGTACTTTTTGGGTATAGTCCGGGTAAATTGGGATCTGGTGTCCATTAGTGGGGAATTAGTATAGGGAAATATGAAAATAATTTGAGCGGAGGACATGTGAGTTTGTTCTTTGTATTGAAAAATGATAGTGGAGGGATAGAAGAGGAAAGGGTTTGCATTTATATAATGCTTGCTACCCCTGATGACGTGTTGAAGCGCTTTTCGGCTGGTAGCACGCTACTCTGGAACCCAAACAGTATTAGTGGGGAATTAGTATAGGGAAATATGAAATCAATTTGAGTGGTTGACATGTTTGCCTGTTATTTGGATTGAAAACGATAGTGGAGGGATAGAAGAGGGAAGGGTCTAGAAAGTTGTTTTTTTTAGCTCATAGCAGTAGTAGGATGTTTGGTATGAGTAAAGGGTAGGTGGAGGGGGAAGAGGTATGAGATTATGCAAGGAGAGGTAGAGGAGGGGAGAGGTCCTCTCGAATGTTTAACATGTACTCTTCAGCACCACCTGAGGTCCTGGTTTGAATTTGTTTGTATGGATTCCTGCAGGATCGGAGTCATCCAAACAGGAGTGAGATGTTTTATTGTCTGCTTTGGTCACAGGAAGAAAGAGGACGGTTGCAGGCAGATGAAGGCTGAGGAGGGTCATGTTGGGACCTGATTGGACGATATGTTGTGTTTTTTCTACATATTTCTCATTGGATGATGGTAAATGTAGTTAGTATTGTGTTGTATACTGCTGCCGTAATAAAAGTGAACAAAGCAATAGTATAGTCCTCGCCGCCATGTCCTTAATAGAATTGAAACTTTCCCTTACGAATGATAGGAAGTTTTACATCATCATTGTTGACAAAAATTTCCAGGGCAGAAAATAAGGAGGTATCCCTGATTTTTGTAAGGTGGCTAATGAAAGGAATGTAGATTCAGTCAATGATTTAAATTAATATGAGAACAAAAAAGATGGGCAACACAATTTCAAGAATGTTCACTCCTTAACCTCCAAAATTACTTTTTAAATGGGGCAAAACGCTTCACCCTTCAGAACCCCTCCAACAATCTATGGTATGTAAGCTCTTAACGCTTTCATATATTTTATCAATCTGTTCATGTATTCCTATAGAAATGGTCAGTATAAAAGTACAACTCTCTGAACCTACAAACGCAAACTCCCACTTTGGCTGCTAGGCCAAAATCAATTGCCATTCAATTTTGTAAAATTACAGTTCTTTGAGCCTCTAGCTTATCAGAAATCAGCCCTGGAGCTTTGTCAGTTAGATTCACTGCCTTCTCTAATAGTGTGGCAAGCTGTTGGAGTGAATTGATAGACCGCCCTACTTCAAACCTAGGGAATAGAAAGGTAAAGAAACCAGCAGTTCTGGACATTTCTCTGGGCAGTCTCTATAATTATAGAGTGTGTCTTACCGTAGTTACAAAATAAGCACGGTTGCAGGATTTGGACCAGTTCTTTGTTACCAGCCATAGTCTCAAAGAATAAAGGTACCCGACTGATCACAGGTGCAGCTGCTTATGTAGAGCACCCCTGACAGCAGGTAAAAGAAATAGGGATAATGCTTAGAATCCGGTTAAATAGGGTATGAAAAGTTACACTAGCCAAGGCCCACAAAGCTATTGTTATTTCTAGTTTCACAAGCCATTCTATAGGCAGTACCTGCAAGATGAACAGCATGGGTGAGATTTGCTTCTTAGTGAAACAGAATCCTCCAGTGGAGAGAGGTATGAGGATGGTGGCATGATTGCATTCGAGGGGGTTTGCCCATGCAGGTACAAGTAAAGGCATTGTTCTTCCATGTTGAAAGGGATAGGGGCCATGGGCACTCCTCTCTTGGGAGTCAGTGAACAAGTGGAGATTGAAGATTTAAGTTTTGTATGTACTTCTCCAGAAAATGCATAAAATGTTTGTCACTATAGAGAGAACATTGGGTCCTGTAGTGGGCAGCAGACCTAGTGCTGTTGATTTCATAACACCCGTTCCCTCCAAGCAAAACCACACGGTGAGCCAGCTAGCAAGGCTGCAGCGAAGATGACCAGCCAGACTTGTCTGGGGATCTGATAGATTTGAAGCTTCCTAATACTGGAGTTGCAGGATATACCCGTAAGCAGGAGAAGGGGCTGCATCAAAATGAATTATATGCAGCTTATTTACAGCAGCAGGAGCACTTCTGAATGTTGGAGCAGAGGCACAGTGATCCTCTGGCGCAGGGAGCAGTCTGCGTGGCAGGTATAAGATCCCTTTGGTTAGCAGGAGTGACTTGGTTTGCAGTTCTGGAACAACCACTCTTCCTAGCTTATTCCTCCAGACTCCATCCTGGTCCCTTTAATAGTCCTGCTTTAACTAAGCGCTCTTTTCCATACTGGGGCATATTGTATTACAACAAGAATTCCTTAAAGTGGACATAAAGGATTGAGTAACCTGGAAGATGTACAGAATGACTTGAAAATTGGGAGACAAAGCAGCTTTCCTGGCATTCTAAAGGGCAAGGGCATTTCTTCTAGATACCTTTTTTTGCGCAGATTAATGAGCAATACATTTAACTACAGGCATTTTAGAAGGTAGTTGAAGAGCATCAAGTAAACCTTTAACATATGAACCATTTTTTATTGGGGTTCCGGCGGATGTGAAGAACTCATGTTGCATCCACAATTGCGAATCCCTCCAAAAGCATATTTTGATATTTTGAATCATTAAATATTGTAACAGTTTTCTTAGTTACCAGAATGCAGGCACATGTAAATGGAATCAATTCAGCTGCTTGAGCAGAGTGTACATTTGGAAAGCATAGACTTTCAACAACATCATGTAGATATAGTGTGAACACAGAATAGCCTACAACTAATTTTCTATATTGTTTTTAAGGTATGAACCATCAACATAATACACAATATCACAACTTGGAAAATGTGCATCAGTGAGAGTGATACAAGGTTAGTTAAATGGGCAGTAACAATCAGAAAATCATAGGGGTAACCCTCATTAGCAGTAGGAAATAGAGAAGCACGATTCAACTCAGGGCATCGTACCAGGGTGATATGAGAAGCAGATAACAATATTTCGTACCTTAGCAGTCTGGACATAGAAAGATGATTTTTTGTGGTCTATAATAAACCAGCTACATAATGCAGTACAGCCATAATAAGAGCTGACCCTAATAAAATACCCTTAGATGATTCAATATGACGGGCAGTAGAAGCCACTGTGCATAGGCGGAAGTACTGCAGCAAATGCATCAAGAGCAGGCAAATAATATGTAATGGGCTTCTCTTTTTTCACCAGATTGTACTAACACTCCCATAGTAAAGTCCTTCCTCTCATGGCTGTACAATGTCAAAGGATTGTTATAATCAGGTAATCTCAAAGTAGTGCAGAGGACAAAGAGTGTTCCAATGTCACATAGGCTTACTCTGATTTATTGGGCAGGCCATGTTTCAGGTGTGTCTTTCTTAACAAAAACTTGCAGTGATTTGACCATGTTGGCATAGGGCTGAATTAATTGCCAGAAATAGCAATTAACCTTGTACTGGTGCAATGAGCTAGAATCAACCAATAAATCCTCAACATATTGAATCAATTTAGATCTTTTGCTGAATGTGATGGTGTCCAAGTCTCTCTTGGGAATCTGTAAAAGGATGGAAAGTGATTTGGGATAGCCCTGAGGCAAATAACGCCATGTGAGTGGACTCTTTAAAATGAGAATAGGAGGACATACTGTCTATCATGATGTATAGGTATAGAGAAGAAGGCAGCACATAACTCAACAACCCTAAGCTATGAGATAGTTGTTGGTATGCATAACAGAATAGTAGTTGGGTTGGGTAGAGGAGGAAAACTGAGTATTGCAACAATTTTAACAGTACACAATTCTTATATTAAATGGTAGGCATCTATACCAGGCTTTTTGATTGCAAAATGCATAGATGTATCATAGGAACTAAAAGAGCTTGTTTTATAAAAGCATAGATGACTTGCCGCATTCACACTTCCGGCCTAATGGGTACCAAGGTATTCTAGGTATTTCTTTCTTAGAATTCACCTTTGAGCTTCTTGCAGAACTCAAGAAGTGAGGAGGAGGCTCTGATGTGTTGTAGTAGGCCATTTCACGATTTGGGAGGCGATATAGGAGGAGGACCGACCTCTGGATCTGTATATGCGTGGGATGTGTGCAAGTAGGAGTCTTGCCAAGCGGAGGCATATGGATGGTTTATGAAAAGACTTGCTAATATTGAGGTAGGCTGGGCCAGTGTTGTGTTGTGCTTTAAAGGTGTGAGTGAGAAGTTTCTATTGTGAATGTTTGTATATCGGAAGCCAGTGTAGCTCCTTGAGATGTGGTATGTGTGCGCTGCAAGGGAGGTTGAAAATAGTTCTGGCTGCTGAGTTCTGCATCGTTTTCAGTTGTCTGGTGAGCTGTTAGCTGATCCTGAGGTCCAGTAGGGAGTTCCCATAGACCAGCTTGCTAGTGACAAGGGCGTATGTGACAGTTTTGGGGGTGCTGCTCTGGAGACACTTGAAGATTTTTCTCAACATCTGAAGGGTGTGGAAGCACAAGGCTGTGGCAGCATTGACTTGGGCAGTCATGCCAAGTTTGCAGTCAGTGCCTATCCCGAGGTTCTTGGTGTGGGTGCTGGGGCTAGGTATGGGTCGTAGTTTGGCTAGCCACCAGCTGGAGTACCCCCGATGAGGTATTCTTCCCAAACATTATGACTTCTGTTTTGTTGGTGTTGAGTTTGAGACTGTTGATCTTCATCCAGTTTGCGTTGTCAGTCATGCAGCCAGTGAACTTGTTGCGGGTGTTGGGCATATTGTCAGAGATGCAGAGTATGAGTTGAGTTTTTTGGGTGTAGGAGAGGATGTTGATGTATGTGTTGAAGAGGGTAGGACTGAGTGACGATCATTTCTGTACCCCACAGATGAGGTTCCAGGCATCCAAAGAGTATGGGGCCAAGGTCACTGCTTGCGTCCTGCCAGCCTCTGGCTGCATAAAAAGGTTGGGTCCTTGGATTTCCAACTTATGTAGGTGTTGTATGAGAATCAAGTGGGAGACCATGTTGAATGCTGCAGATTGGTGTAGGAGGAGGAGGACTGCTGTGTTTCATCTGTCCAGAATCATGGGAGTGTCATCTGTGGCAGTGATTAGGGCTATTTCTATGCTGTGGTTGGGTTTGAAGCTGAACTCTGTAACATTGAGGAGTTGATGGTGATTGAGATGATTGGAGAGGCGTCTGTTGATGAGCCTCACTAGAACTTTGGCCAGGTATGGAAGCAGTTGGCGAGTGTTGATGGGCCACGGAATATTTCTTGAGCAGAGGAGAACTGTGGTGTGTTTCCAAGTGTCCGGCACGGTAGCAGATGAGATGACGGGTTTCAGGATAGGTGTGAGATCTTCGCTGATTGGTTAAAGTCCTCTGGTGAAGGCGTGATGGGGGCAGGGTCCGATGGAGTCCCGGAGTGGATGGACTTCATGGTGGTGGCGGTCTCAGTAGGGGTGATGGCTGGCCATGCGGTCGAGGCGGTTTCCCTGGTCTAGATGATAAGTCAAGGTGGGAGGTCTGCGTGGACCGGTTGAGGGCAGAGGTTGCTGTTATGGAGGTTATCTTGGTGCAGAAGAATTCAGAGAGTTTGTTGCAGAGGTCCTCTGAGGGGGTAATGCTGTTGGATGTGACTGCCGGTAAAAATCAATCTTTCCCAATTGCAAAAATCTCTTTTCTGCTGCTGGCGGTGGTGTTAATGTGGTCTGCAAGTTCAGTGCACTTGGTGTCCCGGATCTATTGGTGGTAGCAAGTTAGTGCGGATTTGAAGGTGTTATTCTCTACTATGTTGTAGCTCAATCGCCATCTGCGCTCCAGCTGTTTTCAGTGGCAGGGTGATCCAGTTGTTAAAGTTGTTGATGGATTTGGGCAGGCTGCTGGTGTGCAGAGATAGCGATAGTCCACTCCTCCTCTGGGATGCTGTACCAGTTTCGGTGGGTGGGTCTGGCGGGTGTTGGTCTGTGATGGTGCGGGACAGGAATGCTAAATTTGACGAGGTCATGGTCTATCCAGGTGATCGGTGTGGGCTTGTCAACTGAGATGTTGAAGGAGGCAGAAATTGGGTCCAGAAGGTTTTCAAGGTCTTTTTTGTAGAGCTTTTGAGTTTGGATTGACTCGGTCTGCCAGATAGAAATCCGGGTCTCCAAGTAGGATGAATTTGCTGGAGTCCGTGATATGGGTAGCGACAAAGTGTGAGATGGCGTTGGCAAAGTTGAAGCGTGGCCTTGGAGGTCTGTAGATGTTGGTTCCGCTCAGGGTAAATTTGGCTGTGATGTGAAAGTTGAACGTCAGGTGTTCGATGTTGCTGGTGGATGTGTCCATTGAGGCACTGCAGCTAATGGTGTCCTTGAAAATGATGCTGACTCCGTCTCCGGGCTTGTGCTGGTAGCCATTTCTGAATGATCTGATTTCTGTAAGTAATTCTGGACAGGATCAGATCATTTGGCTCCCCTCTGACTGCCTGAAAGGTATGATATCGATTTTGTGAAATCTTATAAACTTGACTTGTTAGGGCTGATAGTGTGAGCACTGGGGCAAGTTAGGGCAGTCACGTTTCCAGTACCCCAACTGCCCACAATTGAAACATAAAAATCCACCAAACGAAGCAACATCTCTCCTTCCACATCCTTGAATCTGTCCAGGCCTTCCAAGTTCTTGCCCACCTTGTTCGTTTTGCTGTCATGTTCCTCCCTGGGACCTCCTTCTGACTGTTTGTTGGAAAGATTGCATTTGTAAAGACATTAGTTTGAATTCAGTAGGCTCTTTCATTCTTGTACAATAGTATAATATTTGCTCCAGAAACCAATTCTGAAAGACCTTTAGTTTAACATCTGTGGCATGTGGTACTCAACTGATCTTGACACTTGTGCAATAGCCACAGACCGAAGTCTCTCCATCACATTCTTCAGCATTTTCTCTATAACATTAGAAATGTAAATCCAGTATTTGTAAAGCGCGAACAGTTACCCGAAGGCATCCCGGCGCTGGGGGCCGTCGGGAAGATTAAGCAAGCTATTGCCCAGAGTCACATGGTGATGGGCTAACCTGCCACCGGTGCCGGGGATCAAACCGTGAGCCCCAGATTCCAGCGTCAGTCGCCCTGGCCGCGGCGCCACACCGCTTAGATATACCAGAATGACAGTAGAACAAAATTGATTCATATCAGGCCAGTTAGGCTTGTGACATTCAAATACACTCTGTAATTCTTCACAGAACGTTTGGGGGATTTCATGCATGTAATGGAATTATTGTTTAACATTCAGTAGATCAGCAGGAGACCTGAACAGTCCCTTGGCCACCTACTCCAGGAACTGCATCCTCCTGCATGGACAGAAGGGCATCTGATTGGACTCTGGCAAAGTAATTGGGATCGTCACTATTGTCTTTGCTAGCTGAAGTGATATGTCGTTCAAGTCGGTGTGTCCTCTCGCCTCTGGGTGAGGCTAAGTAATAGACTGAAAGCCTGACCACTCTAATGCTTACCTTTGTTGTGTCTGCCTCTCCTCTCATTGTTGCTCCAATCTCGCTGTCACTTGTTGCAGCCACTGTGCTCTCTTGCTCTTTATGTGACTGGGGTGATTGAAGCCACCACACTGAAAATGAAGACACCAAATAAGCAGGTTCTATTTCAAGATGAAGAGTACAAACCGCCCGCACCACTCATAGGTGAGACTCTTAATCATTCCAACTGTCAGTACTTTTTCCCCGCCACAGTCCTTCTTGAGCCTGACCTGATGCAGTGATGCCTTTTGCTTTGTTCTGCTACTCTACCCTTTCTAGGCCCTCTTCCTGACCAAAGTATTAGGGTTTAAATTGGAGAGTAGCAGGAGTGTGATGTTTTCACACAAAACAGGCTTCTTTTTAATCGCTACTTACAGTTTTCAGTTCCTCCATTTCTTCTACCTCATCATAGCGCTGCGTTCATTTATAACTATACTGCATGGAGGGAAGCCATAATGCAAAATTCTGTAGCTGTCGATCTGCCTCTGATAGAATTCCCAGCAAGTCTTTAAGTACCTTGTGATATCTAGCTCTTCCCCTTCCTGGGGTAGATGTCATCCCTTTCTATTGCACGACTGTTGAGCATGTCGGACGACCTTGCACTTTTCTTCTATGTTTCCTTGTCACTTATCTTAAATACATTTAATCATATCAATAAGGAATTCACTTTTTTCTGATTTCTTCATTTTTTTATGTGAATAAATGTTTCATTGTGAATTATACAAACATCAATGCCCAGTTTAACCCTTTAAATGCGCAGTTTAACATTCCAATCCTATAAGCATTTCGGGCTGTACCCCAAGCCCTTCTTTAGGGGCTTAATGTTTCATCTCTACATCCAAGGTGTTTATGAACACCTCACTCTGTCCCTTCCTGAGAGCCTGGCCCCACACCCCCAGAGCGGCTTGAAATATCTTCCTTTTGCCACCTCCTGTCTGACATGGTGGTCTGCAGGTCTAATCTATGAGGGAGTCAGGCAAGAATAAAGCTAAAGATTTTCAGCAGGTGCTGTTGCACATGTAAAATCAGGATGGGGTTACTATTGGTAAAGTTGTATGATTAGGAACAAACAGTGTTTCATTAAATCACAATGAGCATTTGTTATTGGTCATAACTCTGCACTATTTATAATGTTCTTAAGTTGACGCTAGTATCATCAGCTTTTCATCTGAAATTTAAGCTACACGAACAGAAAATACTTGTTTCTTTTTTTAGTTTTGTTTTAATAAAAACTACTATTGCAAACATTACAAATATGTGTTACTATTCTAACATTACAAATACTAGTTGCAGTTCTTGTAATGTTGCAATCTGAACATGCAAGTTTAGTGAACAGTTAGTCAAACATCACCTTGCACATTCTAAGAGCCCTAATAGGAACTAAGGAAAAAGGAAAGAATCTACAGCACAGGGCAGATAAACCGAATACTGCCCTGTGCCCCTCCTGCTAGCTGATTGATCAGCACAGCTTTATTCGCCAGATTTGACTTGCAGTATGGGGGAGCTCTGCACATCTAATATGCCCTCGTCCTTTACTTCTACCGCTTCTGAGCTCACATGTATAATTTAGTGAAATATATAAGGAGTAGGTGGCGCAGTGGAGCACAAACCCTAGCCATTTTCCTCAAATTTGGTATCTCATTTTCTCATAGGCATCTTTCTGTTCTTGCTTACACTTCATGGCATTCTAAAAGGCTGCCCATTGTTCTGGACTAGATGTTTACTTAGGATCTCTCAATCGATTATTAAGGTTGTTCAAGGGCTCAGTGTCAGGTGTCAAAAGTATGTTCTGGAAAATACATTTTATCCTCCCCATTAGTGTACTGAATCCAATCTTCATTATACCTGCATCTGTTCTTTTCCAAAATGATAGTACTTGACATGAACCAGGAGTCCATTTTGCTAGGGCTTTATCAGCCTTTAGATTTATTTGCCTACATTTCCCTTTTGCATGCTCATTCACAACCAGGTACCCAGTTATTTGTATGGAGTGTGGTTGTACGAAAAGTAAGGGAAGGGTGGGCCTAGCAGCACTTTCTGTAGTTTCTCATGGAGGGAGGTATGAAAGTCCTTTCACATCTGTATGCCAAACACCTTGCATTCGCAGACCTCCTGTCAAAGCCTATTTGGACTTGCAGAAGTTTTGGGGTGGCAAGATCATTGGCTAGATCATCGCACCTCTTTCATTCATTCATTCACACATTCATCTGCTAGGGTTGTAGTAGTGATCATAGGCAATTCTAACTTCCCATATTTTTCGAGAAACTCCTCGTTTTCCCATGAATTCCACACACACTTCTAACTCCCTAGTATTCTGGGTCTTCCTTGTGCCTACCCAAACCAGTATAGCCCATTGTCACCTGCCAGATGACCATTGCGATTTCCGTACAAATCTCTGTTTCTATGCATAGTATTCCGGTGGAGATGACATGACTTTGTGAAACAATGTACACAGCTGTCAGCAATTGAGATCACGAGAAAGGAGATAAAAAGAACCTTCATTTGTAACAAGTATATAAACTTTTTCAGCTGAGCAAGCTAATCAATACTCTCCCATTAAAGGAGTCAAAATACAAAAGAAAGACTTCAAACATCATAGACGTGCCCTTCCATTTAGGCACAGCTAGCATAGGCAGTAAAATATGGCTGCTGCAGTTAAAGTTATGCTAAGACAATAATTATACATTTTACAGTAGCTATGGTGCAGTTTTTTCTTTTTTGTTGTTCTCTATGTGGGTGACTGCGCCCCAATGGCAGGGGTTAGGGGGGTTGGAAGAACAGCCTTCTGCCAGGAGTAGGACTGTGGCTAGACCCACTGCTCTTTCATCTGACCGCTATGCACAGACTCATCGTCATATGCCTTTATTCAGCCATCCATGCAAGGTCACCTGCTTCATCCATCTGTTAATATACTATTGATCCTGACAGATTCCAGGGTCCATTGTAAAAAAAACATGGCGCATGTGATTTATTTATAATGTCCTTAGAGGTGGTGCATCTCTTCCTCTGAGAGAAGCATTTTACTATGTCGTGTTGCTTTGGAACAAAAGGAAACATACAAAAATGATATTTCTGATTTTGCCCTTTGGCACGTTTAGCACCAATCCACAGATGCCACAAGGAGCATCTATCTAACTGTGGAGGCTGATGAACTTTGGAAGAGTTGAATCAAAACTATCCACCCTGGACTTCAAAGTCTGAATGTGTCTCACTTCTTTAAATATTTTCAAGGGATTCACTCCTGAGAAACTAAAAAGAAAGAAAATGGAGCCAAATTGTGTATTATACAGATTAATTTTCACAGACGTACAATGGTTCAAAGTCAAAGCTTCTGAAGGGGCATTAAAGAAAAATTCTAATAATTTCATGGTGTCCTAGGCAAGCATTGTTTTTTGTCTCCCCTCATCCCATCCAAAGAAACTTTAAAGAAATGGTTGCACAACAGTTTATTTTTTAGTATATTTTCGTTAAACATTGTCCTTTTATGTCCATTCATTAACATTATTACCACATGACAGGGTCTGTCACCATGATTATTTGAGGTGAAGCCACAGTTGTGTCAAGAGTGCCTCTAGTGTGTCAAGCATGGGCACCATTAAACTAGGGCAGCCATTTTGATATTGAAAGTCACAAATAAGTTTAGAAATGCCCATAATATACCAAGATACCCTGAACCTCCCTTGGAGAAGGTCTAAACAGCAAGCACTGTTGTGGAGCTTGGGTACAGCATAAATGCCAAGCTGCATTCAAGGCGACTGCCATTCAAGCTAGATTAGTAGTTCTTGTGAGACCCTTCATCACAACCTAATTTTCGCTGATGAGCCAGCTGGTCAGTCAGCGTATATGTTTCACACCTGACTCGGTGAATATACATTCATTAGATTTTCCCTGAGTTGCAGGTTACCCTTGGCTAATGCTTGGTTTTGTGGGCTGGATTGTGGGCACCCCTTGGCTTGTGTTTGGTTGTCAGAGTATTGGGTGTGGAACCGTACATGGACCATTGATGGAGCACAGGTCATGAGGATACATGACCCCATAAGATCCCCTCCCAGCAGGTTTTGGTTTGTAAGAGAATCTGTGATGGAATTGGTGTACATGTTGCAGAGCACACAACTGACCTGCAGTCTCCCAGGTTCTGTCCTCGATAACCTTTCCAGTCATTCCAGTGGATTAAACAACCTTGCATTCTCTTTTAATCTGAGACAGATCCTACTTCATATTCCTGTTGACCGTCCGCCATGATGGTAGGAGGACAAATCATGAGACCGGTGCCTTCTACCACAAGTTTTCTTAAAGAAAGTTGAACACTGGATGTTCAGGTAGTCTAACTGAGAAGTTGAGCTTCACATCTACTGGATTTATCATTTTTAGGATTTTGAATGGGCCAACAAATTTAGATTGTAATTTACTATCTGATAGAGCCATCTAGCCACAGATCTTAGAATCCTCCCCAGGCACCTGGCTGGATCCGGAAACTTTCCAGCAGTACCTCTGTGTGTCTGTAGAGGGCATTGAGCGACTCTGTAGCCACGTTGTCTCCCGAATATGATGTAAATGGAGTCCATATAAGCCCTCCCCCGACACGCTGATGTCAGTTCTTTCTTTTCCACACTAGCAACACAGTATTCTGGAGCTGGTAGTCGATGCTTTCAGCATTGTCTATTGCTTGGATTAAATTGTCTCTTCTTGCCTTATGAATTTATATGAGAGTATTATGAAAATGTGTGCTGGTGGTACCATCCTGCAGGGTGGCATTTTTGAACCCTAACATGTCGGTTGATAATTCAATGTGCACAAAATGTTGTAATTCCAAGAGAGGAAGGAGGGTCATTGTGATAAGCGAATTCCACTAACCAGATTGAAGCCACTCGTTCCACATTATCCTGTAACAGTTGGCAATGCAAATATTGCTCTAATTTACTTTTTCTATTTGACTGTTGGTCTTTGCATGGTAGCATCAACTCCTAACAGAACACCAAGGGCACCCCAGAATCTAATACAAATTGTTGCTTTGGTCAGTGATGAGCACGGAGAGAATGCCATAAAGTCAAACTATGGATTGTAAAAACAGCTACCTTGATAAGATGGTTCACCATCACCAGAATGGTGTTATAACCCCTTCTGGCTAGAGGTAGGTCGACAATAAAGTCTTATTGACACTGTGTGTCATGCAGCAGGAGGCAATGGCACAGGCAGTACCAAATCAGCATGTGCAACATATGAGGTTTATTTCCTTTATTTCCTTGTATCTTGTGACATCAACAGTCACCAGAAAAATTTGTAACATTTGTAAAGCCTTTTTCTCTCCTGGATGACCAGCAAGTGGTGAGGTATGACACCATTGATTTGAGCGCCTGATTTTGTAACTCTTCAATAGGTAAATACAGGGCATTGTGTAAATAACAGATTATCCTGGATTAAATCGCCATGTTCAGGTACTCACTTTTGCAAGTCGAACCCTGAATGGATTTGGTGCAGACATTTAACAGCATCATTAGTAGTTACACCTCCAACAAAGTCTTGTGGTCGAATGATGAACAGTGACTCTGAGATTTCCTTTGTCATAGCATAACCACACCTGGAAATAGCATCAGCCTTACCATTTTTTAATTCCAGGTTGGAACTGAAACACAAAATCATAGTTGCTAAAGCATTTTTTTGTGTTCAAATATTTTTATTGTTATTTAAAAGAGATAACACATTGATAATCTATTGCAATTCAACATAGCATTAGATAATAAATAGTCAGTTAAAAACAAAGGGAGTACAGATCAAAAACAGAATTCATAGCAGCGATTGATGTGCTGGGGTGAAAAAAGATAAACATATCTCATTAGAACTAGGGAAACCCACGATATAAATAGAGATGACAAATGTGATATGTTATGATATTGAACAGATAGTATTATAAAACCCAGGTATATGGAGTGAATAGAAATACCACCATGAAAACATGTGAAGTTCATACATCAGTCGAATTGCTGGTAAAAAAGAGCAGAGAATGAAAGAGAAAACAGAAAGAAAAAAGAAAAGGCAGAAGAAGTAAAGGAGAGAAGAGAAAGAAAGAGGTGGGAACAACTGCTTCGATTGTGAAAAAGAAAAGAACAATCTAGAGAGTAGAGTCAAAAAGGATATTGAGCTATTAATCCCTGAGAGGACACATTTATATAAGTATCCAGTGAACGCCATACATTACTAGAGATAGCAGGGGAATAATGTTTCTCTTCAACAAAAGTGTGAGCACTACGAAGATAAGATACCCATGCCCACCAAGTATGATAGGATAGGAGATGAAAAGATTTCCATTCTGTTAAGATAACTTTAACAGCAATGGATATAGGTAAGTCCAGTAGCTGCATATCCGTATGATCAAGGGGTAAAGGAGAAGTTGAAGCCCAAGGACCCAATAAGATCAAAGGCAAAGAAAGCTCCAACGATATATTAAGGATGAGTGATAAATGTTTCTGTATTAAATCCCAATAGGATTGTAACAAAGTGCACTCAAAAAACATATGTTGATGAGTACCTGGTTGCAAATTACAGTTTCAACAAAGATCACTATCTCTTAGTTTCAATTTATGTAAACGAGCAGGGGTCCAATGAAGGAGATTTAAAGTAAAAAATTTAGATTGAATAAGAGAAGGGGCAATTTTATTATGTAGGGATAATTTTCCAATGATTTGCCAGGTCTCTTGTGAGATATGTTTAAAAACGTCAGGTTCAAAATGATGAGACCATTTATCATAAGTAATTGTGGACTGTGAGGGAAGTGGAGCAGAGAGAAATTTATATATTCGAGAAGCAGTATGGCCTGAACGATACCACATAAAAAGAAGTGAAATAGTAGCCGAGTCTATGGAAAAGGAAACTTTAGAAAGAGCAACCTTCAACTTCAAAAATGAATAAAAATCCATATTAGTGAGGTTAAATTTCGTGGCCAGAAAAGAGAAAGGGAGCGGGTCATTATTGGAGTCATAAAGATCCTTGACCAAACTAATACCACGGGCAGCCCAAGAGGAAACCGTAGTAAGATCAATGTCAGTAGGAATTTTAGGATTGTACCATAAAGAAGACCATCTCGATTTATGAATAGGTGCAGATATTTTCCTGTCCATATATTTTAATGCATTAATTGTGTCAAGAATAATGCGTTGGGAGTGACCAAGAACAAATTTAGAAGCAGTAATTAAAGAGGAAATAGAAAGAGGTGAACACAAGTCTCGCTCAATATACATCCACGGGGGTGTATGTGGAGAGTCTGGCGGAACCAAAGAATACCCTGCGAAGCCAAGAATGCAATTTGATATAACTTCCAATCCGGCAAATTACAGCCACCCAAAACAGAGGACTTCCTAAGGTGTTTATAAGCGATTCTAGCACGCTTACCACTCCACAGAAATTTAGATGTGATTAGATCAATCTCATGAAAGAAGGAAGAAGACAGCTTCACAGGTAACATAGAAGATAAGAAATTTATAATCTGTTTTATCATCATCTTAAGAGTTTGAATTCTTCCCCACAAGGAGATGTATTTAGGGGACCAGAAAGACCAAAGGTCTTTAATTTTAGTTATTATATGAGATTCATTGTAAGAGATAGTATCTGGAAGGTCTTTACAAAACCAAATTCCTAAATATTTGATACGAGTTGATTGCCATTTAAATCCTGAGTCACCCATATGAGAGGGAAAACAGAACGAATTAAGGGAAAACATTTCCGTTTTCTCTTTATTCAGAGAGTAACCAGACCCCAGCGAAAATTCACTAATGGTATTAGAAATAACAGGAAGCGCCGTAGCAATACCCTCTGAGAAGATAAGGACATCGTCCGCATAAGCGGCCGTTTTAAGTGTACGTGAACCAAATTGAAATCCTTTGATACCTTGGTTCAGGTTAAGTAAATGAAGAAGTGGGTCAATAGATAGTAAAAAAAGAAGAGGTGATAAAGGGCACCCTTGCCTAGTGCCCTGACAAAGATTAAAAAAGGAAGATGTAGCACCATTAACACGAATATTGGCTTTTGGCTGCGCATAAAGAGACATTACCATATTAATAAAAGAGTCGCCGAGGTTATGGGATTGTAGAACTGCATGTAAGAAAGGCCATGAGACTTTGTCAAAAGCCGTTTCGGCGTCAAGAGCGATCGCCGGCAATGATGAAAGTTTGGCTTTCTCTAAGATATGACAAAAAGTTTGTATATTATCTCTGGCAAGTCTCCCTTTAACAAAACCAGTTTGAGAAGCGTGGATAAGACTAGGAATATGACCTTCTAAACGTTTAGCCAAAATTTTGGCAAACATCTTAGCTTCCATATTCAGTAAAGAAATTGGACGATAATTTTTAGGATCAGAATGATCCTTGCCATCTTTCGGGATTACAACAATAGTAGCCTCAGCCGCGGAGCCAGAAACTTTACCTGAAAGAACAAAATTATCAAAAACAGACTTGAGATATGGAATTATTGGGGAAGAAAAAGTTTTATAAAAGGCTATAGGGAATCCATCAGGCCCTGGGGCCTTCCCTGACCGAGTAGCCTTAATAGCCTGGATGATCTCATCAGTCTCAATCGATTTTCCCAAATCAATCATATCAGAATGGGAGACAGTATTTGTCGGAATCGACTTTAAAAATTGTTGACATGCGGAAATGTTACATGGATCTTTAGGAGTATACAATTTTTCATAAAAATCACGGAAGACTTCAAGAATTTCATGAGTATCAAATTTTTTAGAGCCATTTTTATCAGTAGTAGAAGAAATCTGAGTAGTTTTAATATTATTATTCTGAAATTTTAAGGTGGCAGCTAGCAACTTACCAGCTCTATTTTGTAATAACAAACGGCGAGATTTTTGAGCGTTTACACTAAGATAAGCTTGTTTAGTAACTATAGAATTGAAAGAATACTTGAGGTTCTTGATATCCTGTAAAAGCGACTTATCATTAGAGCGTCTATATAAAATCTCCTTACTTTTGATCTCATCTCCCAAAGACTGCAACGATTTCCTGATATCACTATTCCGTTTAGACATTTGTTTGATAATATGACCCCGAATGGTACATTTAAATGCATCCCACAGAACTATTTGGGAATTAACCGAAAGTTCATTTTCTTGGAAGAAGTTATGAATTTCTTCGTTAAGCTCCTTGACTTCATCTTTGTCATCCAAAATCTCCGTATTAAGGAGCCAAGTGCGAGGGCCTCGCGTATCCGTAAGATTAAGGATAGTCAAAGAGACCGCAGCGTGATCAGAGACGACTATTGGATGGATCGTAACATTTATGGTATATTTTAAAAGAGCTGTATCAACTAGAAGATAATCAATACGAGAAAAGCTAGAATGTGGAGATGAGAAAAAGGTGAAATCGCTACCCGTAGGATTATGCAATCTCCATGCATCAATCAGATGATGAGAAGAACACATGTTGAGCAGTTGCTTATACGCCCTAGGGGGACGAAACTGAAAAGCAGAATGTCTATCTAAAATAGGGTCTAAGGGCAAATTAAAATCACCACCAACAATTGTTCTAGCATTCTGTGGGATATCAGAAAGTTTTTTATCGATAGAACGCCAAAAAAGAGGGTCATCGATGTTGGGGGCGTATAAATTCATGACATATAAATCATCTGAACCATTGGACAAGCGCGTTAGTAACCATCTGCCATTTGTATCATGTTCTGCAGTAACAATAGACAAACCAGAGTGTTTAGAAATCAAGGTCACAACTCCATTCTTTTTACCAGAAGCTTCAGAGCAAGAGACATCACGCACCGAATCCTTCCGTAAAAGCAAAGCTTCTTTAAAAGCTATCTTAGTTTCCTGAAGTAGAACAACATCGCCAGACAAACTTTTAAAGCAATCGGGGATCTTGGTCCGTTTGACAGGATGGTTCAATCCACGAACATTAAGTGAAACAATATTTAGACCTGCCATAGGAAATCGTAAGACAATACAAATGGAAGCATCCAGTTAGGGGAAAAAAGAGAGATAAACAAAATAATCTCAGGGATAGGAGAAGAAAGAAAACAAGCAAAAGGCAAGAAAAAATATACCGAAGCAGATGTCCCCAGAGGAAGAGAGAAGGCTAGAAAGAAGGAAAGAAAGACCAAAAGTACTCCAAAGAAAAAAGGAGCATAAAAAAAGAAAAACCCCACCAGGGGATGTCTGTAATAGACAATTTGCATGAGGGAAAGAACGTGGAAGAGCAACCACAGAGGCCAACAAGCACAATGCAGAACGCTCAACAATAAAGATTTCATTAAGCGACGAAACAAATTTAAAAAGATAATCAATTAATAATCCATCAATAAGAATAATTAATACAAGTTCCAAAAAATAGAACATAGTTGATCAATGAGCAACATAACATCTATACTAAATAAAAGGTGAGACAAAACAATATCAAATAGATAACAAAAGAGGGCCTAAGAAATAATATTATCAGGAAAATAAATAACAACCTAAGACAGAATAAATATATGATATACTAACTAGGAATTGAGGCAATATAAATAACAATATAGAACAGTATAAATTGCATAGTGTAACAAGCAAAACACTACAGATTAGAGAGCAACAAGGATAAATACTATGTAATATAGATAATTAAAAAACAAATACTACATAAGAAGCAATTCATGAGATAAATACAAATAGAATGAGCGGAGAAAGGCGAAAAAGTCAGAACAAGGAATAAATGAAGGAATGTAATAAATAAGGAGAGAGCATATAGAAAAGAAAAGCGAGCAAGGAAAGAAATAGAAAGTGGAAATTAGAAAAAGAAAGACTTACTGAATCATAGGAAAAATAAAAATACCAAATGCAAAAGATATAACATATTGATGAGCAGCCAACAAGTTACCATATCCTAAATAGAAAGGCGAACAATATAGTCTGGTAAAGAAACAAGTAGAGAATGATAAGTGGTACTATTAGGTATTGTAAGTAACAGCCTAAGGTGTAGTAAATACTAATAAGTAATGCAAAAAATGGCAAGCCGAGGAAGTATAAATATCAATAGGGAGCCTTATAAAACTGAAATCAAGAGTGAGGTAAACATACCAGAATGGAAGACATCCAAAAACACAGTACTAGAGTATATAGAGAAAAATATAGAATGTAATACATGACCTGAAGATATAATAAAAGGAAAACAATTGAGACAGACAATAAAGACAATAGATAAAGGAGTATACATACAAGACGTATATATATATATAAAAAAAAACAGAGTAAAGAAAAATACAAAGAAATAGTAAGTACACAGAAAAAAAATAATTATCACTAGCAAAAGATTAGAGGGAGGGAGGAGAAACAAGGGATATAAAAAGTAAGATATGCAAAGAAATAACATGAATAGGAAGAGGAAACAAAGAAAAAAAAGGAATATGGAAAATAGGAAAAGAGAGACCAGGATCGAGGATGGAAAGAGTCAGAGAACATAAGGGGATAAAAGAAAGGAAGGAAAAGAGAGATACATGTACAACTGATAAATAACAGGATAGCACCAAAGTAGAGCCAACAACATAAAACTAATAACCTTGACATTGCATAGTTATCATACACAAGAAACCAGAGGAGCAAGATTAACTACATACTAGTGGTAAGGCATCAAGAACATGGAACCAACACGTCAGGCAATGAAAGACGTTACGGATGAGAGGTACCAGGAAGAGACTCTGAGTCCATCTGTGATTCCGAATGGTTATCCAAAAAAGTTGAGAGTTTCGAGGGTTCATAAAAAATCTGTGAACGCCCCCTGAAAGTTATTCTGAATCGTGAAGGACCTGCAAAGGAAAATGGAATATGCATATCTATAAGCCTTTTACGTAGATTTAAAAAACCTTTACGACGAACGACGGTGTCTCTGGCAAAGTCCTGTGAAATTGATATTCTGTGTCCTTCCCATTGTAGAGTTTTAATTTTCCTCATTTGGGCCAGGATTTGTTCAGTGTGTTGATGGCGCAGAGGTTTAAAAATCACCGGTCTTGGAAAAGATAGAGACTTAGGCTTAAAAGTGGGAACTCTATGAGCACGTTCTATTTCAAAGTCCTTATGAAAGGAAATATTCAGAGTAGTAGGGATCCAGGTAAGTAGAAAGTCCAGCACAGAAGAAGCAGATTTTTCGCAGTCCTCCGGTAGACCAAAAATACGAAGGTTACTTCTACGATTTCTGTCTTCTTGCTCAGTGGGTGACCTTTGTTTGGACCTTTTCAGATGACCTTTGGAGTCTCTGTCCTTGGAGAGGACACCCATGCCCTCAGCCATTGGAAACAAGTATAGCGGGTACAACTACTGACTGAAAAAGCGTAGTTGAAGCGTAGTAAGCACAGAGAACAAGAAAAAGATATAGGGGAGACGGAGTAGTAACTGACAGATGAAACAACCTTCAGCCGTACTGCAGACGTCACACACAGAGAAGGATATTTAAAAAAGAAGAAGCTCGCTGGAAAAGTATGGCAACAGGCAGATAACACTTTAAAAAATATCAGATACCATCCAGCTGCAGGAAATGAAGTAAATTTTGGACAGCCGGCAATAAGCAGAAAAAACGCCAAAAGCTTGAAATGGCAGCCAAAAGATGGCAAAAGAGATAATTGAGTCCCACCGAGGCACACTCAACTGTATAATTAGGCTGTCAAGTAGATTTCAAAAGAGCCGATAAATCCTGTCAGCGGACACCATTTTAACCAGGCTATCACAGCAAAGTAATATCTCCTCAAAACTGCAGTGCATAGCATGAAGAGGTAGGAGAAAATAGCAACATCATACTTCAATTAGCAAAGGGAATGTCCACAAAGACCTGAGTGGTATCCCAGGTAATTAATGAACACAGACTGTGTACCGGCAAAATTCCATGACGGCCGCCATTTTGTGCTCCGGTATGAGGGGAAAAGCGTTCTGGAGAACCACACAGAAGGAGCAAACCTGAGCGCTTGTAAGTGGTCCCCAAGGCTCTCCAGCTGTTCCGTCGCCGATTCCTGCTAGATGTGAACAAAAATCACCCAAATAGCATATTTAAAGAAGCGTCCGCACCTGAGGTCCGACGAGCTTAGAAACGCGCGGCCATCTTGGTTGCGCTCTAAGCCACGCCCCCAAGTTGCTAAAGAATTGAGCCTATCTTAACTGTCTTCTAGCAGATAGAGTTCAAGCAGACTTTGAAAATTGCAGGTGTCTATGATCTGTGAAAATAGTTACCCAGGACAAACACCCAACAGTCAGTGCTGTCATTCTTCGAAGGCAACCTTCATGGCTAGCAGTTCTCTGCCACTGCTAGTTGATTAACGTGCAAGAGATGTGACTGGATGCAGTTGCCTTCTGCAGCCACCTGAGAACCAATTAGCCTCAACAATGAAGAGTTGAATAATGTCAAGCAGGTGTAACTAAGGAACTTAAGTGAACTTAGTTTTTCTTGTCAGAAATATCTGTTCTGCGTCGGTTGTTTATATGAAATGAACATCTTTTCCCAGTAATTTTGTAATTGGCCTACTGTTGAGGAGAAATAGTCAATATACCTCTTATAGAAGTTAGTGATGCCTAATTCTTTGTACCTGTTGTACAGTTTTCAGAGATGGTAATTGATCTACCATTTTAGGTTTCCAAATGAATACGTGTGAAGATGATTACAAAAGCCTAATAATTCTGCTGTTGTGTGAAACACCACTTTTCAAGTTTTGCATATAGCTGGTTCTCTCGTACACTGCAAGGTAGCCCACACATGCTGAATGTGTTATTTCTGAATAAATCAATAGGTTATCTATAAATACAACTGCGCAGGTGTCAAGGAATTTATGGAGAACTTCATAAATGAAGTATTGGAATGCTGCATGCAGGGACATTTCAACACCAAATGGTATGACAAGATATTTGAATAATCCAAACTTTATTCAGGAAACAGTTTTGCCTTCATTACCTTCCCGATAGGTAGCTTTAGTGAGCAGACATAGTTGATGTCCAGAAATTTCCCTGTGGCGCTGGAATCAATAAACATTAACAAGCATGATTAATTTGCCTGTTGGGGTTGTTAACTTAACCGGCACTGTACAATATTGATATTAATTTTGCTGGCACACATTAGCGATATCATGTAAGGCCAGTTATTTGGTCACATCCGAATGTGCAAGCTCTTTCACAGTTGGCTGTTTTTGTTTTTCGAAGTTCATGATACAAACAGTGTTACCCTTGACTTGGTACTAGTTTTAATCGCACACTCCATAAGGACATTCCATTTTTCACTACAAAAAGTCATAGATTCTGAGCTTGTCTCCACTTTCTTTCTTCCCTAGGCAAAGGTCCTCTTAGACCACGATCTGTGTTGTTTTACTTTCTCACTTTCTGTAGGCTTAGCCCTTTCCTCCCAGATGATGACCATCTTGTGCCTTCGTTTTACCTTTTCACTGTCATGTTTTGAAAGCGTATGAGGTCCAAAAGAATCCTGAACTGGGACTGGAAAGCAAAAGACCATTCAATTGTTGGATGTTCTCTGGGTTGCTGGTTCCCCTGGCATAGTGCATGATTTTCAGGGCTAAGTTGGTCCTCAAAGCATTGGGTCTGGAACAGGCATGGACCATCAATGGAGCACAGGGAAACAGTTATCTCAATGTTTTTGTACTTTAGAAGTGTCAAGGGCTAGAGATCAGGAGACGTGCGCAGGCTTGGATCCAGTCCTATTATGCTCGTCAACACACAGAAGTATAGCACCGCCCACCATTACTGCAAAATACGCGTCCTCAAAAACTGAGCCAATGCAATTGACTGTTTCGTTTCCTTTTTGCACACTGCACATTCTTTGATAAGGCCGCCTCCTTACCTTGACGTTTTTGTGACTTTGGAAGTGCCCAGGGCTGAGAACTGTACTGCACCGTTATAGAAATAAACACTTGCAGGAATTTTGGTGTATTATTGAGGGGGTGTAGAGCCCCTTAGCTTGCCCCACGCTCTCCGAATGGGACCTCCAGTCCCACAAGCTACTGCGCTCTGAAGGCGCTAATAAACGTTGCTGGAAAGGGGCGGGGCTGCCCACACATCCATGTTACAAAGCGGTGTTGCTGATCCCACTTCGTGGGATGCCTTGCAGGATTTTTCCTGGATTACTGAGGGGTTGCAGAGTCCCTTAGTTTGCCCCACACTCTCCAGATGGCACCTCCAGTCCCACAAGCTACTGCTCTCTGAATTCGCCAACGAACGTCACCGGAGAGAGGCGGGCTGCCCACATATCTGCGCTGCAAAACGCTGTTGCTGATCCCGCAGTGCGGGCCACGCGCAGGCAAAGCCTGATCCAAGGGCAGGCCCGTCTTGTGCCCGTCATCACCGGAAGAGGCTGGGCTGGGCCTCCCCTCTAATAACTGCACTACTTTATAGTATGTTTTTAAACTTTCAAACTATTACTTGTGGGCACTGAAGGAGTCATATGTAGCTGTGATTTTCTGGACTTCAAAACTGTGCTAGCTTACCCTATTAATATGGGGAAAAGGAAGCTACTGGAAACATGTATGAAGGCTTCCACTTCAAAGAAAATACATTATCAGAGATAGATAATCTGATTGAGGAAGTTGAAACAGTGCTCCACTCTCGATCCCCGTCCTTGGCAAATCATCCACCTGCTACGAACTCTACGCCACCTCAGGGACAAAGAAACCTAGGAAACCCATTGCTGGGATCTTCATGAAAAACCATGGGCAGAGGGCCAAAGCACAGCAGTCACAATCCCATAATCCCTCGAGTAGAAGGAAGGATTGTATTGCTTCTAGCCCTCCGGTTATAGCTCCTGCTCTAGAGAACTCTCCGACCCAGCCTTCTCCTATCCCCAATGTACCCTGTAGTAACCGCTATGCCCCTTTGGCAAGGTTGGGGGTTGCTGACGTCAGGGGCGGCTCCTCCGCTAAGCGGAGGAGCGACGCCCCAATGCTCTCAAAGCAGGAAAAATAAAATGATAATATCGTTATTATCCTTTTATTTTTCGTAGGTTCGGGGCTGGGTTAGGGCGGAGCGGGGCTGGTGGCACAGGGAGAGGAGTGGTTTGCACACTCCAAGTGCGCAGATGGTTTGGTCGGCTGTCATGTGCACTTTGCATGTTCCCCACCAGGCTGTAATGCACAACCTGATGAGGAACATGCCCAGGCTCCCACTGCCTGTCTGAGCACCGAACCACAGCGCTCATACCAATCACAACGCTGCATTGCATCATTGTGATTGGCTTAGGGGACCCTGAGCGGAGGGACGTCGGAGGAGAGACGCGGCGAGGAGGTAAGAGTTATTTATTTATTTATTTAACCCCCCCCCCCCCTATCCCCCACCCCTCCACCCTCGTTCCCTGCCAGCCGCTACTGGCTGACGCTGTTGAACCGGTGTTGTGGCAGACTTGAGGTCCATGGGGAAGCAAGCTGGTTCCTTGACAGAATTGGTCCATACTTTGATAAAATCTGTTGTGAACCTCAAAGTAGAGGTGAGTCACCTGAAAGAGCAGATACATTCTTTAATTGACTTACACAAAGCTGGCCCGCGTTATCTCAGCAATTGGCAGTAGTCGTTCCTTTGATAGTGGGTAGGAAGCACTAGGCCCTTGACTTTGTGAAAATTCCCTTAGGGCAGACCATTTGTGCACCTCGGGTTTCTAGTATTTCTAACACTTGTCAGAGGCCAAAGAAGAGGAGGGAAGGCCCAGCTAGTGTGGACACCCATTACACTTATGTTCCTTCTTCTCCCCATCCACTTGTAAGCCGCTCTCATGTTCTGACAGGGCTCGGTCCCCCTAATATTACACCGAACTTAGAGTTTGGGTCATCAGAGCTGGCACCAATCTCCCCTTATGGTTTTACAGCTGTCAGATCATTGCATCCCTTTTCAGGAGTGTGCAAGTTGGATTGTTGTAGTACTATCTTCATGCACAATGTTCCAAGGTTGCCAGAAGGGGCAAGAGAAGGCCATGAGTCTTTGACCAACAAAGTGATTTACTCGCTGTGTAATGTGTGGAAATGCTCGTCTGTTATACGCCAGGACATGCAGTCAGTCAAAGATACTTTATTCGACAGCTAAGAGTCATAAAAGCACAGTTCATTGCAAGACATTGGTACATAAAACCTTAAAAAAGCATTCAAAAATTATATTCTAAAAATGCTATATGCAGAGCAGATAAAAAGGTATCCCAATTTACAAATTCATCAAACATCTATAGGTCTACAAACAGAGCAGCAATATAAGGTACAAACAAGCAATAAATAAATGACCAAGGTATATTGGATCTGTCTCGTGAGGTACACATTAAATAACCGAGGACACTGACTCTAGAGCCGGCAAGCTTTTCCTGTATCTGATGGCCGCTATTAAAAAGCTTGCAACCCCCAAACAAACTGTGGGAGAAGATAGCATCTGAAGATAGGTCAAAGCCGGCCTCACTTGAGCAAACTGTCGGTCTTTAAACAGTGGTAAAATGTGAGACCTGCGCTGAGGATCGTAAAAAGTGCAGAAAAACATAAAGTGTAATGTGTCCTGGTCTGAAAAATTGTCGCAGGGACAGGGTTTGAGCGAATCAGGCTTCGAGTAGCCTAGGGGAAATGCCAAGAGCCAAGGGACCAGATTCAAACGAAATCTAGTCAATACAAAGCAGTGATATGCTTTGTTAACATAAGTTAAATAAGGCTGCATCTGTGGGCCCATACTAAATAAAACAAAACTCCTCACAGACGGTTTTACTACTTCCACCTCCTCCCTAAGCATCTGCCGCTTGTCCAAAAACTGCTTTTTAAAATCTCTGATAGCAGTTTTGCTCAGTGCCCCAGGATTCAAGAACAGCTCCGGGCGGCCAAGCCATCCGGTCTGTTCTTTTATATAGTTCAGCCAGGGGATGCGCAAGGCCCCATCCAGAGTAGAGCAGTCGCCAATTATGAGCTGGCCCAGATTTGGTGCTGGGGACGCCCAAGTTCTGAGCCAGCGCAACAACGGTGCAACCGCAATCTCGTCTGAGATATATCCGGCTCCCAGTTCTTCATGCACATTAAAAACAGGTGTTGTGATGGGGACCGCAAGGAGTTTCCGCATATAATTATTCTCAGCTACCTGGATCCCTTTCGCATCCTTATACCCCCAAATGTCACTCCCATACGTAGCCATCGGAATGCATTTTGCATTGTAGATCTTTAATAAGGCAGGGAGTGGCTTAGACCCCAATCTTTTTGCAAAATTCAAGGTAGCCCCCGCGGCTCTGGCCAGGGTGTTCCTTTTAAGTAAGATTTGAGAACCCAAGATCCTTTTTCATCAAAAACTACCCCTAGATAAGGAAACGTAGGCACCTTAGTCAGTTCTGCCCCTTTGCAATAAAATTTGACCTTTGCCGCTTTTCCTGAACCTATAGTCATACTGTGCGATTTCTTATAGTTCGTACTTAGATCTAATGACTCCATAAAACTTATAAAACAGTTTAAAAGACGTTGTAGGTCCAATGCAGTTCTGGCCAGCAGAACTGCATCATCTGCATACAGAAGTGCAGGTATCATTTTGGAGCCCGCTCTGGGGATGCCTTCACAACAAGCTGTTAGGGTCTCACCCAGTCTATTAATGTAAAGTGTGAACAGCAGAGGGGCCAGAATGCACCCCTGCCTAACCACCCTTTTTACTTCCCAGGAATTAGTCAAACTGCCATCTGTGTTGTACCTTACTGCTGCTGTAGTGTTTTCATGGGCAGTATGCAGAAAGGACACTAACTCCGCATCTATCCCTAGATCACGTAACACTAACCACAGCTTAGACCTGTTGACATAGTCAAAAGCTGAGGTTAGGTCCATGAAGGCCAGATGTAAGGTACCTCTCTTGGCAATGGTGTACTTTCCAATAACTAGATGGAGGTTTAGGCACTGGTCCAAGGTCCCTTTCCCCTTCCTAAAACCATACTGCAGGTCAGAGATGATATTGGCCTGATCGAGGTATCCTGTAAGCCGATCCAGAATTACTTTCCCCAATATTTTAGCCACGGAATCTAAAAGAGAGATTGGTCTATAACAGGCGGGATCGTCCCGAGCTCCTTTTTTAAATATAGGGACGATAACCGCCTTGGCCCATGATGAGGGGAAACCCTTAGCGCACGCTGCGTTAAAAACATGGGTTAAAATCTTGGCCCAAACATTTGGATCAGCTTTATAAAGGTCAGCGGGAACCCCATCTGGCCCAGGCGCCTTGCCTGCTGAGGTTGAAACAATGGCTTTTTTGACCTCATCTATGTTAAAATTAAGGGGATTACTAGATAAGCCGGGAACTGATTGTCCCACGGCAGATTCCAGATTTGTATCGCTATAAATATTACTAAAATGCTGGACCCAGAGCTCAGCTGGCATTATGCAATCGCTACTGGAATTAGGTGTGTCTGAAAAATAAGGGCTATTAACCACCGACCAAAATCTAGTACTGTCGGCCAAAACACTGGCTTTAGTAAGTGCTTCCCAGGCCTGTTCCTTTATCTGTTTCTTCCTTGCCTGGATTGCAAGTTTATAGGCCTTCCTGCAACGCCTAAGCGATATAGCGTCCCTTGGCTTTTGCATCAGAGCCTGTTTTAGTTCCTTATGAGTAACTGAGCACATTTTGTCAAACCACCTTTTGATATTTGGGGAACTTGTTCTAGAGTTAGAGATTAGGTCAGTTGCCACCTGGTTAATAATACTATCAAAAGCTTCGAGAGTTTCATTATCTTGTGAAGCAGGGTCCATACACACTTGGAACTCCGGTGCACAGGTTGAATATAGATTATCTAAGAAACTCACCGGTGTAATCCTTTCCCACTTCAATCTCCTAGCTTGGTGTTTAGTGGTGATATTTTCATTAGCAATTTGACTTGTGGCCCGCCCCTCAAATGCGGCCAAAAGGGAGGCATCCAGTGTTAAGGGATTATGATCACTAAGGCAATTCCACGTGACACTTAGATTGTTGGCAACTGGTGCTAGAGATACAGATATCATGATGAAATCAATAACACTAGAACTACCACTGCCTACATAGGTGGGGACCAGTGCTGGGGAATCTGATTGCTGTAAACATAACAGATTGTGGTCTGAGAGAAAGCTTTCTAAATATAAACCGGATGGTGTATGCTCAAAATGATTAAACAGATCATCATACCCGTCATCATTCTCCATTGTAGAAATACAATTGAGGCTGCACTGATGAATGTTAAAGTCCCCAAGAATTAATGTGTCATGGTAGGTTTGACTTCCTTCCCCATAGTTTTCTAATAAAGCTTCCATAGCTAAGAGATGTTCTGTCTCATGTCATCTAGTGTATGAGTTATAAAAATTGACCACTAAAGAGTAGGGAAATTCTTGCGTGACAATGCCACTGCTAATACATTAGGTGAACGACAATCAATCAATTTTACTTGATAAGAGAGCTTTAGTGAAAACATTAAAAGCAGACCCCCTCTGGCTCTTCCCATATTTGAGGGGACAGCATATTTACAAAACGTAGTAAAACCATCTAGATAAAAACAGTTTTCAGATTCCCATGTTTCCTGTAAAGCAATAATGTGATGTATTCTAAGAAACTGTTCCCAAGCAATGTTACCCTGTTTAGACTTAAGGCCTGCAATGTTCCAGGACAATACTTTCACAGTAGGATCTACAAAATTAACCAGGGTAGAAATGGGTGTAGATACATTATTCAACAGTGGTAGAAGGGGAGGTGTGGGCTCAAAAACACATGGGTTAGTGGAGGTTTTTAATAACGGCTGCTTGCCTGGAATATTTATAACCACAGGAGATAGTCAGTCATTTTCATCAAGGCTCGACGGGCAATCTAAAGGTAGGAAACGGTTAGTCAAAATTATCCCTGAATTCACATTTCTTTGTTGGTTGGGCTTAGCCGGCTTAAGTGGAAACTGCCAATCGGAGTTTCTCGGGGGCGGTTTAGGGGATAAAAAGATAATAAAGAAGCTATTCTAATTCGGGACTTAGTACCATCCCTGACTTGACAGCCTACCATTGCTCTTGCCTGCATGGGATTCTTAAAATTGACAACAATACAGTCTCCCTCCACAGTTTTCCTAGTCCCATAGCCTACCCACCCCACCCTTCTGGCCATAATGATGTCAGCAATAAACTGTGGGCCATTTTCCACATTGTTATTACACCAATGAGCCGTCTTATACATAAGATCCAGAGTTGTTTCCTTGGTGCCAGGAGTAAGTGTAGGTACCCCTGTTAAGATGGCGACTAGAGGCGCGGATTCAGGGGGGAAGGTCGATGGTACTAAAACTTTTGGCTATGGCCGTGTTTGGGGCTGAGGCCAGCGGGTATGTGGGCGATGGGCCTACCTTAGTTTTTACCTGACCTTCCGTCTGAGCCGTGGACAGAGCAGTGACAGTCTCTCCAGCTTTGTGGTTGATGTGATTAATGCTGGGTATGCTAATTAAAGATGGTGCAATGTTATCTTGGAGGCTGTTCACCTGCGGCACTTGGATCACACCACCAGGTTCCAAACAGGTGTGTCCCCTCCCCCTTGTTGAGGGACATGATTTACGCATGGAGATAAAAGAATTAAATTTCAGCTCAATTTCATCCAGTTTTAAAAATATGGGCGCCAGCAAGCCCTTAGTCAAAGACCCCAGCTTAGTAGTAAAATTGTCCAGCAACAATTCAATTTTACATTCACAGGTACAAACAATAGGGGTTTGAGAGTTTGCGGCTGCGGTAATTTCCTCAGAGTTCCTCTGCCGCCTTTTCTCTTTCGTTTGGAAGGTGGGCTGCCCAAATTCTCACCCAGAGTCGAGACTGCAACGGAAGTGCAGCTTGAAGCTCCCTCCTCCTCCTCGCATTGACCAGCTGTCGATGGTATTCCAGACATTGGCAGGGATATCATTCCAGTGCTAGTCAGCCTTTCATCCTCCCTCGCTGATGCCAGAACTAATTTCTCAGATTCCATAGACAACCTTTTTTCGGTTAGGGCTATTTCCTTTGTAATAACATTAGCAGCTTTCGTCAAAAAGGAATCTATAGTCCCACTTGAGCCAACTGCATTAGATCTCTGCGAGCCCCCGTGGCCATTAGGTAGCTTCCTTTTGCTCATGGCTTCAGATTGCACTTAATTATGTGATAATGACTATGGCCGTGCTTTATCGCGCCTCCTGGCGCGGCGTTACTGGGAGCGCGGGCTCAGGGGATTCCGGGGGATGCAGTCCCGTCCCCCTCACGGCGCTGGATTACGGCGATGGAAAGCCGTTCTCTTACAACAGGAGTGATGGGCAAGGTGGCCGTTCCCCTCACGGCAGTAGTAAGCACTGCAGGCTGGCATCCCCTCCCATATCCTTTATTTATCCTTTATTATATATATATATATCCGGGTGGAGACCGACCCCAAACCCCAGCCCCTCAGTGGCCGATGATGGTACTATAATAGGACCTCTGGTACAGTGATACTATTGGGGTGAACGCAAAACACGGACCGGGCACTAGCAGGTCGTTCTCTCCTTCCCGGGCTCTCAGTGACCCCAGACCAGTAAGTCTCAATATCACGCCAGGGGCCTCATCAATACCCAGGCTGAGCTCAGCACTTGCAGGCGGTCAAGATGGCCGGCGTCCCGGCCACGTTTACACGCTAATCGCCTGCTCTCCAGGGTACTCACTGCGCCTCAGCTACCAGGGTCACCACAGTTTCTTCTCCACGCGCACCTGGGGGCCACCGCCAGCAAAACAGGAGGTCCGCAATCCGGCTCAGCGCGAAGCCTCCGCCCGGGCAGTTCAAGATTCAGAAGCCGCGGTAGGCCCCCCCAGGCAGCGCTCCGGTGCATCCGGCGTGGTCTCCACACCACAGCTCTCAGGGATCTCACGACTCGTCCCCCCTCCGATGGCCAAAGCTCGGTGCAGCCGGTTCCCTAGCAGCGCCGCTCCTTCACCAATACCGGGAGCACCCGGCTGCAACTCAGTCGCAGAGTCGCGCTCAGTCCCCACCCTCCTGCATGCACTTGCGCAGTCCTTGCATTCAATCCCTCGTGGGTGGATTAGACATTGTTGAGCTCACTCTGGTCTCTCGTAGCCTAGCAGGCAACCTCATTGCCCTACAGGTACGATTTCCAACGCCTGTGCCATTCAGAATCTGTTTGAAACTTAATGTGCCCATGGTTGCAGTTGAGAACGACTTGAATCCATCTCCACATAGGGGATTGATCCATCAGAAATCTGACAGCCAACCCCATCTCCTCCCAACCCAACCCCCACCCCGGAACAACTTTTATCATTCCCTACTCCAAGCTCACCATCTGAAGTCTGGAACATATTATCATGAAACATTGCTGGCCTCAATTCCAAACTGGCCAATCCGTACTTGGGGACTTTCATTGATTCTTTTGATTTATGTTTGGGGTGTAGTACCAGTTCACAGATCTGGGTTTTTAACTTTCTTTTGTCCAGCTGCTAAACATGGTAGGGGTCGGCCAGCAGGTGGCTTAATCATATAGATTATGAACTCACTAGCTTGTAAAATCACTATGCATGAAATAAATTCCCTGGATGTCTTTGCGCTGTCCATTGTGAGGGGTGGGTTTTCTTGCTACATTTTCTGTCTGCAACAGGTCTAATGGTGCTAATAGGCCGCCCTGCATCCTTCATAATCTAGAAAATGCCATTGACTCTTTCCTGTGCATATTAATGTAACTTTTGAACCCCGTGGCTCTATCTCCCTTAATCTAACAGAAGACGCGGATGCAATTTTGGGAATTCGCCGGCTTGACCTGGGTTTTGTGAAAAGATACACAGTGGCTGCTAACCAGCTGTTGAGTTTATCTTTTCGCCTTGGCCTTAGGGGATGTAATGGAAGGTCTAATTCCACTCGTAGAGGTGCCCACTTTTTAAAGCATCTTCTGCAAAAGTGCTGCTTTGACTATATATTTCTATCTATATAGCTGTGTCCCTTTCGTAAACATATGATGGTGGTTGAGCACTACGACAGTGATCATAATGCTCTCAACCTGTCTCTCAAGGGCCCAGGGTCTCATGCCCATCAGGGAGGCCTCTCCAAGCTAGAGGGAGAACTGGCCATCTCGAACAACAAGTACGCTTTAAAATGGGAGTCTATTCATAAGAATGTGAATTTTCTGGCTCTGATTTATGGCCAAGTTGCTGACACCCTGGAACTATTGATCCGCAAGCGCCTAACATTGTATTTGTACTTAATTCCCACAAAAAATTATTTTCCTGTCTCCAAGGCCTTTTAAGGAAGATGGCCACAAGGCCTCCAAGCCTCATTCTCGCTGCGTACGGTTTGATGGCTATTGCAGAAAGATCAGAACAGCCCTTATGCGAACGATAAAAAAGAGAACAGAAATGATACCTTCAGGGCCAGGAAATGTTATAAAGATTAACTGTTACAGGCTAAACTTGTGTGGGAACGCAAGATGTGGGAGGACCTGGTAGAACCTGCTAGGGCAGGGGATAGTAAATCTTTCTGGGGCATAGTGGCCCATGGCAGCCTTAATGTTACCACCTGTGTGGAGTATAATTTTCAACCACAAACCTGGGTGGATCATTTCCAGAAGGTTTATGCAGTCAAATCGCATTTCGTGAGCAGAGACACAGGAAAAGATACTACTCCCCCCTGAAAGAGAAATCACTCCGTTGATCTTTCACTTTAAAGACATGCTGGAGGCAATCAAGTTGATTCTTCTTCATAAAGCTCCTGGCCCTGACTCTATCCCTGGGGACTTGTTCCAATCAGAACCTCTGATTTGGGCCTCCTATTGTTTTCTGCTCCTTAGCTCCATTTTGGAGGTTTGACCGATTCCAGGGTCTTAGTTAACTGCCAAGATCGTTCCAATATACAAGAAAGGCAGCAAAGGTGACCCAGGGAATTATAGGCCCATCAGCCTCATTGATGTATCTCAGAAATTATTTCCCATCTAATTTTGGGGAAATTGAGGACTGGGTCCAGGAGAACACTATTCTTTCTGACATGCAGGCAGGATTTAGGACAAAGGTCAGTACAGTGGATAAAATCCTACGCTTCTGTAGTTTATATTGGAAAACTGTAACGTTAGACAAGGGCCATATATATGTGGTCTTTGGTGATTTAGACCAACCTTTGATAAGATTCCTAGAGCTAAATTGTGGGAAGTACTGAAGCAGTTGGGTGTTCCTGCTAACCTCCTGTATTTCTTAATTAGATTGCATGTGTGTGACACCGCCTGTGTTGGGTATGGGAGCAAAGGTGGGCTCACAGACCCATTCAAGATCGAGACTGGGGTCCACCAGGGGTGAGTGCTGACACCAACAATATTCACACTCTACATAAACGATCTGGTAAAGGTTCTCAATTTCCCAGGCAATGATGCACCTAAATTGGGCCCTTATAAAATCCCGATGCTGCTCTTCGTAGATGACATGCTCTTAATTTACACAACGTTGTGTGGTCTGCAGGTGATAGTTGATCGCTTTCTAGTCTGTTGAAGCGCTCGAGCCCTTGAACTTAACATCAATAAAACAAAATCTGTGGGATTCAGTCCTTACAAACAAGGAAGGGCTAATAGTTTGGTGCAGGGTTTCACCTCTGGTGCAAGTTCAGGAGTTTGTGTATGTGGGGGTCCATTTAACACACAAGTTCAGTTGGTCTACACACATTAGCAAGAGCTCCCTGAAACTACAGCAAGGATCGGGTGCTATGATCAAAATGCGCAAGAAAGCCCATTCATGCTCCATAGCCCCAGCAGTGAAAATCTATAATCTAAAAGCAATAAGCTCAGTCATGTGTGGCGCAGAGCTTTGGGGGATGTGAGGGTTGATCATCTCTGCAAAGAAGAAAATAGGTTTGTTAGGAGCTTTCTCAACCTTCACCAGAGTATTCCCATCTCCCTCATCTTATGGATATTGGCATCTATCTGTTATAACCTCAGAGTTATGCTCCGTACCATCATGTATTGGCATAGGCTTTTGATTACAGATGAGTTGGAATCTTTTAGAATAACGATAAAGGTGCTTTTAAGGTCCCCGGGTTGTGAGAGGATACCCTGGTTCGCTTACATCACATCCGTGTTTTACTAGATCGGCATGCCATCTCTTTAGGACACCCCGTGTGCAGCTAAGTTAGTCTCCCTTTTCTTGGTCAAAGACTGTCTCAAGGAGCATCTGTGGCTGCAAGAGTTGACGTGTGTAAAGGCTGGGAGCCTGACAGATTTGTTTCTAGACCTCGAGATCATCCCTGCATATGAACTGTTCATTGACACTCTCCCGGGACGTACCCCACTGCAATTGTACCTAAAATGGAGGTTTGGGATCTTGTCTGTGAACAGTTTTTATGTCAAATGGGGGGAGAAATATTGCTTCTCCACTAAGTGTCTCTCATGTAACCAAACTGATGAATCTGTAAATCATTTTGCTTTTTTGGTCCGGCCTATGTTCGACCAAGTAAAAAATGGCTCAAACCTGTGTGCAATCAACTGGGTTTCCGGCAGTATGTGTCTGCACTAGGCATTTTAGAGAAGTGATTGCTTTTGCGATGCATGCACTATGTTTTTATAGATACTCCTTGCTCTCGGTTGTCTGATATTACTCTGCTTATGTTTTTCCTTAAGTGAACGCTGAGATTGGCATTTTGGCGCTGATGGCACTTTATTTGTAACTATAGCTGTAGGTATTGTATTTCTGAAACTTTCATGTCTTGATGACTATTGTGTTTTACGGATTATTGTATCTGAAATAAACAACTTTACCACATCAATAAACACAGCCCTGAAAATAATATTTAACTAAAAAATCTGCAGAGAAACAGGAAAGAAATAAAATTAAAAGGTTTTCAGACTCTTGG